>SMJT01000035.1:522073-1200963 GCA_004349715.1 Crucihimalaya himalaica | reverse complement strand
CCGTTGTTGTATGTTGAGAGAGATACATGAATCCGGCGTCGGTTCTCAATGAGAGGCCGTGAGCAAGACAAGTCTTCCGCCCTCTAAACTGACTCTTCACATCCTTCGCATATAATGACCTCATCAAGCACATCCCTTCAGTGCGGATAGAACTCCCACAAGCCTTGTGATGAGGTTTGTTCTCAAGTCCCAAAGGGGAGCCAAGGCGTCTCTTGTATTGTTTATGCGAAAAGACGCAAGAAACTTCTTCGTTGCGACGCACACAAAGGCTACTACAAGCAAAGCATCAACAGAAAGATCTTTGGCTGGTATGTGACCTTATTACAGAAGAAGGGTCATCTTCTCAAGGAAAGTGCTAGAATCCGTCCATCACCCATCTTTAAATTCCGAACACAAGTTCAAATGAGAATCGCAAGAGCACACCTCTCAACGCAACTCCAAAGAAGAACACCGGTCATCTAAGGACAAGCAATCGGTGGCATCTTCCTCTCTCTGTCAGAACGATGTGCTGCTGCGGAAGTCTGATCTTGCAAGCTCTCATCTAGGTCGACTTGCTCACTAAAGGAATCCGGGTATCTCAACTACTATGTCCCATTAACACTTGGCTAACTCCTTCTACATTCTTCTAGTTGTAGATTCGGTGCCCCTCACACCATATGCATTAGCCCAATCGAATCTCTTAGGAAAATATTAGAACCGGCCTTAGGGGAATGTAATCATTAGGCTAATAGCGCTGATACGATCAGGTATCAGTTAATGCGAGTAGCGTAATTTGATAAGCTGTTAATAAGCGATTCCCTCAAAAGCCTCTGTAATCCTAAGTTCACCTCTAACTTGCTATCGGTTAAGCAAGGCGAACTAATGACATTCAAAATTGCTATGACTATTTGTTGGCAGTCCAATTCCTAATGCAATGTTCATTTTCAGGATATTTAAGACCGCCGAAAGTTTATACTTAGTAGGAGGAGGAGGCAAGCGAGAGATAATTCTTTTATGTTCTGAGAACTCTTTCTCCTTAATGCCTTTTAAATTCTGCTCGCTGTTAAACTCTAAGGACGTGTAGTTGTTTTGAAATGCAATACGTGGCCATGCTTAGGTTAGGCCATTCCTCATTGCTCAGGCCTCTTGAAATTGATGATGCCTAATTATTTCTTTTGATCATAGTAGCTTGTGAAGCCCTTGTATTCTTGCGGTAAACATGCCAAGATTGTTTTTTCCCAAACTCAAAGCAGCCTACCATTTGTATAAAAATTGTCTATGAGCTATTGCTCATTCGGATGTTGTCGCGATATCTCCATGCGATATCTAGCGGATTAACAACAAGTACGTTTTGTGACATTCATTGATGGAAAAATCGACAATTATACTTCGGATAACCTTTTATGCCTTCTAAGGACCTCTGTATATGATGACTTTATAAATTCCAAAATATGCTCATAATCAATATTAAATGTGAAAGTATTAACAAGTACTTAGCGGTCAGATAATGGAGCGAGAAATAACAAGCCATTAGATCTCAAAGAACACCTAGCCACTAAGCATGGAATTTATTCATCAAACAAGCAGATCCATTACACACCCAACAAATGGAGCTGCAGAGAGAAAGAATCGACACACTAATGGAGTTGGCTAGGTCCGATGATGTTTCACACCAATGTTCCAAGACGTTTGGTGGAGATGAGCGGTCATGAAACGCATGCTATCTCATCAACTGGATACCAACTCCGGATCTACTTAAAGATTTCTCTCCCATTGAAATTTAAATAAGATCTAAAACCCCTCTATTGATCACTTACGTGTGTTTTGGGTGTGTTTTGTTTGTCTTAGTGCCAGGGGAACAAAGGACTAAGCTAGATGCCAAGAGCAACTAGGAGAATGTTTCTCGCGATACTCGACTACTCAAAAGGCGTTACAAGTGCTATGATCCGTCTACTAACCAGAATGGATGGTGTAAAGGGATGTGAAGTTCAATTGAAGAAAGTGGGTATTATGGTGAAAATGATTGGGAAAAGCTAAGGATCTCATCTAGCTCTCCATCCGATCGATTCAAAAGCCTAAGGTTCCTCCTTGATCACCTTGGAAATGATACGGATGAATCAAAGGGAGTTGAGAATACACCACTAGGTCCAACCAATGGTAAGTGAAGGATGAGAACAAAGGAGAATGGGCAGATTGACCAAGAGATGAACTTGATTGAAGAACATCAAGATGAGGACTATGAGTCACTCCCAAGCCATGGATGAATCAAAAGATAGTTCACCAATTTGATGAAGGAAATGAGGAAATTCCCATGACACCTTTACCCGCAATGAAGAAGTAGCAAAATGAACCCAAGTACTTAGAGAAGTACCACGAGTCGAGAAAGCCTCCAGATTCTTTCAACAATAATGCCGTAGCCCATCCAATCCAAGCAACATGTTCGCTTGCCCTCTTGCCATCTGATCATCAAGCATTCCTCGGGAAAATTGATTCACACTTCATTCCCCAATCCTATGAAGAAGCAAAAGATAAAAAGGAGTGGATGAATGCGGTAGGAGATGAAGTGGGAGCATATGATGATATGATCATGGGTAGCAAGGAAGTTGAGGAACCAGAAGCTGAGGAGGAACCGGAGATACTTGGAAGAATCACTCGTTCCAGAGCTAAAGAGATGGCGAGGGAAGCTCATTCACTCATAGCCAAAGGAGAACTCAATCTACCGAGGATTCAAATCTTCAGCATCTTCTCTTTGGAGACTTCACCCGGTAATGATAATTAAGTAACTTAAGGTGAGGAGTCTGTACTCTTTTTCCCATGTTGAGTTTTGTCCTAATGGGTTTTCTCAGCATGGTTTTTAATGAGGCAGATGAATCACTACGTTGAGTTACTTAGGAGTCATTGCTATTGGGTCAGAATGTACAGGTCACTATGGTCTGTACTTAGTAGTTTGAGGCGCACCACTTAGGTTCCTATGGGAAGGGACGCCTCGCTGTTTTAGTTTAAAATTCAAACGCTGTGCTGTTTTATTTCGAACTTCTTGTTGTTTAATTCTTTTAGGGCTTTTGATTTTCTCCCTAGGGTTTTATAAGGAGATGTCGATACTTTGTGTTAGGCAGCGAAGAACTTATATGCAAACAGCAATTTCGATTTTCTTCACTCACTTTGATTCCTTGAATACTATCTTTGAATCCGAGTTTCTTATACACTTGTGATCTAGAAACTCTACAATCTAACCTAATCCATCTAATCACACAAACTTTCTATCCACACAATCACCCATCGTTTCCTCTACATCACGCCATCTTCACCTTCTCTTCATCACTCCCACCGTCGCCCTTAATCAACCTCATCACCGCCCCGACGTCCTCCCTCTAACATTATCGTCGCCGCCTTCACTCGTTACCTTCGCCGACGTCCTCCACCATCTTTGCCTTTCGACCCCCTTTGTTATTCATCATCAGCCTCTTATCAGAGTTTTCCTAGGGAGATCCTTATCACTATGGAACGAAACCACACATGGGATGAGAGTGATCTACCTCAAGGGAAGAAAGCCGTGAGCTCGAAGTGGGTGTTTACCATCAAATACCTAAGCATTGGAGACATTGAAAGATACAAAGCAAGGTTGGTAGCTCGCGGATTTACTCAAACTTATGGCGAGGACTACACGGATACGTTTGCTCCGGTTGCCAAACTTCATACGGTTAGAGTGGTGCTATCCTTAGCTACCAATCTCACTTGGGAACTTTGGCAAATGGACGTGAAGAATGCCTTCTTACAAGGAGAGCTTGAAGAGGAAGTGTACATGACACCACCTCCCGGCCTTGAAGATACGGTAGCTCCCGGTAAAGTTCTAAGGTTGAGGAAGGCTATCTATGGTCTTAAGCAGTCCCTAAGAGCTTGGTATCAAAAGCTTAGCTCCACTCTTAAAGACCGTGGCTTCACGCGTTCCGAAGCCGATCACACGTTGTTCACACTCCAAGGTCCTAAAGGTATTGTTGTTGTACTCATTTACGTTGATGACTTAATCATCTCCGGAGACAACACGGAAGGTATCGCATCTACCAAAGCTTTCCTAAAATCATCATTTGATATTAAGGATCTTGGTGCTCTAAAGTACTTCCTAGGGATTGAAGTGTGTCGTCCTCCAGATGGCCTCTTTCTTTCACAAAGGAAGTACACTCTTGATTTGTTGAACGAGACAGGGAAGCTTGGATCAAAGCCAGTCAAAACTCTTCTTGAAGATGGCTACAAGGTCAACCGAAAGGGGGAGAAAGAAGATTCACCATTTGCGGATGCACCTCAATACCGAAGACTAGTGGGTAAGTTGATCTATCTCACAATTACACGGCCTGATATCTCTTTTGTTGTAAACCAGGTGAGTCAACACATGCAAACTCCCACAGTGTATCATTGGAGCATGGTGGAAAGGATTCTAAGGTATCTCAAAGGTAGTCCGGGTCAAGGCATTTGGATGGTAAAGAATGAAAGCTCGGAGATAGTGGGTTATTGTGATGCAGATTGGGCTGGAGATAGAGGAGACAGGAGGTCCACAATCGGTTATTGTACGTTCATTGGAGGCAACCTTGTCACTTGGAAGACCAAGAAGCAAAAGGTGGTCTCATGTTCAAGTGCGGAAGCGGAATACCGAGCAATGAGGCACATTACCAACGAGTTGACTTGGCTCAAGGCTCTCCTCAAGGACCTCGGCATTGAGTCTACATCTCCCATCACCTTACATTGTGACAACCAAGCAGCCATCCACATAGCAACAAACTCCGTTTTTCATGAGAGGACTAAGCACATAGAGATCGATTGTCACAAGGTCCGAGAGAAGATTGAAGAAGGAGTAATACTTCCATGCTACACAAAGAGTGAGGATCAGTTGGCGGATGTCTTCACCAAAGCAGCAAGTCTCAAGGTTTGCCAAAACATTCATAGCAAACTTGGGCTTGTTAATCTTACACAACCTTGATCAAGTCCCCTCGCCCTTGGCCGTTATACTCTTTTTCCCTTGGTATGGTTTTGTCCCATTGGGTTTTCCATATCAAGGTTTTTAATGAGGTAATGTGTCATTGGCAATCAAGTTTAGCCTTCACTTCATTGTGGCTAAACTTGAGGGGAGTATTGAGTCAAGCAAATAAAAAGTGTCATCCGTATGGATCTCCGTACGTCTGTACGGTTCCTTACGAGGCCAAGTTAGAGATTGAGAAGAATGAATACATAAGTGTGAAGCCTTATTATAGTTTATGCAAAGCCCTACAAGGGCCCATCCAAAGAGAAAGAAAATGAGAGGTGGAACGCAAGCCTTACAAGGCCCATCCGTGGAGAAGAAGAAGAAGAATGAGTGCAAGTTTGTGAGGAGATTCTTTGGACCATATGATGTGGACCACAAGATGTGTGTCTCCCACTCTCATGGTGTCCTCCACTTCGTGGTGTCTCCACTTCATGGTGTCTCCACATGGTGTCTCCCACTCATATGGTGTCCCCACCTTCATGGTTACATGTCTCCACTTCATGTGTTCCACTCTCATGTGTCTCACATGTATAACTCCATCCACATGGTGTCTCCCAGTCACATGGTGTCCTCCACTACACCTCTTCCTTGTTGGTTGTGCACCCACGACCTTCCTCTCTCTAGGAGACCCTTGTAAAGCTATAGCTACTCTATATAAGCCACACATATGTAATCATTCATAATTAAGTGAGAAAAATTCTCTATTCTATAATGAAAATCGATTTTTTTATATCTATCTGCAATTCTCCATAGATTCTCATGATTTCTGTTCCTAAATCTTTCTAATCTCTCTATCTATTCTCTAATCGCCAATATTCTTACACTAAGCATCTTCACAAACATGGAGCTAGAGCAATTCTTCGCCATGGCTTATCCATCATACAAGCTCCCAACTTGCCAATTCTTAGCATCCTTGAAGGCCACATTTTATTTGCCTGGAAGATAAGTCAAAAGATGGAGATGGAACACTGATATATCGAATTCCGACGTTAACGGAAAGAGGTATAGTGATGGGTTTCCGCGAGAGAGAGAAGATTTTCGGGTTCACGAAATCACAACAAAGAACGCATAGAACCTCTTATTACCATGGACGCTCAAAGGCTAACATGAAATGCATCGCCATACAAAGTAGAAAGCCGGTGCGGTAAGGGATCCCACATCGCCATCCCGCGATTCGCTATGCCATAAGGTGCTAGCACACACGATTCTTTGCATCCTAGATAGGAGAGACCGGGTATGTAATGGAAGACGAGATGGACTTCTCACTCTTAGGCCTATAATACTATCCTAGTTACATACGAGAATGGACGGCACTCGACGGACCCGCCGCAAGGGATAGAAATCATGGCGTCAATCTTAATCCATCATCTCCTCTCCTACAAGAAGGCGGTATTGAGCATTGGAGGTATCGTCACTCCTCTCTTGATTGCTTGTGATGTACTCTAGCCAATGACGGACGAATAAAAGCACATTGACCGCCATTACCTAAACCGAGCTCACTACTAGCGGGGATGCTCAACAACTCTTTTGCTTACCGGTTCGCGATAGGGCAAGGCAAGAAGCGAGATACTCCTCCTCAACATCTCTGACTACTCTTCAAGCGCGGGAGAATGTTTATTTCAAGCCACCACAAGAAGCTCTCTACAACTCCGCATACTATCCACCACCCAAACAATCAAGAAAGCTGGAGTACAACACAAACCCTAAACCTAACCTAAACCTCAACAGCGAATCAAGACGAAGTCGAGGGAACGACGGTCCTACTACATCACCATATCCAGAATCCAATACGGGAGTCAAAGGTATTATGTTCACCTTATGACGAACCAATAGCAACGCCGGCACTCCGAAACGCCCATGAGCATATCCAAGCCTTAGAAAGGTGGAACAAGTGGCAAGACAAGACCATACGGAAGCTCGTGGAACAGTTAAGAAGTTGAAGAAGAAGATAATGGGGAAGAGTTCCAAAGAAAGCCGAGAAGAAGAAATTCCAATGAAGGTGAAGGTGAGACCAATGAAAACGAACCTGAAGGTGCTGAGACCACAAGATACAATGATGAAAACCCAAACGAGGAGCAATCAAGACACTCCTACCATGGAGAATCCAGCTGGGCTCTGGGTTTCTACGAGCCACCACGGCCATCGCACATGAGGAGAAAAGGAGGAGAGGAGAGCAATGCGACACCATCTCTTGCTCTAGCAACCGTCCTACTCAATGGGATCAACATTCTCCTCCAACAACTTCTAGGTACCAACTCCACTCTTGTAATTACTTTGTTTTGCATTTTAGTTTTTCGTTAGCTTTTATTTTTCTCTTGAACTCGTCTTTATTTCACACCGGGACGGTGTGAAATAGGTTCGGGGAGGGAGTAGATTGCTAATCTGTTTTTCTTTGTTGTTTTCTAGTTTTGCATTAGTTAGGAATCATAAAAAAAAAAAAAAAAAAAAAAACACAATGCATCATATAGTATCTTCATGTTTTATATGATATTTAGGATCGAGTCTAGAATCATTTAGGTTTACATATGCATAAGGGATTTATGATGACAATTGCCTTTGGAGTTTAAGAGTTAAAATCGGAATTCAAAGTCCCTTAATTATCGTTGCTTGTTGCTTTACCGTTCTATAAAACCTCAAAAACTTCATGTGATATATCTCTAAGTCGATCAAAGCTTTTCTATGAACCTGAACTGAATTTAATTATAAATTTCTCGTTGAGGAACTTGAAATACTTTCTCATGGATGTATCCAGTTTTCTTTAACTTTTACCACCCTTTGTGAACTCGGATAGTGATTCCCCACCCATTGCCTAAACCATTCATTTCATCCTTGATATATTGTTGAGTGAGGCCTCTTTCTGATAATGC
The DNA here is from genome assembly GCA_004349715.1 of Crucihimalaya himalaica. Taxonomy (NCBI): domain Eukaryota; kingdom Viridiplantae; phylum Streptophyta; class Magnoliopsida; order Brassicales; family Brassicaceae; genus Crucihimalaya; species Crucihimalaya himalaica. Next base: position 1,193,103 of record SMJT01000035.1, on the reverse strand, counting down.
TTACATGTGTAAAATCTTGAGCGTATCGGGAACGACAATGCTTAGGTCTCATTTTGGTTTTGGCTGGTTGAATGATTGTTTACTTGAGAAAAATCTTTGTGTTTGGGTTTGGGAATAATATAGAAAAGGATAAAGGCATGATCAATGTCAAGAAAATGCATTTGGGGATTAGAAAAAAAAATAATCCCATGTTGTAAGAAAAAGAGAAAAGAAGTGTTGATCATAAGCAAAAGAGTAGAGGCAAATGAGTGAAGTGGGTGAATAAAAGAAAGATACAAAGAGGAAAGAGCCTAAAAGAAAAGAATGGGTAGAGATAGAAAAGGGATTTAAGCATTGTATGCATGAATTGTTCCCTTTCTTAGATAGCTTTTGCATAATGTGTAGCATTCCTTTTTCTGAGAAAAACCCACTCAAAATGTTAAATCACCCTAAATGGCCTTCAATACCAAAACGAATGAGATCGATTTCACTTTCCTAGACGAGACTGCACTTGAGTTGAATTGAATGTAAAGAATAGCTTGATTTTGTTGTGAAAGTTAGAGATAATCATGGAGTTGAATGAGTAGTTATACATGATGATATTTGCAACTTTAAAGATATTTAAGGATTTTGAATTGGATCTTTCTTTAAACTTTGTGGCTCTGATCCCTATCACATCAACATGATGTCAATTCTCTTCTCCCTTTTTTGCTTGAGGACAAGCAAAGGATGGTTCGGGGTGTGATATACATGCATTTCATCATGTATATACTTCATTTTAGTTGATTTAGCATTTATGTGTCTTTTGAGCATCATTTAGGACACTTTTTGGTGCATTTGCATATGCATATCTCTTTTGTAGGTTTTGGAGTTGATGCTTGAAGATTGGAGAGTTAGATGAAGATTTAAAGCAAGAAGGAGCCAAAGAAGATGAAGCAGAGCGTGTATCGATCAAACATTTCGATCATAGGTGATCGATATCATCATATCGATCATCCATTTCAACATGTTCCAACCGATATAGATGAGACGGAGAAGGCGTTCATAACCAGAAGGAATATTGATCACTCGTTCGATCAAATGTGATCGATATCGAGCAGACGGAAGATACAACTTAATCCAGAAGGAATATCGATCACTCGTCTCGATCAAATGTGATCGATATCGAGCAGACGGAAGATACAACTTAATCCAGAAGGATATCGATCACTTGTCTCGACAAATGCGATCGATACAGAACAGAGCAAGAACGACGGGCGAACAGAGGCGTATATCGACCAAGCATATCGATCAACTCTGATCGATACCCCCATTTTGATCAATGATTTCGATCAAGCCTGATCGATACGACCCCTGCGCACCATTGTGACTTTTTGCCCTTTAATCTCTCACACAACTTTAACCCTTTTTTAGGGGATTTGTTTAGTGGAGGCAATAAGAGGGGGATCTACCTAATCTCTCTCTCTCTCTCTCTTGTTCAAAAAAGAAAAACAAAAACACTCTATTATGTTATGTTATGGATCTTTAAGTTTTTAGTTTACAAATTCATTTTTCCTTTATGAATTCTTGTTATCTCTTGATTTCTAGCATTTGTTATTGGTTTTATTTCTCATTTTGGTGAAGTTTATTGCCTTAGTCGTTTTTTAGTTTTGATGTGTAAGTTACTTGATGTTTAGCTTGTTTTTAGTTTGTAGTCTTAGTTTTCTTTAGTTCTTAAGTTTTATTCATGTTTAGAATGTTAAAACCATGCTTTTAAGTGTTATAAAATCATGTCCATGTAGGTGAGTAGTCTCCTTTTGGATGGTTGGTTTGGTAGATTAGGGTGTTTTGATGCTTGATATGTGATGTTTGATGATTGAATCTTGTTTATCCTCAAGCATAGAATGATCTTAACGCTAGAACTGAGCTTCAAAAGAGATTTTTCTAGATGATGATCGATTCACAATCGAAAGGTGTAGTGAATCGATATGAATTTTCTATGCATTGCGCTTCTAGTTCTTAGCCAACGAAAGTCGAGTTTTAAGAAGGTTTTGATGACATTTGTGAGTTTGAGTTCAATGTTTGTAAATCGTTAGGTTGCAATTGAAAGATTAGCTTAACCGAACGGTTTATGAAAGGGCTATGATCACGACAGTGGATTAGTCTATTTAAACGACTCACGTCATAGGATTGAGCATTAGTTGTTTGATTGAATCATCATCTATCAAATTATCATTCACCCTTGTCAAATACCTTATCAATTGTCCATACTTGTTATCATATTATCAAACCGTTTAAGTCATTTATTTACTTTGCATTGCTAGTTTAATCTGATTCTCTCTTTGTGCTTTATGTTTCACATCGTCTCTTAAGTTTGTTTGGAATCTATTTTCATACTTATTGTTAGAAGCTTTCCCTTTCTCATTTTGAGTCATTCATATCTTGTTTAGATATTTAACTTGCTTGTCATTTAAGTTTCTCGTTTATTCACTTTAGATTGTTTTAGATTTAAAAACTCAAAAACAACATATCGATTTAGCTTGAGTAGTTTCCTGCATTCTTAGTGTGTTATCTTTCCTTCCTTGTGGATTCGATACCTTAAGTGCTACATACGACATACCTTTAGGATTGAGGTATTAGAGCACATTAGGTTTTAATTGTGTGCTTAGGAGCCTTAAAAACTCCTGCAATCAAAATAATATGAACCTTGTTCCAAAATCGTCACTTTAGAAGCAAGTAGAGGTGAGATTTCGTGGACAGTGAATGGAGAACGATTTGGGATGAAAACAATGGATTGTTGAGGTCACACTAAGGCTGCGGAATTCCTTAGATTCACCAATGGATCGAGAGGTCACACAAATGGAATGAAACTCCTTTGATTTACCTGTTTTGATCTAGTTCTTAGAAGAGTTTGAGAATAAAAAGCTAGATACTTAAAATGAAGGTTTACAAGGGTTTATATAGGGAACCTTAAAGAGAAAACCCTAAACACGTTTTTAAAGACATAAGAACATAAATAACACCTTAAACATAAGCCCACATCACTTGTGCTTCATTTTGGACGAAAATCCATATTGGATTTGAGTTTGGGCTTCTATTTTAACAAATGGGGAAGTAGGAAGTGTTGAGATTACCTCATTAAAAACCTTGTCAAGAAAACCCAGTGGGACAAAACTTGACAAGGGAAAAAGAGTATAATCCAACACGTTTCCCATTTGTTAAAATCATATAGCTTGAATCAAAACCAGAAGGTTTGATAAGCATATCTTTCTTCTGCTCGGTCCTCTAAGTGTGTAAGTAGAGAATGGACGTTCTCCTTGAGCTTCCTGGTCCTAGCACGCGTCATTGGTCCACTTGGTGCAGCTAAAGCATCCCCAGCTACAAGCTCATCCTCAGCTACAAGCTTATCCCCCTCCGGTCCATGCTCCACGTTCTTAGTGTTATCTATGATCACATCACAAAATAACTTGATCATATAACTATCTATTAAGTCGAAGTACTAAAATTTGTTGTCTGAATTGTTAATTGATATTGAACTTATTTTACGGCTAATGCATCTTTGTCTTACTTTAAATCCTGTATGACTCTAAATTATGGAAGCTGGTTTTGTCTTTCGAATTATTAATTTTTTTGTCACAAAATAAATTCATTCATCTCTCAAACCGGTACAAAGGCCGATTTAGCAATATTGTCTGCAACAGAATTATTCAAACAAGGAATAAAAGAAAAACAAATAGATAGAAAAGATGAGGAGAGGTCTCTAATGTCCTCTAGCAAACCATAAATGTCATTGTGCGAGTCCTCAGATTCGATTAGGTTGATTAGCTGTAGAAAGTCAGAGAAAACTTGAATATTATCTATAGCAGAAGTTTAAAGATCATTCAGAGCCTCTCTCATAGCCCAAGCCTCAGCAGTCAATGATGAAGCAACATGTGATTGTACCTTGGAGTTTGATCTTTCAAAATCAGAATCATTTGACCGAAAAATCCAAGCAAGCCCACTCCGTCGCGATGTAGCATTCTAAGCCGCATCCACATAACATGAGAATCGTGAATTGCTTTTAGTATTGCCACTAGGTCTTGGAGCCGTTGTTTGCCGTAATTGAGGCAAAGCTTCTTGCGCTGATGTCCACTCTTTGGCGTCTTGAATTGCTTTAGTAATGACTTCAGTCTGTGTAAACATCCTTTGGCTGAACACAAGGTGTTTCTAGCTGTCCAAATATTCCAACAAATCCATGGAAATAAAGAGATAGAAGACCCTCCAGGCAGGAGAGTAATCATGCTTCTAGCATTGGAAATGAACTCTAGGGTAGAGCTGGTCGTAGCAAATGTAAGCCACTTCAACGGTGCTAATGACCACACTTATCTTACAAGCACAGTCTCTGAAAACATGTAGCGATGTCTCAGGTTCCCCACAACGAGGGCATACATCACTAGCTACCACTTCCCTTCTAAAAAAATAAGCTCCCACCGGTAGTGCATTTTTTGCTGTCCTCCACAATAAATTGCAAATTTTAGGAACCGTTCAGATCAAATCAAACAGAGCTTTCCAAGCTTGAATCTTGAGGACAAGCTTCTTCTTGACGGGCAGGGTAATGATGGAGTAGCTGAAGAGAGAGTCATAGAACCAGAGAAGAGAAGATCATTTCGGACAAGAGTCCCAAACCGGAAGTACTCAACGTGACCGGTGATGTCATGTTTTTTTATTGCAATTGTTTTGTTGTTTCAATTTAATAACGAAAGACTGGGTCATCCTCTTGTGGAGGATCCATCTTTCACACTTTCCCAGTTTCCAAGTTTGTAGGAGTAAGTTACTCAATGTTTTCTTATTTAAGATAATCGAAAAGCCAAAAATATGCAATTCTAATTGCCAAACAAAAGTGTCGTTAGTTACTTGTTTTGATTAGAGTTCTAAATCTGAGACCTATCACATTATTAGTCCCAGTACCATCTCTAGACAAGAGAAGCAGACACGCCTCTCAAAAGCTACTTCAACAAGGCACTTATAAACTCATTTCGGTGGTGAAAAATACTTCCATATGGAACGAGTCCTGGCTGCCCAACCAACCCTCCAAAACCAAATATATACATAAAAGAGTATCGGAATATATTATACACATTTAAGGCATTGGAATCAAGAGAACTTGTTCATATAATGGAGGTAGACATTAATTGAATAAATATTATTTGCCTAGTGGAAGTGCAAAGTGAAGAAAATTACTCTTGTGATTTTGACAAAAATAGAATATACTCGGTTTAATTTGGAGGTTGGGTCTAATCACATATTCTATCACCATCTTTGACAACTTGGCTCAGTTAATTACGTTCAATGTGATAACTCATATCAATCTACTTCATGGAATTGCGGAAAGCTCATATCAATCTACTTCATGCAGTAAGCATTCAACTTGCCAATGATATAATCAAGAAAGCCACCGAAGAGGCAGTGTAATGAAAGGAATTGCAATATAACAATCTTTTAATCGCTACGAATCTGACGAGTTTGAACCTACATGTGTATGGCAATCGACTTATAATGCTTTCTATATATGGGCTGCATAAAAATTGCTCTTATAAGGCTTCATGCTATACATATAAGAAAAACTATTTTTACAATAGCTGTTACCTAAGAGCTGAATAAATGATTAACTGATTAGAACATTTAAAGGTACATGTGGAATGGATAAAATGCTTGTTTGCCGTTAGGGGTGTCAAGATGTGTAATCCAACTCATTACCTAATAGGTTGTTTGCTAAATGGGTAACGGGTCAACCCAAACTATTAAGCAAATGGATTGGGTCAAACCATGACCCATTAAATTTAATGGTTTAATTAGTCAAATGGATAACCCAATAATTCATTATATTTAATGTGTTAAATTCCTTAATTTTTCCGCTAAAACGTGATTTCGTAACTTTCCGCCAAAAATATGATTCCATAACTTTCTCGCCAAAAATACGGATCCACAATTTTTCCGCCAAAACCGAGATTCCAAAATATTTCCGTTAAACATGTGATTCCGCAATTTTTCCGCCAAAAACGAGACTCCGTAATTTTCCCGCCAAAAATGTGGATTAACAATTTTCCCACCAAAACATGATTCCGTATTTTCTCGCTAAAATGTGATTCCGTACCTTTCCAGTCAAAAATATGATTCTATAATTTCCCGCGAAAAATACAGATCCGCAATTTTCCCGCCAAAACCGAGATTTCATAATTTTCTCGCCAAAAACGTGAATCCATAATTTTCCGCCAAAAGTGCGGATTCACAATTTTCCCGCCAAAACGTGTTTTTTTAATTTTCATGCCAAAGATACGAGTCCGCAATTTTCCCGCCAAAAATGTGAATCTATACTTTATATGTTTGAAGATGTTGATAAAATGGTTAAGAAAAATTATTGGGTAATGGATAATCCAATTTGACCCATTAACCCATTTCAACCCAACCCACTTTAACCCAACCTATTTGACCCATCAATCTATTTGATCCATTAACCCATTTGACCCATTATTATCAATCCATTAGGGTTTATGGGTCATGTTGGGTTGGGTCGGGTCGACCCATTAACTTTGACCCATTATGACACCCCTATTTGCCGTGTTGTGTCAGGCTTCGTAGGTATACTCTCCTTGCTGCCGGATTTTACTAAAATGGTTCCTCACATTTATATCAATGAGTGAAGCCAGTTGTGATGGTGAGGCTGAGGGTTCACCATGACGCCTTCCATTCCTTTCTCGCCAGAGATGGTTAACTGTCGCTTGAAGTGTGTAGCGGATAGTGTGGAGTACTGGTTAGCAGCTCAAGAAGCTAGCTCCAGGTGGTAGTGAAGTTGTGCGCGAGAAGAGTGTGTGCCAGAATAGCGGCACTCTAAGAATAAATAGTTGTGGCTTTCCTCTGTACCTCCACATAAACTACAGTCCGTTTGTTACCCAGTTTTCCAATGATCACACCCGTTGAGAGGTTGCAATTTTGTCATGTTTTTGATTTATGAATATATTCACATAGTCAATTATTCAAAAGATGTGATAGTTATTTAGTAGCCATTGTAAGAGAGGAGGGAGTGTGGAAGCCACACGTGGAGAGAGCGGTGGAGAATAATTTGGATGGCTGGCGGTTTAGGCCGAACCGGGGAAGGGTCTTTCTCAGCCTTTTTTGTTTCTTAGACATCATGAGAAGTCATACGTTACGTCCTTAAGATTATACAAGCTAGAAGAGCCACTAGATATTTTTTTAAACCCAATATGATTAATTTAATCCTTTGTACGCTATATCTAATTTTTATTTTCCATTTGATAATTTTTGGATGAAATAATCGTTAATTTGTTTCTTTTCAACCTTTTTATAAGTTATAAAAGCATAACGCGCAGTAGATTTGGGTACGTATGAAAATTAATTTTATAATTAGTCTAAAACAATAAGAAAATTCTTATATCTAGAAAATAAAAATGAACCCATAATTGTCTAGTTGGGTATAGATATACACAACGAAGATGGTACTGAAATTAAAAATTATAGTTCAATTTATATTTGAAACGCTGAGGTAAGGTATTTTCTTTTTGTGTTGTTTTTTTTCTATATACCATATTATTTTACTGCCAAGAATTTGTTGCTACCGTGATTGATAAAGATGAAAATTTTTTTTGGATAAGACATGTAAAAGTGGCATGCGCATACAAGGTGTACTAAGATGATCTTAGTAACACTAGTATAATGTTATTTTATGGCTCTCCAATGTTTAAATTGAAGAGAAATCAGCAATTACTTGGAGATGTGAAAAAATCAGAAGATATTTAGTTTGATATTTTGTCATTTGTAAATTCTATAAATACAAAAACAAAAAAAGGATAGATTGAAATCTCTAGAAAGATAAGAAAAAAAGTAAAATAGGTGGAAATGAACAACTTATCTTATATAAATGAATTGGATCTTTAAGCCGCCGATACGCAGTTTTGAACTACTTAAGCAAAATACTTTAGTATATAAACTTTTATGCAATTTGTTATGCGCCAAAATTCGTATATTTACTATATAATATCACTGCCGACTTCAACCTTTTAATTTCCGGTGGAAGTACTTAAAATAACTTTTCTAGAAAGAAGATACAAGTTAGGAGCGTTTGTGCCAATAATCTATAGACAAAAATATAAATTAGAGGATAAACAATGTTAGAAGTTTTGGTGTTGACAAGAAAGAAGACGTTGCGATGATGTTTGGTTCATTCATAACGCTAAAGAACGCCTATGGCTAATATAACTAATTATTGATGTATACATTTATTACTTAAAGTAGTCCATTCATAATTCCACTCGACTAGATGCTACACAACTTGTCTTAGTTGTTTAATCAAGACTTTTTTTTTCTTATAACTTGTGATATTTTGTGATGATTTCTATTATCCCTATTAAGCACATCAACCTTGAATCTTCTCTAATCATTAATCGTAAACTTTTTTTTTTCAACCACACACTTAATTAATCAACATCTCAAATGAAAACCCAATCCCAAAAAACAAAGTTTACAATATTAACGTCAACAAATATAGATAGAAGAACAGGCTAAGCAACATTTGTAGTTACAATTAATAAAATTTATAATTTTAAGTCGTTTCCAATTAGAACTAGTGTTACTTAGCCGTTTCTAATTAGAATTAGTGTTACTTTTAGCTGTTTCTTCTATCTAAATATAACTGTTGTTTTCTAAAGTGTGTTGTAAACTATTTTATAAGAAATACATTTCTTCTCTTTTACAAAGAATGTTGCTCAAAGATTATATTTTTGTTTTACAAAAAGTTTTGTTTTGTATTTTTAATGCACTTTTTAAAATTATTTTTTTATTCTTATTATTTCAGCTTATTAATTAAAAATGAAATTTATTTGATGCGTATAGTAGACATTTATATTATTATTTTAAATTTTTATGAAACATGTTAAAATAACACTATTTGTGAAATACAGAGGGACTACATTTTACTGATTTCAATTCGGGTGTTTACTTATCCACTAAAACTCATAAATGATCTTAGGTAACATATTTACTTTAAAATCGAATTAATAAAAAATAGACAACATTATTAGCATTCAAATCATCAAATATATATATCTTAAGTCAAATAACTGAATTATTTTTTCTTATAACAACAAATATAATGCTAATTTTTTTCTGTGAACAATTATGATGCTAAATTGCTAATTAGTGTTTGACACAAAGTCAATGGACAAAGTGAATAATCATATCTGATACAAAATTTAAAAAAATTTCAAATTTTTTTGTTTTTTTAAAAGAATAAACAAAGAGAGAAATCAAAAGTGTCTGTTTCGTCCTCACAACATACGATTCAGAGAGACTTGACCCTTTGGATTACTCAAAAGCTCATCTCTTTCCTCTACAAAAATGGCCGCACGTCTCCAACCTTGTCCTACCTCCTCATTCCGCCATGACTTCAGCTACCTCTTTTTCTCTCACTTTCACATCTCCTCTCCTCCCTTCTTCCAAACCCAAAAGATCTGTTCTTGTCGCAGCTCAGACCACTGCTCCGGCTGAATCCTCCGCCTCCGTTGACGCAGATCGGCTTGAGCCAAGAGTTGAATTGAAAGATGAGTTTTTTATTCTCAAGGAGAAGTTTCGAAAAGGGATCAACCCACAGGAAAAGGTTAAGATCGAGAAAGAGCCAATGAAGCTGTTTATGGAGAATGGGATTGAAGAGCTTGCTAAGAAATCTATGGAAGAGATTGATAGTGATAAGTCTTCAAAAGATGATATTGATGTTAGACTCAAGTGGCTTGGTCTCTTTCACCGTAGAAAGCATCAGTGTATGTTATCTATCTTCTTTTGAGTTGTGTGATTGAATTGGTGGGAAAATGATGAAGATTTGTGTCTAGTTAGGGATCTAGTAGTGAAAAGGTTTTGTATTTACTCTTAATCTTTAGTACATTTGATTTATCTATACTTGTTGTTGTTGTTGTTGTTGTTGTTGTTGCAGATGGTAAGTTTATGATGAGGTTGAAGTTACCAAATGGTGTTACTACAAGTGCGCAAACTCGGTACTTGGCGAGTGTGATTAGGAAATATGGTGAAGATGGATGTGCTGACGTGACAACTAGACAGAATTGACAGATCCGTGGTGTTGTGTTGCCTGATGTGCCTGAGATTTTGAAAGGTCTTGCTTCGGTTGGGTTAACGAGTCTACAGAGTGGAATGGATAATGTGAGGAACCCAGTTGGGAATCCTATAGCTGGGATTGACCCGGAGGAGATAGTTGACACAAGACCTTACACAAACCTCCTTTCGCAGTTTATCACTGCTAATGCCCAAGGAAATCCCGATTTCACCAACTTGTGAGTTCTCTTTTTCCGTCGTTGATGCTAAGATTGAGTTGTGTTGGTATGTGAATGTATATGCTAAGAGGGTTTTGTTTTTGTTTATTGCAGGCCAAGAAAGTGGAATGTGTGTGTGGTGGGGACTCATGATCTCTATGAACATCCACATATCAATGATCTAGCTTACATGCCTGCTAATAAAGATGGCCGGTTTGGATTCAATTTGCTTGTTGGAGGATTCTTTAGTCCCAAAAGATGTGAAGAAGCCATTCCTCTTGATGCTTGGGTCCCGGCTGATGAAGTTCTTCCACTCTGCAAAGCTGTTCTAGAGGCCTACAGAGATCTTGGAACTCGAGGAAACCGACAGAAGACAAGAATGATGTGGCTTATCGATGAACTTGTAAGTACATACTTCTTGCAATCTTTTACTTAGAAAATTAGGTATTTTGAAGTTATTGATTGTTGATTTGTCTGCAAAATATGTATAGGGTGTTGAAGGCTTTAGAGCTGAAGTAGAGAAGAGAATGCCAAATGGGAAACTCGAGAGAGGATCTTCGGAGGATCTTGTGAACAAACAATGGGAGAGGAGAGACTATTTCGGAGTCCACCCTCAGAAACAAGAAGGCCTTAACTTCGTTGGCCTTCACGTTCCGGTTGGTAGGCTACAAGCGGATGACATGGATGAGCTAGCTCGGTTAGCTGACATCTATGGCTCAGGTGAGTTAAGACTCACGGTAGAGCAAAACATCATCATCCCAAATGTGGAAACCTCGAAAACAGAAGCTTTGCTTCAAGAGCCGTTTCTCAAGAACCGGTTCTCACCCGAGCCATCTATCCTGATGAAAGGCTTAGTTGCTTGTACTGGAAACCAGTTTTGCGGGCAAGCGATAATCGAGACTAAACTAAGAGCTTTAAAAGTGACAGAAGAAGTAGAGAGACTTGTATCTGTGCCAAGACCAATAAGGATGCATTGGACAGGATGTCCCAACACTTGCGGACAAGTCCAAGTTGCGGATATCGGGTTCATGGGATGCTTAACACGTGGCGAGGAAGGAAAGCCTGTCGAGGGTGCTGACGTTTATGTCGGGGGACGAATAGGAAGTGACTCGCATATCGGAGAAATCTATAAGAAAGGTGTTCGTGTCACGGATTTGGTTCCATTGGTGGCTGAGATTCTAATCAAAGAATTTGGTGCTGTGCCTAGAGAGAGAGAAGAGAATGAAGATTGATTCAAAGCTGTTGGATTTTTGTTATGTCAAGAGGCCAATGATGTTTCTCTCTGGTTTCAGACGTTGATACTTGATACTTGTATTTGTGCCCATAATTTTGGGTTTTGTAGCTCCCTTTGTTGTAACTTGTAACTTTGTTCTTGGTTGTTTTGTAATATCTTGTTTTAATTAATCTAGTATAAATTCTGATTCTTTGCCTTCAATTTTGTCTGTGCTTTACCTCCACAGATTTTCCGATATATCAGTCTATACCAATAAATTAAAAGTAAGTGAATCGATTTTAATCATTTTTTCAACTAAATATAATTTTGTTACATAGAAAATTATTTGTTGACAAAAACAAGATTATTTAATTATATTATTTCAATTTTAGTTAGATACTGTATGTAATTTTCAAAAAAATAAAACACTGAATTAATTTCGGTTTATAATAACAATTACTTTGTACCAAATATCCGAATGAACCAAACGATTAACATTTAACCGAAATGGCCAATCCCAATTTAAACCGTAAAATGTATCAGAGCCTCATAAACCGCGTGAACCTCTTCAATTCGTCTTCACTGCGCCATGAGAAGACTCACATTACCCTGTCTCTTACGCCACCGAATCTCAATATTTTCCGGCACCGGCTATTATCCAACCGCTGCACGTCTTTCTTCTTTTGCCCTATCGTCATCCACCAAGTCAGAGTTACCGCCGATAACTTCTGATATTTTGCTCGACTCGATAAGATCTTCTCAGTGGCATTTCGTCGAACACCTTTCGGACAAGCTCACACCTTCCCTTGTATCAACAACTCTACTCAGTCTCGTCGAGACTCCGGATTTAGCCTTCAATTTCGTTAACCACATCGACCTTCGTTGCCTGGACTTTCAAACACAGTGCCTAGCCATCGCTGTTGTCTCTAAGCTCTCTTCTCCAAAACCCGTAACTCAGTTGCTGAAAGAAGCTGTTACGAGTCGTGAGAACTCAATTAGAGACCTATTCGATGAATTGGTGCTTGCCCGTGATCGATTGGAGACTAAAAGCACGATCCTTTTCGATTTCCTGGTCAGATGTTGCTGTCAATTGAGAATGGTGGATGAAGCCATAGAGTGCTTTTACTTAATGAAGGGAAAAGGTTTTGATCCAAGCACTGAAACTTGTAATTGCATTTTGAGTTTGTTATCAAGGTTGAATCGTACAGAGAGCGCTTGGGTCTTCTATGCTGATATGTATAGGATGGAGATTAAGTCGAATGTATACACTTTCAATATAATGATCAATGTATTGTGTAAAGAAGGGAAGTTGAAGAAGGCCAAAGAAGTTTTGGGGATCATGGAGAGTTTTGGAATTAAGCCTACCATTGTCACTTACAACACTCTTGTTCAAGGGTATTCTTTGAGAGGACGAATCGAAGGGGCTCGTTTGATTATCAATGAAATGAAATCTAAAGGCTTTAATCCAGATTTGCAGACATATAACCCGATTCTGTCTTGGATGTGTAATGAAGGAAGAGCTTCTGAGGTGTTGAGGGAGATGAAGGATATTGGTTTGGTTCCAGACTCTGTTTCCTACAATATATTGATCCGTGGTTGTAGTAAGAATGGGGATTTGGAGGCTGCTTTTGCTTACAGGGATGAGATGGTGAAACAAGGTATGGAGCCGACATTTTATACTTACAATACATTGATTCATGGTTTATTTATGGAGAATAAGATAGAAGCTGCTGAAATATTGATAAGGGAGATTAGAGAGAAGGGTATTGCCCTGGATTCTATTACTTACAATATACTCATAAATGGATATTGCCAGCATGGAGATGCAAAGAAAGCATTTGCTTTGCATGATGAAATGCTGGCCAATGGAATTCAGCCTACGCAGTTTACTTATACATCGCTTATTTATGTCCTATGTAGAAGAAAGAAAACTAGGGAAGCAGATGAGTTGTTTGAGAAAGTTGTAGGTAAGGGAATGAAGCCTGATCTTGTGATGATGAACACCTTGATGGATGGTCACTGTACTACAGGCAACATGGAGCGTGCATTTTCACTGCTTAAGGAGATGGACAGGATGAATGTCAATCCTGATGATGTGACATACAATTGCTTGATGCGAGGGCTCTGTGGAGGAGGAAAATTTGAGGAAGCTCGTGAGCTGATGGGGGAGATGAAGAGGAGAGGAATCAAACCTGACCACATTACTTACAACACTCTAATTAGTGGATATAGTAAGAAAGGGGATACAAAGCATGCTTACATGGTTCGGGATGAGATGTTGAGTCTAGGGTTTAATCCTACTCTTCTCACCTACAATGCTCTGTTAAAGGGTTTTAGTAAAAACCAGGAGGGTGAACTTGCAGAGGAGCTACTAAGGGAAATGAAAAGTGAAGGCATTACTCCTAATGACAGCTCCTTCTGCTTTGTCATTGAGGCAGTGTCTAATTTGGATGCAGGAAATTCTGATAATTGATTGGTCAGGGCAAAGTAAAGACCATTGTAAGCTTAGGCCATGATCTTTCACCTAAGAGTTGCATTTATTGCTGCTGAAAGTCAGTAAGGAAGATCTGCGGTTCCATTAACTCATCTGATAATGGTTACCATGACAGCTTTGAATGATCTCGTCTTCTGATGAATACTGTAACCTGGTCGTTTGAGGCTCGAATTTGCCTGAGAAACTCGATTGTTCCGAGTTATAGTGTAATCATTAAATCTGGTCCGCAGGTTCTTGGTCATGTTTCGATTTAGGTTCATACTTTTTTCAGAAACTTGATTTTATAATATAGCTCTATTGATGAACAGTTCTTTTTTTGCCTCATTCGAATTTCAACAGATTTTGATTCTTGAATAACATATTAAAATTGGTCACAAGTATTATAAGCTACAGAGAGAGAGATCCATCCGATAAATAAAGTTTATACACCATCTTAAACCAAACTAAAGTCATAACATAAAACTTAAGACAACACCATTAAACACAGTCTTTTTTCCTTAGTCGATTGTTCTCCAAGACACCCCTCACATATCTTGGGGTTTTGAGACAACTAGAAGCAGCTCGTCTGGTTTGATGAATGTAAATTTGCAAGTATCACCAGCAGCAATAGGATACTCCGTAGATAAATGTCTCCATCCACCAGCGAAGACTGAGGTGCCCAGCAAATAAACCACATTCCATGTATTCCTCCCATTAGGGTGATGGATCTTGAATATAGTCTGCTTCTTCGGCATATGATCCTTTGCAACAGAACTTGGGATCCACTGCAAACTCAAAAAGAAAATCTTGAATATTGGGGGTTTTCAAAATAAAACCCCAATAAAGAGACTGTGTGTTAGTGTTAGTGTCTTGGTTCGTCTTATCATACCAGGTAATTGAGGTATGATTTACGGATGATGACGGTAAATTCTGCAACAGAAGATGAAGAGGCCTCTGCAGAAACTCTCCCCTTAGTCCTCTTGGAATTTTTGGATTCCTCAGCTTTCTTCTTCCCAAAGCTGAGCTTCCTTTTGTACTTTCTTCCTCCATTAGATTCAGCTGCACTTGTTGGGCAACGGTTACTCAACTCAGGAGACACCACCTCTTCCTTCTTGACATCATTGTTGACACTACCTCTTCTTTGGTCTGTTTCAATCTGACCTGTTTCATCATCAATAGTAAAGAATCATTTGATGTCATTATCCGTACACTGTTTCATAATCAGAAATGCAAATCTTACCAGAGGAAGCCAAGGATGCTCTGGACTGTGAAGGTTGGAGCATCTCCTTGCCGTCTTGTTTGAAGATGTTAACAGTGAAACACAAATTTCCTTTGTGAGTGAATGTAAGAAACTCACTGCGTCCCAAGGCATTGTTCCTCAGAAACTTCTCCCAACCAGACTTCTCCATGAAGTAGAATCTCGGGTTTTTGGAAATTGCTACTTCCCAAGAGCGTCCCCATTGTGTTCTTATCTTCATCTTACATGAGAGCTCTTTGTCGGAGAAGCTTCTCGCAAACTCATGTGGAAGTGCTCGCTTTAGTTATGCAAATAAGATGAAGAGACACTATAAGGAAGAGTGAAATTAAAACAAACTAGTAATGGTTGAACTGAAGAATGTTTCATCAGTTACAGTGAACGATCAGTGAACTTTGAACTTTGTTCCATCACACACAAAAGACAAACCCAACAAGACATTGAATAAGAACAGAGGACATATCTCACCAGAAGAAACAAAGCATAGATCCTCACATTCAGAAAGAGAACCGAGAGAAGCAACATTAACCATATTCGTTAAAGATAAAAAAGGCAGTAAGTTTTTTGTGAGACCCATAAAGACAACTGACAAAAAGATTCAACCTTTAAAACACAGCTCACATTCGGCCAGAGAACCGAGAGAATCAACATAACTAGTGAGTTCGTTACAGAGCGCAAAATCAGTGAGTTATATGCGACCCATTAAGACAGTTAACAAAAAGATTCAACCTTTAAAACAAATGTAACAAGATTCAACCATTAAGACAAGACAAGATTCAACCTTTAAAACAAGACTCATTGTTATGGTGAACAAAAAGTTTCAACATTTCCGAACTAAGCAAACAAGATTTAACCTTTACACAAGACCCATCGTTACAGAGAACGAAAAGTTTCAACCTTTCCAAACTAAGCTAACAAGAAAGAACAAGAGAGTATAGAACATTGTTACCATGTTTTCTGAAGAAACATCTATACTCTGAAGCATCTTGAAGAAGCTTTCGTTATTCCTTTTTCTTTGACCCGAGTAAATTCAGGGTTCCTAGTCATCACTCTCGGTAGAAAATTTCGGACAAAGCTTTGCTCCTACTTACTTGCTCTCGTCTCTCTCTCTCTCTCTCTCTCTCTCTCTCTCTCTCTGAATCTCTACTAAAGATAAGACAAGGTACAAACAAATGTGAGATCGTCTTTTCTTTATATATCACACGTAACTCTAATGTGTTTCTTTAATTCGTATGATCTAATGTGATTAATATTTTATTCAATTAAACGAGGGAGGAGTTGGAAATCATATGTTGAAATTATCAACCAACTAAAATTCATTAATTGTTTAATGAGATATATACAAAATAAATATAAATGTACTAAACTATGATAATAATTAAAGCTATTGTATTGTCATTTTGTTTAAAAAGTTATCCAAGACTAAACTGAGATATATCATCTTATAAAAAGAATTTCGTTGCTCTAAATATATGTACATGTTACGTCAATGCAAATGTATTAAGATTTCCATTTGAAACATACTATCTTCATTTTATATATTAATCTAGATCTGCGTAAATTATAATCTAATATTTTAAAATTTATTTGAAAAAATTAAAATAAAAAATTCCAAAAATTAAATTAAACTACCTGTAAAAATAAATATATAATAAAATATTGAAAACACTTATACAAAATCATTCACCAATAGAAAAACCTAACAAAGTTACTGTTATTAATTTATTTTGATTATATATAGCTTGATTTATTTATATCTGAATAAGATTTATTTATTTTAATCATGACTTTACTTTTTTTTTTCAAATCAACATAAAAAAAATTAGTGTTGTTATTTTTTTGCCCATATCTTTTGGATGATTAACCATTTTACGAAAAGTAGAACAAAAACCAACTCAAATTAAGAGAAAATTTAATTATTATAAAAATATAAAAATATAAAAAATAACAAAAATTTTAAAATAATAAATATAAATAATGTAAAAATAAAAATAAAAAGAAGAGTTTACCAATATAATGAAGTTCGAATGGTGTTTTTGAAGAAAATTGTTACGCTGTTGAGAAAATATGAGACTACCTATGTTTTTATATAGAGTTCAAAATTTATTATTATTTTCTATAGTATTAGAAATTATCTTAATTATGGAATTTTATTCTTTTTAAAAATTAGTAATTTGTATAATTTTCTTATTGAATTTATATTTTTTGAATAATGGTAATTAATTATTTTTCTGTATAATTTCCTTATAATAATCTTTAACATTTTTTTCCTTTTTCAAATATGTCAAAATCTTGAATCGATGGATATGACACGTGTCACGATCTTTGAGTTACTAACTTCGGAAACTATACTTCATATAATAAGATTCCTTATGATAAAATTAATTATCATTAATATATATATATATATAAAAGCTAACATTTAATAATTATTAAATAGCAATAACCTCATGGTTAAATAAAAATATTATTAAATTAAAAAGAAGAAGAAATGTTTTACCAAAATAATAAAGTGAAAGCTATGATAGTATTTTTGAACTAAAGTGTTTTGTTTGTTGAAGTGATTTGATTATATAGAGTTTAATATTGAAAATTTTTTTCATTTAGTATTAGAAAATTTCTAATTCAATATTGGAAGTTTTATCATTTTAAGAAAATAAATAATTTTTTAAAAAAATCTATTAATATTAATTTGTTTAATTTTATATTGGCGTTTTTGTTAATTAATAATCAGTTTTTATTTTATATAAGATGAACGTTTTTTAACTAACGTCATTGAGTTTAGTTCTTTATTTTATTTATGCGATTTCTATATTTTAATATATATATATATATATATATATATATAGATTATAGCAGTTCCTTATTCAATGACTTTATAAAATGTTAGTTTTATAATTTTCGTAATATTTGGATAAGGAATAAATTAGTTGTTCTTTTTTCAATGGCTTTAACTTATGTAATTTGTTTTTCAATTAAGGTAGGAAAGGAAAGGAAGATTTTTTTTTTTTTAATTTCGTTTTGGCAATATTCTATAATTTGATTTTTTCGTTAAACATAGAAAAAAAATTAGCTATTCCTTTTCTAATAGACAAATTATTGTAAAATTTAGAAAATGAATAAATTATAATTAGTTAGCATATTCCTCTCCTTATAATTATAAATCTTTGACATTTTTTAATATTGTTTACATTTTTTTAACTTTGACACGTGTCAAGATCTTGAATCGATTAACACGACACATATCACGATCTTATAAATTACTTACTTTTGATAACACTATTTTATGTAATAAGATAGTACAACTGTAAATTTAGCTAGTAACATAATTATTATTTGTGAATAAACTAAAGAATTATTTGTATTAAAGGTTTAGCCAACACACAGAAAAAACAAGTTTCAAGGTAGGTATTAGCTAGGCATAGGTGATGCAGTTACTAATAAAAGCAAAGGATTACAAATTTTACTGTGTTTATATTATTATTAAAACAAAATTATTAAAAAAAAATATTACTTTTGCAGACACCAAAAAAAAAACGAATTACTTTCTCTTTCGATTAAACCCAAGTAATATGAAAATATCTAAAGGTGAGCACTGGACATAAATTCCAAGAAGTTACCGAACCAGAATTTTGGTTCGTTTCGATTTTGGTTTAAGCTTAAAATCGATCATATTATTTTTTTGTAAATCGCTAACTGGTTCGGTTGGTTAAGTAATTGATCGGTTTACCAATTTTTTTTATTATCCATAATTTTAAGATTTTTTTCCAAAATTCTTCCAACTTTGGTCTAAATAAAAATTTTGAACTAAACTGAATTTGCAAATTTTCCAAAATCTACACAAATTATTGCAAAAATGGAGGATTTTCCAACGAAAACCAAACCAAATATGGTTTCGTCTATAATGGGTATCCACATAATAATGACATTATTCATAACAATATAAAAATTTAAATATTATTATAAAACTATTTTAAAGTTATTTAATAATAAAAAAACAAAATTTTGGTTTTTGGTCCTCATCAATTTTGGATAGCAACATTTTTGTTCTATCATTCTTTATGATAGAAATAAAAATGGAAAAGTGTAGGACACACATTTCTAAAATTTGAGAGAAACAAAATCTTTGAAAATGGCAAAAACAAAATGGAGGAGTAAAGAGGAATAAGATAATCCTCCTCATTTTTGTCCTCATAAGCTGGGGTGGATAGTTAGAATCTTTGGTCGAGTTTGTTTGGAACTTTGGAAGTTTGGTGTGCTCGGTTTAGGAAAAATGTGCTGAAACTAAACTTTGGTTTGCTTTCGTTTAGGATTGAAGACTTCAAGTCATGAAGTCTAACCTAAATTCTAATGTGTATCCCTATATATATCTTGTATTCTATCGAATAGATCACTAACAAAAAACCAATTTCCTAATCTCTTTTGTTTATAACACGTTATCAGCATACCACTGAACAAACACGAAATTTTAGTTGTCTGAGCTAATGCATCTCTGTCGTCATAGTATCCGTTTATGATCGAGGTAAGTAACCTCACGTTTAATAATTGATCGACTCATGGTTTAATATAACCATGCTTTATATCGGACCACATGCTTAATTGTGGAGATCGTTAATGCTTTATCTTGATCTTCGTGGACTCCTGAAAGCTTAATGATTGTTTATTATTTTATTAGGGACAATTGGAAATAAAAGAGTTCTAAATTTTTTTTTGTCCATATACACCTTAATTTCTAAATTGTCACTTTGGATAAATCTACCCCTATATCAAAATTTTGACAATTTTAAGATGAAAAAACCACAAAAACATGTTGATAGACATGTTTTAAGAAGATTTAGTGAAAACATTTTTTTGATTTGGTCGCATTTAAATAGGTTTTTAGATCTTCCGAAAAGTGTAGTATTCGTTTTCTGAATTTTTTGTCTGTTCTAAAACCTTTAGAATACGTATTCTACGCATTGTACATGTTCTGAAAATTTTAGAACAGATATTTGTTCTGAAATGTTTAGAATACGTGTTCTACGAAACGTAGAATTCGAATTCTACGAATTCTCTTTGTTCTGCAAAATTTAGAATACGTATTCTAAAAGTTTAGAATACGTATTCTAAAAGTTTAGAATACGTATTCTACATTTACTCTATGTTCTAAAAAATTTAGAATACACTTTCTACGGATTTTAGAATGTGTATTCTGAAAAAATTAGATTTCCTTAAATATATTAACCAAATCTAAAAATAAGGAAACTAAAACTATATTATGGAAATTCAAATATAATGTTTAGATTTCATATTTATTGTTTTGATTACGTTCTAAAAAGTTTAGAAATACGTATTCTGAAAATTTTAAAAAATCGAATGTCCCTTCTCTATGTTCTAAAATCGATTTTTAACCCTAAAAATTTCCCCTCTTCTCTTCTTCTCCCTCTTTTGCCACGAGTTCTTTAAAAGTTTTCAATTTTTTGATCAATATGCTGCAAATATTTGTAAGTTGTGGTGTATGGAGATTGTATGACCAAAAAGAATGGAGATTTATTGTTGATGAAGAAAAACGTGCTAGATTACTTACCTTGCAATCCACCACAACTCTTGAAGAGTTGAAGATGATGGTTTCAAAAGACTTTGGAATAGAACAAAGTGAATTTGATGTGGAATTCAGTTACTTACCCACAGATCTTAGCTTTGATTCCCTACTAGTTGTTATGGTGAATGATCGACAAATGAAGAATTTGGTGGCGTATTTGAAAAGCAAAAATACTATACGGTTATGTGTGACGTTCAAAAGTATATCCGACGATTGCAAGAGTGGAGTCAATTTTGATTTGAATAAGGAGCCAAGTGATCCAAGTGATGGTGACGATGATCGTAATATTCCTGAAAACCCAGCAACAATATTGGTGAATGAAGATAAGCCGAATGATGATTTCGTCAACAAATCTAATGATGCTAAATCCACTGATGAAGTCGGTTCTAAGGTGGAAGATTCAATGGTAACTAAGGAGCAATAGTTCAGTAGCAAGGAGGCTTTACAAGCAACTCTTGAAATTTATGCGATGAAGTATAACTGCGACTACAAGATTACGAAGTCTGATACAAGACTATGGTGTATACGCTGCATAGATAGGGTTTGCAAATGGAGTCTTCGTGCTGAGTGTTTAGAGGGGTCTACATATTTCAAAATCAACAAGTATGTGGGTAACCATACATGTGCCCCTTTATTTGAAGAAAACAAAATTTTGTAGGACACCTTCAGCAAGAACAATTGGGCATCTCATTATGCATAACTATGAGGGTGTGAAGGAAGGGCCTAAAGCGAATGATATCATTAATATTATTCGAACAGACTATGGATACGAGCTGAGTTATTCCCAAGCTTGGGAGTCTCGTGAGTATGCAATTAATGAAGTTCGAGGAATCCCGGAGAAGAGTTTTGGCAAAATACCAAAATACTTGCACATGCTAGAAGAAGCGAATCCTGGTACGCATACGAATTATGAAATTGATTGTGATGGTAGATTCAAATATCTTTTTATTTCTTTTGGTCAATCAATAAGAGGTTTCTACAAGGCAATTCGGAAGGTCATTGTAGTTGATGGAACGTTTTTGAAAAGCAAATACAAAGGAGTTCTGCTAGTTGCTACAACTGTTGATGGTAACTCTAATTTGTATCCAATCGCATTTGGAATTGCTGATACAGAAAATGATTGCTCGTGGGAGTGGTTTCTTATGCAGCTTAAAGAAGTTATAGCGGATGACGAAGGTTTAGTTTTTGTATCAGATAGACATATGTCGCTTGGTAAATCTATTGGAAAAATCTATCCACTGGCTAAACATGGTATTTGCATTCACCACTTGATTAATAATGTGGTAACATATTTCAAGGGAAAGGGTGTGGCTGGTTTGGTTGCAAAAGCATCAAAAGCGTATAGGATTGGTGAGTTTGAAAAATTATTTGCGCAAATTTGCAATATCAGTCCGTCTATTGGTGGTTATCTAGAGGATGCTGATGTGAGAAAATGGGCTCGATGTCATTTTCCGGGGTACAGATACGACATTAACACCAACAACCCTGCAGAATCGATAAATGCAGCTTTGAGATCACCTCGAGAGTATCCAATAATTCCTCTGTTAGACAGTATCAGGGAATTGTTAACACGTTGGTTTTATGAGCGTAGAGCATTAAGTGCAAAGCATCGTGATCCATTAACTATTACCGTGGAGAAAAAGATTGATAAACGGATAGAGAAAGGTAAACTATTTAAAGTCTTTCCAATTACCGAATACAGTTTTCAAGTTAAAGGTAATGGAACAGACTATGTTGTTGACCTGGAAAGAAGAACGTGTTCATGTGGAAAGTTCGAGATAGAAAAAATTCCTTGCAGGCACGCCATAAAAGGAGCATTTGATGTTGGTAAGGATCTATACCAATACACCGATGAGGTGTATACAACTACCGCATGGCGATCGTTATACGA
This sequence comes from Crucihimalaya himalaica, assembly GCA_004349715.1. Lineage (NCBI taxonomy): Eukaryota > Viridiplantae > Streptophyta > Magnoliopsida > Brassicales > Brassicaceae > Crucihimalaya > Crucihimalaya himalaica. Next base: position 1,170,419 of record SMJT01000035.1, on the reverse strand, counting down.
GGAAGCGATTAATCCAATAAGTGTTCCTGAAGATGAATGGCGCACCCCAGAACATGTTGAAAATGTAAAAGTTCTACCACCAGAAACAAGGAGAGCCCCTGGAAGACGAAGAAAACGCAGGCATGAAACACTTGAAGACAAGATAAGATCGTCACAAGGATCGCAAGGGTGTAAGAGGCACAAGTGCAGCCGTTGTGGTAAAGAAGGACACAACAGATCGACATGTGATACGGCGATATAATCATGGTTAGTGCAACAATTTAAGATTTATTTTCTCGTTTTTCCTATAATTACTTTCGTGAGGCTTAATTCCATCTTTTTTGTTTTTTGTTCAAGATGGTCAATGCTTCCATATTCGATGAAAATCAGACAAAGGATCAGAAGCTTGGCTTACATTATCTAGCTTTATGGCTTTTGTGTTTCTATTTCAGTTCACGTTTGTAATTGACGTCATGGCAAAGATCACGTTTGAATTTCATTCATTGTTTTATAATATTCGATTGGTTTGAGGTTTGAGTTGCTTTCGAAAACTAATGGGTTGGGATCCACCAACAAAGGGAAGAGGCTATACACGTGTCTTTACAAAGACTCTCCAGGATGCACACGTTTGGTTCTTGTTTACAAGCTCATGGACAATGGTAATCTCCAGGATGCTCTGCTTCATTGGAGATGCCCTGAGCTTATGGATTGGAAGCGGATGTTTATGGTTGCTGTTAACATCGCTGATTTTGGTCTGGTTAGGTTGAAACCATAGCAAGTTGAGATCACTGTAGCGCTGGAGCGTGATGGTGATGGATCTATGGTTGAAGAAGTAGAGAGTGTTTTAACTACTATGACTGGTTTTGAAGATTTGTGACTAGTTAAACTCGTTCTCGACACAAAGAAGTCAAAAACAGAGTAATTAGTTTTAAAACAAAAACAAATCAAGAGTAATTAGTCAAAGACAAAGTAATTTCAAGACACAAACTATTTAGCAAAGAAAGCAATGGAAGGTGTGGTTGGTTTCAAATCTTATATTCCATTGACTGAGGAGCTTCACAACTTTACTTTGAGATGGAAGAGAACTTTATGTTTGTTTTAAGATAGATCCGATCAGACCAGAATTATCTTCAAAATTATCTGATCTGATCCTATGTGTCTTTAAACTCTAAAACCAACAACTTCAGCCAACTACCTGTTCTCATGAACTTCACAACATGACAACAGTGCTCCCAAAATTCCTGAATCAATTGGTTTTCGTAATGACATTACAAAATCATATGCTTCTTCTAGCATGTGCTGCCATTCCCATCAACTTTACAATGTAAACATGATGATCTGTTTGTGATTCAACACCAAACTCACTCTTCAAAAGTGACCTCATCAGGTTTCAAGCCCATCTTAAGCATCTCGGTGAACTTTTCAAACGCAGAGGAAGCATATCCGTGCAAGCTAAGACCCAAAATAACAGAATTGAAGGAAAATTGAGTACATGTCTATTAGAGCTGAGCAAACCTTAATATCAAATTCTAGTCCTACTCGGATAACATAGCCGTGCACTTCTTTTCCATAGTCTGAATCTGATAACTCAGCACAAGACCCTAATACAATCGTCACAAGAACACAATCTGGCTTCTTACCGCTCATTCTCAGCTCACTAAACAGATACAAAGCTTCCTTGTGATTCCCACATCTCGAATAACCAGTAATCAACGACGAACACACAACTAAATCAGGTTATGAGATGTTATTATACACACTACGAGCAGAAACTGTGCACCTGCATCTCGAGTATATGTTCACTAAAGCACAACCAACATAAGAATGAGTATCTATATTGATTTTCAAGCAAAATCCATGAACGGACCAAGCAATGAGTAACAAACTATGATTAATCAAACCAGTCGTTAGGGCCACCATTGAGTTGTGACTTAAAAGACAGGGAAAAAAGCAATTGGTAAAATCGATTATATACGATGTTAAAAATCATTTTGGTCTGTTTGTTGCTTCTAAAAATAATAGATGTCTAGCTTCATACCTAATTCTAAAAACAAAATAACCTCAATCAATGGTTACAGTATCAGAAGGTATCGCTGGGGGTACAAACTTTTCCATTCATTCAATTAAAACTGGATCCTTTGCTGCCTCCCATAGATCAACGGCAATCCTCACACGCGCTTCTCTAATGTTGTCATTGTTAATCAAATTCATATCTAGCCGAAGGAGATGACACTCAATGTATTTCAGCGCATAAACTCCACAATCACAAGCTGATTTATTTAGTCCTTTTGGACATACACTTCACCATCACAAGGTTCATTATTATCTTTGTCGATAGGCTGTGAGACCTCGTTACCATCTTCAGGTACCTCATTGTCACCTCCACTATCAACCTTTTCTGTTGCAACGTCCACAACATCATTTACTACACTATCCCAAAGATGGTCTCCAAAATCACTCCCAGATCTGATCAGAGCAGTCAAGTTATCCACTTCTACATCTCTGATTTCATCTGCCCATCGAAATTCTAAAGACTCAAATACATCAAAATTTCCATTGATAGAAATGTATGGATAAACATCATCCTACAGTAAAATAGATTAAACAGAAGTGTTAGAATCATGACCAGAATCAGAACACATTACTGGAGGCAGCTAAAACCAACCAAACATATATATAGCTGAATCGTGACCAGAATCAGAACAAGCTTAGCTGAATCGTATTAACTAGAATCTAACCTGAATTTAACAAACAAATATTCCAATCTGAATTTAACTAGAATCGTGACCAGAATCAGAACACATTACTGGAGGGAGCTAAAACCAACCAAACATATATATATATAAAACCAACCAAACATATATATAGCTGAATCGTGACCAGAATCTGAACAAGCTTAGCTGAATCGTATTAACCAGAATCTAACCTGAATTTAACAAACAAATATTCCAATCTGAATTTAACACCCATTACAAGACCTAACTACAGCTAAGTATAAACATAGTTTCATGTTTCATTTCTAAAAAAAAAAAGAGAATGTTGAACTAACCTTTCTTGTAAATGTCTTTTTCTAGTTGGATGATCTCGTCATATGATACTCGTCCAGCACCTATCCAATTAGAGCATCGAGGAGCTGCGGTCAATTCTTTATTAATCTTCTTTTCCAACAATTCTCCAATGACCGGAATTGCTTCCATAGCCCAGATTTGAAATGCATATGAAAAACCATCCAAACCATAGCCTCTGACTTTCGTCAAATCGTTTCTTTTCTTAGTGATAGACTTGATTAAACTCTTAAAAGCTTTAAGACCCCAAGGGTAAGTCCAAACCTTTTCAAGATCCATCACTAACTTGATGTATTTGAGCGGAATATACTTCTTCTCATCCTTTGCCTTTATCAAACCAGCTATCACACAAATATAAATCAATCGTTGTCTATCCACCTCTTCCCAACCAGCAGCTTCAGCTAAGTGCACATTCATCAACCTCTTTATGCAAATATTTTCTTTCCTCTTTAGCAACTTACTCCAAAACCATTGATCATCTTCCCAGTTCTCTAACTCACATCTACCATCATCTTCGACCTTGGGACCGGTAACCGCGTAGAATTCTTGCAGGGAAAATCTAAGTGGTTTATTTCCCCACACAAACCAGAGTTCATGTTTTTTCTTTGTTACCAACTGCTTACACATCAGGCTATGTATCAACCGAGCCGAATAACCTTAACCGTTTTCATGTATTGCAAATACATGTGCAAATGTAGGATCTTTCTTTATTGTATCCATATTCGCTTGGCAATGCTTCCTTGATTATGTCCAAGATAGACATTCGACATGTATTGTTTATCTTGTCTACTTCCGGCTCACTTCCATATTTGAAAAGACGCTTTGGATACTTTGTTCCCATGCCTGCACCAAAACATTTAAACACCAAAACAGAACAATGAGGATGAGAATTAAAAGTTTCTAATTATCTATCATAACTAATAGTGATCTTGATTTAGTATTCTAATTATCTATCTTAATTATTTTATCATAACCTAATCTCGTCTCATTAACCTTTCAAGGACTTGGGTTCCGTTGCCTCAACACACACAAAGGAACGCAAGAACATGAACTAGATGATTCAAATACTTATTATAAGCTGCATTATTATTATCTACATCAAATGCATGATAACAGATCCTAGAGTCTATCTACAAAGTTTAAACAAGACTTTTAATGTTAAGTCACAAGCAACAATGTTTTCTCGTTCACATAAATCCAGACAAAGACTTTTATTTCGTTACGTTTCAGTTTTCAAGCCAATGATCTCTATTTCTCCTTAACTAGATATCTAAATTCAGCTAGACTAACAAATTGAAGATTCTTCAAGCTTCAAAATTTGGTATTAACTATTTGAATGAAAAGAGTAACATCTGACTTGCAAGAAGCTGGTCTTAACAATTTCCATTAATTTAAACACAAATTATTACCCGGAAATTCTCAAATTTCAGAATCCAATACTAAATCCTATGCTAAAAGATTAATACGATTTGTCGTTATTAGAAATTGGTGTAATAGTGGTTGTTTAACTTATGAAAAGACAATTGTTCTATACACACTAAAAACGCTTAGAATCCGACTTTGGTCCAAGCGTTTGAAACATTCATTGAACAGAGAAAAACTCTTTTTAGAATCAAAGAACTAAATTTGGGTTTTCTTAACACTAACCTCGTTATAACTTAGGTTTTAAGCATGACTATCATCACTGCTATACTTGTAAACAGAAGTGAAGCTAATCCAATCTAAAAAAATACAAATCGTGAATCAATTGTACCTTAGATGAGCGCTTCTAGCCCTTTGATTTTGATTTACGAATGAATTTGGGAAAGCCAGCAATATCGTCTTTAGCACAGTGTGCTGCTGGTACAGCGGTGTGCTAATCACAGCCGGGATCTGAGATCTTTTCAACTCAAGCTCAGGGTCAGCCGGGATCTGTTACGCCAGAAAGAAAAGGTTCCACACGAGCTCTCGTTCACGAAAGGGAGTCCGCTATAGCTTCTTCATCACCCGCTGCCACTTAATATACTAGAGATGGAGATGTTGAACTGGCGACAGGAGCTGATGGCGAGAAATTGAAAGAAAAACGGCGAAGGAGAATAAGGAGGAGACAAGCGTTTGTAACCGCCGGCGGAGAAGCCACATCGAGGTTAACGAAGAAGGGGAGAAGGGGTGGAAAAAAAAGGGTTTATTAGTTGTCGAGATATGTGTTTTCTTTTTTTAACAAAGATATGTGTTTTTTGTTTTAGGGAAAACTCTAAATGAGTTAGAGGTTTTGTATTTGTGTAGATATTTTTATTTTTATATCCATAATTTTGGAATTGAGGGTATAATGGAGTTTTAATTAATATAAAACCTACTTCACCGATTCTAAGTAGATAAGGTTTATATAAACAATTTGGAAAAAAAATCCTTATTTTCGAATTTTCTCTAAAATTGATTATTTGTCTGTTTTTGGTTGAGGAAATTTAAGATTGTCCGTCTTTGGTTATTTGGATTTGGTTGCAGTTATGTCGATGACTACTACAAAACGTCTACCTGGATAGATAATTACAAGGAAAATATAAAGCTAGTTAATGGGGAGATATATTGGAAAAATACAGGTAAATAGCCCATTGGAGTGCTAGGTTTTAGGAAAATGCGAGGACGTCCGAAGAAAAATAGGGTTAAAGCTGCACATGAATCACCAACAAAACCTGGTAAAACATCTCGTAGTGGAAGGATCATTACGTGCAGTAAATGTGGGCAGACTGACCATAACTGTGGGACTTGCAAAAATCCAAGAAAGGTGATGCAAGGTCCAAAAAGAGGTCCTGGTAGACCTAGAAAGGCACATGTGAGTGTTTTTATCTCCCAACTTTTTCTTGTGTTAAACTTATGTTTTTTTTTCTACGTTAAAAACCATAACTCTAATGTTGTGTTTAGGTTGATGGAAACACTAGACCACATAAAAGACGCAAGACAACTCAACCCCAATCATCTATTCCATCAGGTAATGATAGTGTGACATTCCCAGCATACTCGAGTGCTCCACAACAATCAATTTCGCAACCCACTAGAGGGCGTGGACGCGGTCGTCCTCTTGGTCAGGAAAACAAAGCAATTAGAAAGGAAACCATACTAAGAGGTTTTGGGTGTTACATTAGCCCATTTACTAATCGGATTTTCGATGTTCGAGGAAACAAAGGTGTGGAACTCGGTGGTTCAAATCAAATGCCATCGACACATTCTTCATCTCAAAGACAACCATGAGAATAGCTTGTTTCTTTTTTTGTTGTCTTTTTGCTGCATTAATGCTTTTGTTTTCTGATATACCTAAAACTCATGCTTGTGTTTTTTTGATGAACTTCTTTCATGTTTGTAATCCCAGGTTTTAAACTTGTGCATACTTATGATTCTTAGTTTATGTTAATCGGAGTTGTTATTCACCTAATTAACAACTTACTAGGAGACAGAACAAGTCGATGAAGCACTCTTTCCTTCAGTTAAGCCATCTCATTTGGTTTAGGCGGTTATCATTTATAGTGGTTAGTTTTTATTTTGACCATTGTTAGTTTTTAAATGGGTAGCGAACGTCTTTTGAAGTTATATTAACGGACGTTAAGGCAATAACTTAAACTGGAAACGATGATATGAGTTTGTGTATTAAAATAGGTGTATGATATGATCTCCCTAGGACTCGCTCAAAGAAGCTGGTGTGAGTGTTGGATAGAGACAGAAGTGTGCAGAATCCACTTCTGGTTTTGAGAGTGTAGAACGTAGAGAGTGGCTTGGAGAGACAAGCAACACGTTCACAAGAGAGATAGATGGAACATTAGAGATGTTGTAGAAACAACAATCAATCCTAAGATCATAAGAGATAATTTTGAGATTTTTTTAAGAAAAGAGTTTGATTGATTTTTGATGATCCAAATCCAGGATGAAGTTCACAAAAGAGATACAAGAATATAAATAGAAAAACATAAACCCTAAGGGTCACACACACACAAAAACGTCCATTAAAGAGAAGGGAGAGAGAGAGAAGTGCTTTGGTAATGTAGAACTTGGTGGCAGCATTTAATATGAAGTTTGAATTCAGAAAGTTAGCCCCTTAGTCTTCTTCTTCTTGAAAATCATCTTGTTGTTGGGCCTGGGATCATGATTGGATTTGTTGTTGGGCAAGGCATGATTACAACAAGATGGGATTGAGGAAATGTGAGCCCACTTGCCTTATTAAAAACCTTCCTTGGAAAACTCATTGGGACAAAACCAAAGGTAAGGGGAAAAGAGTACAAATGGGTCACATACCCACTTGATTAATCATCCTTGATGAACTTTGTACTAAACAGATTGTGCATTTCCTCAGCTAAAAGCTTTTTTTCACGTTCATTCTCAACAATATGTTCCGGTTCAAGCTGCTCTTCCATGATGCTACTCAGGATCATATCATCCTCCCCTAGTTGAGTCCTCAAATCAGGACCATCTGTTAAGAACAAAGATACGTTAGAACCATTAGAACTTGAGTTTGGAGTATACTTACCTTGCAAGTTTGTATTGTCGGGTTTGGAAGTGAGCTGTGCTGGAGTTTGAAGGGTGGCGTGCTCTCTAGTGTATACAGGTTTAGAACGGTTTAGCTCCATAAGTTTAACATTCACTTCCTCTCTTAGTTCTCCTTCTTGTCCGACTTGAACTCCATTGGATCCGATTTGTTGTTTTTGAAGCAAAACAGAACCTGTATGTTTAAACAACAAAGGAACACAACCATTAGTCTTAAGATTCATGTTAGAATGAGAGAACTTACCTTGTCCAGTAGTGGTTTGATCATTTAGATGTTTTTTTAACGTAAGACTCTTGGTGAAGATAAGGCCTTCAGATGAGTCGTTCAGAGGACAGATGAAATCAATTTGTCCAAACTGGATTTTTCTCGGACTAAACTCTTCTAAAGGTTCATTAGAACGAACAAATTCATCTTCTTTGTTTAGAAGCATGTTCTTTTTATTTTCTTTTGAGTAGTCATTCTTATAATCTTGCAAAACAAGAGATCTTCCACTCGGCAGCTCCGGTGTAGTATTAGATAAACCCAACAAGGTTTTGTTATAAGCAGATTGATGACTAAATGATCGAGAAAGAAGAGTTTGATGGATATTACCAGCCTTAGCAAGGAAATTTGATTGCTTATAAGGTTTGCTCTCAACTTTCTTTCCCTTCTTCTTTTGATCTTGATAAATCTCGAATGGTGTCATTGGAACTAGAGTGTGTTTTTTGCCTTTTAACTCGTAAGAGTACTTGTTGGTAGAGCCATCATGAGTCACTCTTCTATCATACTGCCATGGTCTTCCCAAAAGAATGTGACTTGCTCCCATAGGTAGAACATCACACAACACATCATCTTCATATTTTCCAATGGTTAGAGAAATTGTTACTTGGCTATTCACTCGCATTTCACCTTCATCGTTGAGCCAGTGCAGATTGTATGGCCTTGGATGCTTCTTCATGGTCAGACCAAGCTTGTTAACCATGTATTCACTTGCCACATTGGTGCAGGTTCCTCCATCGATTATGAGACTGCATACTTTGTCTTGCACATGACATCTAGTGTGAAACAGATTTTCTCTTTATGCTTCTTCCTCTGTCTTAGCTTGCACGTTAAGTATTTTTTTTACCATTAAAAGGTCTCCTTTAACAGCATACTCCTCATGTCGTTCATTTGAATCTAAGATCTCCTTTTCCTCTTCTGATTCGTACTCACCATTGTCTAAGAGAATCAGAACTCTCTTATTAGGACATGCACTAGCGATGTGTCCTCTTCCTTGACACTTGAAGCAAATAGTCTCACGAGCTCTAGTGGTTGTAGCTTCCATTTTTCCCTTGGAGTCTGAACTAGTAGGGAATGGTTTTGAAAACACTTTAGGCTCGACTTCAGCCTTTTCTTCTTTGACATAGCTTGGCCTAACCGAAGTTGAACCAGCTCCAATAGTTGATCTTGATCCCTTTCTTTTGATCTGTTGCTCGACAAGAATAGATTTGTGATATATCTCCTCTAGATCAGCATAGCTTTGCATCTCCACTCTATCTTGAATATCTCGGTTTAGCCCATTCAAGAACCTAGCAATGGTTGCTTCATCATCTTCAATAATATCAGCCTTGATCATTAGAGATTCCATCTCTTGAAAATAGTCCTCTACGCTATTGTTTCCTTGAGTCAAGCGTCTTAACTTTTGGTGCAGTTCCCTGTGATAGTGACTAGGAACAAAACGCTTCCTCATGAGTGCTTTCAACTCATTCCAAGTATCAACAGGTGGCTCTCTATTGCGTTTGCGGCTTGTAGTGATCTGATCCCACCAGTTGATGGCATAGCCATAGAACTCTGTTGCAGCTAGTTTCACCATCTTGAGATCTGAATATTCTTGGTATTCATAGATAATCTCGATCTTCTTTTCCCATTCCAAGTACGCATCCGGATCATTCTTACCATGAAAAGGAGGAACTTTCAGCTTCATGCCTTTCATGTCATCATCAGTTCGTTCCCTTGCTCCTCTTTCACGCCCTGGACTGCCTTGAGAAGAAACATTATCATCATCGTGCATGGACTGTCTTTGGTTACGAACTGGATTGATGTTTCTTTCTTGAGTTCTTCTCGGAATAGATCCTTCTTGTAGCCGTTCAATTCTCTGATGCAGCTCTTCTCCTTGTTGTCTCATCATCTGCTCAAAACGTTTCATCATCGCTTCCATGAATAGTTTGTTGTTGTTGTTGTTGTCACCTTCTTCACTCATTTTGTACCTGTCAATGAGACAGCAAAACAAAACCAGTAACAAGTTCTCACGAAAAAAAAATTCACACAAAAACTAAAGAGGCAAATTCTAGAAACAAATCTACAGAACTTGAAACAAACTAAGATAACACACTAGACAATCGAACATACAAAAAGCACAGATCAAAACACTTGAACACAAAAGATATGTAAGAGAAGATTAACAGATACAAACTGATAGATAAGGAACGAGATTACCAAAGCTTCTATGAGTGCTCTGCTACCACTTGATACGATCTCCCTAGGACTCGCTCAAAGAAGCTGGTGTAAGTGTTGGTTAGAGACAGAAGTGTGCGGAATCCACTTCTAGTTTTGTGAGTGTAGAACGTAGAGAATGGCTTGGAGAGACAAGCAACACGTTCACAAGAGAGATAGATGGAACATTAGAGATGTTGTAGAAACAACAATCGATCCTAAGATCATAAGAGATAATTTTGAGATTTTTTAAGAAAAGAGTTTGATTGATTTTTGATGATCGAAATCCAAGATGAAGTTCAAAAAAGAGATACAAGAATATAAATAGAAAAACATAAACCCTAAGGGTCACACACGCACAAAAACGTCCATTAAAGAGAAGGGAGAGAGAGAAGTGTTTTGGTAATGTAGAACTTGGTGGCAGCATTTAATCTGAAGTTTGAATTCAGAAAGTTAGCCCCTTAGTCTTCTTCTTCTTGAAAATCATGTTGTTGTTGGGCCTGAGATCATGATTGGATTTGTTGTTGGGCAAAGCCACGATTACAACAAGATGGGATTGAGGAAATGTGAGACCACTTGCCTCATTAAAAACCTTCCTTGGAAAACTCATTGGGACAAAACCAAAGGTTAGGAAAAAAGAGTACAGATGGGTCACATACCCACTTGAGTAATCATCCTTGATGAACTTTGTACCAAACAAATTGTGCATTTCCTCAGCTACAAACTTTTCTTCACGTTCATTCTCAGCAATATGTTCCGGTTCAAGCTGCTCTTCCATGATGCTACTCAGGATCATATCAGTGTACAATTTAGTTTATGTATTTTTGTGGGTATTCAAAAAGTTTGTGTATTATTGTGGAAATAGGGTGTATTTTTGTGGAATTTTCCCTTAATGATATATCTTTGTATTTCAAGGGCTTACTGATAATTGATTCACAAAACTCGCGGTAATATGACGCAATGGATTAGGATTGATGTTTTTACATGTGCTGATTCTCAAGAGTTAATCCGCCAAAACATACTAAATCTTAATTGATTAAATGGACGGGTTAGTTTAGTTTGACAGACATAAATATGCCATTACATTCATATAAAATAACCAACAATTTGATTATAAAACCATGTCAAATATAATTACTATATCCATTTTAGTCTAACTCATACTCATGTTCTACAAATATACACCTATATATTCACAACAAATAACTTTACAATTAATTATTTTATTAAAATTAAATATCACAAATTTAATTTAAAACCGCACTGCCTACAGTGCGGCTACGGACCTAGTTGATGATTATAAAATTGAAAGATTTGAGAAGTCATTTTATTATATTACCTACATTATTATACAGTAATTTAGTTTAATGTACGAAAGTAAAAGCAACAACTGAAATCGTGTTAAAAAAATGTCTTTGTTTAGTGTCAGCCTTTCTGGTAATCCTCAATTTTTCTCTTCCATAATGATCACCATTTAGATTTTAGAGCCAACATGTTATAGGCGTCGTCCATTTAATATAAAACTGAACCGGTTCAAAGCAATTAAAAAGACTGATGTAAATAGAGATATTGAACCATTAACCAAATATTAAAACATCTGCTTTGATCTTGTTAGGTCTCTCTGCGAATTTTTGATCGAATTGATCAGCGAGAGAGGAGAAAGTCACAACAATGGTTTCAGAAGAACAAAATCATCAAAGTTGGCAAACCATTCTTTTAGCAGATAACTTCACCACCACGAAACTCCATCCCGTAACCCTAGAACGCCCAAAGGTACTATTGCCGCTTGTGAATGTCCCAATGATTGATTACAATCAAACTTGTGAACAATAGAATCGAAGAAACCAATCAGTGCTGATGATGCTTTGCGTCACATCTATGAACAACATATTGAGATGTCACATCCAGGAACAACATATTAACACTGATTTACACGTAATAAACTACATATTAACACTGATTTGAATGATCCCACTGATGACTTTGAGAGAGGTTGAAGCTACCTTCTTATGGGTCGTTGATCAACACATCAATTAATTAAACATAATGTGGATTCTACAATTATCAAATGGAATATCATTATACCACTTTATGGTCGAATCCATAAAGAACAAACCATTAACTCATTAGGAATACACAAATTCGTTCAATTTAAGATAAATTCGGTTTGGGTTTTTGATTCAATAACAAACTACTCAAATTAAACAAAGAAAACAAGAAGCAAAGCAAACTATAACTAAGCAATGACGAGACAAACCAAAGCAATAGCAAAGCAGTAGCTAAGCAATATAAAAGACTACTCAAAATCGAATCTAAAAGAAGAGAAAAATACTAAACAAGTACTAAACGTTTCTTAAGAAAGATTATAAATAAGTGAATCCTTGGGTAAGACAATTGATCAAGGAAAATCCAAGCTAATCCATGATACTTATTCACACAAACGATGCTAATCTTTAGGTCTTAGAACACTAAGCAAGACTAATCCACTTCCATGGTACTAATCACTTTACTAATCACCTAATTGTCATAAAATCTCGTTCGCAATTTGGCAATTAATAAGCACTAATAACAAGTCTAAGTAATCACTTAGCACTCTAATCATCTATTTCCATAGGTTAGGTACACTAAACATTCAGTAGGTTCATTCAAGCATTTTCACAAACACCTTCCGGTCATGAATCCACTTATCATCTAGACAAATATAATCAAGACTAATCTAGCTTTAAGAACACCCAATGAACAAGGATACTGAACCATCTAAGTCTAAAGCAACATGGATCAACCTAGATCTACCCTGATCTACCATATCCAAGGACCCCAAAAAGACTACTCACTAATCATGGTGAAAACACAAAGATCTATGGAGATTATGTGTTTGATCATCATGATAATTAAAAGAATAAAGAAATTTAAGAAGGAAAATAAAGAAATTGCATTAAAACTCAAAGATCCATACAAGATCTCAAAGGGTAAAGAGTCATTCAAAAACTAAAGCATGAGATTCTCATAAATTAGGTATTATGTATTTATATAGTAAAAGGGGTGAATATGGTCAACCCGGAACAAATCTGGTTTTGACCCGAAAAATCTAGTTTTGTTACTCTCTGTATCGGTTGGGAGGAAGTCGAGACATGAGGTCAGGAGGCTCCTAGCGGCCAAAAGGAACCCGCTAACACTCCCCGGTAGAATCTTTGGAAATTTTGGCTTACCTTCTTTTACACGTTTGATTGATATGCCTCCACCAAATCGGCCATAACTTTATATTTGTAGCTCGGATTGTAAATCACCTCCATTGGAAAGATAACTCAATTTCCTATAACTTTCATAAAGAACTCTGAAGATTATTTCTAATGAAAGAGCTTCATGCGAGTCGATCTTTGAGGCACTTCAGACTGATTATGCATCATCATTTTCCTTCTTTGCGTCAAACTCTCCATCAAACCTCCAATCTCCATTTCACCTGGTAAAAGGCACTAAAATCATATATATTCCTAAAATACAAGACCATGAACACAAGAGACCAAAATTAATGCAAACGTATTAAAACTAAAGAAGAAATGTACTTAAACCTACGAAAAATGACATGAAAACTATGCAAATATCATTAATATAACCCCCCCCCCCCCAACTTTGCTTGTCCGCAAGAAAACTACAAAGAGATAATCCAAGAAAAGACGGTGAAGGCGGGGTTTCAAAGCCACAAGACCCAAACGAAGAATTCAAAACAATGCCCTTAAATATGGTTAACGGTGCAAGAAACAAACATCTACTCATTCGTACTTTGCCATGACTAGTCTTATTCAAACATCTACTCCAAACTCTGAAACCAAATAGAATCCAAACAATCAACCCAAAGCATCTCTTTCACATTCATTAAAGGTTCAAGTGCAGTCTCGGAAAGGGAATTCAAATTGCTTTCACTCGGGTTGGGTAAAGGTCTTTTGAGGTGGTTTCTAAGTAGTATTTCTTTGGTGGTTTACTATCAAGAAAAAGAGGTGCTAGACAAATGCAAAATCTATCTAAAACCGAGAATAATTTACGCATACAAAGTTATACCTCTCGTTGTTCTACCCATCTTATGATAAAAAAATGTAACTTCTACCCTTTTTAACATAACTTACTAGGTGAATAGGATATTGGAGGCTTTGATGGAGACTTTGATGCAAAGAAAAAAACGAAGATGCAGAATCACTAGCTTTGATGGAGACTTTGTGGCTATAGCTTCGTAACTTTTTTATTTCGGGGCTATATGATGAAATAGTCACGAAATAGCCACGAAATAAAAATGCTACGAAGCTATAGCCACGAATTATTTGGTATAGCCACAAATTTGTTTGTGGCTATATATATTTTTTTGACTAGTGAATCAGTCCAAAGTGCCTCAAATATCGACTCATATGAAGGTATTCCTCTGAGATTTAGCTTCAGAGAGCTTCATAAAAGTTATAGAAAATTTATTTATTTTTCCAATGGTGTATATTTCATGCCAAACGAAGCTACTGAAAAACGTTATGACCGATTTAGTGGAGACATATCAATCTGCCGCATAGGGGAAGATAGCCCAGCGACCACTCCCAACGATCACATCCCAACGACCTCATGAGTCCGATTGGCAAATAACGATCACTCCCATCGACCTCACGAACTCGCTGGAGACAGTGACATGAATTTGATGGACTTATTATTTTTATTGTTCATTTACAAAACTAAAACATTGCAATTTCGAATCTTTGATTACTTACAAAAGCTATGTGTAGCTTCAATTTTAAGGCTTTGGTAATTTGATCTCGAACTCTAACTAGTCTTCGGAATCATATGCTTTCTAAAACAATCTTCGGTTTCAATTGGTTTAGAGGACCAAGTAATTTTATAGAATATGACTAAATATTATTTAAAATTACAGATTTTAAGTATTGTAAAAGATTTTTAAATCTCTCTCTATTATTGTAATGATTATATTTTGTAATATTTTAATAGAAAAGAACAATTTTTTCTACATGAAAAAATAACACAGTATCACGAAAGCAAGCGTGTCGTTGTCATCTTTTGTACATGAAGAAATTTTGATTCTAAAATTCTGGTTTTGACCTGAAAAATCTGGCTTTGTTACTCTCTGTATCGGTTGGGAGGAAGTCGAGACAGGAGGTTGAGAGGCTCCTAGCGGCCAAAAGGAACCCGCTAGCACTGTCCGGTAGAACCTCTGGAAATTTTGGCTTACCTTCTTTTACACGTTTGATTGATATGCCTCCACCAAATTGGCCATAACTTTGTATTTGTAGCTCAGATTGTAAAATCACTGCCATTGGAAAAATAACTCAATTTCCTATAACTTTCATAAAGAACTCTGCAGATTATTTCTATTGAAAGAGCTTCATGCGAGTCGATCTTTGAGGCACTTCAGACTTATTCTGCATCATCATTTTCCTTCTTTGCGTCAAACTCTCCATCAAACCTCCAATCTCCATTTCACCTAGTAAAAGGTACTAAAAGCATCTAAAGTCCTAAAATGCAAGACCATGAACACAAGAGACCAAAATTAATGCAAACGTATTAAAACTAAAGAAGAAATGTAGTTAAACCTACGTAAAATGACATGAAAACTATGCAAATATCATTAATATCAACTCCCTCGAACTTATCATTTGCTTATCCGCAAGAAAACTACAAAGAGATAATCCAAGAAAAGACGGTGAAGGCAAGGTTTCAAAGCCACAAGACCCAAACAAAGAATTCAAAACAATGCCCTTAAATATGGTTAACGGTGCAAGAAACAAACATCTACTCATTCGTATTTTGCTATGACTAGTCTAATTCAAATATTTACTCTAAACTCTTAAACCAAATAGAATCCAATCAATCAACCCAAAGCATCTCTTTCACATTCATTAAAGGTTCAAGTGCGGTCTCGGAAAGGGAATTCAAATTGCTTTCACTCGGTTTGGGTAATGGTCTTTTGAGGTGGTTTCTAAGTAGTATTTCTTTGGTGGTTTACTATCAAGCAAAAGAGGTGCTAGACAAATGCAAAATCTATCTAAGACCGAGAATAATTTACGCATACAAAGTTATACCTCTCGTTTTTCTACCCGTCTTATGATACAAAATGTAACTTCTACCCTTTTTGACATAAATTACTTGGTGAAATAGAGATTGAAGGCTTTGATGCAGAGAAGAAAAACGATGATGCAGAATCAGTCAAAAGTGCCTCAAAGATCGACTCATATGAAGGTATTCCTCTGGGATTTAGCTTCAGTGAGCTTCATAAAAGTTATAGAAATTTGAGTTATCTTTCCAAAGGTGTTAATTTCATGCCAAACGAAGCTACAGAAAAAGGTTATGATCGATTTAGTGGAGACATATCAATCTGCCGCATAGGAGAAGATAGCCCAGCGACCACTCCCAACGATCAACTCGCAACGACCTCATGAGTCTGATTGGAAAATAACGATCACTCCTATCAACCTCACGAACCCCCTGAAGACAGTGACATGAATTCGATGGCCTCATTATTTTGATTGTTCATTTACAAAACTAAAACATTGCGATTTCGAATCTTTGATTACTTACAAAAGCTATGTGTAGCTTCAATTTTAAGGCTTTGGTAATTTGGTCTCGAACTCTAACTAGTCTTCGGAATCAGTTGCTTTCTAAAAAAATATTCGGTTTCAATTGGTTTATAGGACCAAGTAATTTAATAGAATATGATTAAATATTATTAGAACTTACAGATTTTTAAGTATTGTAAAAGATTTTCAAATCTCTCTCTATTATTGTAATGATTATATTTTGTAATATTTTAATAGAAAAGAACAATTTTTAAAAAATAGAATTAAAAAAGGAAAACATGAGATATTATGGTAAACAATACATAGTATCATGAAAGCAAGCGTGTCGTTGTCATCTTTTGTACATGAGGAAATGGAGACCCGAAAAATCTGGTTTTGACCCAAAAAATCTGGTTTTGTTACTCTCTGTATAGGTTGGGAGGAAGTCGAGACAGGAGGTCGAGAGACTCCTAGCGGCCAAAAGGAACCCACTAGCACTGCCCGGTAGAATCTCAGGAAATTTTGGCTTACCTTCTTTTACACGTTTGAATGATATACCTCCACCAAATCGGCCATAACTTTATATTTGTAGCTCGGATTGTAAAATCATCGCCACTGGAAAGATAACTCAATTTTCTATAACTTTCATGAAGAACTCTGAAGATTATTTCTAATGAAAGAGCTTCATGCGAGTCGATCTCTGAGGCACTTAAGTCTGATTCTGCATTATCATATTCCTTCTTTGCTTCAAACCTCCAATCTCCATTTCACCTAGTAAAACGCACTAAAAGCATCTAAATTCCTAAAATGCAAGACCATGAACACAAGAGACCAAACTTAATGAAAACGTATTAAAATTAAAGAAAAAATGTACTTANCCCCCCCCCCCCCGAACTTTGCTTGTCCGCAAGAAAACTACAAGGAGATAATCCAAGAAAAGACGGTGAAGGCGGGGTTTCAAAGCCACAAGACCCAAACGAAGAATTCAAAACAATGCCCTGAAATATAGTTAACAGTGCAAGAAACAAACATCTACTCATTCGTATTTTGCCATGACTAGTCTAATTCAAATATTTACTCTAAACCCCGAAACCAAATAGAATCCAAGCAATCAACCCAAAGCATCTCTTTCACATTCATTAAAGGTTCAAGTGCGGTCTCGGAAAGGGAATTCAAATTGCTTTCACTCGGTTTGGGTAAAGGTCTTTTGAGGTGGTTTCTAAGTAGTATTTCTTTGGTGGTTTACTAACAAGCAAAAGATGTGCTAGACAAATGCAAAATCTATCTAAGACCGTATAATTTACGTATACAAAGTTATACCTTTAGTTGTTCTACCCGTCTTATGAGAAAAAAATGTAACTTCGACCTTTTTTTGACATAAATTACTAGGTGAAATGGAGATTGGAGGCTTTGATGGAGACTTTGATCCAAAGAAGAAAAACGATGATGCAGAATCAGTCCAAAGTGCCTCAAAGATTGACTCATATGAAGGTATTCCTCTGGGATATAGCTTCAGAGAGCTTCATAAAAGTTACAGAAAATTGCGTTATCTTTCTAATGGTTTTGATTTCATGCCAAACGAAGCTACATAAAAGAGGTTATGACTGATTTAATGGAGAGATATCAATATGCCGTATAGGAGAATATAGCCTAGCAACCACTCCCAGCGATCACCTTCCAACGACCTCATGAGTCCGATTGGCAAATAACGATCACTCCCATCAACGTCACGAACCTGCTGGAGGACCTCATTATTTTGATTGTTCATTTTCAAAACTAAAACATTGCAATTTCGAATCTTTGATTACTTACAAAAGCTATGTGTAGCTTCAATTTTAAGGCTTTGGTAATTTGGTCTCGAACTCTAACTAGTATTCGGAATCATTTGCTTTATAAAAAAATCTTCGGTTTCAATTGGATTAGAGGACCAAGTAATTTAATAGAAAAGAACAATTTTAAAAAAATAGAATTAAAAAGGAATACATGAGATATTATGGTAAACAATAACAGAGTATCACGAAAGCAAGCGTGTTGTTGTCATATTTTGTGTCGCCGTTGTTCTTGTTTGAGCCACCGCCGTTGATGCTCGATCGATGAAAAGAGAGAAACGGCATTAGGACAGAGAATCGACAATAAGAGAAGCGAGGTTTCACGTGGAGTTGTGATGGAGGAGGCGGTGATCTCTGAAGATGCAAGATGAGCTACTTTATGATATAGTTAAAAATAGTACAAGAAGTAAGTCAGAAGAACAAAGATTGATGTGAAGACTTGAAAAATTGTCTAGAAGATTGGAGAAACATCTAGAAGACTTGGAGAAACATCTAGAAAACTTGGAAGAACGTCTAAAAGTTTGAAGATAATTGAAAATTATCCTTTGAGAAGAAAAAGGAAATATAGCGGATAATTTCCTTATCCTAAAAGGAAAAAGGAAATTATCAATTTCTATTAGGTTTAGGAATTGTAAAGTTGCTTGTTGTATAGCCACGACCAATTTAATATAAATAGGATGCTAAGGCTTTAGAGAATCTAAGCACAAATAAAAGAAAATATTCTTAGTATTAAGTTTTGTAGTTTCGGAAAAGAAAGCTAGCAAACTTGGCTTAGTGATTTTGTGTCTTGGGAGATTCTAAATCAAGGGTGTTGATTTGAGAACATTTGAGAGAGATAATAGAAAATAGTGTGAGAAAAAACCTTGTAAAGCATATTTTCTATTAATCAAATTTGTTGGAAAAAACCCTTGTGTTACTTTGTGATATAGTTTCTGTATTAGATACATTTAAGCGGTGATCTCGTCAACATAAAAAGAGAGAAAGGGAGGAGAGGAGAGAGAGGGAGACGTCGGGAAACCACAGGTGGGTCTGATAATGTCATGGTTGTGGCAAGCCTCAACGGTGGTGAAGGATCAAGGTCGGAGTAGTGGAAAAGAAGATTCTAAGTTAATTGGTCCTTATTTGTCGAAAGAGAAATTAAGAAGAATCAAAATAAGAGATTTCTGGTCAGCCAAACGATCCTCCTCATTAGGGTCTTGGATGTGGAAAAAATTGCTAATATACATAGAATTAGCAAGCTCTCAAAAAACCTGGTGGAAGGCAGTTTAGTTTTCAGGCTCCACCCCTAAATATGCTTTCATCACTTCGCTAGCTGCACATAATCGGCATGCAAGAGGTGGCAGAATCCTCCAATGGTACTCGGGTGCACAGTCCGCTTGCACATTCTGTCAAGCCCCGACTAAAACAAAGAACCATTTATTCTTCAGCTGTAATTTTATTAAAGAGATTTGGAACAATCTAACACGACGCCTCCTAGGCCAACGACACACTTACCGTTGGAACAAGTTTTAGACCGGTTACTCGACTCGTCTCAAGACAAGATTACAATTTGGCTTCTGAGGTATGTCTTCCAACTTGCTATCTACACGATTTAGGGTGAGAGAAACAAGAGAAATCATGGAAAAGCACCGCAGTCTCCCATAAAACTAATTCAAGCCATAGATAAACAAGATCGTAATCGTCTTTCCACCTTACAAGCTATAGGAGAAAAACACTTCGACAAAGACATGGGAGCTTGGTTTGCTTCACGAATTTAACTTAATGTATTTGCTTATCTTAGATTTTTTGAACACTCAAAAACAGTTACACATGATATAAATTTTTTTTTTTTTTTGGTTTGAATAAATTTAAAATTCGATTCAAAAAATAAAATAAAAAGAAATAAGAGATTTGAGAATAATAATTCTCATGGTAATAAGCTTATTGGTTAAAGAACCAGTGATCTTTTGATGCATGCTTCCCAACAAACTTGGCTATAGAACAAACGAAAATGAAAAGGAAATCGATTTTATAAAAAAAAACAACCACTACAATAGTTTATGAGTTGTACATATTTGGTTAAATGCAAAACTCGAAAACTAAAATCTATCTATCAATGAATTTCCAAATTCGTAACATCTCTCCAAATGTCTTCAATATTAATAGATTTTCTCCAAATATTACGTTTTCTCTTTCAGCTAAAACATTTTGAGGCATTGTTCTTTTACGATTACGATAGCTTGCCACCACACTTTCAACTACGGTTTGCTGGTATATGTGTACCATCTATCACTCCAACACAGTTCTGTAGTAAAATGCAAACAAATAATTAGTCAAGTTTTGTAGAAAGAACTAAAAAATTCAAATTGAATAAGGAATGAAATAATTCACCTTAAATATGGATACA
Source organism: Crucihimalaya himalaica (assembly GCA_004349715.1). Taxonomy (NCBI): domain Eukaryota; kingdom Viridiplantae; phylum Streptophyta; class Magnoliopsida; order Brassicales; family Brassicaceae; genus Crucihimalaya; species Crucihimalaya himalaica. The sequence continues at coordinate 1,149,654 of SMJT01000035.1, read as the reverse complement.
ACCGTGTACTTTCTCTTATCTTCATTGGCATTAAACCATCAGGTTTCACTATCTGACTTGGAGCTATTATAAGTAAAGCTCTTAAATTTTTATAAAAGCTTGTGCTCACTGCAACTTGGGCCTTTTAATTGTGTATTTGATGTAGCAATATCTTGCATCTTGTCCAACCGTGAGCATGAAGATAGCAAAGATCTCTTCAACATATATGTGTATTGTGTTTTCTAAATTGATCGTGGATGCTTTTTTATTTCATCTTAATTATAGTTTTTATATTCTATCAGAGACTCAGAGTGGTTTGTGATGTAAAAAAGTAATTCATAAATTGTTTTCTTCAGTAAAAAAGACGAGCGTGGAGCTCACTCATGAGAAATGCCTGTGGCATTTTTCATTCTTTACTTTAATTTCTTCTGTGGTTCTTTTGGCAATTTCTTCTCTTCAATGGTTCCATGATGTGTGTCCTTCGATTATTGATCGTTTCTATATTTAGTAAACTACCATTTCATAAATTTTTATTGTCAAAGATTCTTCTAAGGTCCCTTTATATGGTAAGTTCATCAATTGTTTTTAGTACAAACATCCATATTGTGCTTCTTCTTCCTCCAAAAAACAACGAAAATAGAACATGAAATATTTCCGATAAAGCGTTTTAGAATATTGTCATGCATTTTTCTTATAACGAATTTCACCCAATAAACTTTAATCAATTTTCTGTTTCTATACGATGGTTTCTTGTACTATAGGTCACACAAAAGTTTAATATGAGTAAAAACAATTGAATTTTTGGTGGCAAGCATAAATTCCGATAAAGAAGATCCACGATCGAACACAGCTAACATAAAGATGAAATAAAAAAGCATCCACGATCAACTCTAATTAATCCTTACTCATAAATTGTCTTTATACAGTAATCAAGATGAACTATGATTAAGTCCAATTACAATTAAATTTCCTTATGCATGTGTGTTTTTATTTTACAAAACACAATACCTTTCTCTATGATGATATTCGATAGTTTCAAAAACTCTTCTGGAAACATACGGTACAACACCCAAAAATGTTGTTCGGGGATCTTCTGTTAATACATTTTGTATATATTGTTCTCCGAGCTTTGTGACTGGTCGACGAATCGGACTTTTAATATAATCACTACCCAAGAGATGTCGTCGTGTGTTACGAATCTGAGTTCCTACCGTCATCATTACCACCATTAGAGATATGTTCGCATCAAAATCATCATCTTCTATTCTCTCAATATCCATACTTGTGTCTTCTTTTTCTTTATGAACATTTTTACCCATAAAAAAAATAACCTATTAATAAAGATTAGTAATTATGACCATATATAATTAGGTGCAGTGACAATAACAACAAGAATTGATAATGATTCAAAAGAAGCACAATAATTAATCTCTTAAAACAGCTTAAGAGAATTATTGAGTGATGTGGGGTTCTTCTCTGGTATGTGTTTTGTAAAAAGAAACGTTATGCAAGTTTTTTTTTTAATCAACTGTTTTTATAGATTAGGTAGTATAAGGAGGATACAAATATTGAACCAACCAAAATGGTGGAATCGAAAAAGTTGTGTACAAGCTTTCCGAGATAGGTGATCTGCCGCCGAGTTTTGCTCACGATGGACATGATCTAAGGAAGAGAACGGAAGCTTCTCTTCAAATTTAAATTCGAATTTGAATTTATAAACAACAATACAGTAATTTAAATTTAAAAGTTTAAACCTATTTTGTAGGGATTTTATGAGATATAGTTGACTAATATTATCAAACAAATTTTGACAAAATTGCGTTGTTTCCAGTTTTTGTGGACTTTTCTTTTGGTATCAATTATCATTGTCTCAACAAGGATTCATTCACGTCTGAGTATTTCTTTCATTATATTCATCATAGTAAATAAAAAATAATGTTTTGATTTCAAATTACAATATATTCATATATTCGATCATGTATAAATATTTGCTTTATTTTTTACCCAAAACGAAGTATAAATTTTGTATTCATCTCGCGGTTGGATAATAACACTTTCTCTTTCATTTCAAATTTCTTATATTCACACATTCGATCATGTATAAATATTTGCTTTATTTTTTAGTTCGTATAAGCTCATGAAAAATTATAGTTAATTAATAAAATGTAAACCTATTATTTTAACTTCAAATCTAAAAAATTATTATTCTTAAATTAAAAAAATCAAAACACAAACTGAGGAATTTAAATTAAAAACTCTACTACTAGAAAAAATATTATTCTGAACTTAATTAACTATTGTTTTATCAGATGCATTGAAAACAATAGCTAATTGTTAGGGCGAATCAACGCAAGCGTTCATCAACATACATGCTTACAAATACCTCTTTTATTTTCAATGTGTGGATCTTGGTCACTACATCATAGCGAATATGATCTTCGAGATCAGGAATCTCTTTAGTAGCATCCCAAATATTTTTCTTCTCTCTAAACTCAACTTCTCTTTTATGTCTTTCTTCTCTTTGTTGAATAAGATTTATCATATTAGTGCTAATTCTAATAATTTCAGTTAGCACCTTCACTAAAGAATCACCATGATTAATTGAATCTAATGGGTCTCCATTACAATTGGTTCTTGAAAGTGCTATAGCAAAGAGAAACAACACGTGATTCAAATGGAAAACGATCTTCAAGAAAGAGATTAATTATGTGAACCATAGGGTGAATGCCGACGAAGTAAATGAAACATCCCTAAAGAAAAGTTACCTACTAGGAAAAGTTTCATTTACTTCGTCGACATTCTCCATGTGGTTAATTCACATAATTAATCTCTTTCTTGAAGATCGTCTTCGTCTTCAAAAGTTTCAGAATTTGAATCACCACCAAGTCCAAACGTGTTGTTTTTCTTTGCTATAACACTTTCACAAATCAAATGTATATCCTCGAAATCTTAGAAACTGCTGGTCCTCATGTTTTTTTAGTGTGATCGTATCTGTTGTTTCCATTATAAAGAAAAATAAGAACAAAGTAAAAAAATTGAAAAAAAATCTTTAACATAAGGAGTGCAGAAAATTACTTTAAAATGAACCGGAGAAACTTGCGAAAGATGTTTGCGGCTAAGATAATCATTGTTGTGTGCTTTAAGAAGTGAAAGGATATTCAATATTTTATATAAGTGTAAGCAAATACTATTTCTTAGGGATTTTATGATATATAGTTGATAGAGTTTATGTTAAACAATAATTTCAAATTTTAAAAATGTATTAAAAGTCTATTAACAAACTATCTAATTTTTAATGAATAATAACAAAGATGCTAGAATATCTATGAAGAATAATAACAAACATTATAACCTTCTTTTTGTTCTTGTATTTCGCATTTTAGGCTCCCAGGAAAGAGGGGCTTTGATACGAGTATCATGAGAAGAAAAAACTACCAAGAGGATGCATTGCTTGTACCCGTTGGACCAGTGACTAGAGATAAGGCCAAAAAGATTAAGGAGGAACTTAACGGGCTGATTGAAGAGCTTTTGGACAGGACAACATCTAGAATTCTTTTGGAGAGCAAGTCTATCAAGTCCACCCCATTTTAAACCTTATTCAAGTCCAAGAAAGCCCAAATTAAATGTCTCATTATTGTGACTAAATAGGATGACGAAATGGAGGCCAAAAGTCACTTTGGAGGGAGTGGAAACATCAAGAGTTGAATTTTCATTCATCTATCTATCTTTATTTCTTTTAGTTTTCAAGACAATTAATTTTCTATCTTTTCTTTCAAGTTTTTTTCTTTTTTTAATTCATGTAATATCCATTGGAGAAAACACATAACCTTTTTCTAAAACTTCTTTCTCTTTTGTTCCTTGTGAACACAACCGATTGCTTGGTGTGTAATATCCAACAATCACCAAATCGATCTGTCTTGGTGAGTCATATCCAGGGAATCAGTCCGACTTGGTGCGTCATATCCAAGGGACAGGTAAATCAAGAGCTTTCTGCAACTCTTGTGCGACCATTCGCTCCACCATCCTTATTCGTTGAGGCTTCATCGTCCATCATCCTAAGGAATATCCATCTACCAACTTTGAGAGTGAAGAATCCTTGGGAGGATCGTGTCATTTGGTATCAGAGCACACTCTTAAGTTTGGTACACTATCTATCTTTTCATCTTCTCATCTTTTCATCTTCTTTCATTCATCTTCTCATCTTTTCATCTTCTTCTATTTTATTTTAAGCTTATATTCATCGAGCAAATTAAAAAAAAAAAACAAAACAAAAGAGAAAGAAACAAAAAAAAAGATGCGTGTGATTTGTTTGTACGACCGTAGATTTGTTTTAGACCCATCATATTTATTTAAGTCATCGCAGATTTGTTTCGGCTACAGTAGATTTGTTTAACTCATCACAGATTTGTTTTGGCTACTGCAGATTTGTTACCACAGATTTGTTTTCATCGTCCTAGATTTGTTTCCAGTTTTTTCCTACAGCACTCAAACGACCATTCCCAGTTTCGTGAAACACCCATTTTGATCCTCTCGGGAAAAATAACAGTCTTTGTGATTTTTGGGTTAAACATTGGGTTTGATTGGTTCTTGTTCTATATGAACCTTTGAGAATCACTTGAGTGAGGCAGTTCTTGAGATTTTTTGAGAGAGAAAACTTGAGTGAAACACTTGAGAGTAAACACTTGTGAGAACCTTTACTACTAACTTGTTTGTTGAATTTTGCAGGTGTAACCATGTCTGAAATGGAGGAAACAATAACCGTGAAGGAGAACAACAACTTCCTAATCTCCAATTGGAAGCCTTGTTCGGAGAAATGCGACGGTTGATGAGAGTTGAGATGGATGTGATACATGAAAGGTTGGACCGGGTGCAAGAGGAGGTTCAACAGTGGCAACCACAAAATTTGCCTAATCCACCGAGGAGAATTGTAAACCAGATCCGGGCACCTAGAGATGATGAGGCGGAGGATTATTACAGTCATGATAGTCACTTATCACAAGGAAGCTTAAGAAGACCTAGACGTGTTCGGGAAGGCAGAATGCAGAACAATAAAAATTTGGGTGGTTTTAAGCTCAAAATTACACTGTTCTATGGGAAAAATGATCCAGACGTCTACCTAGAGTGGGAGAAGAAAGTTGAAATGACTTTTAACTTCCAGAATTGTTCGGAGATCAATAAGGTGAGAGCACCAGCCATTGAGTTTAATGAGTATGCACTCAGCTGGTGGGATCAACTAGTAACCTCACAAAGGCGAAATGGAGAATATCCAATAGAGACTTGGGCAGAAATGAAAGTAGTCCTGAGAAAGTGGTTTGTTCCCAGCCATTACCATCGTGATCTACATCAGAAGCTAAGGAGACTTGCTCACAGAAGTAGGAGCGTGGAGGATTATTATCAGGAGATAGAGACTCTTTTGCTAAGAACTAATGTAGAAGAGGATCGAGAAGCAACTATGGCCAGGTTCTTGAGTGGCTTAAACAGAGATATCCAGGATCGACTTGAGATGCAACACTATGTGGAGTTAGAAGAGATGTTGCACAAGGTGTTTATGATAGAACAACAACTGAAGAGGAAGAGGTCTACACAACCAACTTATGGGGCTGGAACATCAAATGCCAAACCTAGTTACCAGAGGGAACATAAGTTAGTCACTAATCCAAAGGTGGGCACTAAACCTGTTGTTGTTAATCAAGTTAACAAGGGCAAACCGAGGCTACTACTACGAGAGCTCGAGAAGTGAGATATTTTAAGTGTCACGGGGTGGGACACTATGCCAATGAATGCTCCAACAGAAAGACCATGATTCTTCTAGACAATGGAGAGTACGAATCAGAGGAAGAGGAAAAGGTTTCTGATTCACTAGAAGAACATGAGGAGATGCTGGCTAAGGGCGAGTTATTGGTAGCAAGGATATCACTAATTGTGCAGACAAAGGCCAAAGAGCAAGAGCAAAGGGAGAACTTGTTTCATACTAGATGCCATGTCCGAGACAAGGTATGTAGTCTCATAATTGATGGAGGTAGTTTCACAAACATAGCAAGTGAAACAATGGTCCAGAAACTTGGATTAATGGTGAAACAACATCTGAAACCTTACAAGCTTCAGTAGCTTAATAACAGTGGAGAGAGGAAGGTAAACAGCCAAGTGCTAGTTCCTATTATCATAGGAAAATACAAGGATGAGTTTCTATGTGACGTGCTACCCATGGAGGCAAGCCATATTCTTCTTGGCAGGCCATGGCAATCCGATCGAAGGACGAACCATGATGGATTCACTAATCGGTATTCTTTTGACTTCAAAGGGAGAAAGTTCACTTTTTTCCGTTAACCCCTCATGAAGTTTATCAAGATCCTTTGTTACTTAAGCAAATGACAGAAACAAACACTTTGAGCGACCCCACAAACACTTACCACCAAAAAGATAGTGAGAGCTTGAGAAAAACCTAGAAAAAGGCCTATGAGAGTACACCCGTGAGAGAACACATCAACTTCTCTGAGAGAGCTTATGAGAAAAGGAGAGCAATGTTTCTGAAACAACCAACAATTGTACCTATGTACAATGAGGCTCTTTTTACCTCTAACAATCTTAACCATGTTTTGTCTAGTTGTGAGATCTCTTATTTGCAGGATCAGTTCAAATTGGCACACATGAAAAGAAATGTCCAAAAGATTTGTGGCAAGGGCGCTATTTGCAAGAGAGCTGAATCAAAAGGGAACCCACAAGGTATGAATATTCTTGCGATTATTCATAGTGTATCATTGACTGTTTTATCTATGGAGTTTATGTCAGAACATGTCATTTAAGTTGTTGAAAGATTTTCTAAGATGACACACTTCATTCCATTGCATAAAACTAGTCATGTTTTACATGTTGAGTTTTCTTATAACCGTTCTATACATTCTGCTACTAAATTTTCACCATTTCAGATTGTTTATGGTTTTAATCTTTTAACTCAATTGGATTTATCACCATTACTTTTCAACGAGTGTGTGAATTTAGATGGCAAAAGAAAGACTGAACTTGTTAAGCAGATTCATGAGAAAGCAAGGGTGAACATTGAGAAGAGGACGAAGTAGTACCAAAGCAAGCAAACAAAGGACGACACAAGGTGATCTTTGAACCAGGAGATTGGGTTTGGGTTCATATGAGAAGAGAGCGCTTTCTATCACAAAGGAAGTCCAAACTTAAGTCAAGAGGAGACGGTCCATTCCAAGTCTTAGAGCGGATCAATGACAATGCTTACAAGCTAGACTTGCAAGGTGAGTATCATGAGAAGCAAGAATGACCAAGAGGATGCATTGCTTGTATCCGTTGGACCAATGACTAGAGCTAAGGCCAAGAAGATATAAGAGGAACTTAACAGGCTGATTGAAGGGCTTTTGGACAAGGAGAGCATCATAAATTCTTTTGGGGAATATCTATCAAGTCCAACCCATTTTAAACCTTATTCAAGTCTAAGAAAGCCCAAATTAAATATCTCATTTTTGTGACTAAAGAGAATGACGAAATGAGGCCAAAAGTCACTTTGGAGGGAGTGGAAACATCAAGAGTTGAATCCTCATTCAACTATCTATCTTTATTTCTTTTAGTTTTCAAGACAATTAGTTTTCTATCTTTTCTTTCAAGTTTTCTTTCTCTTCATATTCATGTAATCTCCATTAGAGAAAACACACAACCTTTTTATAAAACTTCTCTTCTTTGAGTGTGATTCTCTTTTGTTCCTTGTGAACACAACCGACTGCTTGATATGTAATATCCAACAATCACAAAATCGATCCGTCTTGGTGAGTCATATCCAGGGGATCAGTCCGACTTGGTGCGTCACATCCAAGGGACATGTAATTCAAGAGCTGCAACTCTTGTGCGACCATTCGCTCCACCATCCTTGTTCGTTGAGGCTTCATCATCCATCGTCCTAAGGAATATCCATCTGCCAACTTTGAGAGTGAAGAATCCTTGAGAGTGAAGAATCCTTGAGAGGATCGTGTCAGGCTTTTTGATGACAACAACGCGATTAAGAAAATGGCAGATGAGTATGAGTAAGCTCTGACAATGGTCAAAGGCATTAAATGAACTCAATAAACCGTATAAACATAGAAGATGGATCAGGTACGGGATGGGATTCAGTTGTATATATTTGTATATGTTGATGATCTAGATATTACAGGTAATGATAGTGATGCCATCAAGAGGTTTAAAGCCTATTTGAGCTCAAGATTTTGCATGAAGGACCTTGGTGTGTTGAAATATTTTTTTGGGACTTGAAGTTGCTAGAAACTCGTCCGACATAAATTTATGTCAAAGAAAATATGCTTGGATATTTTTCCAAAGATGGTTCTTCTTGAAGCCAAACTGGTGGTGTTTCCTTTAGACCAGAACCACAAGCAAACTCCTCTGTGAACCAAAGATGTATCGCCATTTGGTTGGGTGATTGATTTACCTTGCGGTAATTCGACCAGCATTGGCGTATTGCATTCACATATTATCTTAGTTTATGCAGCTTATGCGAGGCGATCATTGGGAAGCAGCATTACGGGTTGTGCGATATATAAAAGGGAGTGTGAGTCAAGGCATTCATCTTAATTCAAAGTGTGATTTACACATTTGGGGTTGGTTTGTTTCTGATTGGGCTGGATGTCCGTTAACTCGTTGATCTTTATCTGGTTGGTTCATTCAGCTGGGCTCCTCACCCATTTCGTGGAGAACTAAAAAGCATCGAACTGTCTTTCTCTCATCGGCTGAGGCCGAATATGGAGCGATGGGAGACATCTCTATGGTGCTATTTGGAGTAAGGCATATTTTTTTGATTTTGGCATTGATCACTCATCACTGATGTCTTTGCTTTGTGATAGCCAAGTGGCTATCTATATTGCCAAAAAACCGGTTTTTCACGAGCGTATGAAACATATTGAGAAAGATTATCACTTTGTTCGTGATGAGATACAACGGGGTGTTCTTGCTACGCAACATGTCTCCACCACTTCTCATTAGCTCGCGGGCACTTTTTCCAAGGAATTAGGTGCAAAGGAGTTTTCTTCCCTTCTCGGCAAGTTGAGCATTCTCGATTTACATGCTCCAACTTGAGGGGGGGTATTGGAGTCGAATTATGTCAACATTCATTTTTTCATTTTTGTTCTTTTAATTGTATATCTTGTGCTACTATTACAGGTAAAATAGTTTTGTAAAAATACAACTCAGGAAGCTTCTGAGAAAATGGATAGAGAAAGTTTTAGAACTTGCTAATCTATGATAGAAGACGGTGACGTTTCCACACGGAAAAGAGAAAAGGCCAGAAAAAATCTCAATGTAAGATCTCGGGTTTAATTCACATGATTCTGAAAGTGTGAATCTGGGCGACAACGCAGATGACTCAAGGATAATGACAGAGTAGAGGAGTACATGTTGCGGCGATCATTCCGGCAACAAGGATCCATCATTAATTTTGGGTTTGCTTCATTTCACTAATTATCTTAGTGGTTTGATATCGGTTTAGGATATAAATAAATTGATAAAACCAACAACGTTGTTTTATTAGATTCTCCAACTTTTAATACTGGGAAATATTTTTTCAAACTTTGATTTTGGAGTTATATAGCACGGAACCTAAATTCAGTTAGGATTCTATGTGATGCTCTGTAATATTTTTCTGTGAAGAAATAGATCGTCTTTTTTATTATAAACCTATACAATTATTATGTGAAATATTGTAGAAACTGTACAATTATTTTTGTCTTCCGTAATCATTAAAAAAATTTAAATAATAACGTTTACTTGTTTTAAAAAAATTAGATATCATTTTTTAAAAAAATATTTTGAAATAAAAACGTAAAACATTCGTCAAAGCGAAACAAAAATAGAAATAAACTATTGTAGCATTTATTTAAGTAGCTCAAAATATATATATAATATTTCATGTTATAGTCACCATCCGCCGCTTGGTTTGCATGGCACTACAACTAATCGGGTAGTATGCGGACACTAATTAACTGGGTAGGGGTAACGGAATCGGTGACCAGGGTGACGAGGTCGGCGAGCAGGGAGACGAAATCGGGCGCAGGAGGTAATCTAGAGGAATCGATTCTGATGAAAAAAGTGGATAAGAGAAAGAGTATTAAGAGACAACATACTACAATTCCTCTCTATGCATTCATATTGTCTCAAACAACACAATAGATTAGTCACACAAAAAAAGTTATGATCTTTTTCTTTTTGATATTTTGTTTGTTATTTCATTTTCTAAAAACAAATTATATAAGAAATGATATGTACTGTTAATAGTCTGGAGTGTTTTTTTTTTTTTTCGTTGTGCTAATCTTAAGGCTATAAATTTTTATTGGGAAGGATGATTTGCGCCTTAAAATTGTTATTGTCAATGGTTGGCTCCGGACACTAAAAGATTATAGACCAAAGGTCTGTAACTCCTACAATTTTTTTATTTTTAAAAAAAATTAAAGAGTTCCTTTTTCCCAAATTAACGTTAAACATTCTAAATTTGATACATACTATACAATTTAATCGTTTAATGTTGGGAAAATTCCACAAAAATACACAAATTATTTTCCTATTTCCAGAATAATACACAAACTTTTTGAATACCCACAAAAATACATAAACTAAATTATAAACCTATTTTAATACACAAACTCATATCATCGTTTCCAGTTTAAGTTATTGCCTTAACGTCCGTTGATATAACTTCAAAAGACGTTCGCTACCCATTTAAAAACTAACCATGGTCAAAATAAAAACTAACCACTATAAATGATAATCGCCTAAACCGAATGAGATGGCTTAACTAAAGGAAAGAGTGCTTCTTCGACTTGTTCTGTCTCCTAGTAAGTTGTTAATTAGGTGAGTAACAACTCCGATTAACATAAACTAAGAATCATAAGTGTGCACAAGTTTAAAACCTGGGATTACAAGCATGAAAGAAGTTCAGCAAATTAACACAAGCATGAGTTTTAGGTATATCAGAAAACAAAAGCATTAATGCAGCAAAAAGACAACAAAAGAAGAAACAAGCTATTCACATGGTTGTCTTTGAGATGAAGAATGTGTCGATGGCATTTGGTTTGAACCACCGAGTTCCACAGCTTTGTTTCCTCGAAAATTGAAAACCCGATTAGTAAATGGGCTAATGTAACACCCAAAACCTCTTGGTATTGTTTCCTTTCTAATTGCTTTGTTTCCCTGACCAAGAGGACGACCGCGTCCACGACCACTAGTGGGTTGCAAAATTGATTGTTGTGGAGCACTCGAGTATGCTGGGAATGTCACATTATCATTACCTGCTGGAATAGATGATTGGGGTTGAGTTGTCTTGCGTCTTTTTTTGTGGTCTATTGTTTCCATCAACCTAAACACAACATTAGAGTTATGATTTTTAACGTAGAAAAAAAAATAAGTTTAACACATGAAAAAGTTGGGAGATAAAAACACTCAAATGTGCCTTTCTGAGTTTACTAGGACCTCTATTTGGACCTTGCATCACTTTTCTTGGATTTTTGCAAGTCCCACAGTTATGGCCAGTCTGCCCACAGTTACTGCACGTAATGATCCTTCCACCACGAGATGTTTTACCAGGTTTTGTTGGTGATTAATGTGCAGCTTTAACCCTATTTTTCTTCGGACGTCCTGGCATTTTCCTAAAACTTGGCACTCCAATGGGCTCTTTACCTATTTTTTTCCAATATATCTCCCCATTAACTAGCTTTATATTTTCCTTGTAATTATCTATCCAGGTAGAAGTCTTGTAGTAGTCATCGACATAACTGCAACCAAATCCAAATAACCAAAGACGGACAATCTTAAATTTTCTCAACCAAAAACAAACATATAATTAATTTTATGTGAGAAAGTAACATTATCAACTGACGACATATATATACTTACTTTTCCGGGTCACGATTAATGTCATTAATCACACATATGGCGTGGTTACATGGGACACCTGAGAGATCCCATCTTTGACAAACACAATGACAGAGGCGGAGACTAACCTCGTAACTACAACCAAATAAGACAACTTCATATTTTTTACTATTTTCTCGGTTTACTTCGATTCGCTCTGCAATCTTTGGAGTGAACATCATCAACCAATTTTTTGCAGTCTGAAATCTATGAGAAATGCGCTTCATCGCATGTCTCCTAATAGCCTCTAGCATGTTGATCATTGGCAACTCACGTGCTCCCTTTATTGTCCTGTTGAAGCTCTCGGACAAGTTGTTACAGACATCAGGACATCTAGCATTGTTTGAGAAGAAAGCTCGACTCCATGACTTTGGTTCTACTCTCACTAATGCATCATGAGCCTCACTATCAAATAAATGTAACTCTTCCATGTGTAACTCGTACTCTCCAACTGAGTAGCTGTAGGCAACATTCCAAAAATATGGCTTGTAATCAAGATCAGTGTATATCTTCTTCCAATTTGCATACACATGCCTTGCACATATCCTATGCTCTGCGTTTGGTAGAACTTTTGCAACTGCGTTGAGTAGGCCCTGAAAGTAAATACACAAAGAATCAAATAAAATAAACGTTGAATTTGAAATTTCGTTCATTGTTCTTGTTTATGCGTTATACATTTCGTCCATTGTATTTGATTATATTATTTTTTATATGTGAAGAATTCATTAGTGTTATGGGAAGATGAGCTCTCGATGTAGGAGTTATAATGGATAAAAATCGTTAACGTCTCTCGTCAGTTCAATCATCAATTTCCAAATATATATATTAGACATTATCAACAAATGATAGAGATACAAAATCAATGTGAAGATGCGTATGAGGATTGACATAAGAGATATGATGATCTAATCACACCAACAATGCAAAACAAAGTAAGAAAAAAAAATAGAAGATCATACCTTTTGCTTATTTGATATTATTGTAAATTGATTTCCAAATCCCAATCCTAGATCAGATTTTAACTTCTGAACAAACCATTATCATGTCTCGTTATTCTCTCCGCGGACTACAACCCATGCTATCGGATAAATCCTATTATTGGCATCTCTACCAACAGCTGAGAGAATCTCCCCTTTCAACTCCCACTTCAGGAAATCACCATCTAATCCAATTATTGGGCGACAACACCTTTTCCAAGTGTTTCTTAAAGGTTCGAAGCAAACATAAAACATGTCAAATACTTGCTTCCCATCCTTCATAACAGTCCATATTTCTGTTTTTGTATCCTTGTTAGATCTCAACAACTTGGCTTCGTAATCCCACAATTTAGCAAACTGTAGTTTCTAAGTTTCTAACACCATAAAGCTAGCCGTCTTGCTTTCCTGCACTTATATATCGAAACAGAAACGTTGTACATATGCATCAACTCGTTTTTAATATCTGAACTCCTTATATTATGTCTTCTTCTTGCTTCCTCTCTAAACAAATTTGCAATGGTGTTTTGTTTAAACATTCTTACTTTTCCTGTTGGAAGATGATTATGTTTTCCATTATAAACTTTAACCATCCACTTGCGTATAGGTTTCTCAATAGAGCAATAAATCTTCCACGGACACTTCTTATGAGTGCACACAGCTGCTTGCTTTGTAGTTTCCCATCTATTTAACTTCACATCATATTGCGACTTTAGTACATAACGAAGTAGTAGATCCTTGAACTCTTCTCCACTATTAAAGGTCTGCATAACCCATAAATAAGGAGGCTGGTCATACTGATAAAGTCGCTTGTTTTCTTTTTTGTTTGCTTATTATCTTTCTTGGTCCAATTATCCCACTCATCATCTGTTTCAACAAGAGAATCAGGATACTCATCAGCTCTAATTGGTCTCTCATCATCACTTTCACTCTCAGCTTCATCCTCGTGCACATTTGCTTGATTATCTGTAACACCAATTACCTCATATTGTGGCTCATTAAATAATTCTTCAAATCGTGCATCCTCAGCCTCTTCATCTAAAATTTGTTCTTCACCCTCAGATTGTAGATCCTTACCTTCAGGATCTTCCTCATGTTCACTATCCTCTTTCTCACTTTCGAAATCTTCTATGTTCTCACGGTCACTGTTTTTTTGCTCATCAACTCTTCCACGATCTCCCTCGTCACTAACACAATCTCCTACACCAGATTCATGAGACTCATCACCAGAATTCCTGAAAAAAAAATATTTTAAAGAGTTACCATATGAACAAACCTCTACACATCATGTAAGTATTGGGTTTCATAATAGGTTCCTCATTTTTTTAATTATGTTAATTTCCTCTTGCTAAACTAATAGGCATGTTCTCCTTTAATAACCAAAGCTGGAAAAATTCCATGAAAAAGAGCTCAAAGTTTTTGTTCCCAGTCTAATGTCAAAATCAGGTAAGGTAGCTTATGCATTCTCCAGACATGAAATCTAGTTAAATTGTCTTTTCATTTCAAACGTGAGAGAGAGTTAGAGATATACCTCATCTTCGATTTCTCTACATCGACGAACACATGCGTTCTTCTATTTCTGACACCTCCGACGAAATCTGCCTCCCTCTATCTCTAGTGTTTGATCAGTTTACGTTAGGGTTAAATTAAGGGTTTTCAGTTAAATATTTATTCTAATTATAAAATATGTGTGGTTTAACATTTAACCCAAGGTTAAGTCTTACACATCATATTAACACCATCTTTACTTCCGTTAGTTGATGATTCCTACATGATGAAAACTAGAAATATGGTTATTTGTTTGGGTATTAAAATAGGTGTATAAAATAGGAGTACAAGACATGTCCGAAGACAAGTTGAAGTTTAAGAGAGAGAATGTTGGATAAACTTCAACATTATCTTGTATCTTAAGATATATTTAACAAGTTGGTTAGATAAAGATGACCTTAAGATAAGTTTGATAGGATTAGGAGTTATCTAGTCCGACTAGGAATAGGTTTAACAAAGGTGTGCTAAACCTGTAATATCATTGTTGAGTTGTGACAATGAATATCAAGAAAAAGTAGATCAAGTAAAAAATTAAGAGCTTTTGAGAGTTTAGTTTTTAGAGAGTTTCTAAACATTAACAAAAAGAGTTATTTTTATACAAAAGCTAAGAATTATTTTTTAAAACACTTTAAATAACACCACTTTGATCACATCTCTCTGACCGGTTGAACTGTCAGACCCAATAGACCGTGACTTGGCTTTGCCGCTGCTGCCACTGGGGCCAGCCAGCTCGTAGCCGGAAAAAGAAGAAGAGATGGTGCTCATGGTTTGATTGATTGATTCTTTGGCCACCACACCTCCTATTTATAATAACTTATAAAACGATAACTGATTATATAGACGACAAAAAGAGTAACTGGTTATAGAATTCTTGTGCTTATAATCATATTTTAGCTCAGAAATCTTAATTCCCTAAGTTTTGGGGTTGACTGTAAGAATATTCTATATTCTATGTGGCCTATGTGTCTATCGGTTTAATTATAAAGTTCAAGTTCATATTAATGTTATGGATTCTAATATTAAAGACAACACCGTGATGGATCGGTTTCGATTAATGAATTAGAATTCGGGTGTATTGATAACTCTCTTCCCTTTCCATATTATATATCATAAACATCCTTCATTAATGATCACATATACATTATATATGTGTGTGAGTAAAGAGATGTGATTGTTGCCAAAACAATGTGTCTTTTCATGATATCTCTAATAGTATATATTAGAGATAATTAAGAAAATGAGAGATAATGAAAAACCTATAACACAACAAAAATCACAAGAGAAGGATTTAATTCTTGTCAATCAAAGAATCAATTAAGGAGAAAGGTTAAGGGAAGAAGAAATCAATTGAAGTTTGATTCCAATAACAAGCCATATCAAGCATGGATCAAGGTTAGTCTTTCTTTTTACATAAGAAAGTGTTTGTGATTGAATTAATATAAATCTAGATGGTCTTGGGATAGATTTCCTAAATAGAAATCATAAAAGTTTAGATTTATATTTGGTATCAGAGCAAACTAGATTTGTTTAATTCACCATGTTTAACCGTATAATACCATGAACGAGTGTTTAAAGGTTCATTATAAATTCTGGAATTTTGTTGCACAAATATACTTGTGTTTAAGATTGCATTCATGTTCGTTTGGAATTTTTTTATAATTTGGCACATAAATGAACGATAAGAATCTATGTCATATGTGATTATAAGAATTGAATATGGCATGTGCTTAAAGGAGATCATTTGATAATCGTGATGACTGCGCATTACTATGACGTTACTTCATGGTTGCCATGAGTTAGTAATTCATACAGTAGTGATGATTGTGTTTGTTAACTGAATGATTGTTATTTAATCGTTTTATCAATAAATACGGTTAGTGGTTTTTCTTCATCGATAGTGTAACGCCCGTGTTCCGGAAAAGGAAATGTTATTGAACTCGGGATATTGTGAGGTCGGGTTCCGACATTAAAGTCGAGTTCGGACCGCGAGCCGACTTGTCTGGTCAGCGCGGGATCAGAAAAGTGAGGCAAGTGGATTAGTGGGTTGGTAAGATTAGTGGGTTTGGTGGGATTAATCAGTGGAATCCCTAAACACCCTATAAAACTCTTTTTCTTCTCTTTGGGCAGCCATTTTTCGTGGCTAAGAAGAAGATTTTTGAGAGAGAGAGAGTTCTTACCTTGAGAGAAGAAGAAGGACAAGTCTTTGGAAGTGGACTCCGATTCAGCAGACAGAGTCTGGGAGAAAGAGGTTTCGACCGATCAAATCGTGTCCAAAGGTAACGATTTTTGGTGGAGTTGTAGTTAAGCCTTTAATCTAGATGTACCTCTTTGCGGAATTTGATTTGAGTCTGTGGTTTGAAAGTTATTCACGATTTCGTAGAGGTGTTCTGTTTCCGTCGAAGGCAGGACCAGCGGAGACTCGGGGTTAGATCGCCGCCGCGTCTGTGGTCGGATCCTCACGAAATTTGGTGAGTATTTTCAGCACATCTAGGGGCTTAATTCCACCGATTGGTTTTGAAATTGGACGGTTAGATCGAATGTTAGGGTTCGATCTTTCCAGCGGCCGTTTCTGGTTTTTGCCCTGTTTTTACCAATTTGTGGTAACTTGGGTGTTTGGTTGTTGTATTGGCTGTAGGTTGAGCTGAGCTTGTGTGAGCTCGTGTGTAAGGTTCTCCTGAGGTTGTGGGTGGAGTTACCTTGGCCTTTTCTCGTTGTGTTATCGAGGTGAGTGCGTGACTATGAGCTTATCTAAGCAATGGTGGTTTGTTTGGTAAGTTGTGATGGTTGTGTGATGTGTAGGATGGGTTTGTGATGATCCATCATTGATTTCTGTGGTATGTGTGGCAATGACGTGGTGTTCATTGTGTGGCAATGACGTGGTGTTCATTGTGTGGCAATGACGTGGTGTTCATTGTGGGTTGTTGTGTCAATGTTGTGGTGTTCATTGATGTATTGTTTATAATATTACTTGCTTGTGTGTATAGCTCGTAGTTGGGAGGATCGCCTCACTAAGTATTTGTGATAATACTTACGCATCTCATTGTGTGTGTGATGCAGGTAAGGATAAATTGTGATCGTGGAATCATGGCGAGGAGAGGAGGATGATCTAATTCCCGGGGGTTTATGTTTAGTATTACGGTTTGGGAGTACAGTTTGTGTGTGTTTTGTTTTTTTTTTCCGTTGTGTAGGATGAATTCCTAGGATTGGAATTGTGTTTGATTGTGTGTGTTGGTAATATTATCTTATGGGGGATAATTTTACTGTGTTGTATCGAATATGTGTTTAAATTCGAATTCGGTTTGTGTGTATGCGAATATTATTAGGAAATAATATTTGCTTGTTTTTTTAAAAAAAAAAATATAGATAATCCGGGTGCGGTCGTCTCAGATAGTGTAGTAAGAAGAACAGCATGTGCATAATAAAGTTGTGAATGCATTAAGTTTTTCGCATCGAGCACTAAGAGAATTAGCATTCATGATTGATTGTTTAGATTTATTATGCATTCTGTTTTTTGTTTAAAAAATGCATAATAGTACACAGTTATTGGTATAATTGATATGTGATGAAACGTCACAATTAAGTGACATTATTTAGAGGCTGATTTGTTGATACACAAACAAAAATATGTTTGTTCTTATCACATATAGAAATAGGTTCATAAAATAATAATAAAATACTTCCGCTGCATTTTATAAAGAGAGTTTATTGTGTTATGAAATATTAACACAATATAGTAAGAAAAATAATTAGACCTATTAAATTTTTAATGTTTATATTGTATATAACTTGTTAGTTACCAAGGTGGCATTCTTATATTACATGTAAATATTAGAAAATAAAAGACTTATTAATTGATTATGATTAAAGGGATGCTAAAATTGACATTAAAGTTTTGAATGATCAATTAATTTTATTATCTATATTCTTGGAGATCACCCAAAGGTGGATCATTGAATATAGTTAATAATACTAAAAGAATTAATCAATTCCACTATAATCAATAATAGGTATGCCCAAAGGTAACACGTTTATTTGATTTATGTGTATGATTTGATTAATTGTAAAAGTATAAAAATTAGCATCATTGAAAGTGTTTGTTTTTAAGTAATGCCCAAAGGTTGCTTAAATACATGTTTTAAGTTAGGCCTCTAGAATCTGTATAAAAGTTTCAAAGCACTAATAGGTAAGCATGTTTTAATGTTTGCAGCTTCATCAAATTTGTATGCATCTGCTAACTCTGTCGTAAAGTTTAATGTGCTGAATTATGGAGAATGGTCAGAACAGATCCGGTTTGCATTGGGTGTAATGGCTTTAGACCTTGCAATACTAACGGATGAGGAACCTTCAGCCCTAACGGAAGAGGAACCTTCAGCCCTAACGGAAGAGGAACCTTCAGCCCTAACGGAAGATAGCTCCGAAGCTGAAGAGGCTCGTTATGAGACTTGGGAGCGATCTAACAGGCTGAGTTTGAACCTCATGAGGATGACCAAGGCCGAAAGTGTTAGGCCATCTATGCCGAAGACAGAGAAAGCAAGGGAATTCATACTGAAAATTAAAGAGTTTTCACAATCGGATTTGGTTGACAAGTCGATTGTAGGAAGCCTCATGAGTGAGCTTACTACGAAAAAGTTTGACTGGTCTCAGCCAATTCATGATCATGTGATCTACATGTCTAACTTGGCTGCAAGGTTATCAACCTTTGGGATGGAAGTTCACGAGCATTTCTTGGTCCAATTCATTATGAACTCCTTACCTTTTGAGTTTAGCCAGTTTCAGGTGAACTACAATACCATTAAAGATAAATAGGACTTTAAAGAATTAAAGGCTATGCTCGTTTAAGAAGAAGGGAGAATAAAGAAAATGAAGGATCACGTTGCTAATCTCGTGGGTTTCGGAAGTGCGAGTAGCAGTAAAGGAAAGCCAAGTAGAAAGGACAAGATAAAGGATAAAACTTTCATGAAAGCACCCGAAAGTAAAATCCATAAGGAAAGGAAGTGTTTCTTTTGCAAGAAAATGGGACACTTCAGGAAAGATTGTCCGAAAAGAAAGGATTGGTTCGATAAGAAAGGTACGCAACATGTTTATGTTTGCTCTGAATTGAATCTTATCGAAGTGCCTCGAAATGCTTGGTGGTTAGATACTGGTGCTACTACTCATGTTTCCCATATTAAACAGGGATTCAGTTCGATTCAGCCCATAAGAGGAGCTGAACAATATTTGTTCATGGGAAACAGAGTGAAGGCACGAATTGAAAGCATTGGGACTTATAGGTTGATCTTAGACACTGGTTGTCATATAGATCTTGAAGGGTGTCTCTATGTATCTGAGTGTGCTAGAAATCTTGTTTTCGTAAGTAGATTGGACGAATTAGGATTTGATTTAAGGATTAGACATGGTGTTTTCTCTTTGTACAGAAATGATTACCTTTATGGAAGTGGTACTTTGTTTGATTCACTTTATCAGTTCAATCTTTATTCAAAATTTTCTGAATCCTTGTTTAATATTGAAAGTCAAGGCATTAAACGTAGTGCATCTAATGAAAATTCAGCTTTCTTGTGGCATCAAAGATTAGGTCACATTTCCAAAGAAAGGATTATGAGGTTGGTATAAATAATGAAATTCTTCCTCAGTTGGATTTTGGTGACCTAGATGTGTGTATAGACTGCATTAAAGGAAAGCAAACTAAACACATTATAAAGAAACCAACCACAAGAAGTACTCAACTTCTTGAGTTAATACACAGATATATGTGGCCCATTTGATGCTCCGTCTTGAAGTGGTGAAAAATACTTTTTTAACTTTTATTGATAATTACTTATGTTTTGGATTTACTTATCTATTGCATGAAAAGTCTAAATCTGTGAATATCCTAGAGGTGTTTATTGATGAAGTGGAAAGGCAGTTAGATAAAAAAGTAAAGATAGTGAGATCTGATAGAGGTGGTGATTTTTATGGAAAATCCACTGAAAATGGACTACGTCGTGGTCCATTTGCAAAGCTACTTGAAAGTAGAGGCATTTGTGCACAATATACAATGCCTGGTACACCTCAACAGAATGGTGTAGCTGAAAGGCGTAATCGTACATTAATAGATATGGTTAGAAGTATGTTAAGTAATTCTTCTTTACCTTTTTCGTTGTGGATATATGCATTAAAGACTGCAATATATGTATTAAACCGGGTTCCAAGTAAGGCAGTTCCTAAGACTCTATGAACTGTGGACGGGAAGGAAACCTAGTTTAAGACATTTACGTGTCTGGGGTTGTCCAGCAGAAGTAAAGCCATATGACCCAAATGAAAAGAAACTTGATTCCAGGACCGTCAGTGGATTCTTCATTGGCTATCCTGAAAAATTCAAAGGGGTATGTATTTTACTGTCCTAACCATAGTACGAGAATAGTTGAAACAGGGAATGCTAGGTTCATTGAAAATGGTCAAACTAGTGGGAGTGGTGAACTAAGAAAGGTGGACATTTAAGAAATTCAGGTTGAAGTTTATTCACCTCTAGTTCCACCTAAGGTTATTGTTCCTATTGTTTCAATACAGTCAAATGACACAATGGGAAAACATGATGATGAACCAATTCCACTAGATGAAAGTACAATCAATGAACCTATCACTATTCAAGAAAAGGATATTGTACCACAAGAACCATTAAGGTGATCTGTAAGGGAAAGAAGATCTGCCATTGATAGTGATTATGTGGTTTACGCTGTTGAAAGTGAATGTGACTTAAGCCTTGATGAAGACCCGAACTCATTCCGAAAAGCCATGGAAAGTGACGATTCTGAAAAATGGTCAATTGCCGCGAAAGAAGAAATAAAATCTATGGGTGATAACAATGTTTTGGACTTAGTATAGTTGCCTAACTGTTTCAAGACTGTTGGTTCTAAGTGGGTCTTTAAGTTTAAACGCGACTCGAAAGGTAACATTGAAAGATACAAGGCTCGCCTTGTTGCTAAAGGTTTCACCCAAAAAGATGGCGTTGACTACATAGAGACTTTCTCCAGTTCAAAGAAATATTCTTTTAGAATTATTTTGGGTTTGGTTGCTCATTATGATTTAGAGCTTCACCAAATGGATGTGAAAACCATCTTTCTAAATGGAGAGCTTGAGGAAGAAGTATATATGGACCAACCTGAAGGGTTTGTGGCCACATGAAATGAACATTTGGTGTGTAAGCTGAAAAAGTCAATATATGGACTAAAACAGGCTTCCAGACAATAGTATTTGAAATTTAATAATGCCATTACGTCGTATGGGTTTGTAAAGGTTATCGTTGATCGATGCATCTACATAAAGATCAGTGGGAGCAAGTTTGTGATTTTAGTCTTATATGTTGATGATATTTTACTTGCTGCTAATGACATGGGTATGCTACATGATATAAAGAAATATCTCTCTAAGAACTTTGACATGAAAGATATGGGCGAGGCATCTTATGTGATCGGAATAGAAATTATTCGAGATAAATCACAAAGATTGTTAAGTTTGTCTCATAAAGGATATATCAATAAGGTCTTAGAGAGATATAGAATGGATGAATGCTCTGCAGGAAAAACTCCAATTCAGAAAGGGGACAAGTTCAGTAAAATGCAATGTCCAAAACATGAATTGGAGTGTAAGAAAATGGAAAGAATTCCCTATGCATCAATGGTTGGGAGGTTGAACTATGTTGAAATATGTACTTGACTAGATATCAGCTTTGCTCTTGGTATGTTGGGTCGATATCAAAGTAATCCCGGAATGGACCACTCGAAAGCTGCAAAGAAGGTTCTCAGGTACTTGCAAGGCACCAAAGAGCTCATGCTTACATACAGGAGATCCGATAATCTAGAGGTTATTGGATATTCAGATTCGGATTATACTAGATGCGTTGATAGTAGAAAATCGACGTTTGACTATTTGTTCCTGTTAGCAGGGGGAGCAGTATCATGGAAAAGTGGAAAGCAGTCTGTCATTGCTACTTCTACTATGGAGGTCGAATTTGTGGCATGCTTTGAGGCCACAATTCACGCACTGTGGTTGCGGAACTTTATCTTAGGGCTTCGGATTGTCGACACCATATAGAGGCCGCTGAGAATTTACTGTGATAATTTTGCAGCTGTCTTCTTTTCAAAGAATGACAAGTACTCGAAGGGTGCTAAGCACATGGAGTTAAAGTACTTGGCTGTCAAAGAAGAAGTACAGAAACGTAGAGTGTCATTTGAGCATATTAGAACAGATATGATGGTAGCGGATCCGTTAACTAAAGGTCTGCTACCCAAGGCGTTCATTGGCTGCGTATGGGTATAATAGACAAAGCCTTGATATTTTAGATGTAATATGCTCATTAGGTGTGTGACACTATGAATTCACTTAAAGTATTGTTTCTGGTTTATTAAAGATGTTATCATTAAAGTATGTGTACACATTTATGATATATATAGATAACATAATTGTTTTGAGAATTAAGGGTCTTCTCAATATTAAAGACCACTATAGAGTTGGAATTGGTTTGTGATACATGGAAGGAATCATGTCGCATAATGACTTGTGACCACCATGATTCGATCAATTTTGATTTTATTATGTTATTAAAGATCAATTGTGACCACCATGGTAATTAAAGATCAATTGAACTTGATATAAAAGCGCGCATTAAAGTTATTAAACCATTAAGTTGACACAAAAGCCAAGTGGGAGAATGTAAGAATATTTTATATTCTATATGGCCTATGTGTCTATCGGTTTAATTATAAAGTTCAAGTTCATATTAATGTTATGGATTCTAATATTAAAGAAGACACCGTGATGGGTCAGTTTTGATTAATGAATTAGAATTCGGGTGTATTAATAACCCTCTTTCCTTTCCATATTATATATCATAAACATCCTTCATTAATGATCACATATATATTATATATGTGTGTGAGTAAAGAGATGTGACTGTTGCCAAAACAATGTGTCTTTTCATGATATCTCTAATTGTATATATTAGAGATAATTAAGAAAATGAGAGATAATGAAAAACCTATAACACAACAAAAGTCACAAGAGAAAGATTTAATTCTTGTCCATCAAAGAATCAATTAAAGAGAAAGGTTAAGTAAAGAAGAAATCAATTGAAGTTTGATTCCCATAACAAACCATATCAAGCATGGATCAAGGTTAGTCTTTCTTCTTCCATAAAAAAGTGTTTGTGATTGAATTAATATAAATCTAGATGGTCTTGCGATAGATTTTATAAATAGAAATCATAAAAGTTTAGATTTATATTGACATCCTGCACCCGAAACCGAGCCGGGATTATGTATTTGAGATTAACTCTGGTTATATCTCGGTTTAGCTTGTCTTAAATGAAGAAACCTTCAGAAAAAAATAACTAGGAAAACACATCAGTGTAAAAAAAAAAAATGTCAACGGCATCGAGATTCGACAATTACCCATAAACAAACAATTAATCATTAATTAAGAAAATGCGAGTACTTTACTTGTAAAGTGGTCGATTGACGAAGAAGAACCTAGTAACTAAAATTATATTGATTATTCCTTAGTAATCGGATTATGATCATGTACTTTACGCATTAGTTTGATTTTTCATCATGTAGGAATCATCAACTAACGGAAGTAAAATGGTGTTAATATGATGTGTAAGACTTAACCTTGGGTTAAATGTTAACCCACACATATTTTATAATTAAAATAAATATTTAACTGAAAACCTTTAATTTAACCCTAACGTAAACTGAAAAAACACTAGAGATAGAAGGAGGCAGATTTCCTTGGAGGCGTGAGAAAGAGAAGAACGCAAGTGTTCGTCGATGTAGAGAAATCGAAGATGAGGTATATCTCTAACTCTCTCACGTTTGAAATGATAAGACAATTCAACTAGATTTCACGTCTGGAGAGAAGTTGATAGTGCTACAACGTACAAGCTGCGATTGAAAAAAACAACGTAATTAGTAGATGCATAAAATTGTGATCACAAGCAATGAGAGAAAGAGAGAGAAATGTACCATTTCACTATGAAGACAAGGCATATTCTTGATCAAGCAATAGTATTTTGAACAATTGGTGATTTTAATGCCGGAGTATCTATAACCAAGAAGTCAAGAACCTAACTGTGTTTCCTACAGAATCGTAATGGTAATCATGATACGATAAATACCGTAAGGAAGGGATAAAAATCCGTGACATTGTCATGCTCTTATCGTTTGACGAGCAGTTTCTCTAGAACATAGGAGCTTGATTAGAACTAACGGGAGAAGCCTTGTCTTTATAGACCACATTAATTAGGTAAAGCTTTTTAAGGGATGAGAGGCAAGCGGAAAAAGAAAGAAAATCTATGAGAACCTTGTGGGAGAGATTTAGTTTCACTAGCGTTTCGCATGTGTAAAGGCTCTCAAGCAAACCTTATTGGGTCTGCGGACCAGAGAACCTCAAATTTTTAGGTTACGCCCAAAACTATCAACAGCGTTTGCAACCCATTTTCTGACATCAACATTCACAGGACATTTTGGACCAAGTTTGGTACACAAGCTAACAGATGTCTTGTGGTGGAGTTGCAATGACTGGTCGAGAAACCACCAAACGCCTCATCATCATCTTTGTACTCAAGTGTAGCATCATTGTCCATATAAAACGCCATTGTTTTTATAAAACCATGGTGGTCACTGCATCTGTTGTGGAGACAAGCATTATATTTATAGCATGCACGAGACGAGCAAATCGTCGGACAACTCACTGATCTTTTCTTCATAAACTTCTTCTAGCATCCTAAGATCTTTTCTCTCTAGAACAGAGCAGAAGAGACTTACGAAGCAGAGAGCTTACTTATGTTGGTTATTCCCAAACTTTTTTCTCTTTCTTGTTTTAATATTTTTAATACGTCTTAATTATTTGTCAAATAGGAGATTACCAACTTCTTATTATATTTTATTTTTTGGTCAGAAGTTTAACTAACTAATTAATATATCCTTTCTTGTAAGTTGTAACGTTATGAAATCACATAGGTTGCACTGGGCCTTTAACCATATATAATTAATAAATCGTACGTGTTTAGCCCCGGCCAGAAAATATTACTGCACATACATCGTGATCGGTGATTTTAGAATCAGACTCAAACTCAAAGGACGTACTATTTCTACAAATCAACACAAATAATTGATAATAATTTTTACCAATTCCTTGACTACCTGAGACAAAAACTGGACGTTGGTTTCTTGTAATATTATCATCATACACTATCTAGATCTGGCTGGTGTGTCAAATGAATAGTACAATAGTCAAAACCAAATGATTATATAGAAGAAACACTTTCAAAATATAAGTGGTCACAAAATAATCATAAAACGCTAACATGCTAGTTTTAGCTAGTAGTTTCATAACGTTCCGTTTTTCTAGTTAAATTTTCAGCGCATCTAAAATGTATAGAATATGTAGTTTGTTCAAGAGAATATATGTAAGATATTATTACAAACTACAAATTAAAAAAAAAAAACACGTCTACACATAATGTATAGAAAAACAAAAGATAGTATAACTTTATAGTTTGTTCAAGAGAATATGTATATATATATGTAAGATATAATTATAAACTACAAATTTTCAGACACAAAAACACGTTAGATGTGTTGAAAACAGTTTGTTGGTTCAAGATAGTATAACGTTACGTTTTTCTAGTTACATATCTGTTTTTTCTTGTTTTTTTTCTTTTCTTAATAAAGTCTACACTAACATGTTGGTGCTTGCAGACATAATTTTAGAACGTTCGATCTGTAATTTGGGCAACAGAGAGATATGTACAATGAAAGAAAATGGTGGTACGAATCTTTAGAACACCGAAAATTAGTTTTTCCAAGATTTTTTTTTTGTTAAAGTTTTTCCAAGATTTTCCAACGTTTTAAGTCAGACTAGACCAGTAGGCTGATAAAAAAATCAAAATAATGCGTAAAGTACATGATCATAATCCGATTACTAAGGAATAATCAATATAATTTTAGTTACTAGGTTCTTCTTCGTCAATCGACCACTTTACAAGTAAAGTACTCGCATTTTCTTAATTAATGATTAATTGTTTGTTTATGGGTAATTGTCGAATCTCAATGCCGTTGACATTTTTTTTTTTTTTTTTTTACAATGATGTGATTTCCTAGTTATTTTTTTCTGAAAGTTTCCTCATTTAAGACAAGCTAAACCGAGATATAACCAGAGTTAATCTCAAATACATAATCCCGGTTCGGTTTCGGGTGCAGGATGTCAACCCCAAAACTTAGGGAATTAAGATTTCTGAGCTAAAATATGATTATAAGCGCAAAGCATTCAATAACCAGTTACTCTTTTTTGTCGTCTATATAATCAGTTATCATTTTATAAGTTATTATAAATAGGAGGTGTGGTGGCCAAAGAATCAATCAATCAAACCATGAGCACCAGCTCTTCTTCTTTTTCCGGCTACGAACTGGCTGGCCCCAGTGGCAGCGGCGGCAAAGCCAAGTCACTGTCTATTGGGTCTGACAGTTCAACCGTCAGAGAGATGTGATCAGAGTGGTGTTATTGCTCACAACCGTGGCACTTTCTTGTCTTTTGGTCTATAAATCTGTCGATAAGCCTCTTCAAGTGATGTTGCCTCAATGGAAAACCAATTGGTACTCACAAAACCAAACTTCCTTAAAACAGGTAAGTTTCTCAATTATATGCACAAACATACACACATGTGGTTTCTAATTATATTGATTTGGTGTTGTTATATATAGATACAACATACAAAACCGGTTTCAGAGCTAGAGACAGTTCTGACGAACGCTGCTATGGAGGACAACACAGTGATTATAACGGCGTCGAACAATGCGTGGACAGCTCCAAACTCTACGTTTTATTTGTTTTTAGAGAGTTTTAAGACCGGACTAGGGACCGAGAGGCTATTGAAGCATGTGATTTTGCGGTTTGCCTGGATAGCAAGACATATGACCGGTATATGCAGCAGGTTACTTTTCATTGCTACTTGATCAATGCCACTAATTCTGATCAATGTCACCCGGTTACTTGAAGCTCATTTGGCGACGAATGGATCTCCTAAAAGAAGTTCTCCGTTTAGGATATAACTTCCTCTTCACGGTACGTCATATCATATTAAGTTAAATACCTAAATTCTAAACCAATGGAAACTCGAAGAGTGAAAAACGAAAAGGATATTAAAGATTATATAGAGTTCGAGACCAAATGACCAAAGGCTTGAAATTGAAGCTACGCATACCTTTTATGGTTTAGTTTCTTTTTTTTTTCAACATACATTTCCTTTTTCTAGCAACTTATAAATTTATATGCTGGTTAAGAAGTAACTAGTTGAGATTTCAGATTTTATTTTAGTTTGGCTAAAAAATTGTTTTTGGTTTGTGTTGATTCGAGGTTACTGAAGAAATAGAACCAATCAACCTATTTTTCTTTTTTCAGATATATTATTTTGAATCGGTTTTAGGTTATATCTAGCCCTGGGCATTCGGGTACCCGTTCGGGTTCGGGTCGGGTCTATTCGGGTTCGGGTATTTTAGACTAAGAGATTTTGGACCCATTCGGGTATTTAGAAATTTCGGTTCGGTTCCGGGTCGGGTACTATTCGGGTTCGGGTCGGTTCTTGTCTTCTTGTTCAGAACCGGAAAATATCCGATATTTATTGGTTACCTTTTGGTTTTGGTTACTTGTACCCGAAAGTAACCACAAAACCCGAAAGTAACCAAATAACTGGAAAAATTCTATATAAAAATCTGAAAGAATTGCTTATTGTTTTCAGCAAAACATAAGTTACATAACTCCAAAATCATTCAAAATCATTCAAAAACATAACTCCAAATTCATTCAAAAACATTGTTTTTACATATCCAATAAACCAAAATACCATTCTTGTAAGTTCATACCAAATGAGAAATAGAAACATAAGTTCAAACATAAAATAGATCAGTACAGGATTAGACTTTAGAGGAATCAATGAGAGAATCATCCTTCATCACCTGTTTCAATGAAAACAAATTTGATTAGAAACAGGTAAGTGTGAATGAAAACAAACCAAATATCACTTACACTTCTCAGCCCACTCGCATGCACTCTAATCAGAAGTTGGCATGTTGAGCTGACCCTCAAACTCTGAAGTAAAAAAAGCTATTAAGGTTAAAACAAGATATAATAGTAAGTAAAGTTTACTTCAAAATCAGAATGTGAGAATGATCCAAATTACCTTTCTGAATACTGTCTTGCATCTCAATATCCGCAAGCAAATCTGCATTTGTAAGAACACCATTATCCTTTAGTTGCATCTCTTGCTTCAACCACTGCTCAGTACACATGAGTACCTCAATCGTGTAATGACTTAAACAGCTTCTGCTTGGTTCTATAATTCTTCCACTTGTACTAAAAGCTGATTCAGAAGCTACAGAAGACACTTGCATAGCAAGTACATCCCTTGCTATTTCTGATAACACTGGATACTTTCCACAATTGACCCTCCACCAAGACAAAACATCAAATGAATCTCCAAACATAGTAGTCATCTGGTTTTCAACTTTGTCTTTCAAGTAAATCTCTAACTCATCTCTTACATCTTCAAGGCCTTTCTTATTAACCATTGATTTGTACTTCAAATCTATACTCTCAAGCCTGATACCTTCAACTATACAATCCATTCCTAACTCAGCATCAACATTCTGACTACCAAAATCGTTTCCATCATGAACAGTTGGTGGTGCCTCAGTGGGTACTCTTTTGTACGCAGAACTATATTCTTTAAACAGAGACACCAACACATTATAAACTAACTCATACATGATTTTAGCTTGAGCACTATCCTGTCCATACAGTTCTTCAAAGCACAGTTGAGCAAAATGCATCTTTTTCCGTGGATCAAATACACTAGCAACAATCAGAAGCTTGTTGATATTATTGAATCCATCCCAATACTTATCAAACTTATCCCGCATATTAGTTGCCTTCTCACTCAAATCTTTATCTAGACTATTACTCAAAGCTATCAAGTTTTTCTCTATAGTCACAATCTCTCCATAGGTCTTATAAGAACTGACACTGGTAGACGCTGAGACAACTAAAGTAGAATTATAGAAAAGGCGCAGAAAGCTTACCAGTTTCTCAATAGCAATCCAATCAGCTTTAGTAGGCGGTCCTTGTCTTTTTTTCCCATTTTCTACTTCTAGAAAGTAGTCATTGTACAGTTTATCTTCAGCTTCCATTCTGTCAAATGTAGATCTGTACTTCATAGCTTTTGTGAGCATTAGATGAGTTGAATTCCACCTTGTTTTGCAGTCTAAAGGTAGGCTGCCCCTTGTAGCATTCTTCCCTGCTTCAACCCTTGCATCAAATGCTTCCATTCTTTTTGTACTAGCTCTGACATACATAATTGCATTTCGAATAGCTTCGATATTGGCATCCACCTCATGTAAACCATCACTGACCACCAAGTTGATGATATGAGCACAACACCTCATGTGCATAAATTCTCCTTTTAGTACCAAGGCATCATTCCCTAACAAACTAAATGCTCTTTGAAATTTCTGTAGAGCAGAAGTGTTTGCTGTTGCATTATCTACAGTGATGGTGAACACCTTCTCAATACCCCACTCAGCCAAACACTCTAACAGAACCCTAGAAATGGTTGCTCCTCTGTGATCAGTTATAAACTTGAATCCAATTATCAGCTTTCTCAAATGCCAATTCACATCAATAAAATGCAGAGTTATTACCATATAGCTCGCACCTGTAGTTGGAGCTGTCCAAATGTCAGTGGTCAGTGACACCCTTTGCTTACTGTTAGCTAACCAAGTCTTCATAGATGCCTTCCTACCCACAAACATACTAACAATATCTCTGGTGGCTGTTCTTCTAGAGTGAGGTTTCCATAGCTTGACTTTTTTGCAGAAGTGTTTCCAAGCCACACCTTCTATGAATGCAAGAGGCAGCTCCCCTAACACAAGCATCTCATTACTTGCTTCTCTAAAAACTTCCTCAGTCACTCTCCCAAACTTCAGAGTTTCACCATCATTAGTTATGACAGTTTGTGTAGCTTCTTTAAAAACCTTGTAAGGCTTGCAGCATTCGAGGTGCTTACCCAGATTTGAAGTACCAGAAGATGTTGGACAAGCAAAATCTTTGGCACAGTAATTGCATTTGCATACATCCTTGTCATCTGGGTATCTTGTAAAATGGTCCCACACTGGAGATCTTGTTTTGGGTACTGCTTTCTTTGCCTTAGAAGCTGATGCACTTTTCCCTGGAGTTATCTTCCTTTTTCTTCGACTATTCTGAGTACTCCTACCCTCTTCTGTTTGTTGATTGCTCTGACTTTCAGTGTTCACATCATTACCTTCTGGGACCGATGATGAATCCATCTCACAGCCAAAAAAATTTTTACACAAAACAGAGTTAGAAATAATGTAAAATGTCACATACGAAACAGAGTTCTAATGAGATACATGATCAGATATTTAGGGTATAAAACAACACACAACATGACACATTCAATTTTTATTCACAAATCAAACCTCAACAAGTACATTTAATTGCTTCAACAACACAATTTTCATTCATAAAACAAGTTTAAAGTTGTTATATGAAATATGAGTAACTTAAAAAAATGGTATGAAATACGAGTAACTAAACAAGTTTAAAGTTGTTTATTGTTGTGGACATTAAATGTAATAATGCTATAAAAATGATATACATGCTCAAACAATGTCAATCCGGGAATGGTCAAATACGGTTGCCATTCACTAATTGCCTAACTTTATTTCTTAAATAAAGAAATGATATTGATAAATAGATCACATTAAACGTGGAAATGAGGAAACCAGAGTAGGTGGACCAAATCCAATTCATATAAAAACACACATACATACGCCTTTTTCTTCACTGCTCTCTCTTGCTATCTCTCTCTCACCTTATCTAACTCACTGTGTTATTTTTATTCGCTGGCAAAAATGGTGAAGCATAAAAGATACGCTCTGTTTCAAGCTACTTATCATATATATGCAAACAAGCTTTCCAAAATTTAGCTAGTAACTATCCAAATTCATCCTTAATAATCAAGATACAAGAAACATCAATTGACAGTAACACAAAATAAAATATAATCCCATAAGAAGCTAATCCGTAAAATCCTAAACTGAAACTTATCAAAGCATCAATAAACATTAGAATTCTCAGAATCTAGCACAAACTCAAAGGAGAAACAGGGATCAAAACAGAAAAAAAAAACCTACAGAATACAACGAAAAAAAAAAACCAAGCTCATAAAGCAAAATCCTAAAGAACAACGCTCACTAGCAAGATCAACACACCAAAATTTAAGAACTTGCAAAGGCCTAAAGAACAAGTTTCAATAAGAGAACCGAAGATTTGAATTGAGAAAACAAAAATGCCTAAATTTAGAGTCATACACCAAAATCTAAGAAGCGAATGCCTAAGGTAAACGTATTATAGAACCGATTTGATGATGAACAATACTATAATCGCTAATCAATTCAATTCGATTCATCAAATTTCAATGCAACAGTCAAATATTATAAGCTTACCTGTGATCGATTTCTTGATGACACAGATGAAGGAGAAGAAAAACGTGAGAGATGTGTGAGATCCAGTTTGCATTTAGGGTTTTAAAACTCGAAAAAAGAGAAAAAGGGATATACGGGAAGCTCAACAGGCAGACAAAGGTAAGTTTGCATTTAGGTTTCATACTCACAAATGGATTTGGTAAGGAAATCGCAACAGGTAGCCAAAGGTAAAGGTAAGTTATTTATTTCTTCGGATATAAAAAAGTAATTGTTCGGGTATTGGGTTTTACCCGAACCGAACCGATACCCGAATGAAAATTAAACTTCCACCCGATCGGATATTTGCCTAAAACCGAGTACTATCCGAAACCCTGTTTTTCGGGTCGGGTTCGGGTCGATATTTCGGGTCCGGGTATTATGCCCAGGGCTAGTTATATCGGTTTTAATACACACCTTAACAATATAAAGTTGTTGACAAAAAAAAAGAAATACACACCTTAACAATATTGATTGTTCTCTATTGAATAAATATGTAGGATGTCGACATCTTATGGCTCCGTAATCCATTCCCCGTTCTTTTCCAACGCTGATTTCCAAATATCATGTGATGATTACAAATTTACAACGGAAAACCTTATGACAAAAACAACCATGTCAATTCTGGAATTACATATGTCAAGACCAATTATTAGGGATTAATATCCCACATCGAAAGTTGGAAGAGATCTTGACTAATATATAAGAGGTTTGAGCTCATATTGCCAATTGGTTTTGAGTTAGAAGCCCATAAACCTTATTATGGTATCAGAGACCGATCCACACAGTCCAATCTGACCTGATCCAAAGTTAGTCCACCAATCATCGACATGCCCGAATGCCATCGATCTAGCCCAAACATATAGAGATCAATGGCCAAAGCAGTCATCATCTCGCGAGCGCGTATTAGAGATAAATATCCCATATCGGAAGTTGGAAGATATCCTGACTAGTATATAAGAGACTTAGGTCAATTCACTCATTGCCAATTGAGTTGAAATCCCATGAAACTTAATATCAATAAACAAAACCCTAAATTTCTACAAGTATTAGCGTGACTCGAGCAAGAGGTTCCCAAAAAGACATGACCAATCAATTCCATTAAGAACGAACCGTTCATTGCGGAACTTAGGATCACTATGAGGTTTATGGACACGGTTTACCTCGGCGGGTTTTGTCAACTGAGCGGAGACATCAACATCGTTAACGCTATGCATGCAAATTATTGTATTGGTTTGGACAACAAAGTGAAGAATCTTGAAGCCGCTCTTGAAGATTGGAAGCAGTATTTGTTGGTGAATACAACCTTGGCTGAGACTAGATGGAATATTCCACCAAGGTGTGGTTATTAGAGGCTGTGAATCTACAATGTCTTGAACAACAAACCATATTAATATATTCTTTTTTCTTCAGATAAGGTTATACTAGATGGGTACAGACATATGTCATGCACAGATATATAAAAGATTATATGTTATATACAGTATGTACAATATAGTTTGAACTTTATATTTTAATAATATTTTTTTTGGTTAAAGTATATATGAACAGTTATAAATTAATCATATACATAACTAACACTTACGTAATAGTTGAGCCAACTAGCAAAATTTCCTTGTCCAACTTAAGTTGTTCTTCAATATAGTATGAGTAATATGAGCGTATTATGACCATGTAAATCCTATATCAAATAAAAAAAATGTTATTACTAAATAAAATTTTCACATAAATAATTTATTAAAATAAAAAAAAATAAACATTTCTTACATTTCGTATTCTTGAAGATCCTCACAATTGTTGAGAATATACATATGTAAATGCGTATATTCCTGCTCATTTAATTTCCGAGACTTCCTTTTTCCACTTAAGCGACCTATTTGTGTAAACAAGCTAGGAACATACACAAGATAACTTGGTCATTTAACTTTCTTTTTCAAATGATACATATACCGCTCAAAATGATACATCCACCGATATTGAACTGGGCTTCTTAATTCTGCTTCTCACAGGAGGTGAATTGGTAGATGTTCCATAACATCGAAAAATGATGGTGGATATATCTTCTCGAGGTTACATAAGATCATGGGGACATTTGTTTCCAAATTTCGGATACCATTAACTGTTAACGATCTCGTGCATATATCTCGAAAGAAAGCACCAACTCTTGTATACATATTTAAAATAAATAATTATTAGAATATATATATATATACACATATATATATATATAACAAAATTGACGGAAATTTTTTTTTTTAAATTATAAAATGCACCTACTCTAGCTTCGTGAACATTTTCTGGAAGAAGATGTGTAACCGCAAATGGAAGGAGGTGTTGCATCACAACGTGACAATCATGACTCTTCATTCCAATAAACTTCCCTTCTCCAACGTCTACGTAATTACGCAAATTTGATGTTTAATTATCTTTGAACTTTACGCTTTTGATAATCCAGTCGAAGAATGCTTCTTTAGATGGCGCATTTAAGCGATACACAGGAATCGGACATCTCCCATTACGCATCACTTCAAGCTCAGGGCGAGAGTAAATATCCGCCAAGTCTAGTCTAGACTTTAAATTGTCCCCTGTCTTCCCTTGGGGATTGTCTTCATGATGTTATCAAAAAAATTCTTCTCAATGTGCATGACATCAAGATTGTGCCGCAACAAATGGTCTTTCCAATACGGCAAAGCCCAAAAAATACTCTTCTTATGCCAATTGTGATATGTCCAGCACCGTCAACAGGATAATACCCATTACCACCCACGTCAGGAGTCCTTGGTGCTCCAAAATCTCGCAACTGCATCAAAATATCTGAACTATCTACCTCAGGAGGTGGAGCATCAAAAAATTTTGTATTCTTTTTAAACAAATTCTTCGTACGACGATGCGGATGGTTTGGAGGTAGAAATCTTCTGTGAAAATCAAACCAACATGTCTTTCGCCCGTTCCTCAATTGGAATGCATCTGTGTTATCTTGACAATATGGACATGATAAACGTCCATGAGTTGTCCACCCTGATAACATACCAAGTGTTGGAAAATCGCTTTTAGTCCACATAAGTACCGCACACATCTGGAAATTTTGATGGGTTGATACATCATATGCTTGAACACCATGTTCCCATAACATTTGGAGCTCATAAATCAAAGGCTGGAGAAAAACGTCAAGGGATCTCTTTGGATGTTCTGGGCCAGGAACTAGAACTGTGAACTCGCCCACTAGTTTCTTGAAATTGTAGTTTCCTACACCATTTACACCTTCTACGGTTTTCATCCTCTCTCCAATATATCATACAATTGTCGATACATACATCAATCATCTGATATGGTAGCCCAATACCAGCAACTAATTTTTGAATCTCATAGTATGATGCTGGAAACAGATTATCCTGAGGAAAAATATCTTTAACAAAATCTGCTATCACATCCACACAATCTTCTACCAAATTAAAACTCGTCTTTATGGTCATCAATCTACTAGCAGAGGATAAAGGGGAGTGACTGTCTCTGCATCCACTGTATAGGGATTGCTTTGCTACATCTAACATATCAAAAAACTATCGAGCTTCTAAATTAGGTTCTTCTGCCCGTTCTAAAGACGGTTCGCCTGCTTCCGCTATATTTTCTCTATACACATCATTAACCATCTGAACAGTACCTCCACCAAAATATATTTCCGTTCTATGTTTCTCTACCCTATCCACAATATAAGGTTCCCGACTACTACTAGAAGAAGGTATTTCCCCATGGAGATACCAAACTTTATAACCAGTAGTAAATCCATTGTGATTCATGTGATTCCACACTTAATCAATCCTAATATTACGCGAATTGTGGCATACAGAACATGGACATTTCAACTTACGGGTTTGTTGTGCGGATGGTTGCTTACATGCCAATACCATGAATTCTCCTCCACCTCATGCATAATCATCGTTTAATAAGTTCGACTCCGGATCTATCATTGGCTCGTCCATCCACGATCAAAAATAATTTGAAGAAGACATGGCTTTGATTTTTTTTTTGTAATTTACAATAAGAGGAATCAAAAGAATGGGTATTGTTTTGGTGAGAATGAGCGTGGTTTCATATTTATAAGTGTGCGGCCGTCGGTTTTCTGTCAGTTTTTCTGAATTCAAACGGCTCTTTTACAGTTATATTAACGTAAACAATTAACCGACAAAAAAACCGACGGGTATATGACTGTGATCAAAGCCTGTCGGTTTGCTGTCGGTTTTTCGTTTGTTTTTACCAATGGACACAAAACCGTCGAATTACAGACGAGTTCCAATGACTTTGCATGTGTTTTCTTGTAGTGATAGTTGGCAATAGGATAAGTGCACTTACTTGAAGACATTTGAAGGGAGCTAGAAGAGGGTGAGTCGTGTGGGGGTTTATCATTTGCTTTAGTTCCGTAGACATGATAATATTTTAGATGTTCTGGAGGTTTACAGACACGATGACCTTGGCCAAAGACATCATTTTCTGAGATTTCAACTGTGTTTTCCTCGAATACCACTTTTGTAACAAGTTATGTTGGATTAGGAGGAAAATTGTCAAGGTCCACAACCGTCGTCTCTCGAAAAACAGGCGGCGTGGTGGTTGTGGGAGCTATCTCAATCGATTTGAACAGCTGTGGTATCTCAACCGGAGATGAATGTAACTGCTCCCCTTTACTAGAAACCTCCTCATTGGAAAATTTTCTTCATGGAAGATTACATCTCTTGAAACAAATCGTTTTGTTGTATGAAGATCAAGCACAAACCATCCTTTCTTACCAAACAGATAGCCCAGAAAAATGCAGCGGGCGCTTTGGTCTTCACATTTATCATTCGATCTTCGTATAAGGTGTGCATAACATAAGCAGCCGAAAGTTCGTATTTCGTCATACGAAGGAGCTGACTTGAAGATCAACTCATAGGGCGTCTCTCCTTGAAGAGTGGAAGCTGGTGTACAGTTGATAAGCTAAATAGTAGCTTGTACACTATCGCCCCAAAACGTGGTAGGTAAGTGAGTTTGAAACAATAAGGCTCGAGCGACATTTAGAATATGCTGATGTTTCCTCTCTGCTCTTCCATTTTTTTGTGGGGTATCAACACACGATGTCTGATGAGTGATACCTTGTTCTCCAAAATACGTTTTTAAAACATCTAAACTCGGTTCCGTTATCTGAGCGAACTGCTTTTACTTATTTACTGAATTGTCTTCCTACCCAAGAAAAGAAATTCTTCAAAATAATTGGAACCAATGATTTTCCAACGAATAGATGAGTCCATAAAGCACGTAAGTAGTCGTCAACTATTGTGAGGAAATAGGTGGAGCCGCAAGTTGCTTTCGTTCTATTCGGTCCCCAAACATGACAATGTATTAAAGAAAAAATATCATTGACTTTATTCAAACTTTCTGAAAATGGAACACGAGTATTTTTTTGCTTGAAACCAGACTTCACAACAATCCTCCAAAGCACTAGTATCATAACGAAAATCCCCAACACCGGAAATAAAAGGTAAAACTTTAGAAGACAGATGACCCGACCTACGATGCCATAGATCCCGGGTATCTAATTTTATGGCAAATTTGTTTTGAGGAAAAATTTGCCAGGAAGATGATTTACCCGTTCCGCGCTTCACCCGCTCCAATCAAACTCCTCGAAGCTTGGTCTTGTATCACACAAAATTGTCGAGTAAATACTACATTACTTGCAATATCACGCAATAACTGAGCAACAAAAATAAAAGTAATGGTGAGTTTAGGAGCATAGAAGAAATGATGGAGGATCAATTTTCCACCAAGCGATTGCGTCCCATGTCGAGTAGCCCATGTCATTCCATCGTTTGGTAGTTTAATGGTACATGGGTTAATCTTCTTCAAATTTGTCAACAGATTAATATCACCGGTCATATGGTGTAATGCTCCAGAATCTATAATCAAATCAAATCGACTTTGAGTGCCATATATAATAAGTTTTTTGGTGTTACCAGAGAGTTTGTCGAAGGATGAAGATTTTCGAGAAATTACTCCATTGGCTGCTAGTTAGTTTAGAGAAATATTTCAGTTTCAAAACACAAGTTTTAAAATTTATATCTCTAAATCAACCAAGTGCAAGTGCAAACATTGTAGTAATTTAGATGTTGATCCCACGAGGAATAAAGATTACAACACTAGAGATGCGAGATTCAAACTAAGCTAGAGAAATAAGTTTTTGGGTTTTTGTTTTGATTAAAATGTAAGAAATGAATGAAGTTAAATGAAAATAAAGCATTGGACCATATGTTTAATTATCATGAGAATGGATCAACAATCAAACAATGGTTCAAGAGATCCTGTAGAGTATAAGACTTGGTCGAGGACTCCTTCTCTTTCCCCTTCTTCAAACCCCGATTCGTATTTTTCATAGAGAAATCATAGATTCAAATTCTCCAACATATAGATGTCGTGAGAGGTACGGAGTGACTCGGCCCTTGGGAGAGGTACTTTAGTAACACAACGGCCTCCGCCATGGAGAAAAGATGAAATGATGGATTCAAGATTTGTTCCCTGAAATCTGTGATTTGAATTAAGCACCATCCTAGAACATGAAACTCACAATTATGACTAATCCACTTCCGTGGGACTAATCATTTCACTAATCACCTAATTGTCATAAACTTTTGTTCGCAATGATATGGTCAATGAGCATTAAAAATAAGTCTATTTACTTCACTGAACACCCTAATCATCAACTCCCATTGGCTAAGAATATAAAGCGCATAAAAATTTGGTTCAAGCATTTTCACAAACACTCTTCGGACATAAATTGCTTAAATTCTAGATTTTGAGTGATCAAGTCAAAACTAGCACTAAGATCAACATAAATAAAATATAATAATAACCAACCTAAATCATCATCATCTAACCATAAAATCATCATATTCTAGCATTGCCCATGATCCAACAAAGAAAAAACTAGCTACTAAACATGATGAAAAACAAAGTAATAGTGCATAAACATAAAGATAAAGACAGAGATGAAGAATCCTTCACTAAAGTGGCATGAATGATGAAGATCAATCCAAAATATCAAGAGAAGAGTGTGGATCTAAATCCAACTATAGAGAAGGAGACTTCGGTCTAGAAATGTCTTAAAATTGCTTAAAGACAAAATGGGTTCGAACCGTGTCAACCCAGGACAAACCAGGTATTGAACCAAAAATTTTGTATTTTATAAAGCTCACATCGGGCAGCAGTTACCCAATGCAGGAGCCCAACAAAATAAGATGATTTTGAGTTAGTTTCTTTTACGCGTCAGATTGATATGCCTCCACGAAATCAGTCAGAAATTTTGCTATGTAGCTTCGACTAGCGTGAAATAACCGCCATTAGAAAGCTAAATCAATTTGCTATAACTTTCTTGAAGAGCTTTGAAGATGATTCCCAAAGAAAGACCTCCATCCAAGTAGATCTTTGAATCACTTTGGACTGATTCTGTATCATTATTTTTTTTCTTTGCATCAAAGTCTCCATCAAAGGCTCCAACGAAAAGGCACCAAAACCAATGCAAATGCATGAAATATGTATAAAATCCTAAAAGGAAATACCATGAACGCAAGAGACCAAAAACTAATGTAAAAGTGTTAGAACTAAAGAAAAAAATAAACTTACAACTAAGGAAAATGAACTAAAAACTTTACAAATCTCACTAATATCAGTTAGCGATGGTATTCCTTGTGAGCTAGAGGCAACTGCATTACTTGCGGCAATCTATCTACCCCTTCCTTTTCCTTCGCTACTACGAGCTGAACTTGTTCCTCTAGACACGCTTCTTCCTCGTGATCCAGATAACAAAATATTGGTTGATGGAGTGTCTTCCCACCACTCGGGATAACCAGTCAGGAGCAAGCAGCCCCTCTTCTCATGTCCAGCCTTGCCGCAATGAGTGCAGGACATAGATTGTCGACAGGCTCCATTCGCCGAATCATAGGCATTCAGGGTGATGGCAGAGACTCGATCCTGCTCCTTAGTAACATCTTGATGATGTCGTTCCTCTTGTACTATTTGCGAGTACACTCCATCAAGATTCAATTCCTTGATGCGAACACCTAGGTTTGATCTCTTGGTATAAAACTTTTTACTCGATAATCCCATGAGGAATTGATGAATTGGCAGCTGTTCTTGTTTCTTCTGATACTTCATCATGGCTTCGCACCCCGAGCTTCCACAACAATAAGCAAAGCCGTTGTCAACTTCAGAGATCGCATCCCAAATAAGCTTCAGAGGTGCGATGTAATCTTCTACGCTATCGTCGCCTTGTTTATATGTCGTAAGGTCAGCATGTAATTCATGTTCTCTTGTTCCATCGCCAACTCCATAGCAACGCCAACTCCATAGCAGTTTTGTCTCCACGCTCGCATAGATCCATCCGATGATCCTTGAGTTGACCATCTCCCATCTCTCTATATCATCTCTTTATGTTGGTTTCTTTAGGTATCCATCGAGAAAACCTAGTTTTCTCTTGGTTCTCATCGCATTAACGAAGAGTTTCGACTAGGCCTGGGCGTTTAGGGCACCCGATCGAGTTCGGTTCGGGTTTTTCGGGTTTTCGAGTTT
Organism: Crucihimalaya himalaica; assembly: GCA_004349715.1. Classification (NCBI taxonomy): domain Eukaryota; kingdom Viridiplantae; phylum Streptophyta; class Magnoliopsida; order Brassicales; family Brassicaceae; genus Crucihimalaya; species Crucihimalaya himalaica. The sequence continues at coordinate 1,109,084 of SMJT01000035.1, read as the reverse complement.
TTGGGTTTAGGATTTTAGAACCCATTCGGGTGTATAAATGGGTTCGGGTATCTTACTTCGGGTTCGGGTCGGGTTCAAATATTTATCTGAAACCCGATCATAACCCGAGCTACTCACTATTTCAGGTTCGGATCGGTTCTTTTATACCCGAAGTAACCAAAGTACTCATTACCCAAAAAACTTATACAAAATCTGAAAAATCACATACCAAAACCAAATTATGTTTCAAAGTCCAAACTGATAACTATTTCCGATCATACATTCAAAACAAGCTAATAAGAAAGAAACTAAGAAAGATTAGAAGTTCATAAAGCTAATAAAAGATAGATTCAAATTAGCTCCAGTCCAGAATCTTCTCTTAGATCCTGTAACATTAATTTTAAATTTGAAATGAGATTAGAACCAAATACTTATGCTGTCTAAATTTTGACAGTTTGTAAATATGAACTTATTACCATGTAGGAGAGTGCTTCCATTGGAGTTTAGTTTTATGATTCATTTGGATTTAGAGTTTCAAACTCTGGAAACAGAAAAACAAGTTAAATAGATTGTTAAACAACTAATAAGGAATTAACATATAATACAAGAGAATAAGATGTACCTTTCTCAAGTGCTTCTTCATATTCGACTTCAGCAAGGATTTGTGCATTTGTTTGCACTCTTGATTCATACTTCATGTCTTGTTTCATCCACTGCTCTTTACATATCAAAACTTCAACCATTTAGTGACTTAGGCAACTCTTAGATGTGCTTATGATTCTACCACTAGTACTAAATGCACTTTCAGATGCAACAGGGGATACTTGCAAAGCTAGAACATCTCGAGCAATCTCAGCTAAGATAGGATATTTGTGACTGTTTAGTCTCCACCAAGAAAGTACATCATACTCTACTCCACTAATCAATTCAGGGTTCTCCACACTTTCATGTAGATATATTTCCAACTCAAACCTTGTGTCTTGAAATCCTATCTCATTTAGCATCTCTTTATACCCGAATTCAATCCTTTTAAACCCTGAAGGATCTACAACCAGTTCCACTTTTTCACTTATCTGCTGCTCTGAAGTAGGCTGCGTTGCTCTGCAGTAGTATGAGTCTGTACTAGCTGATTTTGAAGACCGAGTCTGTTGGGAAGCTGGCTCTTTTCCAAATCTGTCATTGTACTCCTTAAACATCACACGCAAACTATCAACCACAGACTTATACATTTCCTTACTCTCCACAGTATCTTTCCCATACAATTCCTCAAAACACAACTTAGCAAGCTGCATCTTCTTCCTAGGATCAAACACTGTGGCCACAATCAACATCTTCTTTATGTTCTTCAAGCCATCCCAATACTTGTCAAATTTATTTAACATTTCAGTAGCCTTTTTCTTCAATCCAGAATCTAAACTATAACTAAGCTCTATCAGATTAGTGGCAATGTTCACTATCTCACCATAACACTTGTATGCATTCAAAGAAGAAGAAGTAGACACTACCAACGTCGATTTGTAGAATATTATAAGAAATTGTGCTAACCTTTCAACTTTTTCCCAATGAATCATCTGAAGACGTCCAATCCTCTTTACCCCCTTGTTGTCAACCTCTAAAAAGTAATCATTGTAAAGCTTGTCTTCTGCATACATCCTCTCAAATGCAGCCTTAAACCTAAGTGCCTTTGTTATCATCAAATAGGTTGAGTTCCACCTAGTTTTGACATCTAAAGGCAAACTGCCTCTTGTCATCTTAATAGAATCAACTTTCTATTCAAATGAGTTTTGCCTATTTGTGGAGGATCTAACATATGTGACTGCGTTACGAATTGCAAACACACTCTCATCTATGTCTTCTAATCCCTCCTTGACAATCAAGTAAATAATATGAGCACTACATCTCATATGCAAGAATTCACCTTTTAACACTACTGAATCATAAGAGATTGATGAGAAACTATTTTGAAACTTCATCAAAGCTGTACTATTATTTACCAACAGTCACACAAAAAATCTTTTCGATACCCCATTCAGCTAAGCATTCTAGGAGAACATTAGATATGGTCTGACCTTTATGATCCGTAATGTATTTGAATCCTATGATCAGTTTCTGTAATCTCCAATATGGATCAATGTAATGCACTGTGATGACCATATAACTTGCACCTGTGAATAACACCATTAAAACAATGTTACTGAAATACTAGAAACTGAAAAGTAAAGAGACTATATATCAAAATCAATCTTTACCAGTTGTTGGAGCAACCCAAATGTTTGTTGTGAGTGAGACTCTTTGTTTGTTAGTTGAAAATCATTCCTTCAAAGCTGCCTTTTTCCGCACATACATCTCAACGATGTCTCTTGTTGATGTTCTTCTTGACTGAGGCTTGTAAAGGTTCATCTTGTAGTGAATAAATAGAAATTAGAATGTTAGAAAGAAAGATAAGGAGTATCAAAAACCTAAAGCAAAGAAAGAAAACAAATCCAACAAGATACAAAGAGCTAACCTTGCTGCAGAAATGTTTCCAATCCACACTTTCAATGAAAGCCAATGGCAACTCCCCTAGCACAAGCATTTCATTCGATGCTTCTCTGAACATAGGCTCAAGAACTTTTGCTTCTCTCAAACCTCCTTCTGTATTGATCACCTTCTGTATGTTACCTTCTCTAGCTACCCATGCAATGTATTGCTTGCAGATTTGCAGATGCTTCGTCAGGTTTGAAGTCCTTGACTTTGTATTACATGAAAAATCTTTCTGACAATAGTGGCAGGTACACATGTCACGTTTATTTGGAAATTTTGTGAAATGCTTCCATACAGGAGACCTTTCGAGGAGTGGCCTCTTGTTTGGCTGAGAAGTAGCTCCACTAGCTTCTGGTTTAGCTTTCCTTTTGCATGTACTCGACTTCGACAATTGTACTTCATCATCTTCAGCTGATCCACCTTTTTCTTTGTTCAAACTATCTTGATTTGGAGATGGTGATGATGAATCCATCTGAAGACAACAAACATATGAACATAGCATATTATTATTTGCATCATTAAACAAAAGCAAAACAGAAACAGAATATTAGTATTTGCATCATTAAACAAATCCTGTTAACAACACATATTCAGCCACGAAAACTAGAGAAACAAGTGAATCTTAGTAATTCATTTCCAATTGAACAGAGATTATGATTTATATGCAAACTCATCCAAAACAACAAGAAAAACAGAATTCACAAACTTGGACCATAATTACTCTCATCTACTCCAGCAAACAAAGTTAAAAGGAACGATCTCATCACAAAAAAGGTTTAACTTTAATTGAATCAAATCCTTGAAGTTGTTCTTGAGCATCTCTCATCAATAACAGTAAACAATTCGGACACACAACATTAACCAACACAAATATCAAAAACCTAATCAAATCTGAATCAACAAATCACCAAATGTATCACCAGAAGCATACCTGAGAACGATTTCTGGAAATCTCAGAAGGAGGAGAAGGATAGCATTGGAAACTTTGAAGATCCAGAATGATTTCTGGGTTTAGCTTCTAGTTAGGGATTTTAGGTTAAAGAATTTGGGGAAATCGTAATAGGGGAAGCTCCAAAGTTTTTGGTGACATATGTGTATGTGTGTATTACACTTCGGGTATTTCAGGTTTAGTTCGGGTTTCTGGTATTATCCGAACCCGAACCCGAACCCGAAATACCACCCATCCAAAACCCATTCAGGTATTAGCAAGTAAAGGGTTCGGTCTCGGGTTCGGGTGTTTTGGTTCGGGTTCGGGTTCGGATTTTGGGTTCGGGTAAAATGCCCAGGGCTAGTTTCGACCAACGCTTGTAGTTGACACCATTCAATAGAATTTTTTCTCTGCACATCACTGGTCTTCTCGTTTGTGCCAAGGAAGTAGGGAAAAACAAGCCATGTTATTGCAACGCTGGTGGTTGATGTGATTGATTGTTCAGGATTCGTCATGGCCGGCAGCTAGGGTTAGGGTTTTTGTTTTGTTTGTGTTTTTTTTTTCAACAATCTTAGCAAATGCCAAAGGGAGGCTATGATACCATGTAAAGATAATAAGATTGTTGAATGATTTGTGTTATAGATCTCATAGGTATCGATTACATTATATAGGAAAAGCCAAAATTGATTACCAAGTTAATAAACCTGATCCCAAAGATATTTTTTCATTCAATATTACATCATTAGTCCATTTATTTATTCAGCTTAAACTCCGATACTTTTTATAGAAACAAGTTAATAAACACACACAGTTTTACGAGTTCACGCCCAATAAGATCGATATGTCTTGCCGAGACTCACCTCGGAGTCTACTAGATATCAAATTATTTTACAAAGAATAAGCTACAAGTGACCCATGTAATACCATTTAATAGTACTTAGACTCACTCCATGAAACTCCTTGTAAAACAGAGAACAATTGTGAGAAGCTTATGCTAAGACTAGGTTTCTCTTTTCTTTACAGCTTATTGACTTTTACAATGTTTGTAAGAGTTATAGATATTTATGTACATTGAATGTACTCTACGGATACTCTTCCTAACTACAGTCTCTCAATGAACATAAGCACCTATATCCATTATAATCTTTATGAATTATTTCTCAATAAATTAATACCTCGATAAAATCAATATATTTCTTTGGTCCCAAATTAGTTTTTCGGTTACATTAGTATATCAATTAATTAATTTATAATCCCAAAAATATTAATTTATAGAGGTTTTACTACGTATATATAGTAAAATAGGGCTTCCTTATGCAAAATCAAAACACAACCTGCAATTCAAACGCCAAAATGCGTTTTGATATTGCGATTGTTGCAGCTAAAACACAACGTTTCCCTTTCGAACACAAACAGACAAAATGTCCTTTTTTTTTGCCATCACAGACATACAAAATGTCCTTAAGGCCGAAATGAGGCTACTTCCATGCTTCCTTCGTAGTCTTTTTCCTAAGATTGTGGTCCCAAAAGTAATTTAACCACAATTTGATTAATGTCACTTTAGGTAGTCTCTTAAGTTTGTGATTTTACCATTTGAACTAGATTTTTCTTCAAGCTATCATCTTTAGAAAAATCTCCACCAGATAGCATGAACATAATATTTGTGAGAGAGATAGTACTTGATTCTAGTTTATGGATTCCAGTCAAGGATTCCCTAAGTTTATTACTCATACTTGACTTGGAGCAAGTTCAATGCAGGCTGAAACTTGCCCACAACCAATACTTTGGTTAATATATCGGATGTATTCTTCTCAATAGATATCTTCATCACCTCCACTGTCCGATCCGCAATAATTTCTGGAATATATGTTGCACTTCACGATAATGTGCTTTGTCCTTTCATGATGAAAATTGTTCTCTAAGAGTGCAATGGCACTCTATGAGTCACATAAGATCTCCACACTCTTTTATTCATGACCAAAGTCTTTCAACAAACCCTTTAACCACACAACTTCTTTAATAGACTCAGTCAAAGACATGTACTCAGATTCAGTTGTTGACAGAGCAACAACTCTTCGTATACTTGTGTTCTCACCAAGTATAAATACCATAACAATAATTGATCTTCTCTTGTCAGAAGCAGCAACGTAGTCTGCATCACAATATCCCACAATTCTGAAAATTGAGCTTATCTTGTAACCAAACCTTGCTTTGAGAGTACTCGTAATGTATTTAGCACCCAATTCACTCCCAGCCAATGATCCTTTACAAGTTCGCTCATAAATTTTCTATTGATACCTACATGGTAAGTCAGGTTAGGATGTGTGCCAATCATGGCATACATAATGCTTCCCACTGCATTTGAGTAGGGTATTGATTTCATTTAGTCTTCATCTCTAATTAGCTTCTCTTTTTTTTTTTGCGGCTTCCAACTTTGAATGAGCTACCGTGGAGACATTGCAGGTTTTGCTATAATCATATTATAGGTTTCAAGAATCTTGTTCAAATAACCTTCTTGATATATTCATAAAGCACCAACAACTTTGTTTCTGATGATATGCATACCAAGAATCTTCTTAGCAGTCCGTAGATCCTTCATTACAATTTTAAGCAAAGTTCTTACTTCAAAGTAGAAACAACTTCTTTGTTCTTAGCAGCCACCAACATATCATCCACATAGAGGATACATCATTGAACCATCGGGCAACACTTTAATGATAGCACAACTATCATAATCGCTTCTTATAAAGCCAATATCTTTCATGTAATTTTCAAACTTCACATTCCACTATTTAGGTGCCTGTTTTAGTCGATATAGAGCTTTGTTAAAAAGAGATACCTCATTGTCTTTGAATATTGACTTATTTCGTTCCGGAGGCATCATTTAGATCTTTGTTTTAAGCTTTCCATTTAGGAAAGTCATTTATCTGTATCTTCTTAAGCTACTATAGAAATCAAAATCCTTATAGATACATGCTTTACTACTTGAGCTAAAATCTCATGGTAGTCAGTGACTTTGTTTTTGTGCATATCCTTTGCTAACAAGGCATGCTTTAAACATTGGCTCTTCTACTACCAGAATTAAAAGTTTATACTTGTAAAACCATCTGCAACTAATGAGTCACTTTTTTCTCTAGAAAATAAATTTCTTCGTCCATAGCAAGGTTCCACTTGCCCCAGTTTGCATATAAATTTGCTTCACTGTACTTTGCAGGTTCTACTGCATCACCATCTTTTGTAGTATAAAGTGCTTCAGCAAAATAGTCTTTCATCAATAAATCTTCTAGGTGCTCTCACTTCTCTTCTGTCTCTATATCTTACCAAATGAAAATTTCATGGAGATTAATTGTACATAAGAATCTACATTATCATCATTATCCTGTATTGATGGATTAGAGAGAGCTTGGCTTATTTGTGGTGACGTGCTTAGTGTCATCTCATGTTCTTCACCAAAGCTAACATCCTTTTCAGCTTCAAGATCTAAATCTAGGTATGAACATGTTTGATCGTTGTCTTCAACATATATGTTTTCGCTTCTCGCAATACATCTTTATACGCTGCATCTTCCTGAAAAATAACATTCTTGCTCACCATACACTTACTTTCATCAATCAGCCATACATTGTAACCTTTACTCCACTAGGATAACCAATATAAACACTCAATTTTAGCTCTTGGATGTAGCTTTCCATAATCTGTGTGTAGAAAGCACCTCAGCCAAATCTTCTCAGATAACTGTACACATCTACTTTTCCAGATTTGTTAGGAATCTCAAAGTTCTGATGAGGATGTCTCATTGATGAGTAAAAATGTCGTGTGTGTAGCCTATGCCCAAAATTTCTTAGGTAGGCATGAATCCCTCAACATACTCCTCACTTTCTCCATGATTATTTGTTCATGCGTTCTGCACCTCCATTTTGTTGCAGCGTGTATGCACATGTTATGTACCTTTGTATTCCCTTTGATTTACAATAGCCATCAAAACAGCCTGTTAGAGAACTCTAGACCGTTGTTTGTTCTGAGAGTCTTAACCCTCTTGTTACTTTGATACTCCACCACTTATCCACTAAAAAATTTGTCAATAGCTTCATCTTTAGTTTTTAAAACGTAAACCCATACCTTTCTTGTATAATCATCATTGAAAGATAAAAAGTATTAACATTTCTCCGGTGAGAACGGTACATATGGTGCTCCCCATAAGTCTAAAAGAACATACTCCAGTTTCTCATTACTTCGATTCACCAAGACCGACAGAATATCTACAACGATTCTTCTTCTTCCATCGCCGGCAAACCCAAAATAAATTTATTTCATAAGAAGGTAATGTCTGTCTCCTCCGTGGTATATGAAATAGAATGTGAAAGATTGTCTATTATCATTAATGTAGAGGAGTATTTATACAAGTAGAGAATCGCAGAGATAGATGTAGATTGTTAAGTAGATAAGGAATAAGAGAGGAAATTAGATAAGAAATTGAATAAGTTTAACATTATCTAATCATGATTAGGAGTTAGCTCAATACCCCGTGAGTTGAGAGTGTGAGGCTTTGAACACCCAACTTGGACAAAAGTTCTTCAAATTGAGGTCGTGGTAGTGCCTTAGTTAGAATGTTGGTGAGCTGTGTCTGAGATAAAACATCTTCCAGTTGAATGGGACGGATGTAGAAAATATGCAGATGAATCTGCCGTAGTAGAGGTTGTAGTAAGTGCCTCAGAAGAAGCGAGAAACATAGTTTCATTGCTAGTAGTAGTATTAGGAGGACCAAACATGATCATAGTGAAGGAATAAAGAAAAATATTTAGATGTAGTTAACATGATTAGAGATGTAGATGATTCAGTTGACATGATTAGAGACGTAGAAGAATGAAGATAGTGGTGTATACGAAGAAAAGATTATCAGTCGAATCTCATTTTTTTCTTTAAGAAAAATAAATCAAGCACAATTGTGTGCTTTAGAAGCAAAGCCAAATATCTAAAAAATAAAAGTTAAAGTAAAGAAAAACAAAAATATTGAAAAGAACACTCTTTTTTTTCTTCATAGTCGCGGAAGCAAACGAAACCCTAACCCACATAAATTGGATTAAGGCTCCAATAACATGAAATAGAATGCGAAAGCTTGTCTGTTATCATTATTGTAGAAGAGTATTTAATCATAGATATATATATATGGGAAGACGATCTATTTCCCCACGAGAAGTATTACGGAGAATCAGATCCTTCACAATCTATGAACACGATCCAATTGCTCATGGAACTAATGATTGGAACCTTAATCTCCCCGAATTAATAGTTCTCTATCCAATTTCACAATTTTCTGGATTTATGCGGTTTACAATCTAAACCCGATAAAAAACCAGACTAACAAAAATTTAAACCGAATTAAACCAAATTAAAGCCAATTAGAAACTCAACCAACCCAATTCTTTCTTTCTCTTCTTCTCTCTCTCCTCGCTCTTTTCTTCTTCTTCTTCCTCACCATTACTCTCCTTCAATTAGGCGGGAAGCTTAATCGAAATTGGAAGGAAAATTCCCAAAAAACCTTTTTCTTTTATCGCTCTGAAAATTCCCAAAGGCTTCTCTTCGCTTACTTCGATCACTTCTCAACTTCTGAATCTCTTCTCTGATATTCTGAGATTTCCTGTTCCCGAGCTCCGAAAATGTTCTCCAGCAGCCAATTCGAGCCAAACTCCGCCTTCTCCGGCGGCGGATTCATGTCTTCTCAGCCTTCTCAGGCTTACGAAACCCCCTCCTCCACCGCTAAGGTAATATTCCATCTTCCTCTTCGCTTAATTTAACAGATCCAAAGTTTCAGAATCACTATATAATACATACGTTTCTCTGTAACAATTGATTTGCCCTAGATTGATTGATTTTGGGATTGCTTATGTTTTGGGGGAATATGCAGAATCGTGAGTTTCAAGGTCTTGTTCCAGTGACGGTGAAGCAAGTTACAGAATGTTTTCAATCCTGTGGTGAAAAATCTGGTCTCGTCATCAATGGGATCTCACTAACAAACGTACATGAGTTCTCTTATGCACCAGTTCTTGAATACTCTGTTTATTGATACATAGATCGAAGGTTTACTCAAATTGTGTGATATTTTTGGCATTTTCAGGTCTCACTTGTTGGGCTAGTGTGTGACAAAGATGTCTCAAAAGTCACAGAAGTTAGATTTACTCTTGATGATGGAGAGTAACGGTGAGGAAGAGGAAGAAGAAGAGCGACGAGAGAGAGAAGAAAGATAGAGTAATTGGGTTGGTTTAGTTTCAAATTGGGTTGAATTAGGTTTAATTCGGTTTAAATTTTTGTTAGTCTAGTTTTTTATCGAGTTTATATTGTAAACCGCATAAATCCAAAACATTGTGAAATTGGATAGAGAACTATTAATTCGGGGGATTAAGGTTCCGATCATTAGTTCTATGAGCAATTGGATCGTGTTCATAGATCGGGAAGGATCTGATTCTCCGCAATACTTCTCGTGGGAAAATATATCGTTTTCCTATATATATATATTTATATAGATTTTTAAATAGATAAGGAATAGGAGAACTAATTAGATAATATAGAATAAGCTTATCATTATCTAAACATGATTAGGAGTTATCTCAATAGTATCTCTTTTTCTTCCTAACCCGCAACACGTACATACTCCTGTAATCTTACTCACGCACCATTCATGGCTTCATTTGTTTCTTCATGGCTCCATCTCTCTCCATTTTATCTTCATTTGGTTCTTCTTCTCTTCCCATTTATATGTCCTTCGCTTCTTGAAACACTAAGACTTCTCGAAAAGATTAGGATAATAAGAACAATCATGGTGTTAATACTTCTATTATTATTCGAATTGGTATTTTGATGAACAAAATAACTTTATAACTATTGCCATGATACTTCATCCATTTTTTGTACGCTCATAAATTTTTTTGTAATCGTTTTTTCCAATGCAAATTCATGTGGTTAAGGTGTGGCGATTAATGGTTAATTTATTGTGAAAATAAACAAAATCTACTTAATTTAGTACTCAAAATACTTTATACATACCACATATGGTAACTATCATATTTATTAGGGTTGACGATCTATTTCCCCCCGATAACTATCATATCACAAACAGTCCCCACAAACTATTGCCCTAGTGCCAAATCCCTCCGAAAGCAAAGTTCTAGACATATTTCCCTCAATCGAAAGTTCCACGGTTTAGTCTTCAAACCGATAGTAAACTCAGAAAACCAAACCGAAACACAATTTTTTCGCAAACATACCCAATTCCCTCAAAAATTCTCAAATTTGAAAAATGAAGAACCCTAACTTTGATTTCACAAAATCTTGAGCTCGAATTCCAAGATTCAAGAGTAAGCATCTTATTCTTTTGTTAAATTCGCATTCTATGTCTTATAGTAGATACTCTATTGTGGTGATTTTCGATTTTCAATTCCTTCTCGGGTTTTCTTATTTTCGATTTTCGATTTTCAATCGGATTTTCTATTAGCTTCATATTGTGTGCATATGCTACATCAAACAAGGTGCTTCTATATGATTCTATTGACAAACGTTGCATCCATTATGATTTTTGATGTTTGGTTGTTAACTTTATCTTGTAGCTCATGAATGATAACCATGTATTCAAATGGGTTGATGAGGCATTGGTGGAAGAGATGGAGACATTAGAAAGAGTTTGAGAAGATTACAACACATCGTATGGAGTCTGAGAAGATGGAATTGAGGCTTGAGCAAGAGATATTTCACAAGACCATGGAAGCTAAAAATGATATGAAGTCTGTTGATTATTGTAGTCATTGTTGTATGGTCATTGTTGATTAAACTAGTTGGTTGAAGATTATGGTAATTGTTGTATGGTTTGTCTCTGTGTTTAGGTTGTAATGTTGTCATAACGAGTACTCAATTTAGCTTCAATGTTATTGTGTAACCCTTTTCTTAATCAATGTTTATGGTTTCTAATTTATGAATGTTGAACAATAACATAACAGGAAAATTAAATTCCAAAAAGCTTAGACAAACAAAAGATAAGGTTCAGGCAATGTTACACAAAAACAGACCCCACATTACCCTCCAAACATACCCTAGAGTCATCATTATACATGATTATATAAGTTCATACAAGATAAACATAAATAAGTGGCATGAAAAGGTTCAGCTAGTGGCTTGATAGGCTTGGGAGGCCTGAGTGAGAGAGCCCTGGGTGAGAGGGGCCTGAGAAGCTTGAATGACCTGAGCCTGAAAAGCTTCAGCCTGAGAAGATCCACCTTGAGAAGCCTGAAACACAAACAGAGAAAGGATTAATAACACAAAGAGAGACAGGATTGAGAAGCACAAACAGAGACAGAGATGGCACACCTTCTTGTTTTTCGTATGGAACCTGCAGTTGTGATTATCAGCTCCACATATACCACAGTGCATAATCCTCTTCTTTACCTTTGTTTTTTTCTTATTAGGTGACTCATTCACACCTCTTTTTCTCTTCTTGTCAGCCTTTGTTAGCTTCTTTCTTCCAGGTTGTGGTGGTTCTGAAGGAGGATACACATTCTTCCCTGAAGTTGAAGGCCAAAACCGTGCACCTCTCAAAGGAACAATCCCATTCTCATAGTTCCTCTTCCACATAGTTGTCCAGAACCAATGACAGACAAAGTCTTCGGGGACGAGCTTCTTCAACAAAATGACTCCATAGGCATGTTCACAGGGAATGCCACATATTTCCCACTTCTTGCAGCTACATATTCTCTGTTCCAAGTTTACCTTATACGAACATTCACTAAGAATTGCTTCATAATTCCCATTTGTGCTCCTAATAATCTTGCAATCAGAAGCCCTTTTAAGCTCATTCTTGAGAAATCCAGTCACATATGGTGTGCATATTCCTAAGGTGATCAATACAAATGCCAGAGAAATGAGAAATCCAATCACATATGGTGATTAATACAAATGAGAGAAATAAGATAGCACACATTCACTTAATTGAAAGAAATAAACAAATATATACCTTTGTGATCATGTGAGATTGCAGATCTTTTTGCAATACGAGTCATGGCAAGTCTCCTCACAGTCTCTAGCATAGGCACCAAAGGCTTCTCTCTTGCCTTATTGATAGAATTATTAAAGGATTCTGTGGAGTTGTTTTCCACGTCTTCACAGTAGTTACCTACCTTGTAGAAAGCTCTGCACCAAGACTTGGGGTTTGTCTTCATAACATCATTGTACACCACAGTGTCATATCATCTAATCCTCTCCAAGTGCTCTTCATACTCTGCTTCATTGTAGCTTCATGCCAAGTTCCATAGAAATAGCTTCAAATGCTTCTTATCCCCATGACTCTTCTTCAAGTTTCCATAAATGTGTTTGACACACATTCGATGCTCAATCTGTGGTAACTCCACCTCAACGGCTCGGATCAATCCCTGTAACATACCATCAATAAGTCAATCAATATGAAATAACATAGAACTAATTAAAACAAAGCAAGCTAGTTACCTTTTGCCTATCTTAAACAATGATAAATCCATCACCATTTTTAAGTCCCAAATCAGACTTCAGCTTCCTTACAAACCATAATCAATTTTCTGTGTTTTCCACTTGTACAACACCCCATGCAATTGGATAGATTGCATTATCTGCATCTTCCTATAGCAACCAACAATTGACCCTTCATCTTTGATTTAAGGAAGCAGCCATCAACCCCTATGACTGGCCTACAAGTCTCTCTCCATGTACTTCTAATCACCTCAAAGCAAACATAAAACCTATTGAACTCATCTTTACCTTCAGCATTTGTCAAAGTATCTACCTCCACAGTTGAGTCTTTGTTCTCAAAAACAATTTCAGCTGCATAATCTCTTAGACGTTCAAACTGAGTATCTTAGTCTCTCTCAATCCACCTCAATGCCTTATTCCTAGCAGCCTGACACTGAGGCCTAGATACAGTAATCAAATGGTCTTTCTTTATCACTTCTTCAATCTTCTGTGGCATATAAACCTCGGGTTCATCTCTAATCCTATCTAGAAACAACCTATCTATCACAGGAACCTTCAACAGCTCACATTCGCCATTTGGTGTACACGAGTGCTTATCCCTAAACACTCTAACCTTCCACATTACATCATTTGGCAAAGTTGAAGCATAGATTTTCCACTCACATTCTTCACCAACACATTTATAACCAATTTTATTCTTTTCATACCTTTATTGCTTTAGATTATGGCTTGTTCTTAATGCATACTCGACCACAGCCTCCTTAAAAGCAACTCCATTGAAGAAAGCTTGGTTCTCGAACAATATCCCTTCACCACGTCTTACAGGTCTTCGAACTCTTGCTGGAACATCTCTGTCTGCCTTGTTATCAATGTCTGGATACACATCATGGCGAATCGGAGGTTCATCTACAAACTCTAGAATCAACTGCTCGATTTGATATTCCTCATGTTCGTGAGCTTCTTCGTCAATGTCTCCTCCGTCAGGGCCTCCGACATGCTCATCTCGAAGGATTAGAGCCATTGAACTTTGATTTCAACTTACTTAACTTCAATTTGAGGTTTCAACTTGATAGGTTTTGATTTCGGGTGTTATCGATTTCTAGGGTTCTTGCTTTTTGAATTTTGTAAAAGGGGGTTTTTTTATTTGGGGGTTTTTTGAAATCGGGTTTGGTTAACCTCTTAATCGGGTCTGGGTATTGGTTAATTTGATATAATCGGGTTTAAACTAGGTTAACAAACCAATTAAATGGTTAAAGATGTAATGCTTATACAGTAAACTGACTCTAATCCGGGATTGTGGAGTGTAAAGTCTGGAACTTTTGATTCGGGTGGACTGGACTATAGAACTTTCGATTTGGGGGGAAATATGTCTAGAACTTTGCTTTCGGGGGGATTTGGCACTAGGGCAATAGTTTGTGGGGACTGGTTGTGATATGATAGTTATCGGGGGAAAATAGATCGTCAACCCTATTTATTAATCAAAAACATAATGATCTCTAAAATTATAAAGGATAAACTGTAGTGATATTTGCTAGACTTTTTTAATGGATACTGACTAGAATTGCAAGCTAAGAAAACATTCAACGATTAAATTGTATATTATATATTATATAAATTTTTAACATTAATTTGGGAAAAAGAGAACTATTTACTTTTAAGAAAACAATTGTAGGAGTTGTAGACCTTAGTGTCTAGAGCCAACCATTGATAATACCAAGTTTAAGGCGCAAATTATCCTTTCCAATGAAAACTTTTTGCCTTAAGATTAGCACAACGAAACAAAAAAAAACCACTCCAAACTATTAATAGTACATATCAGTTCTTATATAACTGTGTTTCAAGAAAATAAAATAAAAAACAATCTATCAAAAAGAAAAATATCATAATTTTTTTTGTTGTGAATAATCTATTTTGTTGTTTAAGACAATATGAATACATGGAGAGGAATTGTAGTATGTTTTCTCTTAATACTCTTTGTCTTATCCACTTTTTCATCAGAATCGATTCCTCTAGAATACCTCCTGGTGTCCGATTTCGTAACCGCTTCCCGGTTAATAAAGTGTCTGATAACTTCCTGATTAGTTTTAGAGCCATGCGATCCAAGCGGCGGATGATGACCATAACATGGAAAATTATATATTATGAGCTATTTAAATAAATGCTACAAGTAACCTTACTACTATCTTTGTTTTGCTTTGACAAATGTTTTACGTTTTGTTTTAAAGTAAAATAAATGATATCTTAATTTCTAAACAAGAAAACATTATTATTTTAATGTTTATGGAATGATTAAACATTAAATGATTATGGATGATAGAAATAATTGTATAGTTTATACAAAATTTCACATGATAATTATATAGTTTATAATAAAGAAGACGATCTATTTCTTCACGAAAAATATTATAGAGCATCAAATAGAATTCAAATTGAACTAAGGTTCGGTGCTATATAACTCCAAAATCAAATTTTGAAAAAAATATTTCCTACCATTAGAAGTTGGAGAATCTAATTAAACAATGTCGTAGGTTTTATCAATTTATAACCTAAACCAATATCAAATGAAACTGCCGTAGTAGAGGTTGTAATAAGCGCCCCAGAAGAAGCGAAAAAATAAATTTATTTGCTAATAGTAGTATTAGGAGGACCAAACATTATCATAGTGAAAGAATAAGAGAAAAATATTTAGATTTAGTTGACATGATTAGAGATGTAGATGATTCATTTGACATGATTAGAGACGTAGAAGAATGAAGATAGTGGTGTATACGAAGAAAAGATTATCAGTCAAATCTCATGTTTTTTTCTTTAAGAAAAATAAATCAAGCACAATTGTGTGCTTTAGAAGCAAAGCCAAATATCTCAAAAATAGAAGTTAAAGTAAAGAAAAACAAAAATATTGAAAATAACAATCTTTTATTTTCTTTATAGTCGCGGAAGCAAACGAAAGCTTAACCAAGAGAAATTGGATTAAGGCTCCAATAACATGAAATAGAATGCAAAAGTTTGTTTATTATCGTTATTGTAGTAGAGTATTTATACAAATAGAGGATCATAGAGATATATAGATTGTTAAATAGATAAGGAATAGGAGAGCTAATTAGATAAGATATAGAATAAGTTTATCATTATCTAAACATGATTAGGAGTTATCTCAATAGTATCCCTTCTTCTTCCTAACCCGCAACACGTACGTACTCCTCTAATCTTACTCGGGCACCATTCATGGCTTCATTTGTTTCTTCATGGCTCCATCTCTCTCCATTTTATCTTCATTTGGTTCTTCTTCTCTTCCCATTTAGATGTCCTTCGCTTCTTGAAACACTAAGGCTTCACGAAAAGATTAGGATAATAAGAACAATCACGGTTTTAATACTTCCATTATTATTCAACTTGGTATTTTAATGAACAAAATAAATTTATAACTATCGCCATGATACTTCATCCATTTTTATGTACGCTCATAAAAAATTTTGTAATCATTTTTTCCGATGAAAATTCATGTGGTTAAGGTCTGGCGATTAATGGTTAATTTATTGTGAAAATATACAAAATCTACTTAATTTAGTACTAAAAATACTTTATACATACCACCTATGGTAACTATCATATTTATTAATCAAAAACATAATGATCTCTATAATTATAAAGGATAAACTGTATTGATATTTGCTAGACTTTTTAATGGATACTGACTAGAATTGCAAGCTAAGAAAACATTCAACGATTAAATTGTATATTATATATCACATTTAGAAATGTTTAACATTAGTTTGGGAAAAAGAGAACTATTTACTTTTAAGAAAAAAATTGTAGAAGTTATAGACCTTAGTGTCCAGAGCCAACCATTGATAAGACCAAGTTTAAGGCGCAAATTATCCTTTCCAATGAAATTTTTTAGCCTTAAGATTAGCACAACGAAACAAAAAAAAAAACCACTCCAGACTATTAATAGTACATATCAGTTCTTATATAACTGTGTTTCAAGAAAATGAAATAACAAACAATAAATCAAAAAAAATATATCAAAATTTTTTTTGTTGTGATTAATCTATTTTGTTGCTTAAGACGATATGAATACATGGAGAGGAATTGTAGTATGTTGTCTCTTAATACTCTTTGTCTTAGCCACGTTTTTCATTAGAATCGATTCCTCTAGATTACCTCATGGCGTCCTATTTCGTAAGCGCTTCCCGATTAATAAGTGTATGATGGCTTCCCGATTAGGTGTAAAGCCATGCGATCCAATCGGCGGATGATGACTATAACATGGAATATTATATATTATGAGCTATTTAAATAAATGCTACAAGTAACCTTAATACTATCTTTGTTTTGCATTGACAAATGTTTGATGTTTTGTTTTAAAGTAGAATAAATGATATCTAAATTGCTGAACAAGAAGATATTATTATTTTAATGTTTATGGAATGATTAAACATTAAATGATTATGGAAAACAGATATAATTGTATAGGTTCTACAAAATTTCACATGATAATTATATAGATTATAATAAAGAAGATGATCTATTTCTTCAAGAAAAATATTATAGAGCATCAAATAGAATCCAAAATTAACTAAGGTTATGTGCTATATAACTCCAAAATTAAAGTTTGAAAAAAAACAAATTCCCAGCATAAGAAGTTGGAGAATCTAATTAAACAACGTCTTAGGTTTTATCGATTTATAACCTAAACCAATATCAAATGAATCTGCCATAGTAGAGGTTGTAGTAAGTGCTCCAGAATAAGCGAGAAACATAGTTTCATTGCTAGTATTAGTATTAGGAGGACCAGACATGATCATGGTGAAGAAATAAGAGAAAAATATGTAGATTTAGTTGACATGATTAGAAATATAGATGATTCAGTTGACATGATTAGAGACGTAGAAGAATGAAGATACTGGTGTATACGAAGAAAAGATTATCAGTCAAAACTTACTTTTTATTAGGATACTAAGAACAATCACGGTGTTAATACTTCCATTATTATTCGACTTGGTATTTTAATGAGCAAAATGACTTTATAACTATCACCATGATACTTCATCCATTTTTTGTACGCTCATAATTGTTTTTGTAATCGTTTTTTCCAATGCAAATTCATGTGGTTAAGGTGTAAAGATTAATGGTTAATTTATTGTGAAAATAAACAAAATCTACTTAATTTAGTACTCAAAATACTTTATACATACCACCTATGGTAACTATCATATTTATTCATCAAAAACATGATGATCTCTAAAATCTAAAATTATAAAGGATAAACTGTAGTGATATTGGCTAGACTTTTTAAATGGATACTGACTAGAATTGCAAGCTAAGAAAACATTCAACGATTAAACTGTATAACTATGTAAATTTAAGAAAAAAATGAGTTATAGACCTTAGTTGTCCAGAACCAACCATTGATAATACCAAGTTTAAGGCGCAAATCATCCTTTCCAATGAAAAATTTTAGCCTTAAGATTAGCACAACGAAACAAAAAAAACCACTCCAGACTATTAATAGTACATATCATTTCTTATATAACTGTGTTTCAAGAAAATGAAATAGCAAACAATATATCAAAAACAAAAATATCATAATTTTTTTCAGTTGTGATTAATCTATTTTGTTGTTTAAGACAATATGAATACATGGAGAGTAATTGTAGCATGTTTTCTCTTAATACTCTTTGTCTTTTCCACTTTTTTCGTCAGAATCGATTCCTCTAGATTAACTCCTAGCGTATGATTCCCTAACCGCTTCCCGGTTAATAAGTGTCTGAGGACTTCTCAATTAGTTGTAGAGCCATGCGATCCAAGCGGGGGATGATGACTATAACATGGAGTATTATATATAATGACCTATTTAAATAAATGCTACAAGTAACCTTACTACTATCTTTGTTTTGCTTTGAGAAATGTTTTTAAGTTTTGATTTAAAGTAAAATAAATAATTTCTAAATTTCTGAACAAAAAACACTATTATTTTAATGATTACGGAATGATTAAACATTAAATGATTATGGAAGACGGAAATAATTGTATAGTTTCTACAAAATTTCACATGATAGTTATATAGTTTATAATAAAGAAGACGATCTATTTCTTCACGAAAAAATATTATAGAGCATCAAATAGAATCCAAATTGAACTACAGTTCCGTGCTATATAACTCCAAAATCAAAGTTTAAAAAATATATTTCCCAGCATTAGAAGTTGGAGAACCTAATTAAAATCAAAATCAATGTCATTTTCTTGTTTGTTATTCCCACTTGTAAGCACACGGTTCAAGACCTTGACCATCAGTTTTTCAACCTGTGAACAAGAAAAATCGGCCATCACTATCAAAACGGAGAAATCAACAAAAACCCAATACGGAAATTTCATTAAAACTCTACGTATCTGAAAGTAGAAGAAAAAAAAAACACACCTTTTTTGGCGAATGGAGCTGATAGCCTAACGATCCGACGTGGATTTGGAAAACGAAGCGGACCGGCTGTTGCGGCGGGATGGTTTGGAAGTTTCAGCCGTCATGGCATTGGAAGAAGAAGCGGAGGAGGCACACCGGAGCGCCGGTGATGAGTGGTAGGATCTTCTTCCATTTATCACGATGACGAGACGCGTAGAAGAAGATATACGGAGTAATTGCTTCAATGGCGTCGCCGTTAGACTCCATACCTTAAAATGATCTCAACATTTGGTTCAGATCTCTGTCGGTTCTACTTTTCCTTCTATATATATAAATCTGATAGATAGAGAAGTAATGTTTAATTTTTATGTTGAGCTATATAAAAATAACTATATGTATAACGAATAGATTAAGATAGAGATGGGTTAGCTTAAATCAATAGTTTTGAAACAAAAACTGATAGATAGATAGAGAAGTAATGTTTAATTTGTATGTTAAACTACATAAAAATAACTATATGTATAACGAATAGATAAAGATAGAGATGGGTTAGCTTAAATCAATAGTTTTGAAACAAAAAGATTGTGAATGCTAACCTTCAAATATTTGCTTAAATGATTTTGGATTTAAGAAAAAATTCTTCAAATGACATTTGAAATAATTAAAATAACTCTGTTGATTATTTCTTGGCACTACGATGCTCACTTCATAGCTTAATTTGCAAATAATAAAAAACTGATAAATGTGAAATGTGAAATTTTTGGTCATGTTTGCAGAAAATGTGAAATTTTATATAAGCATGTGTTTTTGTTATTAAGTTTTCCGTAAGAAATAACAAAAATCACTTTTAACTTTTAAGTGATGAGAATATTGGAAATTGACACATGACTCTGAATCGTTTTACAGATGGGCAGTGAATCACACCACCGTTTTTTGTATGGAAGTCTCAATCTTTGAAAGAAAGAGAAGAGATTCCATTCGCGTATTGAAAAAACGACATTCAAAGGCAAGAGATTCAAGTTTGGGAAGGATAATATCGTGTAAATGGGTTATGTGCATAAGTTCTATATCTGTGAGCCAGAGATTTAGCAGGAGGGTGAACCTTGTAGAGCACGTGATATCTTTTTACGTAAACCCTTACTCCTCGTTTTCTTTGGCACCTGGACCAGAAAGAAGTTGAAAAGTTGAGTGAGTATTGTGAATACTGAGGAAGATACATTTTTACATTGACTTTGTAGGATGATGATGTGTCTTCCTCTCCAATTCTTATTTGCTGGAATATATGTGTAAATTGTAAAATTGGTATGAATTGTAAAATCGATACAACCTGTCAACCTGCCAAAATTTCACTAAAGTTGAATCTCAAAGTGTTTTAAACCGAGTTTCAAAACCATAAATTCGTATTGTTTTAGAAAACATTTGTGTTGGACTTTTATGAGAAATTTTTAAGAATTAATTACATGAACATCTACTTCTTACATAATCTACCATATCTTTGACGTCTATAATCCAAATATTAGCACATGAAAAATATGGAAAATCAAACAAACAACATACTTTCACAGATTACTATATAGAATTATATGAAATGATATTCAAATACCTATTTTCACAAGTACACTATATATAAACTAATAACAAAAAAAAATGAAAATAAATTTTGGTAAAGTTACACTAAAAATAAATAAAAAGTGCCAAAAAGCAACTATGTACAAAGTGGGTACAACTAAAATCTTGTCAACCATTTCAATATTTGCGTTTCTTTCTTTTTTTCTCTTTTTCTTTTTGTTTTCTTCTTCTTGTTCTAGAATTCAGTTTCTTCTATCTATCAGAAAACACATGTACTATATATAAATCTGAATTATAATAGATACATAACATAAGTAATGTTTAATATTTATGTGTTAAACTATAGAAAACAGAACTATATGTATAATGCATAGATAAAAAGATAAAGATGAGTTAGCTTAGATCAATAGTTTTGAAACAAAAAGATTGTAAATGCTAACCTTCAAAGATTTCCTTAAATGATTTTGGATTTTTAAAAAATTCTTCAAATGACATTTGAAATAGTTAAAATGTCTCTATTAATTATATCTTGGCACTAAGATGCTCACTTCATAGCTTAATTTGCAAATAAAAAGAAACATATAAATGAGTGAGAGGTACGTAGTTGTATAGTATGGACATTTGAAATAATTATAAAATCTCTGTTATTTATTTATTGGCACTAAAATGCACACTTCATAGCTTAATTTGCAAATAAAAAGAAACATAAATGAGTGAGAGGTAGTTGCATTGTATGTGAAAGTGAGAAAGCCAAACATAGATGACAACACCAACAAGAGGAAAACTTACAAAATCAAAATCTTTCTACATAAAAACAATAATTGATCCGTCAAAAAGTATATCGGATTCGCTTCTTATCGCCCTCTACAAGCATATGGTTGTAAGCATACGGTTCTTATATAACTGTGTTTCAAGAAAATGAAATAACAAACAATATATCAAAAAAAAAATTACATAATTTTTTTCTGTTGTGATTAATCTATTTTCTTGTTAAGATAGTATGAATACATGGAGAGTAATTGTAGTATGTTGTCTCTTAATACTCTTTGTCTTATCCATTTTTTTCGTCAGAATCGATTCCTCTAGATTACCTCCTGGCGTCTGATTTCCTAACCGCTTCTCGGTTAATAAGTGTCCGATGACTTTCCGATTAGTTGTAGAGCCATGCAATCCAAGCGGCGGCTGATGGCTATAACATGGAATATTATATATTACGAGCTATTGAAATAAATGCTACAAGTAAGCTTACTACTATCTTTGTTTTGCTTTGACAAATGTTTTACGATTTGTTTTAAAGTAAAATAAATAGTATCTAAATTTCTAAACAAGAAAACATTATTATTTTTATGTTTATGGAATGATTAAGCATTAAATGATTATGGAAGACGGAAATAATTGTATAGTTTCTCAAAAATTCAACATGATAATTATATAGTTTATAATAAAGAAGACGATCTATTTCTTCACGAAAAACATTATAGAGCATCATATAGAATCCAAATTGAACTAAGGTTCCGTGCTATATAACTCTAAAATCAAAGTTTAAAAAATATATTTCCCACCATAATAAGTTGGAGAATCTAATTAAACAACGTCGTAGGTTTTATCGATTTATAACCTAAACCAATATCAGATGAATCTGTTGTAGTATAGGTTGTAGTAAGTACCCCAAAAGAAGCGAGAAAAATAGTTTCATTGCTAGTAGTAGTATTAGGAGGACTAGACATGATCATAGTGAAGGAATAAGAGAAAAATATTTAGATTTAGATGACATGATTAGAGATATACATGAATCAGTTGACATGATTAGAGACGTAGAAGAATGAAGATAGTGGTGTATACAAAAAAAAGATTATCAGTCAAATCTCACCTTTTTTTTTTAAGAAAAATAAATCAAGCACAATTATATGCTTTAGAAGCAGAGCCAAATATCTCAAAATAGAAGTTAAAGTAAAGAAAAACAAAAACATTGAAACGAACACTCTTTTTTTTTCTTCATAGTCACGGAAGCAAACGAAACCCTAATCCACAGAAATTGGATTAAAGCTCCTATAACATGAAATAGAATACAAAAGCTTGTCCATAATCATTCTTGTAGAAAAGTATTTATAAAAGTAGAGGATCGTAGATATATATATATATATATATATATATATTGTTAAGTAGATAAGGAATATGAGAGCTAATTAGGTAAGATGTGGAATAATTTTATTATTATCTAAACATGATTAGGAGTTCTCTCAATAGTATCATTTCTTCTTCTTAACCCGCAAAACGTACGTACTCCGCTAGTCTTACTCACGCACCATTCATGTAATAATATTTTGTCGCTCTAGATAAAAGTAATAACAGTTAAAAA
The DNA here is from genome assembly GCA_004349715.1 of Crucihimalaya himalaica. Classification (NCBI taxonomy): domain Eukaryota; kingdom Viridiplantae; phylum Streptophyta; class Magnoliopsida; order Brassicales; family Brassicaceae; genus Crucihimalaya; species Crucihimalaya himalaica. The sequence goes on along the minus strand of SMJT01000035.1, from coordinate 1,085,840 downwards.
GATAGATATATATTTGGATAATATGTTTTTTTTATCATCACTCATCTTTATGATGAATGTAAGAATTTTTGACACACGTTTTTATTATATGTTGAATAATATGTGTTTGTTATAAAAATAACTAGGTATATATATAACATAAATAAATTTGAAACTATTAAAAATCATTCATTTATAGTGTAACAAATATTGTATAGAAAATACATATTTAAAATTAGGACACTTGCTAAATTAGACTTTTATTTGAAGTCAAATACAAAACTATATCTCTTATTATTATTTTTTCAAAATGCCTTAAATTACCATTTTCATCTTCTTTTTCACAAAAATACATAGCGCAGACTTCTCCTGTGAAGTCTGGTGGCTGGGTTTGAAACATAATAACTCAAAGATTCTCACATAAATACGAAAATGTCATCTTCTTCAATAGCTCCCAACCACCATTACCAACCAAAATTAAGCTCTAAATGCTTCAAACAACCGAATTAGGAGATGTTAAAGCTCTATAATTAAGCTAAAAGTTCTATTTTTCTCTATCTCCTCTCTTATTCTCTCTCATTTCAACCATTAAACTCTACAATCTCTTTCTCAAAATTCACCATCCTTAGATCTTGCGATTTACTAAGATTCGTGCATAATAATGTCTGGGTTTCTTGGGTATTGGTGGCGTGAGCAGTTCTTGGCCGTTGAAAATTTTGAAATTTTTTTTGAAATTTCAGACTTCACCTCTCAAATTTGAATTTTTTTTTAGTTTTTTCAAAAAAAATTCAAAATTTTGAATTTTTTTCCTTTGAAATTTCAGATTTCACCTTTTCAATTTTAGATTTCATCTCTGAAATTTGAATTTTTTCGAAATTTCTTGATTTTTTTGAATTTTTTCAAAACTTTAAGAAAGTTTTGAAATTTTTTGAAATTTTAGAGTTCACCTTTAAAATATCAGACTTCGCTTTTGAAATTTCATACTTCACCTTTGTAATTTCAGACTTCATCTTTGAAATTTAAGACTTCACCTCTGAAATTCAACAAAAAACGATTGTTTTTTAATTTTTCGAAATTTTTTTAATTTTCTTTTAAATTTCAGACTTCACATTTGAAATTTCATACTTCACCTGTGAAATTCAAATATTTTCAATTTTTTGAATTTTTTTGAATTTTTGCGAAATGTTTTGAAAATTTTGAAATTCAAAGAATTTCAGACTTCACCTTGGAGATTTCAAACTTCACCTTTGAAATTTTAGACTTCACCTCTAAAATTTCAGACTTGTACAGAGAAGTCTACGTTTACAAAATGTTACAGACTTCATACATAAAGGCTCCTATGAGACTTCACCCAAAACTCGAGGAGTCTGTAAGTCCTAAGCTTTAAAATTCTAATTTTTATTTTATTTTTTATTAACAAAATCAACCTTACGTGCTTTAATTTTATGAAAGTTTCAGAAATTTTAATTTATAAAGTTCATATTTGGATTATCTTATTTTCTGTACAAGACTTTGCATTAAAATTATTTTTATTATTTTCTAATTTAAATCTAATGTTTAACTACGGTTCAGACTTCATGGATGTCATGTACGAAGTATACTGTGAAACTTCGTTCATGAAGTCACCGCCGCGCGAAGATTAGAACAGTAATTGCAGTTTCTCTTTTTTTATTTGCAAATAAAGGGGTTATTGTAATTTCCCTACCCTTTTGGTCTAGTTTTGCATTTGTTTTAATTTAGGGTCTAGTTTTGCATTCAAACTCAATTTGTGTCTAGATTTAGCAATTCAGGCTATTTGCTAAACTAGACCCTTATTTGAAGTCAAATGCAAAACTAGACCCATCATCCTTCGTTTTTCAAAATGCCTTAAATTATGTATGAGTTTTACATCTCAATATGTTATATTCTGTCTTAAATCGATTTTATTAGTTTCTACTATAAACTTTCTAGTAGTTATTTATTGCGAGACTTCACCTTTGAAGTCTCCCAACAGACTTTGTAAGAGAAGTCTGCCGATAGACTACTTCTGAGAAGTCTCATATGATGATGTTTAGTAAAAATGAAATTTTAGCTTATTTGTAATTAGTTAATTATTTTTCTTAATCCTAATATGTGTGTTACTTGTGAAGTCTTGCACTAACTTTTTAAAAAATTTCATTTGTATTTTTGTTTTTGTGCAACTAAATATATATTTATCACGGAGCCTACAAACACTTTCATTTTTATCTTATCTCTTACACTAATAGTTATGTATGAGTTTTTCATCTCAATATCTTATCTCTTGCACTAATAGTTATGTATGAGTTTCACATCTCAATGACATTTTTTATATGTGTTTTTAGTACCTAAGATTTTTAAGGTTTACAATTGTTTGTTTTACATCTACAACATTATATGTAAGAATTTAAATGCTACAGGAACCTAGAAACATCTCGGTGTGAAGTCTCACTGTGAAATCTTGTTGTAAAGTCTCATTGTGAAGTCTGGGTGTGAAGTCTCACATTCAAGTCTCTCTAAGAAGTCTCACAATGAAGTCTAGGTGTGAAGTCTCAGTATAAATCTAGATATATAAAAATAAAGGGAAAAATGAAGACTCATATACAAACACATAAATAACGCGAAAAAAAACTTAGATAAATCAACAAAAAAATTGACATAAACTATTTTAGACTTGAAATTCATATGAATCCTCTGGATGAAATTCCAAAAAACAAATCATAACGCACAGAAATTTGAAGATTCAGATCTTAACTTTTGTTTGGAACATTGTTGTATGAATATAAAGAATAAACGAACTTAACTAATTTCTGGTGGTGTTACACCTCAGATCTGTAACAAGCATAAAAACATAAGTTAGTAGGATGAAGACGCCAATAAAAAAATGCAACAATAATGAGCGAGTGGTTAGTCAGATCTGAGGATGAAGAGAATAACACTTTTGAGGAGAGATTAATAACGACGAAAATGGAAAAAGAACAAGAAAAGTAACGTCTTACCGACGACGGTACGGTAGAGCGGCATTGAAATTAGAGAGATTCTTGCTATTTTATAGAGGTTTAGAGAGAGAGAGAGAGAGAGAGAGAGAGAGAGAGAGAAAGTGAGTGCTCTGCCGTTTTTGTGAGAAAGATAGATGTTTGAGAAGAATAGAAAAATTGAGATACGTATGGTAGGTAAAACTAGGATTAGCTTAAAAGTTCAGATTTCAATTTTAAATTATAGACTTCACCTTTGAAATTTCAGACTTCACCTCTCAAATTCAAATTTCTTCGAAATTTTTTGATTTTTTTTGAATATTTTCGAAATTTTTTTAAATTTTTGAAATTTTTGAAATTTTTGAAATTTTTGAAATTTTTGAAATTTTTGAAATTTTTGAAATTTCAGACATCACATTTGAAATTTCAGACTTCAGCTTTGAAATTTTAGACTCCACATCTGAAATTTGAAATTTTTCAAAAATTTCAACTTTTTTTGAATTTTTGAATTTTTTAATTTTTTGAAATTTTAGACTTTACCTTTGAAATTTCAGACTTCACCTCTGAAATTCGAAATTTGATTTTTTCAATATTTTCAAAAAATTTTGAAAATTTTAAATTTTTTTTCAATTTCAAACTTCACCTATGAAATTCAAGACTTCAGCTTTGAAGTTTTAGACTTCACCTTTGAAGTTTTGACTTCACCTCTGAAATTTCAGACTTTTACAGAGAAGTCGATGCTTATAAAATGTTACAGACTTCATACACGAAGTCTCCTATGATACTTCACCTGATACCCAAGAAGTCTGTAAGCCCTAAACTCTAAAATTCTAATATTTTTCACTTTTGTTTACAAATATTTATATTTGACATAAAATTAATATAATATATCCAAAATTTAACAAATATACGAAAGATCAACATTTTATATTAAAAATAAGAACTTAATTCTAACCCTAAAGATATATACATGGATTTTTTTACCCATTGGCAAACCCTAAACCTATTATGCCTCACATTGTTTACATCACATGGCTTAGTTTTATGAAATTTTATTCTTAAACTTTTGGCTTTGATTTAAAATAATTTACCTATCAAAAAGTTTGATCAACATTTTTATTTATAATTTTTTAATTTAAATTTAAAATTTAGTTATGGCTGCAGACTTCGCTAGTGAAATATGCGACTGTTTATGGTTTTCTAGAACATAATCAACTTTACATGCTTTAATTTTATGAAAGTTTCGAAAAATTTTAATTTACAAAGTTCATATTTGGATTATCTTATTTTTTGTAGAAGAAATTATTTTTTATTATTTTTCTAATTTAAATCTGAAGTTTAATTACGGTTTAGACTTCATTGATGTCATGGACGACGTCTACTGTGATACTTCATTCATGAAATCTCTGTCGCGCGAATGTTAGAATTGTAATCGCAGTTTCTGGTTTCTTTTTTTTACAAATAAGGGGGTTAATGTAATTTTCCTATCATTTTGGTCTAATTTTGCATTTGTTTCAATTTTGAGTCTAGATTTAGCAATTCCCCCTAGCAATTTTCCCTTTAAAATTAGTAAAACAAATATTAAAAATACATATAACCTCCATATGTAAAATTTATCTGCTCCTACAGAAATATAAATTTAACATTCTTTTTTTAATTTTTAAAACACAGATACTAACTTAATTTCAAAAATTATATGTTAGATTTAAACAAAAATGTCAGACCTTTCAATTAAATAGATGCATTAAAAATAGATGATTAATCAACTATTCTGAGGATGAATGAGAGCAATTTTAATTTTTTTTAAAAAATATATAAGATCAAATCCTAGTATACTGAAATCTTTTTTATAGTTTCTAATTGTACTGATGATGTGATTTCTTTTAAAGATATGATCAAAAAAAGATAGAGTGAGAATGTAATTAAAATATATATATATATATATATATATTTGGATATCAAATATTTTATGTTCAATATAATTGGATATTACATATTTATAGAAATTAGAGGTGAATTTTTTAAAAAACTAATGATATAACCAATCAAATTAATAGAGATTAAATAATATATATATATATATATATATATAAGTTACTTAGATTATCCATAATCTAGTAAAATAATATTCAGACGATTTTTAAACTATATTAAAGATATTCTTTTGATTTTTTACTTAATTGTGTAGAATTTGATTTAAATATTCTATCTAAGTAACATCAACAAATTTAAAGTTAATTCAAAATTTTATTTCCCTGTTTATAGTATGAGACACATTAATAGTAAAATTCATAATATCAGATTTATTTTAAATTATTGTCTATATATTTCAAAAAATTTAGAAGATCACAATATACTCGTATTTGTTAAATATAAGTTCATACTTCAATGAGATCACAATATTGAGTTTTAATTTCCAAAATGTTTTTTATTTATTTCCCCTTATTCAATTAATTTCACTTCCTTTTAAATTATATATTTTACTTTCTTTAAATTCTATTATTTTTTATATTATGATTTATTTCTAAATCTTATATAATCATATGGATAACATCATTTTCATACGAGAAAGAATATCCATAAATAACTCATGATTTTAGGCATAAAATATGTAAAGTTTGAAACTTTATCGATGAACCTGTTTTAAAAAAAACTATACCCATGATTTTGTATATGTATATATAAGTGATGAACATCACATACATATACAGTACATTACATCTAATCATCTTCTCATCATCACACAATGGTACATATGAAATCTAATAAATATTTTATAAAAATAATATTTTTTGTTTCTTTCTAACATTGATTTTGGATGCTGTAGGAAATTATACTACGTGTTATGTTCTTGTTGACTTTACTGCATTGTGTTCTTGTAAATGGTCAAATCTATGATGTGCTCAAATTTGGTGCCAAGGGAGATGGTATTACCGATGATTCCAAGGTATTATATTGGAAAATATTATCTTCTTTTACTCTATGAAAATATCAGATTTTTGTAAGTTTCCAAATAAGTTTCAACCAAAATATTATCATACGATATCCAACATTCAACTATACATAACTATTCTTAGTTAATTATTCATTTAATAAGTTAATCATAATCGTTGTCACAACACTTTGTTATTTCGTTCAGATTTCTTATACATTTTGACTTTTTGATAAAACAAATAGGCTTTTGTGAAAGCATGGAAAGCTATGTGTGGTTGTGGTGGGAATCCAAAAACATTCCTTATTCCTTCAAATAAAACTTTCTTACTAGAACCTCTTGTGTTTCAAGGCCCTTGTAAATCTCCTTTAGTACAAGTTAAGGTAGTAACATCAAACTATCAATATTTTTTACATTGAATTCACAACTTTACACGATTAAAAAAAATTATTTTGTGGTAATATGAAAGGTAAATGTGTTCATTTATGCAGCTTGATGGAAAAATTGTCGCGCCTATAAAAAAAGCAGCATGGTCGGATTATAAGTTATTAAGATGGATTAGTTTTAAAGATATAATTGGTTTAACAGTCATTGGTTCGGGAACAGTTCATGGACGTGGTTCGTCTTTCTGGAAGGTGAAACAGAAGAGATATAAAAGTTTTTTTTAATATATATATACCAAATTTGAATCTAATATTTTTCTTTTCTCATATTCAATATATCCAGCCAAGAATGCCAGCTTCTAAACGGCCTACCGTGAGTTTATCTTTTACTCACTAGATCTATTCGCTAAAATTTCTTAAAATGTTCATGATGAAAATTTTCCATTTTCTTACAGCAATTGCATTTTAAAAGATGTAATGATCTCAAGATAATTGGAATAACTTCATTCAACAGTCCGAAAAACCATATATCGATTAGTGAATGCAAAAGAGTTGAAATAACGAAGATAAAACTCGTGGCACCCGGCGATAGTCCTAACACTGATGGAATTGATATCAGCGAATCAAGTGATGTCGATATTTACGACACAATTGTTGGAACTGGTACATAGCTAGATATATCTCGTGCAAATTCTTTAATTATAAAGTTATTTAAAATGGTATAATGGTTTTTTGATTTTTGATTTTTGATTTTTTTTTTTGCAGGAGATGATTGTGTAGCTATAAACAACGGAAGTGTGAATATCAATATCACAAGGATGACTTGTGGACCTGGCCATGGAATAAGGTATATAAGTGTGTGATTGATCAATACCATTATAATGAGTTCTATAACGAATTTATTATTCACCTATATAATTAAATTACAGTGTGGGAAGTCTAGGAAGAGATGGAGAAGAATCTACAGTTGAGAACGTCCAAGTAACTAATTGCACTTTCGTTAGGACTGATAATGGAGCTAGAATTAAGACATGGCCGGTAATGACTTTTGAATAATATTTTTCCATATTAAAGCTAAATATATTGTGATAATATTGATACAATTTCTTTTATTGAATATATATATATAGAATGGAAAAGGATACGCAAGAAATATACTTTTTAAGGACCTTACATTCAATGAAACAAAAAATCCGATAATAATCGATCAAAATTATGTCGATAAGGGTCGCCTAGACGTAGAGGTAAATCATCTTTATTTTTTCTATTAAATAGAAATATTAAAATTTCAAAAGCATAACTAGGCTGCAAAAAAAAATTGTATATTTTGTGTTTAGGAATCAGCAGTGGCAATTAGTAACGTGACATTCACAGATATTCGTGGAACTTCACAACTCGATGAGATTATAAAGATAGATTGCAGCGAAGTCACATATTGCAAAGACATAGTTCTTGATAACATCGATATTGCTACGTTCGATGGAAATAAGCCAGTTGTTGAATGCAAGAACGTGTATGGAAAGTCTATCCATTCTGACGAGGTCCATGATTGTTTCAATAAATCTGATAAATAATTTATTATTTTTTATAGCTAATAAATGTAAGGATGTATGATCAACTATTTTTATGCATGATCGAATATAATATTTATATTGTAAATTATTTTGATATACTCATGAGTAAGCGGTTTGTACGTATGATTTTCATTTAGCTTGCAATGAATTGTTTCTCTTTTTTTTTTTTTTTTTTTGTGCAACAACGCTTTTTATATCATACTCATTTTCATCAAAGGAGAGAAACAGTTACAGAAACAGAAGACCAAAGTAACAAAGCAAACAAAATCGTTGTTACTAATGCAAAGCGAAACTCCAAGAGAAACAAAATACAAAGATAGATAGGAGCAATTCTAACATTTAAATAAAGAACATTGTCGCGGAGTCCTCGAACCTTGACAACATTAATATTAGAAAGTGAAAGTGAAAAGTTACTGTTGGAAACAACGGACACCATTGGTGAACTATTGTTCGTGATTGACCCTGCAGCTCATGCAGGAGTATCAATTCTAAATTCGGCTGTAAGAGCAAGGACGATAAAGCACCTTGATGAGCCTTTGAATACGCTAGAGAGTAAAATCTCTAAAGACCACCTATCTGATTCCACGACTGACCATGCAACAAGCGCACAAGACACACAAGAGCCATGGAAACAAGTCGAACAGAGATGATGGTGTAACAAGTATCTCCGACGAGAAGGAGGATGGTATAGACGATCTCTTATGGCTTCGACATAAGGATTTATGGTAACGAGGTTGTATTGTCGATCTATATCCCGTCCATCTAGAGAAAGGTGAGAGACAATTCTCAGATTTTGCAAGTTGTGGACATATGATGTTGAGGGGTTCATCAGGAGATAGTAGCGACGGAAGCAGTAATAAGAAATTGTGGCCACCTTCTGAGTTTCGTGGTTAGTGTTGTGATAAGAACTGAACTTTTAACTCTATTTCCTTATCAATCGTTACTTTGTTTTAGAAGATTGAGTCATCGGCACATCACCGATTACACAACTCTCTCTCACTCAACAACACACACGTTGATGTACACTTTACCAAATGAAGCATGAAAACTAATTACAGAGTATAGCTAGTATTTAAAGGTTGTTAATCTTTCTTCTTCAAACTCACGTGCTTCTTTATCACCTCTCACGTGTCTTCTTCTTCTCACATATACTTGAGAGAGCTTATCAATATCCCCCCCCCCTTTCAACATTAAGCTTGTCCTCAAGCGCTAGTGATGGGTATTGCTTCATTAACTCTCGCCATACTTCCCAAGAATCTTCATGATTTGGTAACCCTTTCCAATGCACTAGTACTTCTAACATGCCTTCAGAATTGTACCTTGTCTCCAAAAGCTGCTTAGGTTCCACCACAAAGTCACCCAGTTCTGAAAAAATTTGAGGCAAGGGATTGACCTCATGATGATCTCCTAGCACTTGTTTCAATTGAGAGATATGAAACACAAGATGGATTTTAGAATTATCTAGCAACTTCAATCTATAAGCCACTTAGCCAACTCTCTCTAAAACTTCATATGGACCATAATACTTAGCAGCCAATTTCTGACATATTCTCTTTGTGATTGATGTTTGTCGATATGGTCTCAGCTTTAAGAACACCCAAGTTCCAACTTCCAATTCAATATCCCTTCAATGCTTATTGGCATTGTTCTTCATCAGTTGATGCACATGTAACAAGTAAGCCTTGGTTTGTGTTAGCATCCTATCTCTTTCCTTCAACATCTTCTCCAACTCACATGTCTTTGTTGAATTCTCTTCAAACCTCACCAAAGGAGGAGGGTCCCTACCATAGACACCCTTAAAGGGAGTCAATGGTCGTGTGGAATGACGTATTATACCACAATTCAGCCCAAGTAAGATATTGATGCCACTGTCTAGGATGTGCAGATGTAAAACACCTCAAGTATGTTTCCAGACACCTGTTGAGGACTTCAGTCTGACCATCTGTTTGTGGGTGAAATGTGGTGCTGTATTTGAGCTTGATTCCAGCTAATGTAAAACAATCCTTCCAAATCTATGCAATCTTAAAATCTCTTTAATAAACTTATTTACCACATCTGATTCCGTAAATGGGTGTTTAAGACCAATAAAATGGCCATATTTACTCAGTATGTCGACAACTACCAAGATATCTTTCATACCCTGAGATGTTAATAAAACTTCCACAAAATCCAACTTATATCTTCCCACACCTGTTGTAGAATTGGCAATGGTTGTAACAACCCAGCTGGTGACAAGGTTGAGTACTTGTGCCTCTGACATACATTACACTCTGCTACAAACTTCTGTATATCAGAAACTATACCCGCCCAGTAAAAGGACTGTTGAATCCACTTTTGAGTCTTAAGCACTCCTGAATGTTCTCCCATCTGTCCACTGTGATATTCGTTTAAAATCAGAAGTAAGAAGGCTAATTAGAATTACCAGCATGTCTTTATACCACAATCTTCCTTGTCTCCATTCTTGTTTAAACTCTGGCCAGCTTTACTCTTCTGAATCAATTCCTGTATTTGCACATCCTCATCAATTTCTTTATATAGATCATGTAGTTGTAAAGCAATAGGAATTGTGAGAGCCATCAAAATAGAACACAATGAAGCCTCTGATTGTTGTCCCATTCTGGAGAGTGCATTAGCCGCCTTGTTATCTATCCCAGGTTTATACAAAATCTCAAAATCATATATGAGTAGTTTTGTGAGCCACCTCTGATATTCCATGGAAACCTCTCTTTGTTCCAGCAAAATTTTCAAACTCTTTTGATCTGTGTGAACAATGAACTTGTGTCCCAACAAATAATGCTTCCACTTCTGAATAGCTAAAACTATAGCCATTAATTCCTTCTCATATACAGGTTTAAGCTGCTCTTTTGACGTCAGACCATGGCTAAAATAAGCACTTGGTCGTTGCTCCTACATTAGTACAGCACCCAACTCAAATCCTGATGCATCTGCTTCTACTACAAAGATTTTATCAAAGTTAGGCAAAGCTCATACTGGAGTTGTAGACATTGTTACCTTCAAATTCTCAAATGCCTTCTGAGCTGTATCTGACCACTCAAATTGATCCTTTCTCAATAGTTCTGTTAAGGGTCTTTCCAAAACATCATATCCTTTAACAAATCATCTGTAGTATCCTGTTAAGCCTAAAAATTCCCTCAAGTCCTTCACTGTCTTGGGAATTGGCCATTTACGCATAAATGTAGTCTTAGCAGGATCAGTAGACACTCCCTTCTTTGATATAATATGGCCTAAGTAATCCACTTGTGGCTGAGCAAACAAACACTTCTTCCTGTTTGCGTACAGTTGTTGATCTGCAAAAATTTTCAACACAACTTCTAAATGCTTCACATGTTCTTGAACATTGTCACTTTAGACTAACACATCATCAAAGAACACCAAGATAAACTTCCTGAGGTAAGGCCTGAAAATCCCATTCATTAAGGCTTGAAATGTGGCTGGAGCATTTGTCAATCCAAACAGCATTATAAGGAACTCATAGTGCCCATCATGTGTTCTAAATGTCGTCTTCTATACATCAAAATCTTTCATTTTAATATGATGGTAACCTGCTTTCAAATCCAACTTAGAAAAATTTTTAACACCATCTAATTCGTCTAAGAGCTGATCAATCATGGGAATTGGAAATTTGTCTGGTTTAGTGGCTCTGTTTAACGCTCTATAATCCACACAAAAGTGCCATGTGTTGTCTTTCTTCTTGACCAGAAGCACGGGACTTGAATATGGACTGTGGTTGGGTCGTATAACGCCAGAAATCAACATGTCTTTCACCATTTTTCCATCGCCTCTTTCTGGGCATGAGGGTACCTGTATGGCCTTACACTCACTGTTCCTGATCCTTGTACCAAGTTGATAGCATGTTCTCTTCTTCTCACTGAAGGTAAACCCACTGGTTCCATGAAAACCTCAGAGTACTCTGTCAAAACCTGCTCTATGACATGTGGTATCTTCTGAATCAGATTATGTTCTACTTAAGTATTGGATAACACCATTTCTACTCCCTTCCTTTGAATTATATGATTAGTAGACAATGATTTCAAAGACAATTTAGGATAAATCAACTTCGGATCTCCCAACAATGTCACTATTTCACCATGGTAATCAAACGAGTAGTCTTGTTTCTTCCAATTAACCTGACAATTTCCCAGAGTACTTAACCATTGAATGCCTAAGATCAAATCAACTTGTCCAAATCAATCGTTATAAAATCAGTGGTGAATTCCAAACCTTGAACAGAGAATGTGACTTGACTACAAATCCCATACCCTTCACCATCATTATATTCAAATCCGGATTAGACTCAGTTTTCAGCTTTTATTTCTTTGCAGCAGCTAGCGTAATGAAATTGTGAGTAGCCCCACTGTCCAGCAACATCACAACTTCTATCTTACCGATTCTTCCTTTGAATCTAATAGTTGAATGAGAAGAATTTCCCATGAAAGAGCTGAAAGACAAACTGCAAAATTGCTCTTGTTGTTCTTCTTCTATCTCCCTCATATTATCTTCCAAAACTTCTACTTCATATCCATTTAACACAGTCAACACTTGTAAAGCTTTATTAGGACATACATGTTCCCTAGAATATGTCCCATCACACTTAAAACAAATCCCTTTTCTTCTCTTCTCATCTAATTCAGCACTAGAATGATGTCGTCTTGGTCTTTGTTCATTATGAATTGAGCTTCTCTCCCCATTCTGATTTGTTGAGGTAGTAATCGCCTTTGTTTTCCATGATGAGCTATTTCCTGTAGAAGCATTCTCCAATTCACTCACAAAAGAGCCCTTTCACTTTAGCAAATGCAATCGTCTCTCTTAAGTTCTGTGGTTTCATCAAATGAGTGACTTCTTGCATTTCTGGTGTTGGGCCATTCAAGAAAATTCCTTCTAACTGCTGGCTATCCAATCCTTTAACTTGTGCTGACAGATCTTCAAATCGGCTAATATACTCCGGCACTGTACCCATTTGCTTAATACGAAATAACCTTTGACTCAGACCACGCAGCTTAATATCACCAAACCTCAACAACAAGCTTGACTTAAACTGATTCCAACTCTCAAATTCCCTCTGATTAATTTCCCAGTTATACCAGCCCAAAGCTTCACCCGTTAAACTGACTGAAATCAAATCCAATTTATCTTGATCATTGTGACGATTTCATCTGAAAATCCTTTCAACACGAGCAATCCAACTATAGATATTCACTCCCTCAAACATAGGTATTTCAAGATTCTTAACCACGCTATCACGTACACTCGAAGTTACTTCACTACAGCGGTGTTCCCGATTAGAATTGGTACCTAATAGTGTCGCTCCTTAAAATTTCTTGAATCTTGATTGATTGGGCCTCCGAATTCTCTCAATGTCACCGGCGGCGGAAGTGAACTCAGAACCAGGTCCAATTTTTTTTCTATGGCAGCGACTCTCCGCCGTCGCGTTCACCTTCGTCTCTGTTCTACGCTTCCCATCCATCCATTCCCCAAACTGACCTGTCAATGTCTCAATCTTCTCATATACATCACCCAAGGAAGCTGAATCCAATTCTTCTTGTGTTACTTCTAGAATGGGAGAAAATCTTGAATCTTGCACCATCTTCGTTATCGTCGTCTTCACAATTTCAATTTTGCCCAAACCCTAAATCTCTCGTTGTGATGTTCGATCTCAGTCACGACGCACCAATTTGATAAGAACTGAACTGTAAACTCTATTTCCTTATCAATCGTTACTCTGTTTCACAAGATTGAGTCATCAGCACATCGCATTACACAACTCTCTCTCACTCAACAACACACACGTTGTTGTAAACTTTACCAGATGAAGCATGAAAACTAATTACAGAGTAAAGCTAGTATTTGAAGGTTGTTAATCTTGTTTGTCTTCTTCTTCAAACTCACGTGCTTCTTTATCACCTCTCACGTGTCTTCTTCTTCTCACATATACTTGAGAGAGCTTATCATGCTAACCCTCGTTAAAGTTCTTTTGGGCTAGGCCCAAAACAGATTCATTTTACGCCGACTTGAACCGAGTGAATTGCCTAGGTCTATCGTAATAGAAGCATGGCGGCAGTGCGACGGTTTCTGACGGAGAAAGTGTCGATCTACGGTCAAAAGCGCCGAGAGAGAGGGGTGAGTGGAGAAAGTTCAGGAGTGTGCCGTGAAACTCGCCGAACCCAACAAACTCCGTCATGGCCGAAGCGAAGGCAGAGGGGTTTCTCTTTGTCGATCCATTGCATTCTCAAAGCATGAGGCAGGGATGGACGCCGGAGAAGGCATTAGCGTGATTCACGGTGGCAGTGGTGGTTGAAGAGATGCGGCACAGAGAGCATATGAATACTCGTCGGAACAAAGGAAGAAACAAAACAAATGGTGACAAAGGATCCGGCTCCATGGAGTCTAGATCAAAGGAAGATACCGTGAAGATCCCCGAATCGGATGCAGAGAGACCGTGGCTGAGGGGAGATTCGCTTGGTGTAGAGTTTTGGAAGTGACGGTCAGAAGAGTAGTGGAAACTACTGGAGATCGAGATCTCCGGCGAAGGTGAGAGGGTGAAAACTGGTGGAGATGCAAGGTGAGAGGGTGAAAACTGGTGGAGATGCAAGGTGAGCAGAGGTGATAAAAAACCTAGGTGATAGGCCGTAAGAGGTTCCGCAACCTTTGCAAGTGAAAGAGAGACAACAACTAAGGCGGAGAGAACTGCCGAGAAGAGAAAAAAGGGAGTAATGGAAGTAGCCAGGAGCCACCGGAGACTTCTGGTAGCGTCGTCCTCAGACGCGACGAGGCAAGAAGCACCATCCCAACAACCACCATTCAAGCCGATAACCAAACACGACATGTTCAAGGCCGTTGACATCACCGGATCAGAAAACGTGAGAGAGGGAGATCAGCGAGGTGGTTTGGGACACGGAGAACAGCAAAGAAAGGCAGCGAAGGGGGGAGACCGACGCCGGCTATGTGTTAGCCGCCGTACGCCAGCTCTGTGTTAGCCGCCGTACGCCGATCTCCAAAGCTTCCACTGTAGGTGCGGCGCTGTGAGGAAGAGAGAGTCTTAAGGCGAATTGTTTCTCTTTTATAAAAGCTTGCAATGAATTGTTTCTCCCCTTTTCTTTAACCAAATTGCATCATCAGATAAATTAACACATGATCTTTTTAGACATACAATTTGCAAGTCAAATATTACACACATAAATTTTAATAAAAGTGTTGCAATTAATGATCATTTGAGGAAATTTGCAATATACAAAGCAGATGTGCGTATGTGGCTAAAATGTGCATGAATGGTGGTAAAAAAAATTTCTCTGTTTGGACCTAAAATTGGGTCTTGACATTTAGGTAATTAACTCGAGATCCGCTGCTTTATAGTGAACTAGATAAAGTCCCGATAGGTGGGATTACAATCAAATATTTTAAAATTTATAAAAAAGCTAAAATAATAAATTACAAAAAATAGATTTAAATCACTCGTAAAAATTAATATATAAAAAATTTTAAAAACGTCTATATAAAATCACTCATCAATAGAAAAATATAAGCAAGTTACGATTATTTATTTATTTTGATTATATATTGCTTGGTTTATTATTATTTGAATAAGATTTATTTATTTTTAATTATATTTGATTTTTTTCTTTTCTTTTTCAAATCTACATAAAAAATAAGTTAGTGTTGTTATTCAGAATTTTTCTTTACTCATTGTCTTTTGTAAGATAGATATTTTCTGAAAAGTAGAAGAAAAACCAACCAAAATTAGAGGAAAGTTAACAATAATAAAAATATAAAATAACTTTTTTTACGACAACGTCGTAATAATAAATTCAAATAATTTTTTTTAAAAGTAAAAGAAAGAGATGTTTACTAATAAAATGAAGATGAAGGTATGATGTTGTTTTTTGAAGAAAAGTGTTTTGTTTGTTGAAAAAATATGAGACTAGTTATTTGTTTATATAGAGTTCAATATTTACAATTATTTTTTCTTTAGGATTAGAAATTTTTTTAATTATGGATGTTTATTTTTTTAAGAATTAGTAATTTGTATTATTTCTTTATAGAATTTCAATCTTTTATTATAGTTTCCTTATAATAAGATCTTTGATATTTTCTATTTTTGACACGTGTCAGAATCTGAAATCGATACACATGACACATGTCGCGATCTTGTGAGTTACTAACTTTTAAAACTATACTTTATATAATAAGATTTACACTTTTTATATCTATTAAAAAGGTTGCTCTCAAAAGAGAAAAAAAGCCTAATGTTTGGAGGTTTCCATAGCTTTAGCATTGATCAGGTTTTTTGTTTTGTAGGGGTTTCCTCAATTCTTCTGCACATAAAGAAAGGCTTCTCTTAATTGTCTTGCTCAAGTTCTATTGGAAGTGTAAAAGCTCAATTACGACATGGAAAACTGAAAAATTGTTATAGATAATGATAACACAATATCAAAAAATTACAAAACTCGATACCAATATCTTATGAACCAAAAACAATTTTGCAGAGGCAGCACTCTTTTCTTAATTTTTTAATTGTCCGTAGTGTGACAGTTTGACGCAATCAGAATTTCAAGATACAACTGCATCATCTTCTGATTTGCAACACCCAAAATCAGAAGGCTAACGAACGCTAGTGATGTGTGTACTCTCAAGACTCAGAAAAAAAATAGTGAAGAGACATGAAAAACATTTTTTTCTTGTTGTCTATAAAGAATGATATTATCCATGTTCATGGTTCTGGTTGTTGGTATTGTTATTGATTTGGTATTGTTATTGATTGGTGAAGAAACTTTTTCTTCTACCTTTTATATCAAAGCCAAAATCGCTCCATTAAAATAAGCATTCATGGAGACGTGAATTTAATGCTGGATTATGGCTATTAATTCGTCGGTTTCAATGTTAAAAGATAGAGATGTTTGTTTGTTATTTTGACTAAATCAAACACAAATATCAAAACGAGCTACAAAGATTAGCTATTATCCAAAACTCAAACCCAAGTCTAACCAAATTTTGTTTGGACATGCTTTCTCTCCTTTACAACATGGTTTGGTCTCAAAATTTTGAGTGTAGACACAAACATCTTCCCTTATACATTCGAAAATTTTTCTCCATGTTTCTAATATGATACTATTTCTCATTTTTTTCAATTTTTGATATTTAAACAACCAATATTAAATGTTTATTTGTCATTCAAATAAATTTTAATTTAGAAAATTGTTCAAAAAAATAGTTTGATGCAACTTGTCAAAATAAGTTCCAACTGTAAGATCTATCCGTCATAAAGGGCTACATGTTCTAGGTTCAATCGTTAATTAGCCGAGTTGAAAAAAGTTTATATTTTCCTTATTTGTGTTTTCAAGTAAAATCATGAAACTTAAAAACGTAGGATACTATTCTTTAATTTCTTTATCCCTTTTGGCCAAAGAAATATCTAATTATCTTCTTAGATAAATAAATTTTCAATTTTAGGTTGATTAAACTATTTTCTTTTCATCGTTATTGAAAACTTAAAACTCGTTAGTGTATTCTAAGGAAGAGACTAATTAATCAACATAAAGTTAAAGATTTCCTTATCTAGAAAAATTGTTTAACACTATTGGCTTAATCGAATAAGATAGAATTTGTTTTTATAGTTCCCCCATTTAGTTTCATATACTAAACTATAAAAAAATTCAAGAAAAAAATAATAAAAAATAAGAAGAGTTCATTATTTTTCTAAAACACAAAAAATATAAAAAAACAGTAGTGTAACAAAAAAAAAAGTTAGAGGAGTTAGAATAAAATCATCTCCAATAGTACTATATATGTTCCTCTTGGAGTAACACTATTCATTTCTCTATGTAGAACTTTTTTTATTTACAAAGTAATCCCTCAATTTCATATGTTAGCATTTTACACCTAAAAAAAAAAATTTGTCAACCACACAATTAATTAAAAGTCACACCCTGATTGGTCACCCAATTTGGTGGAAAAGAGTTTACAAACAATATATCAGAAAAACGCAATCTAGAGGTGCGAGCTTAACAGCCTGTCTTAACATTACAAGAACGTAAAAGAAGAAAAATAAACACGGAGCAAACCAAACTCATCTAACGGATTGGAGAAAGCATGCCACTCATCAAGAGATTGCACCATTGAGACTAACTCCAAACGATCTTTTTTAAAAACCTGAAACTTAACTATCCTCAAAAGAAAAGTCTTCATAGCCCAAAGTAGAGCTTCCATCTCTGAATAAAAGGGGACGGACTTCTGCGTTGACACTTAGTTCCTATAAGAACAGTTTGGTTATCTCCCTGAAAAGACCACCACCCAG
Organism: Crucihimalaya himalaica; assembly: GCA_004349715.1. Taxonomy (NCBI): domain Eukaryota; kingdom Viridiplantae; phylum Streptophyta; class Magnoliopsida; order Brassicales; family Brassicaceae; genus Crucihimalaya; species Crucihimalaya himalaica. The sequence goes on along the minus strand of SMJT01000035.1, from coordinate 1,067,691 downwards.
TACCTGAAGTGGAATATGATCGTTTCCACGAACTGTTAGTCCGACATCTAAGCGCGTCTGTGGGAATAAAAGGTAAGGCCCTTAACTCCATGACTCCAGAATTTGGGCCTTCTCCCAAGTCAACTATTCATTCTTTGCGAGAATTAAGATGTCTGAAAGTTACGATTGTAACCCTTTAAAAACCTTTGTATTCCTTGCTTTCCATAAAAATCATAATATCCAAGGAAACCAACGGGATATACCCGATTAGGATAAGCCGGCACTCGCTAGAACAAAAAATCCATATTTGTAAACACTGAATACGCTCGGAATATACATGTTATTAATGGTATAAATGATAGTTCTCAGACCTTCCGAGAATGAGGACATTCAAACAGAGCATGATTAACAGTTTCCTCCGCCACTCCACACCTCTAACATAAAGTATCACAATTAATCTCACGGTATGCCAAAGCCGAATTAACTTATTGAGAACCTGAGGTTATTTGCCAAAACAAATGTTTTATCTTCGGCGGTGCTTTGATTTTCCATGTTTGAGTTTTCAGGGTTGTATAAGTTGCGCTCCGTTCCACCTCCTCTGACATGGAGCGTGTTAGCCAGTAACCAAACTTAACCGTTTATCTCCCGGATTTTGAATAATGCCAAATTAGCTTATCTTGTCTACAAGTATGACTAATAGTTATTCTCCTTATAACCGGAATATCCTCACGATCCATGTACTCTTGAAGAATAGGTAAATGCCAATCGTATGTCGTTTTGATTAACTAAAATTATGTAATTGAATTCCAATCATGAATATCCTCAGGATTCATGTACCTAAAAAAATTATGTAATTACAATTTAAACTTATATAAATTTAAATTGAAACATATTTATTAAATGAATTTTAAATTTAAATTTTGATTACAATAATAACACAGCTTAACTCATATAGCGATTACAAACAATAAATTTAAAATACATAACTAGAGACATAAATTAAAATATAAACAGAAAACCCAAATAAAAACATGTCGTTAACAAAATAAACTTAACAATCATAAACTAGTGATTTAATAATCTGGTAAATGTATTAGCCCCTTATTTTTCTATTTATGAGGTGAAATGAAATATATTTTTGAATTTTAGTTTTAATAATATTGTAATTTTTTGAATATTTGTTTCAAAATAAAATAAGTGGGTAGAACTTGAAATTTTAAAGTAATAAAGGGTTATCTTAGAAAGTAATAATAAAATAAAAACATAGATTATATTAAAAAAATATTTATTTTAGAGTAAGAGATAGAGCACTATTAGAGTAAATATCTATTCTATTTTAGAGATATCTATATTTGGAATAAAATATAGAGTCAACTATGGGAGATGGTCTTTAGGACTTATATTGATGTCTAGTTAAAGGGATACAATATGGTTGAATGAAGAATCCATCCCAAAATATATATATATATAATCATTTATGTTGAATGGAATATAATAAAAGTTTCACTCATTCAATTGAATAAAACAAATTTCAAAGAAAATATTATTTGTAATGATGAAGATGAATTAATGGGATAAATATATTTTCCATATCTCATTCCTCTAGCTATATCTATTCAACCTATATCATTAAGAGCTTAAGTGGAATAAACTTTATTTTCTCAATTAAATTTTTTGACAAAGCAAATGGTAACATTTAGTGAAGGAGGACTACCATATTTAAGAAAAGAAGATTCTAACATTTTGGAGGATAATGTCAACTTTTTTTAAGTCAATCGTTTTTGCAAAAACAAAAAAAAAAAGGAAACTGTATCAATGATTTATATTTATATATACATGCACATCATTGCTTAAAAATATGTTATTGATAACACATACTTACATACTATCTTACACTTAGTCAATCGATAATAGTCATTTTAAAATGGTACACATCAAATATAAAGCTTTTTCAAATATCATATTATAATTTCAATTCTAACCTATTTTGTTTTTGGTGTTGTAGAAGATTATATTACATGTTGTGTTCTTCGTAAATTTTCTATATTTTGGTTTTGTAAGCGGTGAAAGCTATAATGTGCTTGATTTTGGTGCTAAAGGAGATGGTAAAACTGATGATTCTGAGGTAAAGTATAATATATTTATATGGGATATTTTTGGACTTTATACGTATACAATGTTGTTTTGCACACAAAAAAACAAAATACGTATACAATGTTGTCAAAAAAGAAATACGTATACACTATCCATTGCTTTCATATTTTTCTTATCAATATAATAATTGTATTTAATTTATTTTATTATTTTTAATTAATTTGAATACAAAGGCTTTCATAAAAGCATGGAAAACTATGTGTGGAGACGAAGGAGACACAAAAACAATTATAGTACCCTCAGGTCAAACTTTCTTACTTCAACCTCTTCAGTTTCAAGGTCCTTGCGGATCTTCTCCTGTATTTCAGGTAATTGTCTCGCAATTTATTTTGTGTGTTATTTTTTTTTGTTTTTGCATACATGTTTACATTCTCATTTATATGCATTATAATAAAACAAAAACAAAATTTAGTTTGTTCATCAAATTAAAATTTGTAAATACTAAATGTTAAGAAAAAAAATCTTATATTTAACATATGTGTGTGCAATGTACAAAATTTTGATAATTTTCAAATTAGTTTAGATAATTTATAATGATTTTTTAATAAAAAACACAAACACAAAATTTGAGTTTACTAAAATATTATCTAAAATTCAAGTGATAAATTAAAAAAAAATGTTATGTATATTTAGCTTAATCTAGACATATGCAATTGATATAATCAATTGTTAGTCAATAGTTTTGGTGATAACTCTAGCATCAGATAAATAACAAACAATTAGAATAAAAGAATGGTAGACTATCGGAAACATATAAGTTAAGTTGAGTTTTTTGTCAAGTACACATGAAATACTAAAATATCAGAATTTGAAAAATTAGAGAAATTTTATTTATTTGTTATGATTATTTTGAATGTTGCTGAAATATCAGTATTAAACCCAAAATTCCTAGTGAATGGCAAGTGATCCAAGTAGATATGTGCATACTATATAATAGATTTACTCCGTAAAAGGTAAAAAATTATTATGAAATATAAAAATGGTTAAACAACCATAATATAATAAAATAAGAATTTTTGTAATATATTTACTAATCAAATACAGAAAATAAATAAAAAACGCATGAAATAACTTCACCAAAAGAATATATTTCATAAATACATATCAATTTTTCAGGTGGACGGCGAAATTGTGGCACCTAGTAGTGCAAGTTTGTGGTTGGACTTGGATCAGAAATATCAAAAATGGATAGCTTTTTCGAATGTAAACGATCTAACGGTAGTTGGTTCCGGAATTGTCAATGGATTTGGTTCATCTTTTTGGCAGGTAATGATTATTATGTAATATATGATAACTAATATGCAGTATATACACACCAAAATCGTATTGGGATTTTTCTGTAGTATATATATATATTGTTTAGTATATATTATCTAACAATATATATATATATATATACAAAAATTCATCGCCCACTAATATAGCATTTTTTTATTCTAGGAAAAAGGAGAAAATCGACCTACAGTAAGTAATATACTAATTATTTTTTTTATTAGTATTGTAAGGGATTTTATCAGTTTATTGAAATTGTTTTTTGTGCAGTCGTTGGCTTTTCACAACTGTAATAACCTCAAGATAAGCGGAATAACATCTAAAGACAGTCCAAGAAATCATATATCAATTGATACTTGTAACATAGTTGTGATATCGAACATACAACTTTTTGCACCCGAAGAAAGTCCTAACACTGATGGAATTGATATATCCACCTCGACTAATGTTGACATATCAAAATCCACCATTGGAACTGGTATGTATTTCTATAAAATTCATGCATTGTTAAATTTAATTTTATATACTTGAATTCTTAGTCATGTTATAAGTATAATAATTTCAAAACAAAACTAACTGCAGGAGATGATTGTATAGCTTTAAACTCGGGAAGTGTGAATATTAACATCACAGAGATTAATTGTGGACCTGGTCATGGAATAAGGTACTTGTGATTAATACCAACACACAAACACACGCATTTTGATTGTGTAATTAGTAAAAGATCATTCGTTCATTTTTTTAAATGAAAGTTTTGAATAATTTTAGTTCTATCAAATATAAGTAACTAAATGTGTGTTCACTAAATTGTCAGTATATATAATTTAGTTAAGTATTATACCAAGTCGCCTTGATCCAGGGGTTTCCACCCCAAAGGGAATGTCTACGTGGGCTTTCCCCTGGGTTCAAATTTAGTTAATTTGGTTACTTGTGTTCGAGAAATTTAACTTGGTTTTACTGGACTCAGGATTAGTCGGGTAATACCTAGGTGGGATCCGGATTACTCGGATTACCAGAGTTATAAAAAAAAAAAATTCTACTTCATATTTGGTTTGACCAAAAGTATTCACCCATAATCATAATATCTTACTAAATTAATCATCATTTGATTCAAAGGGTATATATATGGAACAATGTATCATATGATAAAATAACTTAATTTCAAAATAAAATAGTATGTCATAAGATAAAATAATATGTTATTATCTATAACAACCCAAAATTCTTAACCACTTGAACATGCATTGCTAATCTTACTCCAAAATTATGTATCTAATTTAGAAAAATTAGCAAATATTACTTTTCTTAATTTATATAGAATTTTGACGGTAAGATTATTTACAATAAATACACAGTATTGGAAGTCTAGGAGCTAATGGACAAGTAGCTAAAGTTGAAAACGTCCAAGTGACTCATTGCATTTTCAACAAGACAACAAATGGAGCTAGGATTAAAACTTGGCAGGTATTACTCTTTCACTTCGAATGATAATAATATTGGTTATGACTATAACCTTTCATTCATTCTGTTTGTTTTAGGGTGGAGAAGGATATGTTAAGCATATATATTTTGAGCACATTACCATCATTGATGTAAAGAATCCAATTATAATCAATCAACAATACAATGATAAAGGACATGGCAGTTTCGAATCCAATAAGGTATTTGATTTTGTAATATTAATATACTGAAAGTATACATAATTATTGTAAAGATTAAAAGAGTGTGTTTTTTTTTTTGTTGTTTAATAGGATTCAGAAGCTGTGGCGATTAGCGATGTAAAATTCATTGATTTTCATGGAACGACGCCAAATGAAAATATTGTAACGCTAGATTGCAGCAAAGCCAAGCCGTGCAGAAACATTTTTCTGAATGATATCGATATTACTACGGAGGATGGGGAAAAGCCCAAAATTGATTGCAAACATGTGATAGGAAATTCTGAATGTTTTAAAGTGTAGTCATTTAAGTTTCCATGAGATAAAAATAGAACAGAATAAAAAGATTATCAAACAATGGTATCTAAGTGGTGTAACTAAATACAATTTTCCCCATTCATTTAAAATTACTGTCTTGATATTTGGTTGCGTTGGCAGATGATCATAGCAAATCAATGAAAGTATACTTCATATTAGTAGCATTGTATGAACATGGATCTAAAATGACATAACTAACATATATTGACATTGTCAAGAGAGCGAAGACCAAATTATTTTGCCAGAGCAAAACAAATAATTAAGAGGAGAATGTAAGATATATACTAACAACAATTAGATTTTAGTCTGCTTTATTTGTTTGGACTTCAATCTTTGCGAAATTATTTTTGATTGCTTGAAAAAAATATTAAATACATATAAATGATAATAATAATAACAACAATTATAATATCCATAAAATTTGGAAAAGTGTTTAATGAATGTTTTATATGTTATAAAACATCTTATGGACTCATTAACCGGCCTATTAGGTTTTACTCTTTTCTATTGTACCCTGACATCTATATATATTGTTCCAGAGATCATTAATATAGAATAAGTTTACAACACGTTATCAGCACGAGGCTCTAACCAACTGAGCCCTAGCCGCCGCTTCTTCTCCTCCTCTGAGCCCTAGCCGCCGCTTCTTCTCCTCCTCCGAGCCCTAGCCGCCGCTTCTTCTCCTACCTTGAGTCGATTTGAAAACCGAGGTCTTTAGCTCCCGGTTCCTTTTTCCAGTCAGAACCAAAAAGGCGTGATCAAAGGTAAAATCATCACCCTAATGATCGAAACCGTCTTCATTTAGAAACTCTAATCTAAACCGTCAAAACCCTAACCGCTTAACCCTAGATCACGATTTTGTTTTATAAAATCATGCAAAATCACGTACTGTTCATCGTACTGTTCATCGTAACTGTTCATATTACTGTTCATCGTAACTGTTCATCATAACTGTTCATCGTAACTGTTCATCGTTACTGTTCATCGTTACTGTTCACGATTACTGTTCATCAAAATTCAAGCATGCTACTGATTCAATGATTAAACCCTAAGGCTCTGATCATCAACCTTTAACACTCAAAACCCTAATCATCAATCCCCATAATTACGTTTTGGTTTTGTAATTTTACAAACCAAAACCGCAAGTTATTGAATCGCGACTTTAAATCGCAAAATAGAAAGAAATGAATGAATCCCATAATCCAAATACCATAGATTCATAATCCCTTAATGAAATTAATTATATATGTTTCAGATGTCGAACATTCAAAAGGTTGAATTCGAGGCACTCAATGTCTCAGGAGATAACTATCTCCAGTGGGCCCTTGACACTAAAATTTTCCTCAACTCCAAAGGCCTAGGTGAATGCATCATCGATGATAACACCGCATCTCTCAAAGATCGGTTCCAGGCGATATTTCATATCCGCCATCACCTGGCCGAGAGCCTCAAAAATCAATATCTCACGATTGAGAATCCACTCGACCTTTGGGTGGCACTGAAAAAGAGGTATGACCATCAGAAAACGGTCCTATTGCCCCAAGCCAAGTTCGATTGGAAGAACCTACGGTTCTAAGATTTCAAATCTGTGGACGCCTACAACTCCGAACTCTTTCGGATTGTTTCACTCATGAAACTCTGTGGCGAAGAAGTGTCTGATCATGATCTTCTTGAGAAGACATTGTCAACCTTCAACACTCAGAATATTGTGCTTCAGCAACAATACCGTGGAATGAAACACACGGCATATGAGGATTTGATCTCTTGCTTACTCCTAGCGGAGAAAAACAATCAGTTGTTGATGAAGAATAGTGCTCAAAGGCCCCCGGGATCAGCCCCACTCCCAGAAGGAGCCAATAGAGAATCCAACTACGTCCAGCGTGACAGATCCTCTGATCGTGGCCGTGGACGTGACAACGGACGTGGGAAGCGTGGCAATGGACGTGGGAAGCGTGGCAATGGACGTGGGAATTCGAACCGAGGCAACCGACCTAACCTCAGTTACAATCACGGTAAAGGTCGTGGGATCTCCAAACCGACCCATGCAGCCAACTCGACCAATCCATCCCCTTGCCACCGACGCGGGATGTCAAATCATTGGTCCAAGAACTGTCGCACTCCCAAGTTCCTTTGTGAGCTCTATCAGAAGCACGGGAAGGCTAATCCTGAAGCTAATCTGGTCCACCAAGATTATGAAGGTGACTTCAAGGATGAGAAGGTTGATCCCATGGATTACCAAACCACCGACCTACTCGATTAATCTCGACATCTGAACATTTTGATTTATTCTTGATTTTATTTTCATTTGGGATTTGTTTTATTTAGATTTGATTTACATTTCAGAACTTATGTCTTTTATTTCATTTATGAATTTATTATGGTACCAGCCACACCATATTAAAAGACAAGACCTATTTCATAAATCTCATAGTAAAAACCGCAAACATTAGCACCATAGCGGGTACCTCGAGCCTAATAGAGGGCCACGGCCAAGCCCATGTGTTGTTATCAAACGGCACACATCTAGAAATACTAGATGCGCTATACTCGCCCATTTCAAAGAGAAATCTTTTGAGCTTCAAAGACATAAGACTAAATGGTTTCCACATTGAAACCCAGGGTGAAGGGAACAAAGAATCATTACTGATCACTAAAGTCTCACACGGCCATAAACAAGTCCTTGAGACTATACCTGCACTATCTACTGTCCTTTACTATGCTAATGTCAGTATGATTGAGGCTAATGCTGCTATCAAAGCATGGTTTAAAGATTACACTATTTGGCACGACCAGCTTGGTCATCCCGGTACGAACATGATGCGTAAATTAATTCAAAGTTCTAAAGGGCACACCCTTAAAGAAAACCGAGTCTTCCCTCAACACCTCATGTGCACAGCTTGCTCACAAGGGAAATTGATCACTCGGACTTCACCTGTCAAATTGTCCAAAGAGACCTTGAATTTTCTGGAACGAGTACAAGGAGACATATGTGGACCGATCCACCCACCGTGTGGGACGTTTCGGTACTTCATGGTTCTAATTGACGCATCGACCCGCTGGTCGCATGTCTGTCTATTGTCTTCTCGGAACCAAGCATTTGCTAGGTTATTGGCCCAAATCATCAGGTTGCGAGCTCATTTTCCAGATTTCCCACTTAAGACTATACGTCTTGATAATGCTGGTGAATTCACTTCCCAAGCGTTTAATGAATACTGTATGGCCATGGGGGTAAGTGTAGAACATCCCGTGGCACATGTCCATACACAGAATGGATTAGTTGAATCATTCATTACACGAATTCAATGGATTGCTCGACCATTACTTATGAGGTCGCAGCTCCCGGTCTCAGCTTGGGGACATGCAGTCTTACATGCTGCTGAACTAATACGCATCCGGCCATCTAGTGAGCATAGATATTCACCATCCCAACTGCTAACGGGTCATGAGCCAGACATCTCCCATATTAAGACATTTGGGTGTTCAGTCTATGTACCCATTGCACCACCACAGAGAACTAAAATGGGACCTCAAAGGAGGATGGGAATATATGTTGGTTTTGATTCTCCCACCATTATCAAATATCTCGAGCCGACCACAGGAGACCTATTTAAGGCCAGATATGCGGATTGCCGATTTGATGAATCGGTATATCCTGTCTTAGGTGGAGAGACACACAAGCTGGTAAAGGAACTTTCATGGAATCAAACATCCTCACAATGGCAAGATCCTCGGACTCTAGAATGTGATTCAGAGGTCCAAAAGATTATACACTTACAAAAGCTAGCTAATCAATTGCCAGATTCCTTTGCTGACCCGGACAGAGTAACTAAATCGTACATACCAGCTTGTAATGCACCAGTACGAATAGATGTCCAAAAGGGACAGACTCAAGTTGCTACAGAATCTGCATCACGTAATAAACGTGGCAGACCATTAGGTTCCAAAGATAAGAATCCCCGAAAACCAAAGAAAGGTGCAACGGTTGAAACCGGGATTCCTGAAATAACAGACATAGCCGCGGCTGAGATTCACCCTAGTGAACCGATACAAGAGGTTTGGGACGCCAAATCTCAAGGTTCCGAAGGGATCAATAATAATGAAATCTCTATCAATTATAGCATGTCTGGAACTCAATGGAACAGAAAAGATGTCGACATAGATGCAATCTTTGCATACAAGGTAGCACTTGAGGTTGCGCACACGCAAGAGGATCTAGAACCCACGTCTATAATTGAGTGCACTCGTAGATCAGACTGGCTAAAATGGAAAGAAGCCATAAACGTGGAGTTAAACAGTCTAAAGAAAAGGAATGTGTTTGGTCCGATCATAAGGACACCATTCGATACTAAACCAGTGGGCCACAAATGGGTCTTTGTGCGTAAAAGAAACGAACTCGGTGAAGTCGTTAGATACAAGGCACGGCTTGTAGCACAAGGATTCTCACAGAGACCTGGAATCAATTATGAAGAGACTTATTCTCCTGTGGTGGATGCTACTACTTTTCGATTCTTCATAAGTCTGGCTGTAAGAGAAAACTTAGATTTGCGGTTAATGGATGTTGTAACCGCATATCTCTATGGACCACTGGACAATAAAATCTATATGAGATTACCAGATGGCATCGAGATTAAAGATAAGCATGCATCTCGAGATCAGCACTGCATTAGGCTGAACAAATCCTTATATGGACTGAAACAAAGCGGACGTATGTGGTATAACCGGTTAAGCGAATATCTCATCAGAGAAGGCTACAAAAACGATCTGATCAGTCCATGCATCTTATATTTCACAGCTTAATTTTTTTTGTTTTTGGTCACTATAGCTTAATCTAATATATTAAAAGATAAGCATAGTGACCAAATATATATATATATATTAAAAGAAAAGTACAAACTAATCACATTCATCCTCAAAATGGTTGATTACAAGTCTATTCTTAATGAATTTACATATCTAAAATTTTTGCAATTAAGATTTTAAAAATATATTCATCCAAATAAAATTTAATTTATTATAACGAAGTATATTTAAAATTTTGAATATATTATAAACTAAATTACTAATAAAAATAGAAAATTATAAAAGAATCTGTTTAGATAGTTTTAATTAAAAATTTGAAATTTAGTTTTAAAAAAAAAACTAAAAAATTAAATAAATAAAAGTTAAATTACAATAAAGAAATATATTTTAAAATTTTAAATATATCTAGAGAGAAAAATTACTAGAAAAAACTAAAAATATAGAAAATATTCGAAGAAAAGTTAAATGAATATAAATGAATAATTTTAAAAGATTTGAATAAATTAAGAGAAGAAATTCAATTCAAAATATTTAAAAAATCGGAAAAGTTAAATTACTCTAAAAAATTCCTAAATCAAAAATTTTAAACTACAAATAAAAATTAGAAAATAACAACAAACAACTATTTAGATAGATTTCTTATAATTTTGTGGAGATAAAAGTTACTTATTTTGTTACTTTAAATTTTATTAAAAACTTATATGATACAGAGGTCATGTGTATTTTAAACTCCTAAAAATATTGTCTTAAATTTCTATTTCTATAAATAAAAATATACGATATATATCAAAGATTCTTTGAAAATTTAGAATTAATCCAAATCTAAATAAGTTAATATTCAGCTCTATATGAGCTTTATTAAACAATACAAATTTTCAGAAACAAAAATGTTATATTTCAATTCGCTACAATTTTTTCTCACTCTGTCTTTAATGGATTCATTTAAATATTTTGTCGTTTTGTTTTAAAATATATATTGAAAACAATAAAAAAATTAATTTAAAAAAATAGAAAAATTGATTTACTCTTTAAAAGCTATAATTGTTTTCAAAATTTTAAAAAATTAGAACGAGTTTAATTACTCTTTAAATAAAAATCAAGAAAAGTCAAAATTACTATAAAAAATAACTTTTGAAAATTTTGAATATATTAAGATAAAAATTTTAATTTTAAAAAAACTAAATATATAAAAAAAAAAGTTAAATTACATTTAGTTTAAAGAAAAAAAAAATTACTATAAAATATTAAAAAAAAATTATATTAAATTTTCACATTTATTTTAAAGAAAAAAAAACTAACACTAAAATATTCAAATTAAATTAAATTACTATAAAATATGTTTTTAAAGTTAAATATATTAAGAGAGTAAAATTAATAAAATAAAAAAATTTAAAAATAGAAAATATTCGAAAAAAAATTAAATTACTATAAATAAATAATTTAAAAAGATTTGAATAGAGAAGAAATACTATTTAAAATTAAGATAATAAATTACTATATATCATAGATATATTGATTTTAAAAATATTTTAACTTGATCGTAAGATAATTATATAAGGATTAGGAAATCTAAAAAAAATAAAAATTTATATTTCTATACCAAAACCAGAAAACAAAAAAAATATAATAATGTAATATAATGTTTTTAAAAAATCATCTCATGCCTTACCAATACTTATATATGTATATAATATTGAAAAAATTATGAAATATTAACTATTGTGCAGAGATATTTGTAATGTATAGTTGTCGTTATCTTTCATTTATGATAGATTTCAGAATGTTAAGATAATAACATATAAAAAGTATTTAGAAGGATTATACCATTTATAAACGATCTTTAACATCATTTGTTATACCAAAACTAAACATAAAACGCAAGAATTTGAATCAATAAACAGTTGTTAAGATTTCTTAAATTTTTTATCAATTATAGATGAATAATCAGCAATAATACAAATCTAAAAACGTCAGATATCACGTTTATTACCATCAGAAACAAAAATATCTCATTTTTTACTATTGTTTTCATGCACTTGGTGCGGGGTAGCTCCCTAGTATCAAATATGTTTGAAAATTTTTTCATATCATCGTTGTAGATGAAAATGTCTATTCTTATTTATATTTCCTTATGTAAGATTAAATTTGAGGTTTAGATTTTAATTTTAGAATTATGCAATTATTAATCTGTTTTTCGTTTTTTCTTATATTTCAGGATCAAAAGATTGATGCTCTTATAGATGAGACAGTCATTGGTCGTTACTCTAAAAAACATTATTGAAAGCACTTGGATATGCTTAGCGAACTTTACTTTGGTTCATTACCATTATATTCTTAATAAATTTATTTAATTAAAAATAATGGCATTTATGTTTCAAAAATAAACAAAAAAATATTTGTATAAAAATTTATTACGAAAAGAACTAAAAAAATATTTGTATAAAAGTTTATTCGTAAAAAAATATTGCCATTTAGGTTTCAGAAATAAACTATAAAAAATTACAAAAGTTTTTTAATATCCTGAAATTTTATTTTCCTTGATTCAGATAAGTTTATTATATCATAGATTTATTGCATTTTAAAATATTTTGACTTTAGTGTAAGATAATTATATTAGGATTAGAAAATTTGAAGAAGCTGCAAATTTATATTTCTATACCAAAAACAAAATACGGAAAAATATAATATTGAGATATAAACGTTTTTAAGAAATCGTATGATGTCTTACCAAGACTTATATATGTATATTTTATATATATATATATATATATTTCATATAGTGAACAAATTAATATATATTTAAAATTTTATGTTATATTAACAATTGTGTGGAGATAATTGTAAATGTAAATTTGGCGTTATCTTCCCTTTATGATATGTTTAAAAATGTCAAGATAATATACATATAAAAAATATTCAGTAAGGATTATACTATTTATAAAGAATCTTAAACATTATTTGTAATACTAAAACTAAACATAACACGTAATAATATGAATTAATAAAAAATTGCTAAGATTTCTTAATCTTTTATCAATTACGGATGAATAATCAGCAATAAAACAAATCTGAAAACGTGAGATATCATATTTACTACTATCAAAAACAAAAATGCATCATGTATTACTATTTTTTCTCCGCACATGATGCACAGGGTAGCTCACTAGTTGTGTTTATATATTACAAACTATGTATCAATTGAAGGCATGGCATATCAATCTCTTATTATCATAGATAGTTACTAAAGTGTAATGATATTTTCAGATTTCCTTCGAATAATGTAGTTGAAATAAACCATATTTCTTCTTTCTTTTGAAAGAAAAAAATATTGAAGTAGATCAAATCAGATATCGCACTAGTTAGCTTTGATCAAAATTCATCACAACATAAATAACTATAAAACTACAAAAGACAGCTGTCAATCCAAATCTCATGAATAATATTACCAATGTAGTATGTTTAAACGTAGTCGCATTTTTTTTCTCATGTCTATTTTGGGGAGAATCCAATAAACTCTTCTACTTTGGTTTAAACTTACGTTCAGGCTTAAGGACTCGTCAGTAAGCTAATTAATCAGATTCTACCCCCAAAAAAAAACTCAATTTACTCAATTCATACGCAAATTCCTGCTATTTTTATTTCTTTAACGAGTTATTACAGACTCATAAGTCATAACTATACTTTTTTGTCAACTTATTGACTCATAACTTTAGAAAAATAAATAAATGAAAATAAGTGGAATAAAATAAGTCTATCATGGCAGCCACAAACATTTGTTTATAAAATTATTAACTAATTACTACTAGTAGGAAACGTCCACGCGTTTAGACTCTAGTGGACTAGCGGTCTAGTGAGTCTAGTCAAATTATTGTATAGTCTTCTATTAATAATTAAATATAATTATTAGTATAACAGAATAATAAAGCCGTCTTTATGAGCTTTCTGGTGACATGAATCTGAAAATTTGTTTTTGTTGTTTGATAATACATGTTATTAGTCGTTTACAAAAAAAAAAAATACATGTTATTAGTCTAATTTATGTAAATAAATATTATAGTGTTTTCTTGATTATAAATGTATATTGAAATTCTAATCAGAATTTTCGATACATATGATAGTGTCCTTTTGAAGATAACAATTTTCTATATCATCCAGGTCATATAAGAAATTCACTTCATTTTAGTCTGAAAATTTTCAAAACATATTTTTAAAAATCAAATATTATTGAAGAATTATTTTTTGTAACATCTGATTATATTAATAAGAATTTGGTTTGGAGTAGTCACAATGTAATGCCTGATCAATTACATGAGGAACATAATTATATTATTATTTAAGAATAATAATATTATAACAATCCACGATTCTACCACTTGTATTAATTTTTGGAAGCAGTCTCTTTTTTTCACCTAAAAAAAGTATAAACAAAATAATAAAATACTAAATGATGACTTTTTGCCTTGCACTCGTACGTTATTATAAGAACCGACAAAAAAAAACGAAGACTAAAAAGAAGAAAAAACACTTCCAAACAAATAATGAGTTCTTCGTCTTCCTCCTCCTCCTCTTATTCTCGCAGTAAATTTATGGATTCAGGATTTGTAATCGGAAAAAAAGAAGTAACAAGAATCTTGATACTGTTTCTTGGTTTAACTGCTTCATGTCTGGTTTTATACAAAACAGCGTATCCTCTGCAACGACTTGATCTTCACAAATTCTCTCTTATCGCTTCTCCATCTCCACCATTGCCACATCTCAACTCATCAGGGATTTCTACAGAAACTGTAAGCTCTCATCATTATTTAGATCTGATACATACTCTGTTTCTGCTCTTTATACATACTCTGTTTCGTCTAATTTTAGGGTTTGAATCTGTAGTTTTGAGACCAATGTTGTTGCTGTTTCAGATAAAACCAAAGCTCAGTTTCAGGGAGATTTTGGAGAAGGCGTCGACGAAGAACAGGACAGTGATTATAACGACATTGAATCAAGCTTGGGCAGAACCAAACTCTCTATTTGATCTTTTCTTAGAGAGTTTTCGTATTGGACAAGGAACACAACAATTGCTGAAACATGTAGTAGTGGTTTGCTTGGATCCCAAGGCGTTTCTTCGGTGCTCAGACCTTCATACTAATTGCTACCATATTGAAACATCAGAAACTGATTTTTCCGACGAGAAAGTTTACAACACTCCTGATTATCTCAAGATGATGTGGCGCAGAATCGAGCTTCTTACACAAGTTCTTGAGATGGGTTTTAACTTCATCTTCACGGTATTGTCTTAAAAGAATTCAGTTATCAAGCTAAGTCAAGTTTTTTGTCCATTAGATTGATGAATTCAGCAGGTTTTATGTGTAAATTTTCTCAGATTTCGCAATGTTCTTTATCGGAGCTAATGGCTTATAAACAATGTATTTGTGTATTTAAATGTAGGACGCAGATATAATGTGGCTTAGAGATCCATTTCCTCGGCTATATCCAGATGGAGATTTTCAAATGGCATGTGACAGATTTTTCGGAGATCCTTTCGATTCAAACAATTGGGTCAATGGTGGTTTCACATACGTGAGATCAAACAATCGAAGCATTGAGTTTTACAAATTCTGGCACAAATCTCGTTTGGATTATCCAGAGTTACATGATCAAGATGTGTTCAACAGAATCAAGCATGAGCCTTTTGTCTCTGAGATTGGAATCCAAATGAGATTCTTTGATACGGTTTACTTTGGTGGGTTTTGTCAAACGAGCAGAGACATAAACTTGGTTTGCACAATGCATGCTAATTGTTGTATTGGTTTGGAGAAGAAGCTTCATGATCTGAATCTAGTCCTTGATGATTGGAGAAAGTACCTGTCTTTGTCAGAACCTGTGCACAACACGACATGGAGTGTTCCTATGAAGTGTTTGGAGGATTGAGCTTTCCTTTTTTTTTATATTTGGATGAAAAGAAAATTTAAACATGAAGAGTTTATTGTTGGTGCAAGGAATATTGTTTAACTCTCTAATCTAATCAATATTTTTTGTCGGTTACATAATCTTCCAAGTTTGTAAATGTTAATTTCTTCGAACCGAATCGTATATAATAAAGTTAGGTTGAAGCTATAAGATGCTGATACGTGGCATCCTTTATTTTAACATATCTTTTTATTGTTTTTTTATTGTATTTCTTAATATTCTCATTCCTGAATATAAAGACAATAATTTCTCTTAATTACACATTTAAAATCAATTAATTTAATTGACCATATACATTTACAATATTAACTACTCGGCCATTAAAAAATATTTAAACCATTATAAGTTATAACTTTGTTTTGTAACATAAAACACATATCTTAGATAATAAAGTAAAGTTTATATAACCACATGCTCACACATATATTTTTATAATTAATATTTTATAGATTTTGTTGGACGTTCACCTGGATTCATTTGAGCCTTCGGTTTATTTTTTATTTTTAGTTTTCATTTGATTTGAGTTTAAAAAATAGTAGATTATTATTCATGTATAACTTATTGTTATATTGAATTTAAACAAGATATTTATGTATGAAACAAAAAAATAATAAAAAATATCATTTTTTTAACACAAAGAGATTATATTAGATAGGGCGAACATAGTAAGACTGAAGATCAGCCATAATACAAGAGGGCTCAAAGCATGAAAAACAAAATCGACATTGTTATGATGAATACTTTTTGCTAAAGTATAAAGAGGTTGATTTACTCTCCTGGGAGCCCACACAAATTCAACCTCATCAAACCTTTGAGACCATTCTTTGATGTCTGCAACCCAATTTATGATGTCAAATCTTTGACTAAATCCTCTTAACGCCTCCACCAAAACTTGACAATCCCCTTCAAATACCATTTTTCGAAAACCTATGATCCATGTATGTTGCATAGCAAGCATTAAGCTTTGACATTCTGCTTCTATGGCTGACTTCGCAAAGCCTCCTCTACCTTGGCTTGCACCTTTGAATAGCCCTGCTTCATCCCGAAGGACCCATGTCGCTGTAGCTTTTGATAGGGAAGAAGTAAAGCTTCCATCATAATTGCATTTATACCAACCTACCTGTGGCCGAGTCCAATTATTTTGAGTGAACCTATGGGAGGGAACTCTAACAGAACAATGTTGAGGCTAAACACGTTCCTGAATTCCAACACTTAGCCATTCCTCTGCATCACATTTTGCTTCATGGAGAACCTTTCTCCAGTTGTTGTTAATACGTTGAAAAACCAGTTTATTGCGACTTAACCATATTCGCCATAGAATCCAAATTGGAAGCATTGATTGAACTGAAATGGAGCTATCTCGGTTATGTCTGTCAAAGATAGCTTGGAGCTTAAGATCCAACGAAACTATATAGGATTAGTTAGACAGGGAATTGGATTAGACAAAGACTGCCATATGTGAATTACATGAGGGCAATGAAAGAAAAGACGCTTCATAGTTTCAGGATCTAGAACACATATCTGGCAACGATTATCTCTTGATTTATGTTGGAATTCTAAAGCATCCCCTGTAGCCAAGGCCTTGGACATTAACCTCCATAGAAAGTGTTTTAATTTTAGAGGAATGTAATTTCCAAACTCTGTTTTTCAGTTTAGGATCACCATGAGGAGGACGCACAATTGACTAGCCAGTAGCCAGATTTCACTGAATAGGTCCCAGTCTCCGTGTAATGCCAACCCAAAAAGTCCTTCGTCTAAGATGGACAAACTTTAATGGTAAGGATATGAGGCACATCATCCGGATGTATGAATTCTCGAATTGACTCCTCATTCCAGCTCAGATTAGACGGAGACTACAAGTCTGTCACTAACACATTATTATCATGAGCTTGAGGATTCTTCCGAGGGGGTAGAGGAGGATGCAAGGGTAACCAAGGATCTTACCCAAGTTTGAATCATAGAGCCATCACCTACTATGTATCGTAAACTTTTTTCAATAAATCCCGACCCGTAAGTATAGACTGCCATCCATAAAAAGCTTGAGTACCCCGAGAAGGGTTCAAAATATTAGCCCGAGAGAAATACCGACTGATATATCATGGTTTTTACCCACTTTTAACCATGATATAAGTCCTTTTTGTTGAGTCTTTCTAGTAGTTTTAGAGTCTTTCAGGTTCTTTTCAAGATATAGGCACATCTGGAGCTAAATTGGAATAATTGGAAGCCTTTGAAGCAATCTGGAGTTGAAGCAGTTCGGAGAATTGAAGCTCAGCATCGACCGACACCTGAGAGGCATCGATCGATATCATCCCTTTGAAAGAGACACAATTAAAGTTACTAGTATCGATCGATACCATTTACGGTATTGGTCGATACCAGTGATTAGAACGCGCAACAAGACCCGAAGATAAACTATAAGTTTTTCTTATTTTTTGAGATAGACTCCTAAACGTGTTTTAGCTATATAATTAGGTTTTTGAGCCTCCAGAAGGACACACGGGATTTTCAGGAGATAGAGTATTCTGCAATTGAGTTTTTGGGAGAAGAACCTTGAACCCTTTTTTGTATTCTACTCTAATTTATTTTATGATATCTATTTTATTCATGATGTTTGTCTCATTCAACATGTTTGAGTAGATTCCTTGTTAGGATTAGGGTTGTTTTAAAGGTATTTGATGAATTATTATATCTGATTAACTTGTTAATGAATATCCATAGAGTTTTTCACCTAGACTTGAGATTAATGCTTATTCTAGCCTCGCGAACTAGAATATGATATTAGGTTGATTAATTGGCACGAAAGTGTGATTAGTTTCCTGACCTAGTGTTTGGTGAGCAAAAGACCTATTCGCAAAGATATTTGGTTTAGGATTTTGTGAACAATTGAACTTGATCGTTAATGCTTGTTTGAATTTATAGAATTCGCAAAGAAATTTGGAATTCTAGGTTTAGACATAGATAGTCTTCGCAACAACAGTTGGTTTACTTTACATCTGTGTTTTAAGTTCAAGAGCGGAGCTTAGTTCATTCTTGACATTTGATTTGATTGATAATTCTGATTTGCCTGCAAACTTCTCTAAGTATTGCGTCTTTCCCCACTGAATTACTACTTGTTTTAATTGTTTTGTTATCATATCGCTTAGCTTAATTCATAACCTGAAATTTATTGAGTGATATCTTGAGTCTTTGTGGTTCGACCCCTAGAATACTACATCTACTGCTTAGATATTTTAGGGTATTATATTTGAGCATATCAAATTTTGGCGCCGTTGCCGGGGACTCTAATTTCACCATTAGATTACGGTTTAGAATTTCAACTAAGTTGTTGGGCATCAATCGACACCCTTCAGGTATCGATCGATACTCGTTATTATTTATGTCACTTACGTGATTTGATTTTTGTGTTTCAGGTGTATGCAGCATCGAGAAACCAGAAGAAGCAAGAACAAGCAGTTGACCAATCTATCTAACAAAGAGCTAGCTGAATTAGAGCGTACAATCAGAAAGCAAAAGATACAAGCAGAGATGAACAATCTGATTGTGCTCGCTCGAGATGAGGCTGGGGTTTTGAGAGATCAGGAAGGTCACCTGTGTGACGCACAAGGACAGAGAATTGATGCAGAAGGAAACATTGTTGCCCCTGCACCGGTAGCTAATGAGGTTATCCCACCGGCTGTGCGTGGGAATATTGGAAATGCTCAAGATAATCGTGCCAGAACGCTTGGGGAGTACAACAGACCAGATCAGTTCTATGCCAATCGGTCTGCGATTCGTATTCCCACTTTTCAGAGAAACGACTTTGAGCTGAAGCCTGCTTACTACACTCTTGAAAGCCAGCACCCTTTTCATGGTCTTTCTCATGAGCATCCCATGGATCATATTGAGAGGTTCGAAGATTTGGTCACCAGTATCAAGTACAATGGAGTGTCCAATGAGTTCCTTTTCTGTAAGTTCTTCCCATACTCTCTTAGTGGAGATGCAGCTTACTGGTTGAAGCAGCTGCCTCCTGGTTCTCTGACCACTTGGGAGGAGACTAAGAATACGTTTCTGAACAATTTCTATGATGATGCGAGATCTGAAGAACTCAGGAACAAGATCTCTAAGTTCGCTCAGGGAGCAACTGAGGCATTCAAAGCTGCTTGGGTCCGATTTCGGTCTTATCAGAGGGATTTCCCTCACCACGGTTTCTCTCAGGTTCAATTATTAGGAATCTTCTTCAGAGGGATCGATTGGTGGTATCAGATGGCTTTGGACGCTGCAAGCAATGGTAATTTCAACACCAGGTATCCCGAATGAGAATTTAGCGTCTAGCAACAGTACCAAGAATGCAGATTTCGACAGGAAGAAGCAGAATGGTAACGTTGATGGGTTGCAGATTGCTGAGGTACATGCGAAGCTGGATTCGGTTCACAATCTTTTGATGGGTAAGCAACAGAAGGCAGTGCACTTTGCTAAAGAGGTCGAGAACATTGAAGAAGGTGAAGCAGAGGATGTCAACTACATTGGTGGCAATGGATTTCAGAATTCGTCGTACAACCGCGGTTTCAATAACAACTCTCAGAGAGGAGGATTTAAATCTGATTTCAAGTCTTCTAATTTCGGAGCAAACTCCTTTTCTTATAATCCATTTTAGAACAGTGGGTACACTCGCACCTATTGGAACTCATCTTATCAGACTCCACCTCCCAAGACTCAGGAAAGCAAAGTTGAGACTATGCCTGAGCAGATTCTTGAGGGGCAACAAAAGATGACTGTTGATTTCAACGGAAAGATGGATGCCTTGTACACTGATCTGAATAACAAAATCGAGGCTCTGAACATCCATCAGAAGAAGTTGGAAACTCAGGTCGCTCAAACTACAGAAACAGTTAAGAGACATGATGGTTTCCTTCCATGAAATACGGTGAATCCAAGGGAGCATGTTCATGCCATTACTTTGAGAAGTGGAAGAGAGGTCACTCCAGGCTTGAAGAAGACCTGCTCTCCTAAGCAACTCATCGATCTTGCTGCAGATGACGACGATGAGATTCTTGAAATTCCCCCAGTATCGATCGATACTCAACCAGTATCGGTCGATACCCCTCAACATCGATCGTTACCTGTTCAGAGGACTACAGAACCAGTGGTAAAACCAAAAGCATCGATCGACACCCCCTGTATCGATCGATACCAGTCCAAAGGTCGACCAGAAGCAGATTACAGAACATGTTGGGAGAGTCTATGTACCAAAGATTCCTTTCCCTCGACCCCCTGCTAAGTCTAAGAAAAAAATAGAAGAGGCCAAATGCATAACAATGCTAGAGAAGTTAGTTGTTGAACTCCCATTCGTAGATGTTATCAAGACTGCACCAGCTTTCAGGAGATACATCAAGAGGATGATATCGAGCAATGTGAATCTTGAGGAAGGGGTACTGAGAATCAGCCACGAATGCAGTGCGATTCTTCTCAACAAGATTCCAGAGAAACTACCAGATCCTGGAAGTTTTGTCTTGGATTGCACATTCTTCACTGAGAGGTTCGAACGTTCCCTTTGCGATCTTGGTTCTAGTGTAAACCTTATGCCATATTCTGTAGCTAAGAGGATGGGGATGACAGACTTCACACCAACTAGGATCTCCCTGATTCTTGCTGATCGATCAGTTCGATTCCCTGAAGGTTTACTTGAAGACGTCCCAATCACGATTGGAGACTGCTTGGTTCCAACTGATTTCATCGTTTTAGAGTACGACCCTGATCCAAGAGATCCGCTGATTTTGGGCAGACCCTTTCTAGCCACAGCAGGCGCCCTGATCGACTGCAAATATGGGAGAATCTCTCTCAACATTGGCGATCTGATTATGACTTTCAATATGGACAAGATGATGAAGAAACCAACCATAGATGGCCAGACATTCTTCATTGACACTTTTAGTGATATGTCGGATGAGTTCTTCATGCGACAGCACCCTGAGAACCCGTTGGAGAGAGCGCTGGTTTGCTCAGCTGGCACAGAGGTAGACTCCTGTGAGCTTGCTGCTGGTTATGCCACGATCCTTGACACAAACGCAGAAGCATCGATCGATACCCACCTATTCTTCCCGAGGAGCTGGTTATTCCTCGCGCCAGATCTGCTTCGTTGAGCGATTGGAGTGAAGAGAGAGCTCCTAAGCTCGATCTTAAGCCACTTCTAGCTAGCTTGAGATATGTTTTTCTTGGCCCTAACTCTACATACCCAGTAACTGTAAACTCTTCTTTGAACAACGCAGAGGTCGCCTTACTGCTGAGCAAGTTGCGCAAGTATTGCAAAGCTCTCGGCTACTCTCTTGATGACCTTTCAGGTATCTCACCAGATCTGTGCATGTATCGGATTCATCTGGAGGACGAATCGAAAGCTTCGATCGAGCATCAGAGGAGGCTTAACCCAAATCTGAAAGAAGTGGTCAAGAAAGAGATTTTGAAACTTCTGGAAGCAGGCGTCATCTACGCCATCTCTGACAGCAGTTGGGTCAGTCCAGTGCATGTTGTTCCTAAGAAAGAAGGGTTCACAGTGGTGAAGAATGAGAAAGATAAGCTGATTCCGACTAGAACGATCATCGGGCATCGCATGTGTATCGATTACAGGAAGCTGAATGCGGCGACAAGGAAAGATCATGTCCCATTGCCATTCATTGATCAAATGCTGGAGAGGCTGGCAAGTCACCCATACTACTGCTTCCTGGATGGATACTCAGGCTTTTTCCAGATCCCAATACATCCAGATGATCAAGAAAAGACGACGTTCACTTGTCCCTACGGCACATTTGCTTACAGGAGGATGTCGTTTGGGTTGTGTAATGCTCCAGCTACATTTCAAAGATGTATGATGTCCATTTTCTCAGACATGATCGAATTTCATGGAGGTGTTCATGGATGATTTTTCTGTTTATGGATCTTCATTTAAGGAATGGCTGAACAACTTATGCAAGGTGCTTCAACGCTGCGAAGAGAGACATCTGGTTCTGAACTGGGAGAAGTGTCATTTTATGGTTCAGGAAGGTATCGTTCTGGGACACAAGGTTTCCAAGGCTGGGATCGAAGTTGATAAGGCTAAGATTCAGATCATGACAAGCCTCCTGCCGCCTACATCTGTGAAAGACATTCGGAGTTTCCTTGGTTATGCCGGGTTCTATCGCAGATTCTTCAGGATTTCTCCAAGATAGCTCGTCCACTTACTGCTCTTCTTTGCAAGGATGTCATTTTTGATTTTACACCAGAGTATCTCGTCGCATTCAAAATGATCAAGAAGGCATTGGTTACTGCTCCTATTGTCCAGCCACCAGATTGGAATCTCCCTTTTGAGGTCGTGTGT
The DNA here is from genome assembly GCA_004349715.1 of Crucihimalaya himalaica. Lineage (NCBI taxonomy): Eukaryota > Viridiplantae > Streptophyta > Magnoliopsida > Brassicales > Brassicaceae > Crucihimalaya > Crucihimalaya himalaica. The sequence continues at coordinate 1,044,228 of SMJT01000035.1, read as the reverse complement.
GATGCGAGCGACTTCGCGATCAGATCAGTTCTGGGACAGAGAAAAGACAAGAAGCTTCATGTCATATACTACGGCAGCAGAACACTGGATAATGCCCAAAGGAATTACAGTACCACTGAGAAGGAGTTATTTGTTGTTGTGTTCTCTTTTGAGGAGTTTCGTTCTTATCTGATTTTAAGTAAGGTGATTGTGCATACTGACCATGCTGCTCTTAAGTACCTGTTGCAAAATAAGGATATGACACCTCGATTGTGTCGATGAGTTCTACTGCTCCAAGGTTTTGACATAGAGATCAGAGATAAGAAAGGAGTGGACAACGGGGTTGCAGACCATCTCTCGCGAATGGAAATCAGTGATGAAGTTCCTATTGACGATTCCTTGCCTGAGGAAAGCATCTACTTCGTTGAGACTGGGTGTTGACACAACTCTGGTTCAATTTTGCCATTACAGAGGACAAGCATCGATCGACACTCTGAAGATATCGATCGATACCTACACGAATTGCTGCAGTCGGTTCAACATTTAAGCATCGATCGACACCACTTGAGCATCGATCGATACCAGCTATCACCCATAGTTGAAACGTCTGCAGATCAGTCTGATACAGAGGAATCCTTGGCTGTCACCTCTCCTGCTGAACCTTGGTATGCCGACATAGCCAATTACCTTGCTGCTGACTACGAACCAAAGCATCTCAAGAAGTATGTCAAGAAGAATTTCATGAGAGATGTCAGACGTTACTTTTGGGATGAACCATATCAGTACAAGCATTGTTCTGATGGGATTTACAGAAGGTGTATAGTTGAATCTGAGGTGCCAGAAATTCTATTTCATTGTCATGGATCTGAGTATGCTGGCCATTTCGCCACATTCAAAACAGTTTCTAAGGTTCTGCAAGCGGGTTTCTGGTGGCCTACCATGTTCAAGGATGCTCACACCTTCATCTCTCATTGTGATGTGTGTCAGAGAAGAGGGAAAATCAGCACGCGACATGAGATGCCACAAAACTTCATCCTTGAGGTCGAAGTCTTTGACTGCTGGGGTATTGATTTTATGGGACCATTCCCTCCATCGCGACAGAACAGATACATATTGGTCGCCGTCGATTATGTCTCCAAGTGGGTAGAAGCAATTGCTAGTCCTACCAACAATTCTGCCGTGGTTCTGAAACTGTTCAAGACCATTATCTTCCCTCGATTTGGAGTACCCAGAGTTGTTATAAGTGATGGTGGCACTCACTTCATCAACAAGATCTTCGAGAAGCTGCTGAGAAAGTATGGTGTACACCACCGCGTTGCCACGCCATATCACCCTCAGACCAGTGGACAAGTAGAGGTCTCCAACAGACAGATCAAAGAGATTTTGGAGAAGACAGTTGGCGCTACACGGAAGGATTGGGCTATGAAACTCGACGACGCTCTTTAGGCCTACAGAACCGCGTTCAAAACACCACTTGGCACCACCCCATTCCATTTGCTGTATGGGAAAGCATGTCATCTTCCGGTTGAGATCGAGCACAAAGCAGCTTGGGCTACCAAACTTATGAATTTCGACATTAAGTCTGCTGCTCAAAGGCGATTGGTTCAATTGAATGAGTTGGATGAGATCAGACACTTCGCCTGTGAGAACTCCAAACTGTACAAGGAAAGGACCAAAGCCTATCACGATAAGAAAATCCTTTCTCGCCACTTTGAACCAAATGACCAGGTACTCCTGTACAACTCTCGTTTACAATTGTTTAATGGGAAATTACGTTCTCGTTGGTCAGGACCCTTCACGATCAAGGAAGTCCGCCCACACGGTGCAGTAGTTTTAGAGAACGCTGAAGGAAAGGAGTTCACTGTTAATGGACAGAGGGTGAAACACTATTGGGCGAAAGCCACCATTCCAGATGGCCATATTGTGCATCTGGCTGAGCCGCCAGCTGCCTGACTAATCTCCATGTCAAGCTAACGACATTAAACAAGCGCTTGGTGGGAGGCAACCCACTGGTGAGTCTGTACATACGTTTTTTTGTTTTTTGATTTCTCGTTTTGTTTTGTCTTGTGTCTTCACGTGAACTAGATCCAGACGACGAGCATCGATCGACACCCTTGGAGTATCGATCGATACCGAAGCCAAAGGACGATGCGAGCATCGATCGATACCACTTACTGTATCGATCGATACCACTTACTGTATCGATCGATACCCAGCACCCAGGTAAGTTTTCTATAAAACCCTCGGGTTTTATCCTTCACTCCATCATTACTCATATCGCTCGACGCCGCCACCCCTCTCTCACTCTCTCACAAATTCTTCAATTCTTCATCATTTTACTCGATTTTGGACTACCTTCCACTCGGATTTTTGCCCTCATTGTCATTTCATTACTCATTCCTTTGATCTGCAAGGTAATGTACTCGAAATCACTCCTTTTAGGCACGTTGACAGATTCGGTTTGGGTTTCCTCTGTTGTGAAACTTTTACTATCATCTTTAGCTCTAGGGAACTGGAATTGCTAGATTAGGATTAGAATGGATATGATAGGGGTGGAGTAATATGAGGAATTTGATCTTGGGTTGATGGAGTGGGATTGCGATGCATCTGTGGGCAACATCTGTGATTATATCTCGAGTATCGATCGATACCCCCTTGGCATCGGTCGATACCTGCACCTATCCGATACACGTATGCTGAATTGTATTCTGTTTTGATTTTTACAGATAGCTCATCGCAAGAAGGCACGACAGGACGACGCATCCGGTTCCAATCCTCCACGACGAGAGTTCAGTCTTCAGGACGAGGTGGAAGCGTTCTGTGGATCGTTCTGGCATACCGGAGTCATCACAACTTGTCTGACCAGAGACCGCTATAGGGTCCTGAAGGGTGGTTTCACAGACAACACTGGTCCTCAGAGCTTCTTAGAGGTTCACATTAGTGACCTGAGAGCTGCGCCACGACGATCACCATCTCCTTCTTCCCCTGCTCCTGTTGCTAGGCCTCCCTGCCTAAGTTGGAGGCGAAGAGGATCATTCCGCGACTCGATTGGATAGGTTTGCCTAAGGAGGAGACCGAGAGTGAAGCATGCATCTATAGGCCCATAGTCGAAGAGTGGGACGACTACGACACCCTGTTCTACAACGAGTGGCTGCGTGTTGTCATACTCCCTACACGCTTCATCGATCCTCACACCATGCATCGTTTGGGCATCGACGTGGATCTTTCAGACATGCTCAATAAGATTGGATTGGGGACTCTGTACTCACGGCAGTACGACCTTTATCCCGACCTCGTTCGCCAATTCCTCACCACAGCTCGAGTGTACTACAGAGACGAGGTCCACCGCACTGCTTCGGAAGGCACCTTCACTTTTCTGATCCGAGGAGTTCGTTACAGGCTGCCTATCCCTGACCTTTGCACCATCTACGGGTTCGATACCGATCCCCAGCAGGTAGCCCTTCCTACCCAGTTTAATGACGCACAGGTCTTTAGGCGACACATCGGTCTTGGAGCCTACCATTCCAAGACCACGACGCAGATTGACATCCGCCATCCGACTCTGCATTGCATTGTCTGCATTTTGAGCACCACTTTACTCTGCAAGATAGAGCCGAACAAGTTAAGGATTTCGGAGCTGCTCTTACTGTACAAGGCTGTCGGCGACATCATCCCTGAGGATAGGTATGAGTGGCCCGAGGTGAACCTCGCTGTCAACATAGACGCTCTCTTTGCGCACCATTTGGTCTCTCTAAAGACCAAGCCTTTCACCGGTCGCAACTACGCCACTGCGCAGAAGACCGAATCGGTCGGCAGCCTTCTCACTCCTATCTTCATGCACTTCGGCATCTCTACCTCTGCTTGCTCGATTGTCACAACCCGATCCCTCATGGATGAGCAGCACATACAGCACATGCGTTGGATGAAGCCAACTCGCCGTTGGTCCCTTCCTACGACAGATGGAGAGCTCTTTGTGCAGCTCCCTAACCGCGCTCTAACCCACATCGGCAATGACTCATCTCAACTACATTTTGATCCAGACCCGAGTCTGCTCTCCGTTGCTCCATCCACGCGTGTCCGCGCACCACGCCAACTCCCACCCACTCCCATCCAAATCGTTGCAGACGAGGCACCCGCAGCTGACTTTGCTGGAAGTCAGCCTCGCCATTCATAGCGCCGCCAGACATCTGCTCCTGCACCTTCGTTTCCTCCACCACCGGATCTGCCAATGGAGACAGCTACTTTTCAGAGATACGTTGTGGAGAGTTTACAGAGCATCTAGTCCGTTGTCTCTCGCTGCCGCTGCATGTCATCCACAGATGCCCACCACTCCACTCCCGGTCCTTCATCTCGCTATGATGTATCTGACTCTGATGACTCTGATGATTAGACTCTGCTCCTAGGTTTCACGATTTCTATCCTTTTTTCTTTTCTTTTTCTTTTGTTTGTTTTTCATTTTGAACTCTTCTGTCTCATTTTCAGTACTTGTTGAACTTATGGTTATCTATTGATTATGTTGCTTCTAACTGTGCTCTCGTGATTTAACAGTTTCTCATCTAACATTTAGCTTCACTGGACACGGTTTCGAGTTTCAGAATTACAGACAAAGGACCTTAGTATCGATTGATACATAACTAGCATCGGTGGATACTCCCTCAGCATCGGTCGATACCGGTTCTTAGTATAGATCGATACCCACCCATTCCCACGGTACCTTTGCACCAACTTTGAGCCATTCTGTTCTTGTGCTTTCTTTTGCTTCCTCTAGGCTAGATAACACTGGGGACAGTGTTGTTTAAGTCTGGGGGAGGTGATTACTGACGTTGTGTTTGTTTTTCTTAGAATCAGTCATTTTTGAGTCAAATTTTTGTTTTATCGAGTCAAAACCTGTTGGAGATTATGAACCTTTGCTTGATTTCATTGCTCTGACTTTGTTTTTAACTAACCAATGTCACAGAACCAGCTCTAAGATCGACTAATGAAAAATCCAAAGACTAACCAGTTGACTAGGAAACACACATGCCTCCAGCAGATTTCTTCTGAATCCTGAGCCCAATTTTGCACTTCACTCCTAAGGTAGGTGTTCACTGAACATGATTCATCATTCATATCTGACAAAGGAACCCATGTGTTTGAAAATTATGGTATATCTCTCCATTGACACACATTGATGCATGAAAAGATTGAAATGATTTCCACCGAGTAGAGGGCTAGGAACATTTCTTGTGATCCCATTGTTCTACTTGGATAAAGAATGATCACACAAAGGTCTGAAGCGAGGGATAGGAACATTTCCCGAGACCCCGTTATTCGTCTAAGACCTTTGATACTTTGAGAGGGGAGAACCGGGGATTTGGTGGCAATCACCATCAATACTCGCGTTTCAAACCTTGATTTGTATATGCAAAGCTGAATTCAAAATCAAAAGAATAATACAAGAGATAAGTCTGGGGGAGAGGAAAATTATACCGAAGTATGAAACTTGGGTGGTTCTTTAGTCACGATATCGTATGAGGAAGAATCTAGAAGGTTCCTGAACATCAACAACAGTGATAAAACGACAATGAAAGATTTAGTATGATTGATGCTACGGGATAATGTGGGGATACTGGGAAGCTGTAATGGTCTAAGGAGAAGTACATGGTGGTCTGATCCAAAATTGTTTAGGTGACACTTGGGAGCTTGGAAAAAGGGTCATTGCAATGTCTCAAATAAAGGTGAGTCTCTGTGTTTTCAAACTTCTTTCTCTATTTTGGTTTTCTGTTTGCTTGAGGGCAAGCAAAGACTAAGTCTAGGGGAGTTGATATATCATGGTTTTTACCCACTTTTAACCATGATATAAGTCCTTTTTGTTGAGTCTTTCTAGTAGTTTTAGAGTCTTTCAGGTTCTTTTCAAGATATAGGCACATCTGGAGTTAAATTGGAATAATTGGAAGCCTTTGAAGCAATCTGGAGCTGAAGCAGTTCAGAGAATTGAAGCTCAGCATCGACCGACACCTGAGAGGCATCGATCGATACCATCCCTTTGAAAGAGACACGATTAAAGTTACTAGTATCGATCGATACCATTTACGGTATCGGTCGATACCAGTGATTAGAACGCGCAACAAGACCCGAAGATAAACCAAAAGATTTCCTTATTTTTCGAGATAGACTCCTAAACGTGTTTTAGCTATATAATTAGGTTTTTGAGCCTCCAGAAGGACACACGGGATTTTCTGGAGATAGAGTATTCTGTAATTGAGTTTTTGGGAGAAGAACCTTGAACCCTTTTTTGTATTCTACTCTAATTTACTTTATGATATCTATTTTATTCATGATGTTTGTCTCATTCAACATGTTTGAGTAGATTCCTTGTTAGGATTAGGGTTGTTTTAAAGGTATTTGATGAATTATTAAATCTGATTAACTTGTTAAAGAATATCCATAGAGTTTTTCACTTAGACTTGAGATTAATGCTTATTCTAGCCTCGCGAACTAGAATATGATATTAGGTTGATTAATTGGCACGAAAGTGTGATTAGTTTCCTGACCTAGTGTTTGGTGAGCAAAAGACTTATTCGCAAAGATATTTGGTTTAGGATTTTGTGAACAATTGAACTTGATCGTTAATGCTTGTTTGAATTTATAGAATTTGCAAAGAAATTTGGTATTCTAGGTTTAGACATAGATAGTCTTCGCAACGACAGTTGGTTTACTTTACATCTGTGTTTCAAGTTCAAGAGCGGAGCTTAGTTCATTCCTGACATTTGATTTGATTGATAATTCTGATTTGCCTGCAAACTTCCCTAAGTCTAGCGTCTTTCCCCACTGAATTACTACTTGTTTTAATTGTTTTGTTATTTTTGATAACATTCATATCGCTTAGCTTGATTCATAACCTGAAATTTATTGAGTGATATCTTGAGTCTTTGTGGTTCGACCCCTAGAATACTACAGCTACTGCTTAGATACTTTAGGGTATTATATTTGAGCATATCACCGACTTTTCAGAATATGAGACAGTAAACAATCAGGATTTTGTAATATTCTCCACGCTTGTTTGGCTAGTAAAGCATCATTGAACAATGAGATATCACGGAAACCTAGACCGTCCTCTTTCTTCAACAATTTCATACGGTCCCATGCCACCCAATGAACTGAACTCCGTTGAGGCTGATTGTTCCACCAATAATCCGTAAGAATTCTTTCAATATCGTGACAAATACTTTGAGGAAGCTTGAGGCAAGTCATGGTATAAACATGCAAAGCAACTACAATAGACTTCAATAATACTTCTTTACCACCTTGTGATAAAATTTTATTACTCTATCCTTCTGTTCATTTTTCACTTTCTATACGATATATTGAAATAATTCCACATTTTTCTCCCAAACTGTTCTGGAACACCAAGATATTTACTACAACCTCCATCATTGTGAATTTTTAAAATGCGCCTGACTTGTGTCCTCACAGAATCCGAGACTCTCTTACCAAAATTCAGAGATGACTTCCTCGTATTGACCATTTGACCTGAAGCCTTTTCATATTGTGTTAGGATGTTTTTAATCGCCCAGCTTGATTGCACATTGGCCTGACAAAAGAAGAGAGAGTCTTCTGCAAAAAGGAGATGAGTAATGGGGGGACTGGCATTACTTATTTTAATACCTTTGATCAGTCCTTAGTCTTCAACTTGTCTCATCATGTGACTTAACACCTCCGCACAATGAATAAAAATATATGGTGATAAAAGGTCTCCCAGGCGGATACCTCTTTTAGCCTAAATGAAACCATAAGGAGCACCATTAATATTAATAGAAAAGGTTGGTGTACGGATGCAAGTCATGATCCATTCAATCCACTGAAGAGCAAACCCAAACTGCAACATGGTTTCTTAAATAAAGTCTCATTCTAGACGGTCATAGGCTTTTGATATGTCCGTTTAATTGCCATGAAGGAGTTAGAACACCGCTTTTTAACTTTTAAGGCATGAATAGTTTCATGAGCAATTATACTCGGGCTTCCGGATCTGATGGTTTTTCAGGAGCTTAATTTTTTTCCTTTGTTTCTTAATACTTAAAGCCCAAAAAAAATTTCACCTCCTACTCTCATTTTCATTATTTAATTTTATTGTATAAAATCTTTAAATAATTATCTAGAGTATAATTTTGAAATTCAAAATGTCTATCTACTACACCCTTTTTTAAATAAATACATTATATATATATATATAAAACATATATCTTTAAACATAATATTTTGTATAAAAAATTTACTTCACACTAATTAAAAGAAAAAATAATGAGGAAGAATCAATCACAAAAAAAGAGAACTAACATTTTTATCGTTAGTATTTTTGATATGCTCAAATATAATACCCTAAAGTATCTAAGCAGTAGCTGTAGTATTCTAGGGGTCGAACCACAAAGACTCAAATTTGCACTCAATAGATTTCGGGATGTGAATTAAGCTAAGTAAAATAAATGTAATTAAAATAGCAAAACAAATAAAATCAAGTAGTAAGATCAGTGAGGAAAAAGCTAGGCCTAGGGAAATTCGCAGGTAAATCAGAATTGTCAATCAAATAAAATGTCAGGAATTTAATAAGCACCGTTCTTGAACTTGAAACACATATGTAAAGTAAACCAACTGTCGTTGCGAAGACTATCTATGTTTAAACCTAGAATTCCAAATTTCTTTGCAAATTCTATAAATTCAAACAAGCATTAACAATCAAGTTCAATTGTTCACAAAATCCTAAACCAAATTTCCTTGCGAATAGGTCTTTTGCTCACCAAACACTAGTTCAGAAAATTAATCACACTTTCGTGTCAATTAAACAACATAATATCAGATTCTAGTTCGCGACGCTAGAATAAGCATTAATCTCAAGTCTAGGTGAAGAACTCTATAGATTTTCCTAACAATTTATCCAATTTAACAATCCATCAAATACTTTTGAATAATCCCTAAACCTAACAAAGAATCTACTCAGACATGCTGAATGAAACAAACATCATGAATAAAATAGATATCATAAAGTAAAATAGAGTAGAATACAAAGAGGGTTCAAGATCCTTCTCCCAAAACTCAATTGCAAGAATACTCTATCTCCCAAATCAATGTCTGCCTCCTTAGAGGCTGAAAACCCTAATTATATATCTAAAAACACGCTTTGGAGTTCATTGGAAAAATAAGGAAAACTTCTGTTTTTCTTCGTGTCTTCTGTAGAATGCGCATTCTTATTATTGGTATCGACCGACACCTTGAATGTTATCGATCGATACTGATATCTTCAATCGTGTTTCTTCCAGATGATGGTGTCGATCGATGCTGCATAGGTGTCGATCGATACTGAGATTCGGTTCTTCGAACTGCTTCAACCAGTATATGCTTCAAAAGCTTTCATAAATCAATTTAGCTCCAATTGTGCCTACATCCTGAAAAGACTCTGAAAAACTCTAAAACTACTAAAAATACTCAATAAAAGGACTTATAACATGGTTAAAAGTGGGTAAAAACCATGATATATCAATTTTCAAACCAATATATCAATATTTTGACGAACATGACCAAAATAACCGGTTTAATAAAATACCAATGGAATGATATCCATTCAATCTATATAAAATTGTAGTATAAAATTAATTTAACGCACTGTTATATAATATAATAAACGAGAAAAATTCTAATATTAAATATGAAAATAAGTATATTAACATTTTTAATAAATTTAAAGATAACAATGTAAAAGAGTCTAATTTATATATATATATATATAAAATTCTTTGTAAAGATCGAAAATCAAAATCAACTTAATACATAGAAAACTACATACATAGAAAATCAAAATCAACTTAATATTATATATGAAAGGAGCTATTTGAGATTCTTAAAGCCATCTACCTCAACATTTTGAGGACTCTCTTTGCTTGCCACGTTAGTTTTTTATTAAAAGAGTAAAAATCAAATTAACACTCACATAAATCTATCTTTTGGACTCTTCTTCTCCATAGTTCTTGCCTCATGAATCGATTCAGATTTACCAAAAGGACAGTTACGCCTCTTCTTCTCCATCTTTCTTCCAGTCATCTCACTAAACGATTCAGATTTGTATCACTTTATAGCTACCCACTTCGTCGTTTTCAATTTCTCAACTAATGGCTAGAGCATCAGACTGCCGCGAAGATGAGAATGTATGTTTTTATATATACATATATGTGATCCTACATGTGGTTTTGCGCTTTCTTTTTGACATAATTATTTTTATTTATGTAGATTGAAACAGTCGCCCAGTATTATTATTTTTTTTCTTGTTTTGTTTTTTGTTTAACCATTTATCTATTGTTTTCGATTTCTTGATGTATATTGTTATGTTCTTGAAGATACGCAGTTTATGTGGAAGTCCATCTACGTTTCTTGAACAGCGGTGTTTATGGAACAGGTTGTCATGTTCTTCAGACAGTTTTGTTGCATCTGATGCCATTGGTCCAGTTTCTTCTTACTATGAAATGATTTCAGGAAGTCGGATTTTGACTTCACAGGTACAGAACTTTGCAAGAATTCATCACAGAGATTTGTTGTTTCGCCTCCTCCTATCATAACACAGCGAATTACAAGAGCAAATGTCCTCAAGGACATAATGATATGGGGAGCTATAACAGGTCTTATTGATAGATCAAAGAATCAGAACGATGCGTTATCGCCTAAGCTTTTAGAATCTGCCACAATGTTTGATGTACAGAGTATATCTCTAGGTGCAAAACAGGCCGCGCTGGTTACAAGACAAGGTGAATTGTTTTGTTGGGGCAATGGAAACAGCGGTAAGCTCGGACTCAATGTTAACATCGACACCGACCATCCAAAACGCGTTGAATCACTCAAGATTGTTGAAACTCTATGTAACCAGTAAGAGGATATTATGAAAGATGAGTGAGAGAGCTTTGATTGTGTTGTGTTATAACAGGGGACGGTTTCATCTCATGACTGTGATTCAAGCACACAGATCCTTTGATAACTCTTTTAGACTTTTATCAATTTAAAATAATTTTCTCTATGATTAATGGTTAAAAATTGAAAATATTACATAATCAGACCAATCTCATCGATTTCTCTGGTAGAATTTTCCAAAAAAATTACTACAATAAACTATTCTTTCATATGGTATCGAAAGTACAAACTGGTCTGATGAAATTTTTTTTGTATGCAGTATTAATAGGGTAGAAAAAAGGTTGGAATACGATTTTTTTAGCCTAATCTCATAATTCAATAGAAAAACAAATATTGGACTTGAATTGTAAATTCATAAAGTATTTCAACTATTACAAATTAGATATAGGTTTTTGTTAAGTTTAGTTGAGATTCATTTTGTTTTTTAGATTAACTTCTATATAGAATTTTAAAATGTACTATTGTGCAAGTGGTTTTACCATATAAGTCATTCACAGTAGTCAATTATTGTATGATAAAAATATTACAGTGGAACCACTGATGAGGAGTCATTCAACCACTGCACAACCATAAGTTAATTGGTTATTCATGGTTTAGTTAGTCTGAAGTTAAAACAAAATCTGAGAAATCAAAGAGTGAAACAACACGAAAGTGATGTGAGAATCTCAACAAAGGCATACAATGATAATGGAAGAAGAAACAAAGAAAAAGAATTATTTTTGTCTAGTTTCATATTAGGTATTTTCAAGTTGATCAATATTATAATTTGTGTCATTTTGTGTGTTAATATTTGTAAAAAATTAGGTCCATTAGTGATTTTGTCTTGACTTATATATTAGCTCTGATTGAATTTTGATTTACCTCTTTTTGGTTTCTTCGAAGACACATTACACGTTGTCAGATTGTAAGAGTTTGCTGATAAATATTGGTATTTAATATTTTTAAATTATATATTTTTTCTTTACATTCACTAAACATATGGTATAATTGTCTAAAATGTTCAAGAATCATATTCACTAACTATTGTACTCCGAAATTATTTTTTCTTCTTTTAATTTGACATGCATTCAAAAATTAATATGTCCACATCAGATTCTCTACATTTTATCTAAAGTTATCATGTCAGCAAGTCTCTCACAATTTTACAACGATATATATATATATATATATATATATATATATCTCTCATATTAGTGTAACAATTTATTTATAAATCAAAAACTCCATGATTAAAATATTAATTAAAGAGTTTATATGTTATAATTATAATTATTATTTTTAACAATTCACAAAATAAAATTATCTCTATATCAACCTCCATTATGCATACTTTTAAATTATATTACTATTATTTTTAATTGATATTAGTTAAAGTTAATATAAAATTGTATACTAATATTATTTTAGTTAATATGATAATATGATATTAGAAAAACTGAGATTTCTTTTTTTTGTCAGAAAAAACCGAGATTATAAATATTAAAAGGTAAAAAAGAAATTTTGTCAAAATTTTGATTCAAAATATTTCTATTTTTCTCATATTTTTTTAAAAAATATAAAATATTTTTTTCATAATTTAATTAAATTATCTATTATTTTTTTGTGAAGAGATTGGCTATATTTGTAATTTGTTTTGTTAGTAATTGCATCAATAATTATTAAAATAAAAATTATTAATATTTATGATTTTTTTTGTTACAGTTTTATATATAAATATAATTGAAAATATTTAAAATGTAATTTAATATGATTCAAAATAAATGAAAATATAAATGATGGATGATGTATAGGAACGCGAAGAAGTAGAAAATAAATAAAAAAGAGAGTATTACAAAAGATGAAAAAAAAACCCTGAAAAGACAACTTGATAATAAATTACAAAATGAATATGGATTAAAATTACTATAATCATTAATAGTGATAAATAAGAAAAACAAAATTTAACGTCTAAATATAAATAACAAAAATTTATAGGTATAGAAAAGCTATTAATAGTACCATACATGTATTTTTGTGGTAATGTGTAAGATAAAATGACATAATTTTTCCATATAAATCTCTTTCTTATCAAAATTTTGATTAAAAATATTTCTATTTTTTTCATCTTTTTACAAAATTTCCAGTACGAAATATTGTTTTTTCATAATTTACTTGAATCATTTTGTGATTTTTAGTAAAGAGCTTGGCTATTTTTTGTAATATTATTTATTAGTGATTGCATCAATAATTATATACATGTTTTTTTTTGTAGTGTAACTACAAAATGACCTAATTTTTCTATATACTAGCAAAACTAAAAAAGATCAAATAAATTTTATCAAAAATAGTTCATTCAATTGTCAAATATACACAGACGTAGTATACTAAAAATTATAAATTATGTAAATTATGTAAATTATGTATCTTTCACACATTGAATCAGAGACATGATATTACTTCACTGAAGAAATGCGTTTAGACATAGTAACATATGCGAGGATTTAAATTGATGGCCACATTAAATTTAACACTAAAGTAGATAACATATGCGAGGGGAAAGTTCAGCGCTAGAGTATAAGGTCCACACATAGTCTGAGTTGATCATAACCCAAAAATATCCTTATGTCAAGTTTAACATATAGAAGAAAGTGTTAACGATTTTAATAACGAAAAGTTTAACTTAATTAAAAATAGTAAACAAAATCATTGTTGTTTGGTTTGCTACAATTATATGACAAGTTTCAAGTAACATTTTCTTATTTTAATTGATACCAGTTCAAAAAATTGATTTGTTTGCTATTTTATTTTTATTACATTCCTAAAATTGTAAATTCTTAGTGATATCTTTTAACTTAAAGAAATTATAATATTTTTCTCATTCTTCATTGTGAATAAAGATAGAAATCAAAACATATTGACTTAGCACATGACTAAGACATAATTTTGTTATAAAAATCAAGACTAGAGTTTAAGAATCAAAGATAAGTGTTAAATTCAAATAGTAGTATCCTATAGTTTTTCTTGGTAAAAATGTGAAACAGAATTTTAAACGAAATCTATAAACTATGAAAATTTTACGGGCGTAACTCGAATTTTTCTCTAGTGTATAATAAAAGTTTTTAAAGGGTATATAATAAAAAGTTGGGATACAGTTTATCTAGAATTGAGTGACACGTAGATTTTGATTGGTGCTACCTAGAAATAGATGAAAAGAATTTTAATGTTTTAAATTTTTAATGTTATATATATACATATATATTAAAAACTTTTGGAGCTTTATCATAATTTTCTTATAATTGTAGATTTGTGTGATATATCTGACCTGTTTCTCATGAATAATTATATGTGTGTGTGTATATATATATATAGACTACAAATGGTTTTATTAGTTTGTGTATTTTAGTTAATATTTCAAAATAGTTGCCCCCATTATTTTCTGCTAAACTGAATTGACTAAAAATAGTTTGTTGCTTTTGTGTGTTTTAATTTTGATATGATGTAGAATTTGAAAACTATATATTTTTAAAAAAAGTTATTGGTATTAAAATCAAGTATGTGGATTTTTACTAGTATGAATCTATTCACAATGATAAAGTCATGGTATGTGAAGAACATTTTGTATGTTTAAGTTTGACAGCATTGTTAAATTTGTTGAAATTCTTATAAATGTTCTCAAATTTATACAAAATCACAAAACTCAATCGCATCGACCACCCATTGTCGTTTGTGTCAAGCTGGATGAATTAATTGACATCTATATTGGTTATCATATCCGATTTAATGTGGTTTACTATGGTTAAAACAGTTTATTTAGAGTCGGTTAACAACTTATTTATAACTTTTTATACTCTGTCTTCTCTCATTTCTAATAGTAACGTATGGGATAGCTGCGGGACAAGTGCGGTGCAATTATAATAGTAACAAAAATATATACATATATATATATATATAGATGTTTTTGTTACTATTAGAACCATACCGCACCGTGCGGTTCCGTCACCATTCGGGCCTTGAGTATAATCTTTTAGTAACAAACTTTTTATTTCTCTCAATCTAATAATCTATATAGCAGCTTGTAAACCAGGCTTCATACAGTAATCAAGGTTAACTAATCTGCAAATCCTAAGACTGAAATATTTGTAAAGAACACAAGTAACTGAAAGCTTTTTAATAGATTAAAAACAAAATAATTGAAAGCAGATTCTGTAGCAAATTCCTTGACGTACATGGCAAAATAAAGTATACGAGAAAAAAATATAGAAGTTTTGTAATATAATAAATTAGACTTTGTAAAGTGATACTAATCATCCCTTTCACTCCTACCTCCTCCAGCGTATTGCTTCTAGCTTTTCAAATTCTTCAAGTCTCAACTTGTTTTGATCAAATCGACGCTTTTCTAAATCGCTTTGTCTTTTCCTTTTGCTTCGTGCAGGTTTCTTGATTTGGGCCAAACTTGGAACATAAGAGCACACATCTGGCCGCTGACATTTTTCGTCAATAGGTTCTTGGAGTTCCAATGTTCTTACGTATCAAGCCTCTCCAATGATGATAATAGATCTGGGATAGGCTTCCTGAAATCCCATGGCGACTTTCTTGTCCTCGTCAATGAAGTACCCTTCACATATATGTCCATCCATTATCCTAGTAGGTCCCGTATCCATTCTCAAGAACTTGCTCCACGACACCATTTCAGCATCAATCTTAGTCGTAATCCATATCTCAAGCTCATAGTGTTTATATTCGTCGTGTTGAAATAAAGCCGCAAGCTTCTCTTCCCTAACACAAGATAAAGTTACATATTGATATTCATTTTCCCTAAAGCTAGACGGCAGAGGCAGAAGCGGTCCAAATCTCTCTCTTGTAAAATCAAAACAGATTATGTGATCGGGGACATCGCTATCATCGCCTTCTGAATATGGGTTTTTTTCTTTAGCACACCAGTAAGTGTTTTTGTTGAGAGAAACGCCATGGTCACAACAGCATATACACCAGTGTGGAATAATATCAAGAGTTGTCCATGAATCAGAGTCAAAATCGTAGATTTCATACCAAAAAAATTGCCTATGGGGTGCATTGTAATAATAATCTATAAACCTCAAGAATTTAAAGCTACGACTAGATTCCTTATCCTCGCATCCGAGAGCGTAACTGAACCTGTTAAATCCGTGTGGACGGTGAGAATATCTGAGTTTGATCCACCTCGTTTGTCCGCAATACGGATTCCAAACCACAACCCTTGTATCGTCGTCTTTCAAGATGCATAACAATAAACCCTCACAGTGATAGATTTGAGATATTTTGACTTGTTTGTCAAGGAAACTAGGTTTACGTTTAAACTCTATAGATGGATCAACGTCGTCAACGACGACCCTCATTAAAAAAAGATCGTAATGCATCTTCGCGATCATCAGGAACTCCTCTTCTCTTGTTGCTGTGCTTTTAGCAATGTACAACTTCCTAAAACGCCTACTTTTGAATAGACTGTTCCAACTTTTGCAAGTTAATCTCACAGCTCTCAAAGATTTCAAAGGAACCCTTAAAAATATCTCCTCAATCAAAACCCTTGGAAGATTGGAGATCATCGTCGTCATTGTTTCAAATTGCAACTATGGTTTTGTTTTTTCTTTCTTCAGATTTCTTGCGGCTAAGGGAACGGAAAATATATATACACACCAATTGAAGATACATAAAAACCCTAAATAAAGTTGGGCCAATCGTGGGCTTCAGAATCTAGTATTGAATAAAGTTTGTGTTGTGTATTGTTACGATCTTGATCAGTAATATGGAAACTGATGAAATGATAATGTAACTTTATAAGTTTTATCATTCGAGTGTACCAAATGGCTCTTGGTCTAGTGGCTTTATTGGAGGAGAAAGAACACTAACAAAGAGATCATGGGTTCATATCTGTTTGGGAGTAGACTAAAGGCTGATTCCGGGCCCGCGGAGAATAAGGTCTAGGCCCGAACTTCACGGTTAACAAAAAATATAAAAATTCATAAGTTTTATCAACCACGAGTATTGTATAATCATCTAACCAATTTGTAGATTTAAAATGGTTGTATAAGTTTTACTTTTGATTTGGGCCTAGGTTCATTACAATTTTTTAACTGGAGATGGGCTCGAAACCCATGATGCCAAGAGAAACACAACATAAGTGGTCGTATTAAGTTTATGATACTGATATGTTATACTCCAAAAAGATATAATAAATTGTTATTTCTTAAAAAATATAAATATTGAATTCTATAAAAAGTATACAAATTATTTTTTTTTTAAAAGTAAACTTTCATAATTAAACAAAACTATTATTTTTTAAAAAAATTGTAAATATTGAACTTTATAGAAAAAATAATAAAATTTCTAATTCTAAAAGAAAAAAAAATTGTAAATATTAAACTCTATATAAACAAATACGTAGTCTCATATTTTCTCAACAAAAAAAAATGTTTTCTTCAAAAATACCATCTTATCTCCAATTTCATTTTATTGGTAAATCTTTTATTCCTTTTATTTTATTTTTAAAAGTTATGTTAATTTAATATTATGAGGTTGTTGTGAAATCGTTTTACATATATATTTTTTATGATTATTATTTTTTTCTCTAATTTTGGTTTTATTTTTTTCTAATTTTCAGAAAATTTAATTAATTTATTATTATGAGACTTTCCTAAAAAAATTATTCTATTTTTATGATTATTAAATTTTTCTCTAATTTCTATTCTTTTTTCTTATACTTTTCAGAAAATGTCTATCATCCAAAAGAAAAAGAGCAATTAAATTCAAAATAACAACAATAATTTATTTTTAGGTCGGTTTGAAAACAAATATCAAATATGATTAAAAATAAATAAATCTTATTCAAATAAATATAAAACAAACTATATATTATCTAAATAAAGGGTTTTCAAAAGTTAGTAACTCATCCAATGGTGACACGTGTCATGTTATTCAATTCAAGATTTCGACATGTGGCAAAGTTAAGAAAATGTCAAAAATTATTATAAAGAAACTATACAAAAATATAATTAGCTACCATTATTCGGTAAATAAAAAATTTATATAGAAAAATACAAATTCTTATTTCTTAAAAAATGTAAACTTCCATAATAAAGAAAATTTAATTTTAAAGGAAAAAATTGTAAATATTGAATTCAATAGAAAATATACAAATTATTATATATTTAAAAAAAATAAACATCCATAATTAAGAAAAACTATAATTTTTAAAAAAAAAATTTAAATATTGAACTCTATAGAAACAAAAATAAAATTTCTAATTCTAAAGGAAAAAGAATTGTAAATATTAAACTCTATATAAACAAATAAATAGTCTCATATTTTCTCAACAAACAAAAATATTTTCTTCAAAAACGCCATCGTATCTCCAATTTCATTTTATTGGTAAATCTTTTATTCCTTTTATTTTATTTTAAAAATTTATGTTAATTTAATATTATGAGGTTGTTGTGAAATCGTTTTACTTATATATTTTTTATGATTATTTTTTTTCCTCTAATTTTGGTTTTATTTTTTCTACTTTTCAGAAAATTTAATTAATTTATTATTATGAGGTTTTCCTAAAAATATTATTTCTATTTTGATGATTATTAAATTTTTCTCTAATTTCTATTATTTTTTCTTATACTTTTCAGAAAATGTCTATCATCCAAAAGAAAATGAGCAAATATATTCAAAATAACAACAATAATTTATTTTTAGGTCGGTTTGAAAATAAAGATAACATATGATTAAAATAAATAAATCTTATTAAAATAAATATAAAACAAACTATATATTATCTAAATAAATGGTTTTCAAAAGTTAGTAACTCATCGAATGGTGACACGTGTCATGTTATTCAATTCAAGATTTCGACACGTGGCAAAGTTGAGAAAATAAAAAATTATAAGGAAAATGTACAAAAATATAATTAGCTACCATTATTTGGTAAATAAAAAAATTATATAGAAAAATACAAATTCTTATTTCTTAAAAAATGTAAACTTCCATAATAAAGAAAATTTAATTTTAAAGGAAAAAATTGTAAATATTGAATTCAATAGAAAATATACAAATTATTATTTTTAAAAAAAAATTAAACTTCCATAATTAAGAAAAACTATATTTTTTTTAAAAAAATTGTAAATATTGAACTCTATAGAAACAAAAATAAAATTTCTAATTCTAAAGTAAAAAGAATTGTAAATATTTAACTTTATATAAACAAATAAGTAGTCTCATATTTTCTCAACAATCAAAAATGTTTTCTTCAAAAACACCATCATATCTCCAATTTTATTTTATTGGTAAATCTTTTATTCCTTTTATTTTATTTTAAAAATTTATGTTAATTTAATATTATGAGGTTGTTGTGAAATCGTTTTACTTATATATCTTTTATGATTATTATTTTTTTCTCTAATTTTGGTTTTATTTTTTTCTACTTTTCAGAAATTTTAATTAATTTATTATTATGAGGTTTTCTTAAAAAATTTATTTCTATTTTTATGATTATAAAATTTTTCTCTAATTTCTATTATTTTTTCTTATGCTTTTCAGAAAATGTCTATCATCCAAAAGAAAATGAGCAAATAAATTCAAAATAACAACAGTAATTTATATTTAGGTCGGTTTGAAAACAAAGATCAAATATGATTAAAAATTAATAAATCTTATTCAAATAAATATAAAACAAACTATATACTATCTAAATAAAGAAATAATTATAACTTTGTTAGGATTTCTTATGGTTGAATGATTTTGGATAGGTGTTCTCAATATTTTACTATATATGTATATTTACGGGTAATTTAATTCTATTTTTTAGGTTTTTTTATAATTTTATTCTTATAAATTCTAAAATCGTATATTATAATCCCGCGTATATGCGGAGCCTAATCTAGTTATAACTATAAGATCAACATCAAAACAAACAATCGTTTTAAAGTGTCCATCTTCATGATCCTTAAATAACAAAAAACGCCATCTTATAAGACTAAGAGTTTCTAGATACAAATGTAAACTATAGTTATCATCTTTGTGCTAAAGAGCAAATGTGTTTCTGATCACCGAATTTTCAATTAGGTCCGACATCGAAATGGAAAAACTTGGGTCAACTTGCTTTGCAAAAACCAAATAACACAACCACCCAATAAGACAATCGCAATATATGCTTCTTATTCCTAAAGGACATTAAACTGAGAGAACATGTTCATGTCATGCCTAGATTTAACTACCACCCACGAGCATATTCCAACATTCATTTGATGAAACAGTTTTTTTTTTTTGGTTTTTCTTACCTTACAACTGAAATCTAATACTGAAGACACTAAACATATAAGACCACACCTATCCCCGTTATCGAGTAAAAAACCACATCTATTATATAATAATAAAAAAAAACACTTTATTTTTGTATCAGAAAAATAAAAATATTATGACAGCAATCACTTTCAAAGGCCTCAAGTGGGTCCCAAATGTATGATCCTAATGTCAATCACAAGTAACCTAAGTTCGGCCCAAACCTGATGTTCCACTTTACATATTATTCACTAAATAAATAAATACATACGCTTGGGTAAAAATAAATAAATATCAGTCAAAAGGAGATTTAATTTAAGGTTATTTACGTCAAAGAAAACAGAAACAAAAGATTAGTCGTATCATTTTTTATGGCGGCGTTTTAAAATCACAAATAATATTTTTGATTTTTTAAACTTTATTCTATAAAACTGAAAAGCTCTCTCTCGTATCTAAACGAATTTAACTAAAACAAGCTAAAAACAAAGACAAACCGAGAAAAAAACTTAAAAAAGATCAAAGTAGAAATCCCCAAAAGAATCTAATAAGCTAACAGCTTAAGTAAGACAAAATTTTCAAACCAAAAGATCCATGGCCATGGATTCTGGTCTCTCTCTCCATGGATCGCACTTGCGTAAGAAGAGAAGAGAAGGGTCCGAACCGAAACGGAGGAAGAAAGCAAGAAAAAGGCAAAGATCGATCTTTGTTGTTTGTTGAGTGAGTGAGAGAGAGAGAGAGGGGGACACGTGGCGTGAAAAGAGAGGAAGAGAGGTCACTCTCCGTTCCGGGTTGTGTCTCGTGCGGTGCGTTGTTGGTGCCATGTCAGAGTCCGTTCCCCTATGAGCCCGGCGAATCCGAATCATATGCCTTTCTTTTCGCTTCTCTCTCTCTATCTAACCCAAACCCATCTCCAAAGACTTGACCTTTCTCTCTCTCTCTCTCTCTCTATCTCTATCTCTCTCATTTATTTATCGTTTCGCGTGTCGCCTTCTTCTTCTCTTTCTCTCATCATCTCTCTCTCTCTTTCCTTTCGTATCTCTCTCTCTCGTTGAGGAGGCCGTGCCCTAGAAGCCCCTTCCTTTTTTTCCGGGACTTCAATCCCTAACTTCCGTCGCCGGATTTCTCGTTCTTGATCATCGGACTAGTCTTTAACTCTCTTTATTCCGATTTGAGATTTCCAGATTTGTAAGTTGTTTTCTCCTTTCTGGGTAAATTCTTTTTTTTTTGTTTGTTTGTTTGTTTGTGCTTATGTGATTTCGATGCTTGGTTTGGGGTTTTGATGCTTCTTTGATGTTAATGCTGTATAATTAAGGACTGATTTAGTGTGATTTGTTTAATTGGGTCTTGTTTCTTGGTGAATTGGGTTTTTCTCAATGATTCTTTATGGTTAGTGCCAATGTGTGTTGTTTTGCTTCATCTCTCAGCTATTTCTCTTATCCTTTTGTGTTTCAATTCATGTTTGTGTTTCATTACCAAAAGGCTGTGTTTACTTGAATACCAGTGATGAACTTTCTAATTGTGGTTTGCTTGACTAGGTTCATGTTTCTAAAGTTCTGCCATCTGTGGTTGGCTAAGTCCATGTATCAAGTTTATTTACAATCCCCTATCTACACTAGTGTTAGTTCAGTTATTTTTAGGATCATTGATCTATGTTTCAAAACTAGTGTATTTGCCTCATAGATAAGTTCAAGGCTATTAAACACCGTATTTTTGCAGTAGAGGAATGTAATTAAGTATGAACTTAATGGAAGTATCTCAAGGAGTGAGGGAACAAATCGTTTATTATAAAAGCTGTGCTAAGATTAGATTACTTACTAGGTTTGTGTCTCATCTTTAATTAAGACTTTTGAGTACGGATGGTGATATCTTATATGATTGGATGACGATGTCTGATTTCATATCTATGTAAAAGTGAATTAGATTGTGGTTATAGGTCGGTACACTGTGCTTTGTCCGATGTGCATGATGTTTTTAAATCAGGAAAAGGCTCAGTTTCAATTTATTGTTCATATGACTATCGACTTGCACGCCGTTTCTGTCTGTTTGATGATGCTGCATCTTTGATTTGAGTGCATATTTCTAACTACCTCCTTGTTGTTCCAGTATCTCTTGATCTTAGATTATGGTTTGCCTTACTCGTTTTTCTTTTGTAATTTTAGTGTAAAACAGAGTTCTTTGAAGGCCAGTATTCTTTAGTTACTACTGTAGCTGTGATTTACACATGAAGGTCTATCCGGTTCTCTATCAAGCTGATGGTATGAAAACAGAAATAGAAGATGAAAGATTCAGGCAGTGAAATGATTAACAGAGATTGGGTCATGAAGCAGAAACGAAGAAAACTTCCGTCTATACTCGATTTATTAGACCAAAAAGTGGAAAGTTCAGTGGCTTTTGATTCTCCGGAATACACTTCTTCCGCTAAACCAACTAAGCATCGGCTTAAGGCTGATTCAACTCCTGAAAGGAACTCCTCTAAGAGGAAGGGAAATGATGGGGTAACTTCATTTTATCTTTCTGTTTTTTTAAAAGTTTTTCTCCTCATTTTATATATGCTGTTGTTCTATTAATCATTTTTTTGTTACAGAATTATTTTGAATGTGTGATCTGTGACCTTGGTGGTGATTTACTGTGTTGTGATAGTTGTCCTCGGACCTATCATACCGAATGCCTCAATCCACCTCTTAAGGTAAACGATATTTTTTTCCATGTGTCCTTCGTAGTTGTAGATTCGCAGTACCCAATTTAGGAAACTTATCTTACTCCTTATCTCGTCTCCTCTAGCGGATTCCAAATGGTAAGTGGATCTGCCCTAAATGTTCCCCAAACAGTGAAGCACTCAAGCCTGTCAATCGTTTAGATGCCATTGCTAAGCGAGCAAGAACAAAAACCACGAAAAGAAATTCTCAAGCCGGACCAAAGTGCGAAAGAGCTTCTCAGATTTATTGCAGTTCTATAGTTTCTGGAGAACAATCTTCAGAGAAAGGGAAATCTGTATCGGCTGAAGAGAGCAAATCCATAGGAAAGGAAGTGTATTCGTCCCCGATGGATGGGTGTTCAACTGCTGAGCTTGGTCATGCATCTACGGATGACCGACCCGATCCATTGTCTCATGGAGAAGATGATCTGGGAAAACCTGTCATACCCACTGCAGATCTGCCTTCTCATGCAGGATTAACTTTGGTGTCCGGTGAAGATCTCTCTGAATCTAAACTATCAGATACGGAGAAAAATAATGAAGCACCCGTGGAGAAGTTGGAACATGCTTCCAGCGAGATTGTAGAAAACAAGACAATTGCTGAAGTGGAGACTGGAAAAGGTAAAAGGAAAAAACGAAAGCGTGAATTAAGTGATGGGGAAAGTCTTGAAAGGTGCAAGACTGATAAGAAACATGCGAAGAAAAGTTTGTCCAAAGTGGGTTCTCAGAGTACCAAATCACCGGAGGCTTCGAAAAAAAAGAAAAAGAAAAATCGCGTGACTTTAAGATCCTTGTCCAAATCTCAGTCCAAGACGGAAATACCAGAAAAAGTGAAGGTATGTTTTCTTAATTATTATAGATTTTGTAGGCATTCGACTATGCTGATATTAGGGAAATGTATTGCAAGAAACCTTAAAATGTTGCATCGCGCCTTTTTCTTAAGTGTGTCGTAGCATTAAAAAAATTAAAAAAAAAAAAAGAGATCAGAGATTTGGTAGAGTTACAAGATTCAGAATCGTTTCAAGCTTATTTTTCTGTCACTCTGTATTTAATGTTGAGTATCTTCTGCATTAATATAAAGAGTCTTTGGTCAATATTGCATGTAGTGTTTCCTGTTCTGTCCTGAAGATAGTGGCTCTCGTGAATTGTGATTTTAAGTTCTTATATAACCAGTGTGACATTATGTTCTGCTTAACATGTTGCAACAACTGGTTATTCTCCATAAACTCAATATTGTTTTGGTTTCTCACAAGTAGTTACGATACATGTGACTATACCTCTGTTTCGGCAGATGAATTGTGGATACCTCTTTTAACTGCAGGAGCTTGGAATGTTTCTTGTAGGAATTTGGTTACATAGAATTGAAATTTCTAACAAACCATGTTTGATGGTCCTATTGATTTCATTCTCTATTCATTGTTGTTCTTGTATCATCTTTCATTTAGTATATGTTCTTATCCACTTATACGTACTAATGCAGAAGCTTTCCAAGGAGGAACGTCGTGCAATATGTGACACAAATAAATCTTCTAGTTATTTGGATGATAAAAACTCTCTTCCTGCTGGAAACCTCCAGGTATCTATCCTTGTGTCACTGCCATCAGAAATATGTATTGTTCCTTCAGAATTGTCTATTATGTTGCGCCTTCATTTCTGGTGACTCATTTGTTGCTCATGCTTGTTAATATATGTTAACATTCTTTTGTTTGTGGTTTCCTAACAGGTTGATCGTGTTTTAGGATGCCGAATCCAAGGTCCGACTAAGACCTCACTGTGTAGTGCTCTTTCAGATGACCTGTGTTCTGATAATTTACAAGCTAATGACCAGCGGGATAGCTCAGTACAAAATACAAATGCTGAATTAGTAGTTGCCGAGGACAGAACAGATTCTTCTTCTGAGACAGGTAAAAGTTCCAGGGATTCACATCTGAAGGATAAAGATATGGATGAATCTGCTTTAGGTACTGAGGGTATGGTTGATGGGAAAGAAGAGATGCTTTCAGAAGACAATTCTGATGCCACATTGAGTAGACATGTGGATAATGAAGATATAAAAGTTAGTGGAACACCTGTATCTGTTGAGAGGGAGTTACTTGAAGAAGCACATCAGGAAACAGGGGAAAAATGCACTGTGGCTGGGGAAGAAGTTGAGGAGCCTGTTGCTGCTAAAACTTCAGATCTTATTGGTGAGACTGTATCATATGAGTTTCTTGTTAAATGGGTGGGAAAATCTAATATTCATAATACTTGGATTTCTGAGGCGGAGCTAAAAGGTCTTGCTAAAAGAAAACTAGAGAACTACAAATCCAAGTACGGAACAACTGTAATAAATATCTGTGAAGATAAATGGAAACAGCCTCAGCGAATAGTTGCTCTTCGGGTTTCAAAAGAAGGTAACCAAGAAGCTTACGTAAAATGGACAGGCCTAGCTTATGATGAATGCACGTGGGAGAGCGTGGAGGAGCCTATTCTTAAAAGTTCATCCCATTTGATAGATCTTTTTCATCAGTATGAGCAGAAAACATTGGAAAGGAATAGTAAGGGCAATCCTACAAGGGAAAGGGGTGAAGGTCAGCAAAGTGAAATTGTTACCCTCACAGAACAACCTCAAGAGCTCAGAGGAGGTGCCTTGTTTCCCCATCAGCTTGAGGCCTTGAATTGGCTTCGTAGATGCTGGCATAAATCGAAAAATGTAATACTTGCTGATGAGATGGGGCTTGGAAAAACAGTGTCTGCTAGTGCATTCCTCTCCTCTCTTTATTTTGAATTTGGAGTTACAAGACCTTGTTTAGTCTTAGTTCCACTTTCAACAATGCCAAACTGGCTATCTGAGTTTTCTCTTTGGGCTCCACTCCTTAATGTTGTGGAGTATCATGGAAGCGCAAAAGGACGAGCCATAATTCGAGACTATGAGTGGCATGCTAAGAATCCTACTGGGACGACCAAAAAGCCAACATCCTACAAATTTAATGTCCTTTTAACTACTTATGAAATGGTTCTGGCTGACTCATCTCATCTACGTGGAGTTCCATGGGAAGTTCTTGTGGTTGATGAGGGGCATCGTCTAAAGAACTCAGAAAGTAAGCTGTTTAGCTTGCTCAACACATTCTCTTTTCAACACCGTGTGCTTTTGACTGGCACCCCTCTTCAGAATAACATTGGTGAGATGTATAATCTGCTCAACTTCTTGCAACCATCTTCATTCCCTTCTTTGTCTTCTTTTGAGGAGAGGTTCCGTGATTTGACAAGTGCTGAGAAAGTAGAGGAACTGAAGAAACTTGTTGCTCCTCATATGCTTCGTCGGCTTAAAAAAGATGCCATGCAGAATATTCCTCCAAAGACAGAGAGGATGGTCCCTGTCGAGTTGACATCAATCCAGGCAGAATATTATCGTGCAATGCTAACTAAGAACTATCAGATACTACGAAATATCGGGAAAGGGGTAGCGCAACAATCAATGCTTAACATAGTGATGCAGTTGAGAAAGGTTTGCAATCACCCATATCTCATACCAGGTACTGAGCCTGAGTCCGGGTCATTGGAGTTTCTTCATGATATGAGAATAAAAGCATCAGCCAAGTTGACTCTGTTGCACTCCATGCTTAAGGTGCTACAGAAAGAAGGCCATAGAGTTCTGATATTTTCACAGATGACAAAGCTTCTAGACATTCTGGAGGACTACCTGAATATAGAATTTGGGCCTAAAACATTTGAAAGGGTGGATGGTTCTGTTGCTGTAGCTGATCGCCAAGCAGCTATAGCACGTTTCAACCAAGACAAAAATCGGTTTGTGTTTCTGTTATCAACACGTGCCTGTGGTCTTGGTATCAATCTGGCAACGGCTGATACTGTTATTATCTATGACTCTGATTTCAACCCTCACGCTGATATCCAAGCTATGAATAGAGCTCATCGAATCGGACAATCCAAACGACTTTTGGTATACAGACTTGTCGTCCGTGCCAGTGTTGAAGAGCGCATTTTGCAGCTGGCGAAGAAGAAGTTGATGCTCGATCAGCTTTTTGTAAACAAGTCTGGATCCCAGAAGGAATTTGAAGATATTATACGCTGGGGGACTGAAGAACTTTTCAATGACTCTGCAGGTGAGAACAATAAAGATACATCTGAAAGTAATGGGAACATAGATGTAATCATGGATTTAGAGAGTAAAAGTAGGAAGAAAGGTGGTGGCCTCGGAGATGTTTATCAAGACAAATGTACAGAAGGAAATGGGAAGATTGTTTGGGATGAGATTGCAATTATGAAGTTGCTTGACCGGTCAGATCTTCAATCAGTCTCCACCGATGCTGCTGATACTGAGTTGGAGAATGATATGCTCGGCTCCGTAAAGGTGAGGAATCATATTTATATGTTATTCTTGCTAAATGACATGTTAATATGCACCTTTTTTAGTCACTACTGATATGCACTATTAGGTTTCCAGGTGCAAGTTTTTCTTTTAGTTGAATAAAGAGGAATAGTAAGATAGGCCTCTCTAGATTTACTTAAGTGACCCTTTTATTACCTGAAGGTGCTTTAGGTTGCTTGAAACTACAAAGTAGAATTGCCTCTGCTTGATGGTTTATATATTTCTTCTTAAACAGCCTGTGGAATGGAATGAGGAAATAGCTGAAGAACAAGTTGAAGCTGAATCACCTGCTCTGGTGACTGATGATGCTGATGAGCAGAGTTCAGAGAGGAAAGATGATGATGTAGTAAATTGTACTGAAGAAAATGAATGGGACAGGCTTCTGCGTATGAGGTTGGAGTTTCCTCTTGTTCCGAATTCAGCGACTTAGCTCTGTTATTTCCTTTCGTCCAAATGATATTCGCGGCATATGTTCTTGTTTTCACTACTAATCAGTTATCACTTGTTAGCTGATTTTCGTACGGAAAACTGTATTTGTAGATGGGAGAAATATCAGAGCGAGGAAGAAGCAGCGCTTGGTAGAGGGAAGCGTTTAAGAAAGGCTGTTTCATACAGGGAAGCATATGCCCCGCATACCAGTGGACCTGTAACTGAGGTAACCGTTTTACTCTACTCCTAAAAGCATCTTTTTGTGGCTATGAATACCCTTGTCGTGACAATTACCAGTATTCCTAATTTCTAATTATTGCAGAGTGGCGGTGAAGATGAGAAAGAAACAGAACCAGAACTTAAGAAGGAATATACACCTGCAGGGAGAGCCCTAAAAGAAAAGTTGTAAGTTGATAATAGTGAAGTTGGAAAAATTTGTACCTTTTGCAAATATTTAGATAAATTCACGTCTGCTTCCCTGATAAATTTTACTTAGCCTAAAGATTGTGATCTTTCCTGATGAGAAGACAAAAGCAGATTCTTTAGCAAAATCATTTTGTGTCAATTTGGTTAGAAGATATCGGATCTGTTATTTTAAGTTGCAAAGTAAAACTTGTAGCTCCTTATCATGCTTATTTCAAGATCTGAATAACAGTACATTTATTTTCTGCAAAACAGTGCCAAGCTGCGAGAAAGGCAAAAGAACCTGCTTGCAAAAAGGAATTCTGTTGAAGATTCTCTTCCTAACGGCAATGAGGATCAGGTAACTGAAGCAGCTAATCAGGACGAAGAAAGCCCTACATTAATGGACTTGGACGATAGCAAAGCCAGCCAGCAATGTGATGCACAGAAAAGAAAAGCCAGTTCACTAAGGCTAGACAGTTGTTCAGATCCTAAACCAGAACTTCCAATCCAGCATCATCATGATGCAGAATGTCTCCCATCTTTACCCCCAAACAACCTTCCAGTTCTTGGACTTTGTGCTCCTAATTTTACTCATTCAGAATCCTCCCGGAGAAATTATTCTCGTCCAGGTAGTAGACAGAACAGAACCATAACAGGACCCCATTTTCCCTTCAATCTACCCCAAACATCGAACTTGGTTGAGAGGGAAGCAAATGACCAGGAACCTTCTATGGGTAAACTAAAACCACAGAACATAAAGGAAGAACCTTTTCAGCATCCTCGTAGTAATCTGGATGGTTGGCTTCCACATCGTCAGGTATTCCCCTCCCTCCCATACATGCAATTTCATCTAACACATCTACTTTCCATACACATATAAAACATAAACATATTATATACTTATATTGGGTTAAATCTTGTGCACATTGCAGTTTTCTCCATCAGGAGATTTTGAGCGTCCCCAAAGTTCTGGTGCTGCTTTGACTGATTTCCAGGAGAAGTTTCCGCTACTCAACCTTCCATTTGATGATAAGCTGCTTCCTCGATTTCCATTTCAGCCGAGAACCATGGGAACATCCCATCAAGACATCATGGCCAATCTTTCGATGAGGAAAAGATTTGAAGGTACTGGTCATTCTATGCAAGACCTATTTGGCGTACCATCAATGCCATTTCTACCCAATATGAAAATCCCTCCTATGGATCCACCTGTCTTCAGCCAGCAAGAGAAGGAATTACCGCCTTTGGGTTTGGATCAGTTTCCATCAGCTCTTTCATCTATTCCGGAGAACCATCGAAAGGTGCTGGAGAATATAATGCTAAGAACTGGTTCTGGAATTGGGCACATACAGAAAAAGAAGACAAGAGTAGATGCATGGTCCGAGGATGAACTAGATTCTCTCTGGATTGGGGTTCGCAGACACGGGTATGGAAACTGGGAGACGATTCTTAGAGATCCAAGGCTTAAATTTTCGAAATTTAAAACACCAGAGTACTTGGCAGCGAGGTGGGAAGAAGAGCAACGTAAATTCTTGGGTAGTCTTTCATCTCTGCCATCTAAATCAAGCAGGACTGATAAGTCCACCAAATCTTCCTTGTTTCCTGGTCTTCCCCAAGGAATAATGAATCGGGCTTTACATGGAACTAAATATGCCACTCCTCCAAGGTTCCAATCCCACCTCACAGACATAAAACTCGGATTCAGCGATCTAGCATCTCCCTTCCCGTTATTTGAACCATCTGATCACCCGGGATTTCGAAGTGAGCCTTTTCCTCCTATGGCAAATCTGTGCTCTGACAATCTTCCTGGGGATCCTTCTGCTGACCCATCTGAACGACCAGGGACATCGACAAATATTCCCAACGAGAAGCCTTTTCCTCTCAACTCTCTTGGAATGGGCAACTTAGGTTCATTGGGTTTGGATAGTTTAAGTTCCTTAAACACTCAGAGAGCGGATGAAAGACGGGATGCTATTAAGCGTGGGAAACTACCCTTGTTTCTAGATATGCCGCTACCTCCAATGCTTGATTCAAGTAACAATGTGTTCTTGGGAAGATCAACCAATCAATCTTTCCTTAATCCTAATAGAGGGTTGAATCTCTCCAATACTATGGGGAAAGACACATTGGGAATTAGCTCTTCAGAGAACAAGCTACCTCATTGGTTACGGGATGTTGTAACTGTTCCTACCGTGAAGTCACCTGAACCACCCAGTCTACCTCCAACTGTGTCAGCTATAGCTCAATCAGTCCGCGTTTTATATGGTGAAGATTCGACCACCATTCCACCGTTTGTGATACCAGAGCCGCCGCCTCCTGCTCCTAGAGATCCAAGACACAGTCTGCATAAGAAAAGGAAACGTAAATTTCATCCATTGAGTCAAAAGACTACAGACATTGGTAGTAGCTGCCACAATGCTGTAGAAAGCAGCTCTCAAGGCAATCTACTAACAGCATCAACTCCTCCTTTGCCTCCACCGTCTCTATCGGGTGAAACTTCAGGGTCTTCCCAATCCAATTTACCTCCTCACAACCTAAACAGCACAGAACCACTGTCCTCTGTAGCAATCAGATTCCCACCACCTGAAGAAGATTCTGTGATAGCAGCAATGCCATCTGAAGCACCAGGGCCTAGTCTAGAAAGAATCACTGGTACGACGAAGTCAATCTCGCTAGAGAGCAAAAGCTCTGAACCAAAATCTACCAATCAATATGGAAACTTAGATCCTGAAACTGATGAGAATTGAGTCTGATCGAACCCCGTTTGATTCAGATAAGCCTTTAGCTGAGAAACAAGAGGAAAAAGAATCTGAAAATGCATTGAACAAACAGTGTGAGCCCATAGAGGCTGAAAGTCAAAACACTAATGCAGAAGAAGAAGAAGAATCCATGAAGATGGTGTCTGATAATTCTCCTGGTGACGACTGAAATCTTCGATCAAATTGCATTGAAAATTCCAGTGTTGCTTTTCTTTTAGGTCTTTGCAATCAAAACTTTACTGCTATTAAGTATTAAGTTTTGTAGGTATGACGCAAATCAGTGAAGAAGCAGTATATGTATTGAGACTTCCATATTTATTTTTGGTTAATTTCATTTGATTGTAAAGCTTGTGTAAGAGAATGAAGAAGCTATTTTAGTGATCTAACTGGTTGGTTTGGATTGTGTAAAACCAGATGCTTTAGATTGTAATGCTTAGTGGAAGGAATCTTAATATTTGCTGTTGGAAATGCAGATTTTTCTTAACCGGATTATGTATGTTTCATTTCTTGCCTCTTGATTGGTATATTTAGTATTCAGCTTTGAATTTAACCCAAGTGGAGGGTATCTCATTTTTAAAGAGTTTATAAGATTCCCTTTTTCACCTGAGATTAAATATGCTTCGTGATAATAAATTCCACAATTTGATTGTGGTTGGAGACATTATTAATGGTGATGATTTATATCAGAACTGGTCAAAATAAAACCAACTCAAAAAATTGACACATTAACTCTAACAACCTCTCGTTAGTTCAACTAAACTTTTATCTTTGTTCAACTAAACATCATGTCTCTGGTTTTTGAAAAATTACTAGATTACCCCTGACAAGGTTCAACGAATTCTTGACTCTTTGTTCACCTAGTTTGCGTTTAATTTAGTGTAACGCATAAACAGATAAGAAATTAAAAAAATTAACAAACACACTAAATGCATATATTTAATTTGTATGTGATGGAATAATGGGATTGGCTTTTAAGGCATTAGGCTTAGGCTTTTCTGGTTATGGATGCGATATACCTAATACCTAATTTTTTTGACATGATTATACTATAACATTATTTGCATTTGACTTACGGAAACGTAATACTATTATTGTTTTTTTGTTTTTGTAATTTTAAATTCATTCATTTCTTATATATAAAAGATGCACACGAGATTACAAAGACAATTTGAAATGAATATTATTAGTTTGGTGGGTGGGTCACCAAACAAAGCTTTTGATGCGTGTTTTGTAATTTTTGGCTTATCAAAATTATTTTGTAAAGAGATACTTTTTCTTATTTATTATTCCATGAACATGTATTGAAACTACGTGAGAATTGCTTTCGGGAAAAGGAAAAGTGTACAAAACGAAAAGATAACAATGATATATAATAGTATTTTAAAAGGTTACATAATTTATGTCTATGGTTTATTAATAAAATACTTTGTTGGTTCTAATATTTTTTATGTTAAAATACAAGTTGTATTTTTTTTTTTCTACTGTATAATTTGTGATTACTCTCCCTTGGGAAGGTATATGTACTATACAAAAACTTAAGTCGCTGTTTTGAGAATGTACTATACAATTTATGTTTTAAGGAATCATAAATTGTTTTAAAGATTACTTAAATATACGTATAGGTCTTGACAAACAAACAAACAAAAAAAAGAAGAATGAAAAAACTATACGTTTAGGTCAAAGCTTATCTCTTGACCATTTTTATAAGTGGAAGGTTCTATCGTTATCTTTGCCTTTGTTTTTCTTGTATTTTATTTGTTCGTAGAAAGCATTATGATGTAGACAGAGATAAAGTCTATTTGGTGTATTAGCTTTTGATCAGTGGAGTGGAAGTCACATTTCCAACAAAAAAAAAAGTAAATAATAGTATTTCAAAGTTACCTACTTTTCAATGTTTCAGAAATTTTGTTTTCTGTAATTATTCCAATTTTAGATCATAGCAAAAGAAAAAACAAAGAAGAGTATAGATACCATCATTAGAATTGTGATTTTCGAAATACAGTGGATAGCTAGACTTTTTTAAGCTATAATATGTATATTAACCAATGATACTAATTTTTTATTTAATTAAAATGTTATAGAATTATATATTATTTAGATTTGAAATCAGTCTTTTGTGAAACTTGTAGCAAAATTATAGTTAAAATCGTACATCTTTTTTCTCTAGATATAGAATGTTCAACTCAAATTGATGTCTCTAAAACATTCATATAATCGACTAAACTAGCCACGCTTTAAGTTTCAATGAATTCATCAATATAGAAACAAAAAAAAATTCAACATTAGTAAAATATTGGTAGATCATATATATGCCTTTTTATATTTATCTTTCAAATCATAAGTGCTTTTAGTGTGATAATTATACTATCTAAGAAAACTATAGTAATAATTTCATTTTGAATTTGATAAGTTTATAATATTTTGATTTAAAAATACTTATACATTCTACCAAAAACTTTTACTCCCTCTGTTTTGTCAAAGTGTCATTTTAACATGTTTTACACAAATTAAAAAAAAATGTAAATTTCTACTAAACCTTTTATAAATACACGAAATAAATTACTCTTTCTAATTAATAAGCTGAAAATAGGGTTAAATAAGAAATTTAGTTTTAAAATTTCATTATAAATACAAAATGACATTCTTTATAAAATAAAAATAAAACTTTAAAATGACATTCTTTGTAAAACGGAGAGAGTATTATTATTGATGTCTCTATTTTTATCTTTATTTATCTAGAACAATCTAATCAACTACTGCCTCTATTTCATATTATTTGATGTTTAGATATTTTTCTGTTTTTTTTTTATTTGATGTTTTCATTCTTCAATTGTTAATTTTTTGTTTTTATCCTTTATATTTTTCTATTTGTTTTTTGACTGGTCAAATTATTCTTAGATAGGTAAAAATTAATATTTTAATATAGAAAAATATAATTTTAAATGATTTCTTAATATATGTGTAAAAAATTTGAACATCATCTAAAATAAAAGTCAAGGAGTAGTTAACTTATCTACAACAAATTTAAAATTACATATTATTGATTTATTGATTTAATGGACAAACAATAGTACATTTATTTTGCTACTACTACATTTAAGATATATAAATAGGTCTCACGAGTCTGCCACAAATGGGTTCGGACTAGGCTACATCCATTGAATCATATTCTCTCCGTTTCACAAAGAGTGTCGTTTTTAAGTTTTATTTTTGTTTCATAAAGAGTGTCATTTTATATTTTCAATGCAGATATTTGGTAAAATTTCTAGTTTTGTCTCTATTAATTTAATGTATTGACCAATAAAAATAATTATATAGTATATTAGTTGAGGTTATAATAGAAAATTTAATAATTTTTTTAATATGTATGAGAAAACTTTAAACGATATTCTTTGTGAAACAGAAGAAGAAGTAGTAAATTGCTATTAAAAAAAAAGTTGTAATTTGCTATAGAAAAAAAAAAACAGACAGAGCCATGTGCCAAAAACAATATTTAATACTACGGTGTTTTTCCTTCGTCTAGGACCATGATGTTTAGGAATTTAAATTATTTTTGTAGACGACGAAGTCAAACAATTACTACTATTTAGCATCCATGTTTTAAACGGCTATATAATACAATAAAAAATTTATCAAGACCAATCAGAATCAATAATAAATATCATTTAACATGTCCCTAATACTATATCTAATGAAAATACGATAGAGCTTTGATCTATCGTTTTTATTTTCATTGTCTTTTTTTACGTTTTAAAAAAATGGAGATGGAATTTATAAAACTGCAAGTGAAGGCTTGTGTTAACTATGATGAAAACATTATAAGGATTTTTTTTTCTTTTGCGAAGAATGTATATATTTCATTGACAATAAAAGAGTTGTGACAGATCGTAAAACCTACATTCTAAATATATCATTAGAAATTTAGAATGTACAATTAGAAAGAGGTAAAGAAAAACTACTATATAATTATATCATTTGAATTTTACTAACAAATTGTACTATTATAGTACAAGTTGTACCATCCATTTAGCTAAAGATAATAGTTTTACATTATTTTGTAACACTATTTTTGTATCACCATGTATACTTTTCGGAAAACGAAACGATTGATTACAAAAATAGCATTATAATTTTTACCACCGCCGGTATCAAATATTATATGATGAAGAACAAGTTCAAATCTGATGAACTGGATTAGCATTCAATAGTATTATTTTTTAATCAAAATGAATTTCATGCTTTTTTTTTAATTTATACCCTCTTATAATATAGAAAAAACCTATGTGTTTTTTTCAACAAAGTAATAATAAGTTATTTAGGTAGTAATAATAATTTTCTTTTATATAATACTCTCTTTAAAAAAAATCTTCTGATGTCAATAAATAAATAGATTCAGTGTTTTTTCTTTTGATTTTGTAGTGTCCAATGACGATTACAACAAACAGCCCATAAATGTAATTACGTAAAAAATTAGGGGCAAATTGTCATTATATCAGGGTGCCGTGTTTTAGTTGAGAAATTGCTTTCTCCACCTTCTTCCTCTCTCTCTCTCTCTCTCTCTCTCTCTCTCTCTCTCTACGAAATGAGTTTTTTTCATTTCTTTTTTCATTTTTTTAAATTTAATTTTTTTTCTTCAAATCATCCATTGTTTTGTACATAAAGGAAAAAAGAAAGGTCTCTGAAATTTCAAATCACCATCATCTTCGTCGAAGAAGAAGAAGAAGAAGAAGAAATCTTCATCTTATCTTCTCCAATTTCTCAATTTCTCCCGTCTGCTTGACGTCGGAATCTTATAGAAATGGCGCCGAGTAGACGGGATTTACAGCTTACTCCGGTCACCAGAGGATCTTCTTCTGAGATCGGTGACATGGAGGAAGTTCGTCTTCTCGATTCATATGATAATGAAGATGTTTTGAGTAAGATCGAGGAAGGAGGTGATTCCGGTT
Source organism: Crucihimalaya himalaica (assembly GCA_004349715.1). NCBI lineage: Eukaryota > Viridiplantae > Streptophyta > Magnoliopsida > Brassicales > Brassicaceae > Crucihimalaya > Crucihimalaya himalaica. The sequence continues at coordinate 1,008,435 of SMJT01000035.1, read as the reverse complement.
TAAGGAAGATTCAGGTCGGAGTCACCGGTATGACTTGTGCTGCTTGTTCTAATTCCGTTGAAGGAGCTTTGATGAGCGTTCATGGCGTCTTTAAAGCCTCTGTTGCTTTGTTACAGAACAGAGCCGATGTTGTCTTCGACCCTAATTTTGTCAAGGTTCCATCATTTTTGTTTCCATTTTGACGAATTTTATTTGACTTTTGAGATTCCCAAGCTTAGATCTATTGCGCTTTCGCAATTTATTGCTGCAGGATTTTTTTTTTTTTTTCCTGATTTGAAGCATTTAATGTTGTGTGTGTTTTAGGAAGAGGATATTAAAGAAGCTATAGAAGATGCTGGATTTGAGGCTGAGATTTTGGCTGAGCCTGTTACTACTGGGACAAAGACACAGGCGACTTTGGTGGGTCAGTTTACAATTGGAGGTATGACATGTGCGGCTTGTGTTAATTCTGTTGAAGGTATTCTTAGAGATCTTCCTGGAGTGAAAAGAGCAGTGGTAGCTTTAGCTACATCATTAGGAGAAGTTGAGTATGATCCAAATGTTATTAACAAAGATGAGATAGTTACTGCAATTGAAGATGCTGGGTTTGAAGGTTCGCTTGTGCAGAGTAATCAGCAGGATAAACTCATTTTGAGGGTTGAGGGGATTTTGAATGAGCTTGATGCTCAGGTATTGGAAGGTATACTTACCAGATTGAATGGGGTTAGACAGTTTCGGCTTGACAGGATATCTGGAGAGCTTGAGGTTGTTTTTGATCCGGAAGTTGTTAGTTCGAGATCTTTGGTTGATATGATTGAAGGAGAAGGATATGGGAAGTTCAAGTTGCGTGTTATGAGCCCTTATGAAAGGTTGACTTCAAAAGATACTGGTGAGGCCTCAAATATGTTTCGGCGTTTTATCTCCAGTCTTGTTCTCAGTGTGAGTAACTTATCTTCCTTTCACCCTTTATGAAATGCACACACCATTTATGATTCAATCTTTTCTCTTGAATCTGTTATCTAATGTCATTTAATAGAAATTATTTTCTTATCCAGATTCCCCTCTTCTTCATCCAAGTAATCTGCCCCCACATTGCTCTTTTTGATGCGTTACTGGTATGGAGATGTGGACCCTTCATGATGGGTGATTGGTTGAAATGGGCCTTGGTAAGTGTGATTCAGTTTGTTGTTGGTAAGCGCTTCTATGTTGCAGCATGGAGAGCTCTTCGAAATGGTTCAACTAACATGGATGTCCTGGTCGCTCTGGGCACGTCTGCGTCTTACTTCTACTCTGTTGGGGCTCTTTTATATGGAGCAGTCACTGGATTTTGGTCTCCCACATACTTTGATGCAAGTGCCATGCTGATAACATTTGTCTTGCTGGGAAAATATTTGGAATCTCTAGCAAAGGGAAAAACCTCAGATGCTATGAAGAAACTAGTACAACTTACCCCAGCAACAGCGATTTTACTAATCGAAGGCAAAGGTATTTACTGAGGATAGTTTATCAATGAGATTGAGATCTATCAAAAAATAAAGCTCAACTATTCTACTTTATTTAAGTTAAGTTTCATTTCTTTCTTCCATTTTATAGGAGGAAAGCTTGTAGGGGAAAGAGAGATAGATGCATTATTGATTCTGCCTGGTGATACATTAAAAGTTCATCCTGGTGCAAAGATCCCAGCAGATGGTGTTGTGGTGTGGGGTTCAAGTTACGTCAACGAAAGTATGGTGACTGGTGAATCAGTTCCTGTATCAAAAGAGGTTGATTCACCAGTAATCGGGGGAACTATTAATATGCATGGTGCCCTTCACATGAAAGCTACAAAAGTGGGATCTGATGCAGTTCTGAGCCAGATTATTAGTTTGGTCGAGACAGCCCAAATGTCTAAAGCTCCTATTCAGAAGTTTGCGGATTATGTAAGTTTTACTATATAAACATTGTAATAAGTGTTATCCATTTGTGTTATTACTAGCTCCTTTGTGATATAGTCATCAACAGTGAAATAAATTTACCCTGGCTTGTCCCATTTTCAGGTTGCAAGTATTTTTGTTCCGGTAGTGATTACTTTGGCATTGTTCACCTTAATAGGCTGGTGAGATCTAGTATTTTAGCTTGAACTATTCTCTGAGAACGAAACACGTGGGATTAGTTTGTTCACATTCTAGAATCAAATAATTTTGTAGGTCAATTGGTGGAGCTGTTGGAGCTTACCCAGACGAATGGCTGCCAAAAAACGGAACTCACTTTGTTTTTTCGCTTATGTTCTCAATATCCGTTGTAGTAATTGCTTGTCCTTGTGCACTTGGCTTGGCAACACCAACCGCTGTTATGGTGGCAACAGGAGTTGGAGCAACCAATGGTGTATTGATCAAAGGAGGTGATGCATTGGAGAAAGCTCACAAAGTGAAGTATGTAATCTTTGACAAAACAGGCACCTTAACTCAAGGGAAAGCTACTGTGACAACCGCAAAAGTCTTCTCAGAGATGGACCGTGGAGAATTCCTCATACTTGTTGCTTCTGCTGAGGTCAGATAAATCTTCTTTCTTAGCTTCTTGGATTGGTATATATAAACTGTTACTGAAGCGTTTCATATTGTCTCTTAATTTCCTTAGGCGAGCAGTGAACACCCATTGGCAAAAGCTATAGTTGCGTACGCTCGGCATTTCCACTTCTTTGATGAACCCACTGAAGACGGCGAAACAAATAACAAAGATTTGCAAAACTCTGGATGGTTACTCGGTACCTCGGATTTCTCTGCTCTTCCAGGAAAAGGAATTCAGTGTTTAGTCAATGCGAAGATGATTCTGGTTGGGATTTTATTCCATAATATATGATCAACTTTTTGCTTTTTGTCCTGCTCTCGCAACTGAAAGAAAGTTTTGTTTTATTCTCTTTAATCAGGTGGGAAACCGTAAACTTATGTCAGAAAATGCCATAACCATCCCAGACCACGTCGAGAAGTTTATTGAAGATCTTGAAGAAAGCGCAAAGACGGGAGTCATCGTGGCCTATAATGGCGAATTAGTCGGTGTGATGGGAATCGCGGATCCTCTAAAGCGAGAAGCCGCTGTGGTTGTGGAAGGTCTCCTTAGAATGGGTGTTCGACCCATAATGGTTACAGGTGATAACTGGAGAACAGCAAGAGCAGTCGCCAAAGAGGTTAGAATCCCAATTCACAATCTGTGGGATTAGGTGTGACCATTTCGTTTTTTGGGTTCGATTCCGGTTGGGTTATACCTGTTCCATTTTTTTAGTTCTTTTAAAATACTCACCCCTATAAGTAACGAACAATCTCGATAAACAGACTTGTTTTAGTTGAAAAATGACGGTTTTTTGGTGGAACTGAGTGCAGGTTGGTATCGAAGATGTGAGAGCGGAAGTAATGCCAGCAGGAAAGGCTGAAGTTATCCGTTCACTGCAAAAAGACGGAAGCACGGTAGCGATGGTAGGAGATGGAATCAATGACTCTCCCGCTCTAGCCGCTGCCGATGTGGGAATGGCAATTGGTGCAGGAACAGATGTAGCGATTGAAGCAGCGGATTACGTTCTGATGAGAAACAACTTAGAAGACGTTATAACAGCCATCGATCTCTCCCGGAAAACCCTAACAAGAATCCGATTAAATTACGTTTTCGCCATGGCGTACAATGTAGTGTCAATACCGATAGCAGCAGGAGTGTTCTTCCCGGTTCTGCGGGTGCAAATGCCACCTTGGGCAGCCGGAGCATGTATGGCACTCTCTTCGGTTAGTGTTGTTTGCTCTTCTTTGCTTCTTAGAAGATACAAGAAGCCAAGACTTACCACTATTTTGGAAATCACCAAGGAGTAAAAGTCCTTTTTTCTTACATTGGAGTGACTTGACTACTTTTGTTTTGAAAATAATTTGTATTACGTTTTGGTTTCTTCTTGTTGTAATCATGTAACAACGATATATTTGGTCTTGAGAGGTTTCCTTTTTCTGTATGTAAGAAAATTTCTCCTCTCCGCCTTTGTTGTAAAAAATAGTTTCGATGCTTGTGCTCGATTAATGTAAAATGGTGAAGTAGTTAATTTTTCTATAATGTGATTGTAAAACGATATTTTTTTTTATCTTAAATCGAATACATATTTAACAGGCCCGATTCTCGCACACTATTCTGATTACGCCGCTTCTTTAATATATACCCCTAAATTTGTTTGCCTCTTCTTTAAACATTCTAAATAATATTAATTTTTGTTATGAAAAAAATATATATAGATTTTTATAAATTAAAATTGTTTAGAGTATTTAGAAAAGAGACAAAAAAAAATTTAGGGTATATTGAAAAAATGACATTGTGGAGAGTATATTAGAGGCGGCCCTATTTAAGAAAACATCATTTTAAGGGAGCAAGTAACTTAAAATTTATCTGAATTTTGCGGCATTAACTAATTATTATGTACGAGTATATAACCTTGTAAGAAAAAGTAGCAAATCTATCTATTCATCCAAATCTAAATCTAAAAGTGAAAATCAAAAGAGAACTAGTTACAACTTTAGCTTTTGACCTTTTTTTTTTTTTTTTTTTCTCAAAACAACAACGGGACTATAGAAAATAATATCATTTTCAATTGAACTTATCTATAGACAAACATACACCAAAATGTGGTAGGTTTGTCACATTTTTCTTGAAGTGTTTTATTTATGATATTTTCACAAGAATAGGTACATTTTCATAAGCGTATATAGTCATACAGACATAGAATTTTTTTCACTATTATAAAACAAAAATAAAAACTAAACCCTAAAACAATTTTATAAACCCGAAATTTATAAATATTTATTGCAAAATGCTAGTGTCTTAATTTTTTAAGAAGTTCACAACACCTTTTAAGAAACGTGCTGTTTATATAATTAATTTTTGTATTAATTCTTAGCATAATTGAACTCTTAAAATAATTCATTTGTATTTTCTCGTTTAAAGGAAGAAATCACGGATGCGCTGTGGTATAAAAGATTCGTCACATAAACCACCGCCACGTTTCCAATCGTCTTTAGCTAATAGATGACACTATGACAGCTAAAGACACGTAATTATATGTAATATTAATTCAGGCCAGGGTAAAGTGAAATAATCACATATTTTCTTATTGAAAATGAATAGAACTACAAGACTACAATCAAATAGTCGTTTTTGTATTTGACGAATTCTTACATATTTACCTAGAACATTCTTTGCAATTAAGTTTAGTTTACTTAATTGTATATTTGTATTGACCCGTAAAAGAACCAGAGACACGGTTTATCCAACAAACAAAATAAAGAGAGCATCTTAAGTAAAGTCTTCCAGGAGATCATCATCGATGTTGTCATCACGTGTTGCTTCCTCGACACATATCATACATATTTACGTAGTAAATGATGATATGTGTATTTACATTTAGATTATGATATGTGCAGTATGATTATTAATTCAATTGGCACAATCTTCTTATGGATGTGTTTAGACGTATATTTAACTATATAAAAAGAAAAATTAACTATATAATATTGAATAGAAAAAATAACTTATCTGTTTAAGATATTGTAACGACTAAAATATATGATTAGAGCATTTCTAACGGAAATACTCACAAGAGTTTTTAATATTAAAAAAAAAAAAAAAAGATAAGAGAAGTTCTTCAACGAGAATCTCTTGCAAGAAGTTTAGAAATTCACTAGACAGATGTCAACATATAATTAAAAGGTTTTTTGATTTGCAACTAAAAAATTAAATAAATAATTAAACTAAATAAAATTGATTAAAATATAATAGGTAAAAATACTCATACGATTTCTTGTGAATTATGATGGCCTTATAATCTAATCAAATTCGATTTTACATTATATTCATGATAACAATATGTTAGTAGGTAGAGCGATAATATATATAGGACTCTACATAATGTATATTAAATGATAATGAGATATATAAGATTGAACGCGGATTATTTGTCGAATTCTGTGGTCAAGAAGCCTTTTCATTGATTAAGTGTAAGTAGGGACGATAAAATGAGCAGCCCGTACTTATTTAGATTTACCCCATTTAGAATCCAATCCATTTAGATCCAAAATTCATTTAGACCCATTGAATTTTGGGGTTTATTAAAATTACTCTAACCATTTAGACCCGTTTAAACCCACTTAACATCATATTTAACAATTTGCTTTTAGTAATATGTATTTCTAATTATTGTTGTTCAACATCAAAAAAGTTTGATTTTGTTGATATGTAACTTTTAATTGGTACAAATTTATTTATTTACGTGATTTATACATATAATATAATATTTTATATATTATATGACTAATTAAATATAAAAAGCAATAAAAACAAAAATACATAACTAATATTTTCAAACTAAAATTCTGAAAGCACGATAAAATTATGTTTTTTGTGGAAAAAACTATTTGAACAAACCCAACTTCATAAAATAAAAACATTCAAAACAAAAAAAAACTTATAGTTTAGTGTGTATAAAAAAGACTAAAATATAAACAGGTCTAACAAGATCCTGTTAAATATTGTCAAAATCCATTTAATAAATAGATTTAAATGGGTAAACCCATATAATGATAAATGAGACTAAATGAGCTTTTATTTTAACAAATGATCCATTTAAATCCGTAAATTTAATACTCATATTAACATCTCTAAACGGAAGCAATAAAAATGCAAAATAATTATAATTAAAATTATCGTATGTAGAAGTCAAAGCCAACAACCTCTCTCTTCTCCGCATATAAATGAACCAACCATGCACTCAGTTTTAGCGTCTATGCAATCTAAAACACGACGAAATAAAACACAAAAAAAAATGAGTAATAACAAAAACTTTAAAACAGACCAAAATATACTACGATATGAACAACAACAACAATCGACGGCTCAGTCTAGTTACAACGTTGGCGAAGCGGCGATGTCTAACACGACGATTATAGAATCAGACCCATCTCAAATTCTTTGTAAGTTATATTCATTTTTTTCGTACTATATAAATGTAAATATGTATATTTGACATATTCAAAGTTGAACTTATTAAGTTCTTTTTTCTATTGAAGTATGTTCCAATGCACCAAGACGATCTTATAACAGCTCTAAGAAAAATATGCCCACGACGCTCCTCAACGCAAACCCTAGCAATTTCCGTGATATAGTTCAGAAGTTCACCGGACGTTCTTCCGGCATTGATATATCCGTCGGGAGAAAAGGTCCGGTGACGTTAGATTTCAGGTCTCCGGCTTCGGTTTCAAAAGAAGTCATTTTTCCGAGCTCCGACAATATCCAATATCACGATTGTGCCATTGATACGCACGTGGGTGATGGAGAGATCGGTCACGTGACCTTTGAATGGGAAGATAAGCAAACGGGGTTGTGTGAGGTGGGTCAACTAAGTGATGACTATGAGCATTATGGTGGGTGTGATGATTATAATTATGATTATCATAATGATGATCATGATCTTATTATTAGGGAATACTTGGAAAATTATAGCTTTACTGGAGTTTTTACTATGGATTTTGATGACTTTTACCGTGACGCAGTAATGGTGGAGGAGTTTTTGATGAGAGATATCGACATATGATTATTATTTTTTTATTTTATATAGATTATAAAAATTATCATGTATGATATATGATGATACTGAAACATTAGAGTATTCTTGAATGTAATAATTCTATATTTTATGTATAATATTCAAGCGATTTTTTTTCCTTTTGTATTTCCAATATATCTGACTCCGTCCTTCAAATATGTATGTGTTGCTGTTTTGACATTTCAAAAAGTTTCCAATTTATCCGCGTATAAAAAGAAGTTAACTCTTAGACTTATATTATTTTCTTCATAACTTTAAGTACGATAAATTAAATAACTCTTGTAAAAGTTAATTTTAAACTATAAAACAATAATGTCTTCAGAACTCTTCATTTTCTTTTGTCTGATTAACTCTTCATTTTTCTTTGTTTTGGCGAATCTGTTTTTGAGACTTTGAAATGGTACGATAAAAGAAACCAATATTTTATCATATGATTAAATGTGACAATGACCAATAAGTACATTATATTGACGACCTTCAAATGTACTAATTCGACTAGCGAACGTCTTATATATGACTTAGTCAAGCAAATTATACATGGATTATTTTATTTTATTTTATTTTTCTTTTTTACTTTTCTATTTTGATATTGAAATGTTACGAAAATATGATATAAAATTTCCGTTTAGTTCGAACCAAAATATTCAAGCAAGGTAACATTTTATAGAATTAATTTCAATAGTTGGTGAACAATATAGTTTTCAACAAATTAATGGACTGTGGCTGGTTTTTGTTTTAAAGTTGGCTGCCTTAACATTTTTCTGACCCAAAAAAAACTTTAAGCTAAAAGTTTCTATGCATGTAAATATACTGAAAGTCCAAACCAAAATGTGTAAGTAAGCTAGTTACGATATATTTGGTTCCTCTAAAAAAATTATAGAATGTTCAAGAAATCGTTAAGAACTGGCGATTTTCCGCCTAGCTCTACTTATCGCTTCCGTAATTTTAAATTTTAGAAATTTTAGAATATATATATATATATATATATATATGTATATATATAATAAAAATAAGATAATAGAATAACCTTAAAATATTCAAAATTATTAAAATGAATTCAAAGTTCACACTTTAGAATAAAATATTTTAATGAAAAACACCAAAACTATTGGTCAAATCATTTAAAAAACCTTAACTAAATTACTAATAAAAAAATATCTCAAATAAGAAATTTTAATGAAAAAAGTCTCTCAAGTACTAGGGCGATGTTTTTAAAAATTTTCAACTAAATTATTAATGAAAAAACTCTCAAATAAGATAATTTAGTAAAAAAATTCTCTATTTATAATTCTACATAAATATATCTCATTTAATCGATACTTTACGTTATAGTTTGTTAAAAATGTATGTATTTTTTGAAACTAGAAATATGTGAAACTAATTAAACATTTAGAAACTTCAAACTTATAAATTCTAATTGAACATCAAATAATAGGAAAAATAGAAGTAATGAACAAAAAAAAGGAAAAAGAGAAGTATTCAATTAAAAGAAATGACATGTGTAAAAATTTGATCGATCACTTGGCACATATTTCATTTCCGTTAATTACAATTATACTACTTGTCAAATTTTCATGAGAAGAATCGAGTTTTATGTAAATATAATAATATGATATAAAACACACAAGAATTGTTTAAGTGAAATGACAAAAATAGAAGTAGAAGGGTCAAGTTTTTTAAAAAAAAATTTAGTCAATGAATAAGATAAGTCTATTTTGTTTTCACTAAAATTTAAATTAAAAAAACATAAGTGACACTTTGCCTTGGACCAAGTCAAAACACAAATTAGCTAGAAAAAAACTTTGGACACGTAACATCAAACGTCCGTAATCATATTATGGCTCACAGCTCACTCAGCTTGTTCAACTTTATATACATATATAGAAGAGAGAGGAATGGATGTATATATTATATGATTACTACAAATCTTGTTACGCAAACATGGAACAATAACGTTTTATTTTCTAAGACGTGTAGCGAGTAACCATGAGAAAACGTAATGTATGCCGTTTTAACGTTCAAATATGTTTGGGTATTATTATAAACTTGTCCTTCATCCGTACAGTACATCGAGTTGACGAGGAAACAAAACAAATAAATCAAAAGAAAAAGAACATCTTGTTATAAAGTGTTACCTTTATTTACTTGTATTTATGATAGAGAAATGTTTTAGAATAGATGAGAAAATAAATACCCGATAGAATAATGAACAAGAGACTATAGGAGAGGGGGGCGAAATGTTTATTATAAGTTTTTCTTATGATGTGAAGATGTACAAAATGAAGTGCGAAACATACATATATATAGGCGTACAAAAAGGTAAGTTTACTGTGCAAATAGTGACGTGTGGACTCCACATTTGCCAAAACTTTCCGAAATATTTGAAGATGTTTGCCGACTTTGGTATTTTTCAACACTCCCCCTTGGAGACCATCGTCACTATGTTTCTTGCGTCATGTATCTTGTACTGCCTCATTAAAAACCTTTTCATGGAAAAACCCAGTGGGATAAAAACCATGATAAGGGAAAAAGAGTGCAGTACTCCCCCTGAAAGATGGATATGATCATTTCTTCATAAATCTCGTAGANTTTATTATAAGTTTTTCTTATGATGTGAAGATGTACAAAATGAAGTGCGAAACATACATATATATAGGCGTACAAAAAGGTAAGTTTACTGTGCAAATAGTGACGTGTGGGCTCCACATTTGCCAAAACTTTCCGAAATATTTGAAGATGTTTGCCGACTTTGGTATTTTTCAACACATCTAAAGTTTTATTTGATGGTATATTATTTGAAGTTTATCCACCTATACACAGTTAACCTAAGGATACGAACTTAATGACTTTTAACACTATATATGTGACGGTATTATAGTTTCCTTTTTTCGTTAATACGAAAATATAATTGATTTTGTATAGATTAAACTTACCATAAAAGATGTATACGTTGATCTCTTTTTTTTCTTTTTTTCTTTCTTTTAATGTCTAAGAGGTTATGGGTCGAAACCCATAATTCTCTGAAGACTAAATATAAACCATTTTAAATTATTTCTTTTTTGAATAATAGATCCTAAAAATACAAAAGCTATATGATACAGAAACTGTATTACAAAGTAACACAAGAGTTTTTTTCCAACGAATTTGATTAATAGAAAATATATTTTTTAAGGTTTTTCTTCGTACTATTTTTTATTCTCTCTCTCTCGAATATTTTCAAATCAACAACTTTGATTTAGAACCCCTAAGACACAAAACTCCCGAAATTACAAAACTTAATGCTAAGAATGCTTTCTCTTATTTGTGCTAACTTTCTCTAAAGCCTTAGCACACTATTTATACTAAACAAATCGTGGCTATGCAACAAAATACTTTACAATTTCTAAACCTAATAGAAATTGATAATTTTCTTTTTCATTTTAGGATTAGGAAATTATCCACTATATTTCATTTTTCTTCTAAAAGGAAACTCTTCAAGCTTCTAGACGTTCCTCCAAGTCTTCTAGATGTTTCTCCAAGTCTTCTACATGTTTCTCCAATCTTCTAGACGATTTTTCAAGTCTTCACATCGATCTCTGTTCTTCTGACTTACTTTTTGTACTACTTTTAAGTATATCAGAAAATAGCTCATCTTGCATCTTCAGTCTCCCGTTTTTTTTATTTTGAGTCCCTCAAGCATCTGTCATACTTAGAAAACTTCAGTATCAAACCAAACTCCCCTAGAATTCAAAACTCCGCCCGAATTCATTAGTCCAAAAATAAACTAAAATGTAATTGTTCATATTTTCTCCTCCAGCTTGAGAACTCAAAGTTAAAAACATCACCAAGGATATTACCATTCCCCCCATGCCTGAATCACAACATAGTCAAAATGAATTAGAAAAATTTTCTCGCTTTGCAAACCAAGGTTGATAGCCTAGTGCACCATCTCCGTAGAGATCATCTTTCCTAACCCAAACCTTTTTGAGCTTTATAACTTCATGACTGGATTCTTGAATGAATCTGAAACAATTACGCTTACTATGTCCTTGAACTCTACAATGATAACATGTAGGCACACAAAATCTCACATCATAAGCCTTCTCTATTCGATTTCTCTCCCTCAACAATCTGAAACACCTTGGCCTAATATACCTAACAACTCCACAATGATGGCCAATGGGTTAATAACTTCGTCGAGGTTCACTCTGCAATTTTGGTTTTTCATTCACAGTTACAGTATCTGACGCAGTTTCTGTCACAGTTGCAGTTTTTGACGTTTTTCATGCAAACGTGACTTTTCCACTAGAAACAAACATTGGATCTGATTTTGAAAGATTCCCTTTAAATCTAAAGACATATCTATCAGTTTTTCCAATATTCAGAATATGATCTAACTGCTTTGTGCCATTATTAAGCATCCTCAAATTCTTTTGAGTTTCTTCCAGTTAAACTCTAACTTGTGATGCTTCTTCCACTTTCTCTGTTGCATACCTTTGTACTTCAACTACCTTAGCCACTAGCTTGAGTTTCTCCTTTGTCAACATTGAATTCTCTTCAACTACTTTAAGCTAATGTTCATACAACATCTTGTAGTTCATATCAAATTCTTCATCATCAACATTTTTTGTCTCCCTATCATTTTCTGTTGCAGATTTGTTGTTGTTGTAGGTTCTGTTGCAGTTGCAGCTTCTATTGCAGTTGCAGCTTCTGCTCCTGATGCATGTTTCGCTCCTGTTGGAGGTTTTGTTGCAGTTGCAGGTTTTGTTGCAGTTGCAGATTGTGCTCCTGGTAGGTTTCGCTCATGTTGCATCTGTTATTGTTTCAGTTCCAGAGTCTGTTGCAGCTTCTCCTGACACAAACTTGATTTGTCATGAACTGGCTCTTCCATGTCTAGTATAACCTACGCCTTTGTTTCTCTTTCTTGACTAATCTTCTTTTCAGCTTTTAGTTCTTCTTGAAGAGATTGAATGATCGTTTTTAATCGAAGTTTCTCTTTGATCAAATCATGATTTTCTTGCCCAATTCTAATGAGTGCTTCTCAGACCTCTTTGCAGCTTTTATCAAGATCGACTTCCTCTTCTTCCTCAGAATCAGAGTCTAAAGCTTCTTCTTCATCAATAAACTCGGTGATTCCTATAAAGGCAACAAAGTTGTTTACTACTTCTTCATCTTCACTATCTTCTTCTGAATCATCTTCAATATCCTGCATTTTTTCATTTTTTTTTTTATCACTAACACATTCATCTTGAGTATGTCCCAAACCTTTACATCATGTGCACTTAATTTATCATCTGTTAATCGTCGAACATTCACGACCAAAGTGTCCATAGCCTCGGCATTCATGACAATGTATATTTGCTTTCTTAAATGATTTTCCTTCCTCTGTATTTGAGCTGAAACCTTTTTTTCCTTGTCATTGTCCTTGCTCTACTTTCCTTACTGCTCGATCAAATTTTTGGACTAGCAAACTTACATGATTTTCTTCATTCATTTGAGCTTTATTCTCAAGAGATGTTAATGCTAATCCTTTGCTTTTCTTTGTTCCTCCTAATTCCATCTCATGAGCTTGGACCATCCCCACCACTTCTCCAAAACTGAGTTCATCTGTGTTGTTAGATACACTCAAAGCAGTTTTATAGGACATGAATTTTGACGGTAAGCATCTGAGAATTTTTTTCACCAGCTTCTTATCTTTATATTTCTTCCCAAGAGTTAATGCTTCCTGAGCTAGAGAACTGATTCTTGAACTAAAATCTTAGATTGATTCATGCTCTTCCATTCTTAGATTCTCAAACTTCAAAGCCAACATATCTTTTCTAGAGGTTTGAACCTTGGAGGTACCTTTAAAGTGAGTTTGCAAAATATCCCATGATTCTTTTGCTGTTTCACATCCTTGAATCAACTCAAATTGCTTTCTTTCAAAGCTACAATGAATAGTCGTGAGAGCTCTGACATTGTATTTTGATTTTTTTAATTCATCATTGGTCCAATCATTCTCAGGTTTGGCTATCTCTGCACCAGCTTCGTCCCTGATCTTGGGTTCCATCCACTTCTCTAAGACAATTTTCCAAGCAACACATCAATGCCCTTTATTACGGACTTCATTCGTGATTTCCAAAATCCATAGTTTCCATCATCTAGTATTGCTTTCATGTTGTTGATGAGTTCATGATAGCTCTCCATCTTTTCAACAGGATCCCACCTATTTGCAATCCTCACAAGTGATTGCTCTCATACCAATTGAAAGTGCAAAAGCTATCTGATACATAAACTATATCACGAAGTAACACAAAAGTTTTTCTCCAACGAATTTGATTAATAGAAAATATGTTTTACAAGGTTTTTCCTCACAGTATTTTCTATTCTCTCTTTTGAATGTTCTCAAATCAACTACCTTGATTTAGAACCTCTCAAGACACAAAACCACTTAGCCGTCTTAAGCTTGCTAGTATTCTTTCCCGAAACTACAAAACTAAATGCTAAGAATGCTTTCTCTTATTTGTGCTAAGTTTCTCTAAAGCCTTAGCACCCTATTTATAGTAAATAGTTCGTGGTTGTGCAACAAGCCACTTTACAATTTCTAAACCTAATAAGAATTGATAATTTCCTTTTTCTTTTAGGATTAGGAAATTATCCACTATATTTCCTTTTTCTTCTAAAAGGAAACTCTTCAAGCTTCTAGATATTCCTCCAAGTCTTCTACATGTTTCTCCAAGTCTTCTAGATGTTTCTCCAATCTTCTAGACAATTCATCAAGTCTTTACATCGATCTCTGTTCTTCTGACTTAATTTTTGTACTACTTTTAAGTATATCAGAAAGTAGCTCACCTTGCATCTTCAGACTCTTCCTATCGTAAATTGAACTTGTAATCTCTTATGTTTCTATGTTTTTGAGAACTCAGAAATTTACCATCAAATCAACTCATCGTTAGTAACTTGATTTTATTTTTACGTGTACTGTCATTAGTTTTTAATATTTTAAGCTAAATAGATCGATCAAATGATACGATAGTTTAGACAAAAAAAAATGATACGATAGTATGTTCTTTTCTAAAATGTGAAAGGATTCTAACAACAGTTCATAACAAGTGGACTTATTAAATTCATTTCCACATTCAATTAATCCGAGATTTTGACCATATAGTTTCATGAGCTTTTTCTATTGCTTCAGTTTGTCCATATGATATTATTTTTGCCAACAATATACCACCGACTTGGATTGTCAAACCACTGTGATTTAGTTACATTTATTTTAATTTTTTAAAATGATTTGAATCGTTAAAAAGAAAACTAAAAAAATGTAAAAATTAAGATGATGTTGTTTTACATGTTTTTTAGTGGAAGGGTTATGATACTCATTTTACTGTTCCTCCAATTGGATTGAGGGGAGGATTAGCCGATTTAACTATTCTTTCATCTTATGCGAATTTTATTGATAGTAGAATTGTATATAAAGCTAGGACGTTTTATCTATCATTTGTCTATGGCCATCCTCAGAGTGACAAACGAAAAGAAGTGTGGGATAAGCTCTCCCACAGTAAAGCCAACAGGAGTGGAGCTTGGCTCCTTATGGATGACTTTAATGATATAGTGGACCACACTGAGAAGAAACGAGGGCCTGCACGACATGAACGGTCTTTTATTAGCTTTAGAAGGTTTTATTCACATAATGGACTGTGGGACGTAAAACACTAAGAAAACCCACTCTCTTGGAGGGGTATGAGATATGATCATTTCGCTAGAGTAAGACTGAATAGAAGCCTTTCTAATGATGATTGGATTGAGTTGTTCCCCTCTGGATGGGCTGAGTATTTACACTTTGAAGGCTCGGATCATCGTCTGTTAGTTACATTCATTAATGATTCACGTTTAAAAAGAAAAGGATGCTTTTGGTTTGACAGAGGTTTATGTGATAAGGAAGAAGTCCATAATTTTATAGACCAGACTTGGAAGCAATGTGGAGAGCAATCTTTAGAACAAAAAATAGTAGCTTGTAATAGCAGATAATATTCTCATCACTCATGAAACGTTTCATTACTTACGGACGTCTAAAGCAAAATTTTTTGGATCAATGGCGGTAAAAACGGATATGAGTAAGGCCTATGATCACATAGAATGGGGCTTCCTCAGGGATGTTCTTGAGAGATAAGGTTTTCATTTAGTATGAATTAACTTGATCTTGGAATGTGTGACCTCGATCTCATACTCATTTCATATTAATGGAGCGCCACAAGGAAAAATAATATCGTCGAGAGATTTAAGACAAGGGGACCCCCTCTCCTCTTATATATTCATTCTTTGTACAGAGGTTCTGTCAGGCCTCTGTAATGCTGCACAACAAGATGGTCTACACTCTGGTATTCATGTTTTATTGCACAGCCCTAGAGTCAGCCATTTACTTTTTGCTGACGATATATGTTTTTCTGCAAGACTAATCAAACTAATTGTGAACCTCTAGTGTTGATTCTGAATCAATATAAAAAAAGGTATTAGGACAATTTATAAATCTTTAGAAATCTTCTATCACGTTCTCAACAAAACTCCTCAGACGCATATGACAAGAGTTATGAGTGCGTTAGGTATAAGTACGGAGGGAGGAACAGGTAAGTACTTAGGTTTGCAAGAGAATTTTGGAAGAAAGAAAAAAGATATGTTTGCTGTTATAGTGGACAAGGTACGACAAAAATCACTTTCTTGGACGTCTAGATTTCTATCTCCAGTAAGAAAACAAGTTTTGTTGAAAGCTATTCTATATGCGATGTCAACACACTCTATGACGTGTTTTAAGCTGCCAACGTCGATCTGTAAGCAAGTACAATCTCTTCTTACCCGATTTTGGTGGAATAACAAACCAGATGTCCGAAAAATGAGCTGGGTTTCATGGGATAAACTCACCCTTCCGAAAAATGCTGGAGGTTTAGGGTTCAGAGATTTACAAGCTTTTAATGATGCTCTTTTGGCAAAGCTTGGGTGGCAGTTGATTCATGATACGGATTCCTTATTTTCGAGAGTGCTACTAGAGAAGTATTGTTATGATTCATCTTTCTTGGATGTAGGCTTTTCTGCTAATCATTCTCCTGGATGGAAAAGCATTCTTGTTAGTCGAGAAATCTTAAAGTGAGGACTAGGATGGCGAGTGGGAGATAGGAAGCATATTCAAGTATGGAAAGATACATGGTTATCTATGACTACCCCTACAATACCATACGGTCTAACACCTTTGCAGGATATTGATCTTCGAGTCTCTGACCTAATGATCTCAGATTCTAACACATGGGACTGGATAAAGATTCAACGAACTATTCCTCAATATGAGGAGCATCTTTTGCTACTATCAATCCATTCATCACGACGCAAAGATACAATGGCCTGGCTACCGATAAAGCAAGGGATATATTCAACAAGATCAGGATATGGTTTACGGGCTACAGTGGAATTAAATCATCAAGAAAAAGAGTTCAATAAATGCTCATTTGGCAAAGTAAGACACTACCAAAAATCAGACATTTGCTATGGAAGATAGCTAAAGAGGCATTACCAGTTGGGGAGAACCTTGCACGACGTGGAGTAGCTCAAAATTTTGTATGTGTACGATGTGGAGAACAAGAAACATCGATTCATGTCTTTCGTGACTGTCAATTTTCACAAGAAGTATGGGATATGGCGCCAGTACAACGACTACAGAATTATGTTATTAGTTCGACATTAGAGTTCATACTTCTCTAAAATATATGCTGACTCTCTCTCCTATGGGAATGACTACTTCGTTATTTCCTTAAATTTGCTGGAAGATGTGTACTGCTCAAAATCAACTTGTGTTTGCTACAAACACTTCACTCCTCGGAACATCATCGAAAAATTCAATAGCTGAACCAAAAACATGGAATGAAGCTCAAGAAGGGATAGCCAAATCTAGTCGAAGAGAGCGGAGTGACGACCCAGTGCAGAGGACAAAGAAGTTTCTTTGTTTTGTGGATGCTGCCTGAAATGTTTCTACGTTAAGAAGTAGTATTGCTTGGATTAGTCGATCAAGTGAATTCTCCTTCAAAAGAGATATGCCATTGCCGAGAACACATGTGGGATCTGCTTTAGATGCTGAAGCAATCACTATTCGAGAAGCTTTAAGTGACCTACTCGCCTACCACTTGGATGATATTCAATCGGATTCACTAGTTCAGCTAATTAATGTTGATGTTTCTCACAATGACATCTATGGAGTTTTGAATGACATTCGAGAACTTAGTTCTTTGTTTTCTTCTATTTATTTTTCTTTTATTCCTTGTTTGAATAACTTGGAAGCTAATAAGTTAGCCACGTCGGCACTTATATCACTTTTTCGTTAATAAAATTTCCGTATGATACTATGTTTTTGCTGACGATTTGCACAAGAAGTATGGGATATGGCGCTAGTACAACGACTACACAATAATGTTATTAGTTCGACATTGGAGTTCATACCTCTCTAAAGTATATGCTGACTCTCCCTCCTACGGGAATGACTACTTCGTTATTTCCTTAAATTTGCTGGAGCATGTGGACTGCTCAAAATCAATTTGTGTTTGCTACAAAGCACTTCACTCCTCGGAACATTATCGAAAAATTTAATAGCTGAAGCAAAAACATGGAATGAAGCTCAAGAAGGGATAGCCAAATCTAGTCGAAGAGAGCGGAGTGACGACACATGGAGGAGGATAAAGAAGTTTCTTTGTTTTTTGGATGTTGCCTGAAATGCTTCTACGTTAAGAAGTGGTATTGCTTGGATTACTCGATCAAGTGACTTCTCCTTCGAAAGAGCTATGTCATTGCCGAGAACACATGTGGGATCTGCTTTAGATGGTGAAGCAATCGCGATTCGAAAAGCTTTAAGTGACCTACTCGCCTACCACTTGAATGATATTCAATCGGATTCACTTCAATTAGTTCAGCTAATTAATGTTGATGTTTCTCACAATGACATCTATGGAGTTTTGAATGACATTCGAGAACTTAGTTCTTTGTTTTCTTCTATTTATTTTTCTTTTATTCCTTGTTTGAATAACTTGGAAGCTAATAAGTTAGCCACGTCGGCACTTATATCACTTTTTCGTTAATAAAATTTCCGTATGATAAAAAAAAAGGGCAATTCTCATCAATACCACTAAAATAAGTTTATTTTCCAAAAATACCATAACAAGTTTTATTTTTCAAAAATACCACAAAAAAGTTTTATTTCCCAAAATACCACAAAACTAAAACTAACCTTTAAACCTTCAAAACTAAACCCTAAACCCTCAAAACTAAACCTTAAATCCAAAATACTAAAACCCTAAACCCAAAATACTAAACCCAAACTCAAATATTTAAATTATAAACCCTTATAATTCAGTTTTTAGTTTTGTGGTATTTTTGGAAATAAAACTTTTTAATGGTATTTTTGGAAAATAAAATTTATTATGGTATGTTTGGAAAATAAACTTATTTAGTGGTATTTGAAGGAATTTCTCAAAAAAAAATTGTAAAAATAAAATTACCAAATATTAGATTCACCAAAAACAAAAAAAACCACAAACTTATTTTTGCTTTTACAAAATCTTGAATTTTGAGTTAAAAATGTTAACAGTGACGTAAATAAATATCTTTATTCTTAGTATAGTGTTCTTTTTTTTTGGATTAAGAATTCCCAAAATTTGAAAAACTAATTGCCAAATACATTGCAGATTGCAGACAACGAACTTTGCCTAGTTTCTCAAAAATTTTTACAATGACTAAAAGACAACACGGCCCAATATAACTATTTGGGCCTGTGAATCTAAAGTTAAGGCCTACTACGAAGCAATTTACTTGTTTCCCTTAAACCCTTGGCCCCCGAAGATTTTAGGGCTTTTTCTTATCTTCACGATTCTCTCATCTGACTCAAAATTCTCCGGCAACACAGTTCACCGGAACTCGTAGACGGAATTAGATTCTTTCCCTGTAGTATGAAACTATGAATTTGATCTCTAGAACATTGACAAGAGTAGTGTCTTCCTCACTATACCACTCGAAAGCAGCGAAGCTCCCCACTCAAAAATGGGTAATCTCGCAACAAATCCGCGTTTTCTCCGCCACCGTCATCGGCAGTGGAGGAAGGAGACCATGGGCTAATGCATCAGTGAAACCCTTGCCAAATGTTGCGGCGGAGAAAGAACTGACTCCGCCGAAGAAGATTGAGTACAAGCCGGAAATTTCGAATTGGATCAACCTAATTGGATTCGTTGAACAACCTGTTCAATTTGGTCCTTGTTCCGATGGAAAATTCTGGGCTGGAACCGTTATTTCGCAGCGTTCGGGTTCAAAATCATCTAATTTCTGGTACATTTTGCTTTAAGCTTATTGATTTTGGAAGCATGAGTGTGATATATATTAATCAAAGTTGAAAACTTTTCAGGATTCCGATTATTTTTGAGGGGGATCTAGCTCGAATCGCAGCTCAGCATGTTAAGAAAGAGGATCGAATTCATGTTTCTGGGAAGCTGTTTATTGATTCGCCTCCTCCGAATGTGACTTATTCTCAATCCAATGTTCAGGTGACTTTTATATAGGAATTGAGTTTTCAGTTTTTAAAATCAGCATATTAAGATTTTGTAGTTGATGGAATGAGTTTTATAGACTAGATTCGTAATCTGTTTCATGTTCTTGTTTATCCCTTTAAAGCTATATATGAATAGTTTCGTGGATTCATTGATAACGTACGAAGGTCGTTCATAGTAGGTTATGGTACAGAATCTTAACTTCGTACAATCTGCAACTTCTCCAACTAAGACAATCTCACCACCTGAAAAAGAAGTAATCAGCACCAAAAAACAGCCCGGTATGTCTTATGTCCTTTTTTAATGTTATGCGAGAGAAAATACTAATGTTATGTACCTATGTTCGTTGAATTTTCAATAATATTTTGTATCTTTCAACTAGTGGCTCTGCTAGGTCATGATTAAAAGTCTTTTAGGAGCTAACTTTCTATCTTGTTATATAGTGTTCGAGTTAACGTGATTCTCTTTGGCAATATCTCTTGTGTACAAGGATTTGCGACATTTGAGTTAACACATTTACTATATTCTATCTTTCTAGCAAGATCCAAAAAGGTTAAAGTCATAGATGAAGAAACCTCTATTTCTTGGAAGCACCTTATTGAAAATCCTAAAGAGTGGTTGGATCACCGTGGGAATAAAGCTAACGGATTGGTAAACACACTTTGATTCGGATTCATTTCTCTCTCAGTTATGTTACTTGACAACTATAAATCTTTCGGTTATAGATATACCCTTGTGTAGGTAAAGCCAGGACATCCCGATTTCAAGAGGAAGGTTGGTGGTTATTCTCTGTGGCTCAGCACGGCTCCTGATTGGGCTTTGCTAAAACTCGAAGAGCTTGAGTTTGATGTTTTAGTCCCTAAAGGAAACATCAAACTGAATCAACTTAAAGGTAAGTTCTCCTTTCAGTAAGTATTAGGTAAGTAGTGGCATTCTGTTACCATCCCGTTTTATAAAATGAGCTATCCTGAGATTTAGGAGAAGAATCTTGGAAGGATTTGGTTCAGAACCCAGATAAATGGTTCGACAACAGATCAGATAAGGTAAAATACAGCGCTCCAGGTTATCTTTGAAGAGTGAAAACACTAGTCTCTCCTCATTTCTCTTCTTTATAGACTTTTCACTAATGTTTTGAACACATGTAGACAAATGTGAAAGCCCCTGACTTCAAGCATAAAGAGACTGGAGAAGCACTGTGGATGACCAATTCTCCTATTTGGGTACTGTCAAAGTTACCACCTCTAAAGAAGAACCAAGAAAGTTCTCTCCTGTCCAATTCAGTCTCGCAGCTTGAGCTTGACGTTGTAGTACCTAAAGGAAATCTGAAACAGCTTAAAAGTAAGCTCTTTTAGCAAGTTCAGACAGGTATGTGGCATTTGTAATGTTCTCGTTTTTCTAAAACGAGCCGTTGTGAGATGTAGGAGACGAATCTTGGAAGAACTTGGTTCAGAACCCGAGTAAATGGTGGGATAACAGATTAGACAAGGTAATATATCATCTTTGAATCTTTGAAGACACTATTCTCTTTCCATTTCTCCTCTTAAGTTCATTTCCGAATTTCCCGATAATGTTTTTGAACCATGTGTAGAGAAACCCGAAAGCCCCTGACTTCAAGCATAAGGAGACCGGTGAAGCACTGTGGATAAGTAATTCCCCGACTTGGGCACTTTCAAAGTTACCACCTTTAAAGAACCAAGAAAGACCTGTCATGGCCTAGTTTGTCTTGCAGCATTATGTTGATTTTGGCCACCCACTATGTAAAAAGGCCGTATGACTTTATTTTTCCAGTCTTATACAAAGAGAATTGGTTATAGTAACTTCAGGATCCTGAGTGAGAAATTATCAAAATGAGCATATCATATCTATAACTATAAGTAGATTTTGGTTAGGATCTCGTAGGGGTTTTAGTATTTATTATTTAACTTTTCAGTAAATAACTCTTAAAGCCCTTGCTCTATTGCTGAAACCTGGAATCCTTATCAGTGCCACGAAATTTTACATTTTTCACGTTACACCCAACCCATTGTGTGCATTCTAATATAACTTCACAAGTCGTGTGGTTTAAGTTTAACTAGAAAAAAGAACATATAAACTACATAAGCGAACTGAATTTTCAACATGAAGTTTATATGACACAACCGACAAAATTTGGCTCAATGGTTTATTACCACAAAAGAAATCTGCTCTCCTTAGAAGCTGCAAGTTTCACAAATTCTGCATTCCGCTCATCTGATCTTCATTCTTTTGTTGTAGAAACGGAAACAAAGGAATCATCTATGCAACATATATACAGAACAATTAATGAGAGCTGGAGACTTGTTTTCATTGAGATTTAAAACAAGCAAACTGAGTAATCGCTTATGTTCGAGAATTTAGTTTTCTGGTTTCAGTTGGGTCTGCAGGATTATTGTTGCTCAAGTCACCTGCTACATTCCTCTGATCCTCTTGTTGAAATGTTTGATTCTGTCCGTGACCAGGAAACCCTTGTCTAAATCCTGAATTTCCTGCTAATCCATGTGGAGGACCATAGTTTCCACCGTTGTGCATATTGTAATTTGCTGGGTTCACTGGAAATCCTTGGTTGATATTTGCAGATGTTCCTTGACCGTAACTGCTTGGTGGTCCTTGATTGTAGTTTCCATGGTATGGAGGCACCGGTGCTCCTTGGCTGTGACTATAACTCGCCTGATATGAAGGCATTGCGCATCCTCGACCTTGAAATTGTCCATGGATTTGAGTTCCTCGGCCTGGATTGTAACTGCCCTGGTATGAAGGCATTCCACATCCTTGACATCGATATTGTCTAGGGAATGGAGTTCCTTGGCCTTGATTGTAACTTAACTGGTATTGAGGCATTTGATTTCCTTGACCTTGAGGGGATCCAGGATACCACTGTCCAAACTGCGCAGGACCATAGTGTCCACCATTCTGTGGACTGCAATTCCATTGACCTCCTTGGTTGTAGTTCACAAATTCCCATTGACCATAATTGCCTGGTGGTACTTGGTTCGGAGGCACTGGAGCTCCTAAGCCTTGGCTGTAACCCATATGATATGAAGGTATTTGACCTTCTTGGCCATGTCCTGGCACTGGAGTTCCCTGACCTTGGTTGTAACTCCCTTGATATGGAGACAATAACTGACCTCCTTGACCTTGCCCATGTCCAGGATATCCATGTCCAAATCCTGGACTTCCTACTTCTTGTGCAGGACCATAGTTTCCACCACTATGTGGAGTGTAATTCCTCTGGCCCATTTGGTTGTAATTTTCTTGTGTCCCTTGGAAAAAGTTTCCTTGCGGTGGCCCTTGGTTGTAGTGCACAAATGCTTCTTGACAGTAATTGTTTGGTAATCCTTGGTATGGAGGCGTCTGAGCTCCTTGACCTTCATTGTAACCCACCTGAATGGAAGGTATTTGACTTCCTTGACCTTGTCCTCGTCCAGGGATTGGTGTTCCCTGGCTTTGGTTGTTACTCCCTCGAAACGAAGGAATTTGACTTCCTTGAGTATATCCTTGTCTTATGGTCGGAGTTCCTTGACCTTGCTTGAAAGTCCCCTGAAATGAAGGCATTTGACTTCTTTGAGCTTGCCCTTGTCCATGGATTGGTATTTCTTGGGTTTGCTTGGCACTCCCTTGGAATGAAGGCATTTCACTTCTTTGTCCTACGGACAGAGTTCCCTGGCTTTGCTTGGAACTCCCTTGAAATGAAGGCATTTGACTTCCTTGACCTCGACTTTGCCCTTTTCCTGGAATTGGCATTCGACTTCCCTCATCTTGCCCTTGTCCTGAGGTTGACATCTGACTTCTTTGACCTTGCCCTTGTCCTAGAGCTAGAGTTCCTTGCATTTGCTTGAAACTCCTCTGATCTGGAGGAGTTTGACTTCCTTGCACTTGTCCTGGGGTTGGGCCCTGATCTGGAGGCGTATCACTTCTTTGAGCTTCCTCTTGTCCCGGCGTACTCTTCTTCTCTAGAGAATCAAATCCTTCTTTAGTAGGGACAGGAATTGGCCCAGGTGTGATCACTCCATTCTCGTATTTATCACCTGACAATGAAACACCAAAAAACAGCAACTTTTTCATATATAACTTCCCACAATAAGATAAGACATCAAAAAATCAACAACACTTACCTCCATACACCTTATTCTCAACATCAACATAAGAATCAGGAATTATGTACTGAACACCAGGCAAATCTGTTTACAATCACCACAAAAAAAAAGTGCCAACAAATCGAAAACAAATCCAATTGTATTCAACAAATGCTTTCATATATCATTCATTACCTCTAAACTTTTCTACTTCTCCTATTGTCATTGTTGCTTGAAAACCTTGGTAACTCGTTGTGCAAATTGCATAGATTTTTTTCTTAGCTTCTTCCAAACTGGAAAAACCAACAGTACATGCAAAAAAATAACAATATCAATATATTGAATTTGATGAGTTCCAATTTGAAAATTACAAAAGCAGAGAAACAATTGTAAGATTCAAAATTAACAAAAAAATATCAAGAAGTACGAACCTTAAAGCAAGTCCTTTAGCACAAGTTTGCTCAAAAATCGATATCATTTCATCTCTGGATGGAAGATTATCTTTGGGGAAATTCATTGTAATTAACCAATGATTAAAATCGCATCCTTCGTTATCTGGAGTGAACGAATCTTCTCCAGAGTACGGATCATACTGATATTGAGTCGTCGAGAATAACTTCGCCGGAGATTGGTTTAATTCCGTCGATTGCTTCACCACAGATCTCGGTAACAAGGATGACACGGGAGTGAAATCGGAGGGACGAGATAGAGTGAAGGATCGTTGGAAATAGTAAGGAACGGTGACAAGAACTCGCCGGAGACGGTGCGAGAGCATGGCCATTGATGCCGGAGACTGAGAAAACGCCGGCCGGGGACGTATACTAGAAATTTTCAGTTGGTCACACAGTGACTAATGGGTTTAGGGCTTTTCGAGTGGTTTTACTGATTGTTATTTATTATAAAAGCCCCTTACGTTTTCTCAGTTATTGTGAAACATTACACAAAGTTTCAGAATTATCAATATTTTCCCAGGTGTACTTATTGGGCCGATATTTTGGAGTTTGTCTCATTTGGCTACTGAAACAACTACACGGTTTCAAAAAATTCATGTACTATTGTCTAAGTCATGTTTAAACAACACTCGATATTTTGGAGTTTGTATCAAGAGTGTTGTTTCGTTTGTAAGCTCATCATGGATTTGGACAAGCTTATTAGCTGTTGCAATACCTAAGGGAGACCAAAATAGCTACAATTGTTATAAAGTGTTACCTTTATTTACCTGTATTTGTGGCGGAGAAATGTTTGAGGATAGACGAGAAAATAAATACCCGATAGAATAATGACCAAGAGACTATAAGAAGGGGGAAATGTTTATTATAAGTGTTTCTTATGATTTTAAGGTGTCCAAAATGAAATGCGAAACATACATATATATAGGCGTAAAAAAGTTAAGTTTACTGTGCAAATAGTGACGTGTGGGCTCCACATTTGCCAAAACTTTCCGAAAAGTTAGAAGATGTTTGCCGACTTTGATATTTTTTAACACTCCCCCTTGGAGACCATCGTCACTATGTTTCTTGCGTCATGTATCTTGTACTGCCTCATTAAAAACTTTTTCATGGAAAAACCCACTGGGATAAAAAACCATGATAAGAGAAAAAGAGTGCAGTCCCTTTTATAGATCACGTAGATGACGCATTCCTATGTTTTGAATATGTTTCTTGAATGTTGTGGTAGGAAGCGCCTTAGTAAAAAGATCTGCTGCATTTTCACTTGAGCGAATGTATCGGATATCCACTTCTTGATTTTTCTCGAGCTCTTGAGTGTAAGAGAAAAATCTTGGCGGGATGTGCTTTGTTCTGTCGCTCTTAATATAGCCTTCTTTTGTCTGGGCAACACATGCAGCGTTATCTTCATACATGATTGTTGGTCTTTTGTTGTTGATTATTCCGGCGGCTTCTTGTATGTGATGTGTCATGGATCTCAGCCATACACATTCTCTACATGCTTCATGAAGCGCAATAATTTCCGCATGATTTGAAGAAGTAGCGACCAATGTCTGTTTCTGAGAACGCCACGAGATCGCAGTACCTCCCATAGTGAAAACGTATCCAGTTTGTGATCGAGCTTTATGTGGATCTGATAAATAACCTGCATCTGCAAATCCAACTAGACCAAGATCAGAGTTTCGAGAATAGAATAACCCTAAATCAATTGTTCCTTGAAGATAACGGAAAATATGTTTAATTCCGTTCCAATGTCTTCGCGTTGGACATGAACTATATCTTGCAAGCAGATTAGTAGCAAATGCTATATCTGGACGAGTACAATTTGCAAGATACATAAGTGCACCTATAGCACTCATATAAGGTGCTTTAGGGCCTAATACTTCTTCGTTATCTTCACAAGGTCTAAATGGGTCTTTATCAACATTTAGTGATCTATTGACCATCGGAGTACTCAAAGGATTCGCTTTATCCATATTAAAGCGTTTTAACACTCTTTTAGTGTAATTTGATTGATGCACAAATATTCCATCTTGGAAATTCTCTATTTGAAGTCCGAGACAAAATTTTGTTTTTCCAAGATCTTTCATTTCGAACTCTTCTTTCATATGAGTTCTTGCATCATCAACTTCCTTTTGAGTTCCTATTATGTTCAAATCATCAACGTAGACAGCTATGATCACGAATCCGGTTTGAGATTTCTTAATGAATACACAAGGGCATATCGCATTATTGGTATATCCCTTTTTCATCAAATATTCACTTAAGCGATTATACCACATGCGTCCGGATTGTTTCAATCCGTATAGTGATCGCTGTAATTTGACTGAACAAATATTCTTGGATTTTTCTGGGATTTTTGATCCTTCCGGGATTTTGAATCCTTCTGGGATTTTCATATAAATGTCACTATCTAGTGATCCATATAGGTATGCAGTCACAACATCCATAAGGTACATATCTAGATTTTTTGATGCCGTTAGGCTCATCAAGTACCTAAATGTGATTGCATCCATAACCGGGGAATATGTTTCTTCATAATCAATTCCCGGTCTTTGAGAAAATCCTTGTGCCACAAGTCGAGCCTTATATCGTGTGACTTCATTATTCTCATTTCTTTTTCTTATAAAAATCCATTTGCATCCAACCGGTATTACATCTTCAGGTGTAATAACAATAGGTCCAAATACATTTCTCTTATTAAGGGAGAGTAATTCATTTCTCATGGCTTCTTGCCATTTCTCCCAATCGGGCCTTTCCTGGCATTCCGATACGGACCTTGGGTCTGGATCCTCATTTTCATTATCAATTTCTTTGGATACAGAAAAGGAGAATGTTTCATCCTCATTATCAATTTCATATCTAACCCATACTTTTCCATCTTGAGCATAATTAATAGAAATTTCACATCTTTCTGTATCACGCTCGACTTCAAGACTTTTCTCTTTCTCTGGTTCTTCTTGAACTTTTTCATAAATGTCTTCTTGACATTTTTCTGTAAGTGGTTCTTCTGGAACCTTTTCATTTTGTTCTCCCAACTTCTTTTTCTTTCGGGGATTTTTATTTTTCGAACCCATTGGTCTCCCCCTTTTCAACTGCATTTTGGGTTCATTAGCTTTATTCTCATCAATTTGTTCTTCAGGAACATTAATTCTTGATGGAGCATTTGCAGCAGGTATATATGATTTTGTTACCCTTTTTGTATCTGTGAATGCATCTGGTAACTGATTTGCCACTTTTTGTAAGTGCACAATTTTCTGAACTTCGAGTTCACGTTGGTTTGTAGGGGGATCTAGATGCAACAAAGATTGTGTGCACCATGTAATATCTTTTGGAACCTCTTTAATTCCTCCCCCTAATGCTGGGAATTCATCTTCATTGAAATGACAATCGGCAAAACGAGCCGTAAACATATCACCAGTTTTCGGTTCAAGATACCGAATTATACTTGGTGATGTATACCCAACATATATACCTAATCTCCTTTGTGGCCCCATTTTTGTTCTTTGTGGTGGCGCTATAGGAACATAGACCGCACAACCAAAAATACGGAGATGTGATACATTTGGCTGCTGACCATATGTTAATTGCAAAGGAGAATATTTATTATATGCACTTGGTCTTATTTGGATCAAGTTTGCAGCATGCAAAATAGCATGACCCCATATAGAAATTGGGAGTTTTGTTCTCATTATCAATGGTCTTGCAATTAATTGCAGTCGTTTTATCAAAGACTCAGCCATGCCATTTTGTGTATGAACATGGGGGACCGGATGTTCCACATCAATTCCCATTGACATACAATAGTCATTAAAGGCTTGTGAAGTGAATTCACCAGCATTATCAAGCCTAACTTTCTTTATGGCGTAATCAGGGAATTGTGCTCTCAATCTGATTATTTGAGCAATAAATTTTGCGAAAGCCGTATTTCGTGTTGTCAATAGATACACATGTGACCATCTGCTGGATGCGTCAATCAATACCATAAAATATCGAAATGGCCCGCATGGTGGATGGATAGGTCCACATATATCTCCATGTATTCTTTCTAAGAATTCAGGAGATTCATTCTTAATTTTGGCTGGCGATGGCCGAGTTATTAATTTTCCTTGAGAACAAGCATTACATGAAAATTCACCCGATTGAAAAATCTTCTGGTTTTTCAATGAATGGCCATTAGAATTTTCCACAATTTTCCGCATCATGACTGAACCTGGATGTCCAAGTCGTTCATGCCAAATTTTAAAGGTACTAGTAAACTGCGGGTTTACGGTAACATATGATTCAATCATATTTATTTTTGTGGAATATAATCCAGAGGATAATGCTCGTAATTCCTCTAATACAACTTTTCTTCCAGAAATTGTTGCTGTGATGTAAAGATATTCAATGTCATTTTTGTTCATAGTTTCTAAATGATATCTATTTTTGCGGATATCACTAAAACTTATTAAGTTTCTCTGAGATTTTGGGGAATATAATGCATCATTTATTTCAAATTTTGTTCCCCTTGGCATTTGAAAACTGACTCTTCCAGAGCCTATAACAATCTTTGCATTTCCAAATATTGTATTCACGCTTCCGGCGGAATTATTTATTTTGAGGGATGAGAAGTATTTTTTATCTTTAAGTATCGTGTGCGTTGTAGCACTGTCTGCTAGACATAAATCTCCATCCCGAATTTCAGATCTTGACATATCTGTATTTTTTATATTCATAAGGGATATATTAATAAACACTCAAACAAAGCAAACACTGATATTATAAGAAATATTTAAAAATATTTTACAACACACTTTAGAAAATGAAAAAGCATATAACATTATTATTATTATTATTTTTTTTATAATAAAACGATAGTGACTTTAATCCACATCTTGTGCGTTGATGTCTTCAGGACCAACGAGAAAATCAGAAACATCGAGATGTGCATCATCATTTAATCCATGGAAAGAGGGTCCTGCTTCATCAGAGACAAAGTTGGTTTCACCATCTCTTTCTTTTCTCTTTAGAGATTGCTGATATAAATCAGCCAAATGTTTCGGCGTACGACAGGTACGGGACCAATGTCCTTTCATTCCACATATGTGACAAACATTCTCAAAATGTTTGTTTGTTGTACCGCCAACTTTGTTTTTCTGAGAATTTTTATTAATTCTTCCGGAATTAATATCATTTGGACGGAATCCTCTTCCTTGGCCTTGTCCACGTCCTTGTCCTTGTCCACGACCACGACCACGGCCTCTACCGTGCCCATGTCTTTGCAAATTATTGTAGTTGGTTGTTGCAACATTCACTTCGGGGAATGGAGCAGATTCAGTTGGACGAGTCTGATGGTTTAACACCACAAGCTCATTATTTTGCTCTGCAACTAGCAGAGTTTGCATCAGCTTCGAGTAAAGAGTGTACCCTTTTGCCCGGTATTGTTGTTGCAGGATTACGTTTCCTGGATGGAACGTTTGGAGAGTTTTCTCGATCATATCATATTCTTCTATTTTTTCTCCACACAACGCCATCCTGGAAGTGATTCCGAACAAAGCGGAATTATATTGGCTTACACTTTTGTAATCCTGAAACCGCAAATTTAGCCACTCATGTTTGGCTTTAGGTAAGATCACATATTTTTGGTGATCAAACCTCTCTTTGAGCGATTTCTAAAGATCTGCAGGGTCTTCTTTTGTGATGTATTCATCTTTTAAACCATCATGAATGTGGTGGCATAAAAATATCATGGCTTGTGCCTTTTCCTCCTCCGATGTTGTTTTTATCGATTCATCGATGGTATCGAGGAGTCTTTTTCCTTTAAGATGTCTTTTTGCTGCTACTGCCCATGTCATATAATTTCTTCCGGAAATATCAAGGGCATCCATCTCGAGTTTTACCAAGTTTGACATTATAACTGTAAACATAAATTAACAAATTTATTAATCAAAATATTTAAATAAGATATTGCAATTTCAATTATTATTATTATTATTCATAACATCATTAGGATTTTATTTAACTTATTTAAAAACACACATAAAACGTCTTTATATAAAAAGCGCAATTACAAGAAATATAATTACATAAAATATTAAAACAATATTTATGATAAATTCTCCGGGAGTATATTCTCCAACGGAAATTCCATAAATAGAAATAATAATAAAAATTACACTTAAAAGAAATAATAGTCGAGGCATATTTCTTGAAATCTTGAAAATTCTTCTTTCGAAATCTTGAAAAATCTTTGAGAGTAATTTGAGAGAAGATGAAATTTTGTGTGAAAGGATGAATGAAAAAGAGTATATTTATAGATTGTAAAAACTATTCACTAGCCGTTATATAACCGTTGGAAAAGTTGAAAAATGATTAAATTTTTATGTTATTTTATAAATATATCCGTTGGAAATAACGGTTCTAAAATAATTAATCTGAAAATATTTGAAAATTAATCAGATAATATTTATCAGTTCAAATATAATTTTATTAACATATGGTGATAGAATTAGTTATAACATAAAATAAACAGAGATTTAACAGCATAATTATGATGACAGAAATAACCATATTAAAAACAATAAATTATTAAGGCGGCAAGCCGACCATGAATATAAATGAACAATTAAACAAGTAAATAATTTTTCAGGCGGTAAAACCGACCATTGAGAAATAATTATGGTGACGGAGTCATCCATATTAAAACAGTAAATAAAAGTAAGGCGGCAGAGCCGACCATGAACAGAAAATAAATAATCAGGCGGCAAAGCCGTCCATTATAAGGTATTATAGTATATATATAAAAGTTAAAATTATAAACGCTTATCGTGCTGATAACGTGTTATAAAGTGTTACATTTATTTACCTGTATTTGTGGCGGAGAAATGTTTGAGGATAGACGAGAAAATAAATACCCGATAGAATAATGAACAAGAGACTATAAGAAGGGGGAAATGTTTATTATAAGTGTTTCTTATGATTTTAAGGTGTCCAAAATAAAGTGCGAAACATACATATATATATGCGTAAAAAAGTTAAGTTTACTGTGTAAATAGTGACGTGTAGGCTCTACATTTGCCAAAACTTTCAGAAAAGTTTGAAGATGTTTGCCGACTTTGATATTTTTCAACAACAATAATGTTTTCTAATTAATACATCCTTCGTTTTCTGTCTTTGAAGTCTTTTGGTTTTTGTGTATGAAAACACTGATGTTTCATCTTTGTTCTGTTTAACTCTGTGTGAGGTTCAATAAAGACGGATATAGAAACGGGTCGGTATAAGACAAAGTATTCATCAGTTTAAATAATTTGTAGGAAACCAAAGAAAATCATAACATGCTATCAGCTCTCGAAGGCAATCTCCTAAAGAAGTTTTGAGGAGCTGAAGGAATATCAAAAACCCTAAGCCCTGGGTGTCTCATGACGTAGAACCCAAGAAAAGTCATCAGCAATCTCATGGAGACTAAGAAGATTACTCCACAAGCAACTAAACAAAACATTGAAAACAGAAACGTTGCCCTAGGATCTCTCCAACTCAACAGATTTTTCACTCTCTCTCCTTGTGTAGCCATATCCCCTAAACCCATCATCATCCTCCCTGCAATTCCTCTTAATCTATCGTACCTTTTCTTCACCACATCCGCAGATTTCGCGCTCGGAAACCCATCGAATTCCTCGTATAGCTCATCGGGTAAAGCCGAATCCGCTTTAGATAGATTTATATCCATGTGAGGTGGATGTCTCGGTCTCAAATGATATCGATAGAACCCGATCACGAAGCAATACAAAAGCAGACTGGTGACGCAGTGCTTAGGGAGAAAAACAATGAGCAAGAAGATAAAATGAACGAGAATCGTCGTTACCGGACTCTTCCATTTGCATACCGAATCAAACCAAATCCAAGAATCAATAAACGTGGTGAAGAAAGTCACAATTCGTTCGAATTCGCTCGTAAACTCCAAATGTTAGATCCAATATCTAGCATATATTCAATTACATCTCTTCCTAGAGGCGACTCAGTCCCGCCTAGCTTCAAACAGAGTATGTGAGTTGCTTGATGCCTAAGACTATCTAGCTGGTAAATAGAAACTGGAGTTAGATAATGCATTTCAGGTAGCAACGGTTCTGAGTATTTCTGAAGCATATCAACAGTCGAAATACATGAAAATCGAACCGCGAGTTGAATCTCTCCCATCTTCTTCACACCGTCCGGTTTCAAAACAATGAGCGGATATGAATGTGTATAGATCCTCTCGGTTTCGAGAGTGGACAAACGTATCCTGATTTTACCGATTCTCGAATCTTTTGAACTGTTTCCATTTCCAGGTACTAATAAATGCAAATTGTCAAAAACCGCAATGGTTATAACGGTATAAGGATCATAAACCTCCCAAGTATACTGCTCGGGCTAAAACTATCTACAATTGTCCTTGTTCTCCCCCTTTTTTGCCCATATTTAGCCACACAATACGCATTGGTCGTTCCTCAACCGTCTCGTGACTTCATGGGCATCAAACCAGACGCACTGATGACTCCGATCTCCAACACACCAATAGCTGGAGTCCATAGAAGCTTAGCAGAAGCTCTGTAATCACTGCTATACTGAATCGACTCGTCAAGCACATGGTAACCTCCGTCCAACGAAACCTGCATATGAATCCTCCCTGCAAATCCCGAGTCCCCTATGCGCTCAAGGTTGTACCATAGAGCGGGTACAGGTCCGGGTGATACCCTTCTCTCAATCTGAGACAACTTTATCTCACATTTCCTTAAACACTCTTCTTTTTGACCTACCTTATCTTCCAAACTAAGCAACAAACTGTCTTCAAACGGCTCAACCGCAACAAACATCATATCCTCGTTCCAAATCGGACTCATTGTCCGTGTCTGTTAAACCCGACTTCTCACAACAACATTTCCTACAAACCCTTTTACTAAAACCTCCGGATTCGTTCTGTTTCCTTGCAATGGAACCAAATCTTGAGCCTCAATGACATTCACTCGCAAATACCATAGCCTTGGAGATAGATACACTTTAGACCACGCAATCACCGCGTTTTCTCCATTCACTGAAGCGGAATCCGAATGCCAACCCTCAGGGAAAACTTCATCAGCGTCTGTCCCCATCCATACTGACAACATAACCTCTCCACCAAACTTGTTCCCATTTCTACCTTCTAATCTATACCATTGTGGAGCCAATGGAATATCCGGAGGGACACGTGTCGGAATCCCAGCCACTTCGAATCTACACTTTCCAATAATCTCTTCCTCGTTCACCTTCACTACCACTTCCAAGACATTTCCTTGAAGACGATCACTATTAAAGGCGAAAACTAATTCGTGAAAATCAAGAGTAGGGTTAGGGTTTGTGCTACGTTTGGTTCTTCCTTTGTAGCAACCGACTGTGACTACAACGAATAAGTCGTTGGAAGGTAAAGCTCGAGCCTTAACGATTCGGATGTAAAGAAATGTCATGCGTTCGACAAGATCGAATGATGACGTCAGCGTTTCACCGCCGATTTTGGGACGTTTCTTTTAGAGAGAAGTCGTTCTCTTCCATCTTTTTGTTGTTGTGATTCAAAGCTGCATCGAAGCGTTTGTGATTACATAGTAGAAAATGTTTTCAATATTTGTTTGTTTTTGAGATTTTTTTTCTTAAGAGAAAATCGTGGGAGGTTAATCTAACGATTTGCATTTCAATTTGAGATTTTCTTGTAAGAGAGATATCAAAAGGCCAAAAAATATTTACCGTTTTTTTATAATAATTATCTGGAAATTCGAACAGATACATTAAATGTTGTTTAGTAATTGAGTTTGAATTGTGAATGTTAGATTTTATTTTGCTTCGAAGAGAAAAGACGTTACCAATCACTGGTTTCATATGCCGGTACAAATATATTAGGGGTTAGAGAATATGTTTTTTTACATCAAACTATCGTTTTAAACAAAGGGAGAACGATCTATTTTAAAATCACATCCCACCACATAGAATATAGATTATAATCTCGTGATGTATATCCCTGAAAAATACTTTAATATACTAGTAATATTTTTCGATCTGCATGCACAATTCGTGGGAGAATCTGCATTTCAGTAATTGTCGTAATGTGATCGACGAGTCTGCAGTTCACAAGCTTTTGTTTACCATGTCAAAAGCAACCAATGTCGTATTCTCTAACTTGGTTTCAGAACGAGGTTGTTGTGCGTCTTTCGCAGCAATCACTGGTGCCTTTTTTTTTTTCCATCAGACCGTTTTACAAATATCGAACGTATTTTGATGTTGCATCGATGGATATTAGTCACCTCATTTTGATCGAAAGATCAGTCATGATTGCGTTAAAAACACTTACCAGTTCATATGGGAGACACATAACATCATGTTTTACCATCACGTGAACCATTATTGACACCACCAACGTCATGCAGTGAGTCTATTCCGTCTAGAGATCTTGCACCACAAGCTAATCTGGAGTCCAAACCACATCACAATATTCCGTTATTTTATTTGCTTCGATATGAAGGATTTGCGATTGCTCTTGTCTTTACAAACACTAGTGCTCCTTGTCCAGCTTTGTACAAAACTGCAGAATATGATTCAGTGTACTAAGGTT
This sequence comes from Crucihimalaya himalaica, assembly GCA_004349715.1. Lineage (NCBI taxonomy): Eukaryota > Viridiplantae > Streptophyta > Magnoliopsida > Brassicales > Brassicaceae > Crucihimalaya > Crucihimalaya himalaica. Next base: position 973,195 of record SMJT01000035.1, on the reverse strand, counting down.
TCACTATGTGTTTCCCACTGAATTAACCACCATTAATCGACATACAACATCAAATCGATTTAACTCTAGGTGTGACGCTTTCTAACATGCCTCATTAATTATCAAATGAGTCCACAAGAACATAAAGAAGAATTTGGTTGTCAAGTTGAAGATTTGCTTTGCAAAGGTTACATACGTGAAAGTCTTAAATTAATTTGTGATTCAGTTTAGAGTCAATTTGGTTTAACCCACAAAATTTTGATTTTAGTTTCTATCAAATTCATATAATACTATACCTTTATAATTATTTTATATATAATTACAAATATAAATTTTTAAGAAATATTGGTTATCAGTTTGTTTTACTCAATGATTGGTTAACAATAAATAAAATTAATAGATCAGAGATTGTTCATCACAAACTAAGTTGCAACCAACGAAAAATGAAATTATCATGGGCTCAATTGACATTATTGTAGATCTGATTCATGAATTTTGTGAAACATTCTTCAACGTTGGTGGCATCAAGAGCTGATGTCTCAATAAACAAAAGTTCCTCTCTCTCCGCAAACGACTTTGCCTCCTCCATTGATACTTGTCGGCGATGGTCAAGATCAAACTTATATATTGCCAACGAGCATGATTGTGACGTTGTTGCCATCAATGTAGTTACGAAGTTCTTTGAGCCACAATTCCACAATGTAGTTACGTAATGTCATACACTATTATAGCTCCCTTGGCTTCTCTATAGTAACCGCTTTTGACCGATATATATATCTACACGTAAATAAGAAACAATTTAGCATGTAAACAAATACTGTATTTAGGAGTATCTCATTTCGATTCCAATTTCAAATATTTTGGGCATTCGGATATTCGTTCGAGTTTGATTCGGGTTTTTCAGATTTTCGGATTTAGGTTTCAAGAACCCATTTAGATATTTTATATTTTTGGGTTGGGTTTCGGGTTGGGCTCGGGTTTTCCGGTATTGAAGTTAAAACCGTTTGGGTATTTTAAAATTTCAGGTTCAGATTCAGATTTTTCATTACGGTTTCGGATCGGATCCTCGGGTCCAAGTATTATGCTCAGGCCTAACCATATGATTTCTATACATTTAAATCAAATAGAAAAATGGACAAATCCGGTTGGGTTCTTCTTTTTCCGGATTCTGATTCAATTTGGATTGGTTAAACGGAAAAAAAAATGACTTAAGAAATAAGAGAAGGATTTATAGATCACACAGTTCTTGACCAGAGTTATCCCAAAACTGAGCTTTAATGAGCTTATTATCGATGTGATAATCTCGGGACCTAAATTCAATACCAATGGCTGGCTTTGACTCAATATTAAACTCATTTCTTGTGAGCCGATAACAAATGTTTGATTTTCCCACACAGGAATCTCCTATCATCAGTATTTTGAATCTATAATCGTAGCCATTGTTGGGTATGTGTGCTTCCATACTTCACAAACCGAAAACTCAAACGGCTCAAGAAAAAAATGATGGAAAGATTGATTTATGTGTGGGTTTTAGAGGAGGGAAAGTCTTTAATGCCATTTTTAGAAAAAATTTAATTCCGGGTATTATATTTTGATTTACATGTCACTTTTTCAATTTAACATGTGTTATTCTTTTTTTAAATAAAGGACTTAAAAAAAATTTTTTAAAAAAAAATCGTTACGCTCCTCTTGAGCTCTTCTTCTCTTCCCCGACGACGAGACTCTCCTCCGAGGAAAGCAGACACGCTGGCGAGCCTCCTCAAACTCATATATTCAGTTTCTTCTCCTCGTCCACCTCTGTTATAGGTTAGTTCATTTAGATTTGAGATATACGTTTGGAGATCTGGGGATTTATGGATTTTTAAAAATTTAGTGATTTGATTCATGAATTTGCTTGTTTTGGTATGCAAATTTGGTTGGTAATCATGTTTAGTGAGTCGATAAGTATTTACATTGGTTATTTGTCGAATACATTTGTTGAAGCTTTGGCAATTAGAATCCCCAATTGGAATTTGTAATTGACAAATTTGACAAATCTGCAGATATAGGACGAATGGTACACATGTAATGCTTTTAACTAAAGATACACTTTATGACACATGTAATGCTTTTAACTAATATCTCGCCAAAAAAGTACATTTTATCACATGTGTACTGATTTTATTTAATATCTTACCCCACCAGAAAATACATGTGGAATGTTTTAATACTTTGTTAAATTAAAATTATTTTAGATTTAGGACATTCGGTTCCGGTTCAATTTTTTTAAATAATAATATGTGACTCAATTATACCTAATATACCTAGTTGTACCAAATATTGAAATTATTAATGGCGACGTTTCAGTTTCGGTATGCGACATTTTATTTTCACGTGGCCACATTTCGGTTTTCACCTCATACAAATGTGTCTTTTGGTTGGGTAATGAAGAGGTTATAAATTTGAAGAGGAAGAGTCATCCAAATCCAAGAAGAAAAATCATTCATATCCAAGAAGAAGAGACAATGAAACACTTTGAAGTTGGCGAGTCATCCAAATCTAAGAAGCAGAGACACCCCTCTTTCATGACTATCTTAGATCTTCCTCAAGATCTTCTCACCACCATTCTGCTGATCGTGTCTCAAAATAAACTCGGTGATATGGTAATGGTGAAAGCGACTTGTAAGTTTTTTCGGACAATAGTTGAAGATCTTGTGTTCTTGAGGTCTATTGATTGTTATCTTATGCGTCTTCCATGGAATTTCTTTCATGAACTAGATAGGTTCACTGTATATTGTTTTGAAAACAATAATCCTTCTACTATTTTCATGAGAGGTATGTCTGAGTTCTTCCGAGAAGGCGATTTGGATCGAGGGCTCTCAACTCTTAGAGATGCTGCCCTTAAAGGATATGATGTTGCTATCTACAGTTATGCAATCCTTCGTAGGATCATGACTCCTGGAGACCCTTTTGACAGAGAACTTATTAATCCGAGTAGAGTTTTTGTTAGAGAAGTAAGAAGGAAACTGGTGAAAGTAATCATTCCTTACACATGGCCTTACGAACTTCCTCCACTGTTTCTGGAGAGGAAGGCTCAAATTGATGGTCGGAAACTCTACAACTGTAAGTGTGTTCCACGAAATAACTGGGAATACGATTGGAATGAGAAATTCAAAGGCGGCGAAAGAGTAAACATGTGTGATTCATGCTTTTGGATCATCCAAATGTACTGGTTTTGTAGAGAGTTTCGTGACAAAGTTGACTGGTTTTGATACATCTCAATTTTTTTCTTAATGTGAATGTTTTGTAATTGAGGAATGTAAACATAATATCACATAATGTATTGTTTACTATAGTTTTAATCCCCTGAAACTCACTTAACAGCTTGTTCTCGTTAAACGTTACCTTCGTTCTAGTTACTCCCGCATAAAGTACAACTAAGTTCAACAAAGTACAACTATGTGAATGTTGTACATATGTTTAATTTCTCTAGCCATCTATGCGAATGTTGTACACATTTTTAACTCCTCTAGACACCTATGTGAGTGTGTTAATGAAATTTCACATTAGTTTGAAAATGACGATTGTTTTTTTTCTTCTTCATATTTTAGCTATGTTCAACAAAGTACAACCAATATAATTGTACTGTGATCCGTAAATGTATTGAAACTGTATCGGGTTATCAGGTTTGGGCTAAATTTCTTTAGGTTGGATTGATAATTATTGTTAATTAGACTGTAGTTTTGGTCATTTCTTCCCATTTCGATTTAAAATTAAATGTAAAAATATGAAAAAATATGAAAAAATAAAGATGTCATTAAAGACTCCTTCCTTTGGAAAAGTGACATTAAAGTCATTCTTCTCCCGTGATTTAAAATTATATTTATAGTACAATGATGAAAAGTTTACATTTATATCATATCCATACAAATTTATTAAAAAATCTCTTTTACATAGTGTAAAATTAATTTGTTGATATCCAAATTTTAACAACTTTGTCTACTAGATGTTGATAATTTAGATTTACAGTAAAACCTCTATAAATTAATATTCTATAAATTAATAATCACTATAAATTAATAAATTCATTCGATAAGATAATAATTTTTTAAAAATTCCTATGTAAATATATGGTCCCAACAATATGATAAATTAATAATTATAAATCTTATGCATACATACCTAAGAAAATTTTGTAAAATATAAATATGTTGTTGTTTGTTTATTCTTAAAATTAGAATCTTGGTGGAACTCATCTCTAATCTTCTTTATTGCATCCACAAATTTTGGTATTGTATTCACATAATTTTTTTGCGTTTTAATCCGTCATGGTTGATTTTGCAACATCTTTTAGATGAGGAGTCATTGCTAAGTTTGGCGTAAAAAAAAAATAAGATGACGTAAAGAATGCTTAATGAATTACCAAAAAAGTTATTAAAGCAAAAAAATGTCGTAGAAGGCAAATAAAATAAGTAAATACAAAAAAAATAGAATATTAACAGAATATATATATATATATATAATATTGACAATAATACATAAGAAAGTTCAAATAAAATTAAAATTAAAAGATTATGAAGTGCAATTTTTATCTCTTTTAGTTAATAATTTATTAATTTATCGATTAATTAATAAATTATTAATTATCGATAAATTAAAACCTTTCCAAAACTACCAAAGTGTTGTGGTATAGTCGTATATAGAACAAAAAATGACTAAAATACTCTTCAAGTGGCGTTTCATTAATTGTTGTGAATCAAATGTTTTCTTTCTTCTTGTATTCTTTTTTTCCGATATGGTGGACCCATTATCTAGACTGGTGTTGTAGTTTTAAAGACACTGCAACATATATATATATATATATATATATATATATACATTGTGGGGCAAAAGAACTTATATATAAGTTGTGGACAAAAACATATATATACGTTAATGGACAAATAATTGTTAGTAGCATATGCTTGAAATCTCTAGATCTTGTAAATGGATAACATTTTTACAAAGTTAATCATCGATTTTTGTCCACTGGAATACTTAAAAATTAATCGAATTGCCAAACAACAAATTATTTTATCCATTTATAATTATTGTATATAAATATATATATATATATATATATATATATACAAACATAAATGTCTGGACTAAAAAAATATATATAAATGTCGTGGAAAATTATTTAGCACCATATCAAAGCAAAAGCAAATGTAAAACATTTTCAATAGTTAACTTTGCTGACAGCAAAACCGTATGTATTCTTATTTTTTCAAAAAAAAAAAAAATAGATTCGAGTTTGATATGGCTAGATTCTCGAACTGTGCTTGGAGCTTATGGGGATTTATGAGAGATTAAGAGGGCATTAGGGTCTTCTTATTTGTGGCTTGTAGTTTTAAAAAATATTAAAAAAATGTGGTATTTCTAAAAAGGTTTTGAGGAATTATGGTATATGTCATAATTTTCTTCCATCTTAAAAAATTGTTAGCTGCTAGTCGAGCGCTCGAGGTAGACGTAGCGCCTACCGAGAAAACCGGAGATTATACGGAGTTTAATCAGGGACTAGTTTTTATTACTATTTTTAGTGTTTTTTAAAAGAAAATAGATTTAAAAAGAAAATAGATTTAAAAACATATAATACAAATATACAATTGATAGTATGCTTGTTTTGGTCTCGATTTCATAAGCGTGTTGGTCTCATTTTGTATATTGGTCTCCATTAGGTTCAAAATGAAAGAATAGAAGTAGAATGATTAAAGATAAATAGATTGTTATTGAATTTTTAGTAAATGGACCAAATTTTTATTAAATTTTGTAGAAAAAATTTTTGACCCAAAAAGTTTACCAAAAATAAAAAAATAAAAATCGCAAAAAAAATCGGAAAGGCGAAAATTAATCTGCTTATGCGGAGATTAATCAAAGAACTGATTTTTCCAACCGATTATACACTGATTCCAGACTACTACCTAGCTAGCGACTAAGCGGCCGGATTATAGAACAAGGATTTTCTATAATGAATATTGGAGACAGGGAAAAGAAACTATCTTCAAAGTTTTATATGAAAATTTAATATATAATATATAAACCAACAAATATATAAAGGAGTGTGGTCATTTAATTGTACCATTATACGCATCGCAGAGTGTAGTGTTTGTTTCTTCTATATACATTCCTATGAACAGAAAAAAGTCGTGGCTCCTGATGGCTATGCACTTTGAGGTTTGAATCACTTCCATATCTCATTGTGCAAATGCCACAATGGGAGCTTTCGAAACTCTATTTCACATGCAAATTGCGGCAATATAGCTAGCCTTCAATTGCCACAAGAATCCTCCCAAGTATGGTTTGCTTAAGCTGCTTTGTGTGCGTTCACCATGATGCCCTTCAGGATCGGATCCACATTGTCCTACAAAGTCAAATGACAAGTTTAGTTCTATTCATAGCTGTCTTGTTGGTAAGGACCGCAACAATGTTTCACCTTCTAACACTTACGATGAATCTCAACCGATAAGCAGAGACGAAAGTGAATGTACCAGCAAGTATACATTCTTTCATAGATTCCAGTCAGACTTCAGTCCAACACCAGTAAAGACCTGTTAAGGTATACTCAAGCTTCCTCCGTAGTGTTCGCTGATCGAGGCCTATGTAAAGAAAGTAGTCTGATTACTTTGCCAATTTCCGATTTTCCCAAATGATTCAATTCAGGATGTAGATTTTTTTTTCTTAGCGATTTGAAATGTCGACAAAAATTTTGCTCTGACCTGAATAAAGGGAGACAATGTCTCATAGACTTGTAGGAAAAGATGGCTCCTTACTGCTAATCTGAAGGTAAAAGTATAATCATGACCAAAAGTGGTAATAATCTAAGATGAACAATCAAAGAAATCTTCAAATCAAATGTTTTAGTCAAATCAAATGTGTAATAACTATGATCAAATACAGGTGCAAGAAAGATCTATGCAATACCTTTTCAGAAGGCAGAAGCAGAGATATATCTCTTCAATATCACCTTCTACCTTGAGCTTAATGTACTGTTTAAGAAGTTCACACACATCGTAAATAGCTATGTCCAAATCATTGGCACTCGCATCGTGAAAACTCCCGATTTCTGAAATAGCGTGTTGCAGGACCGGGGATAACATAGGCCTTGACTGAGCAGCCTTGTAGTAAATCTCTGAAAGTTTTTCCAAAGTACAGTTGCCACTAACTTTGAACTTCTCTGTCCAAAGAGGAGGATTCCCAAACCAGAGAGAGCTACATGAGAATCCAATTTCATTCTCAGTGCTCTTTATATCTATCGGCTCCTCATCTTGTTTCTTACAAGTCTCCCTGGGAACATCTGATGACGACTGTTGTCTCCTGTAGGCAGGAAATGCTCCCAATACATCTGATCTCAACTCTTCAGGTAATTCTTGTAACACAGAGACGTCAACTTGACTAAGGGATGAAGGCATCAAATCAGTCATTTCTATTGTACGCTGTTTAGATGTTCTGGCAATGGAAGGATGCGGCACATACGGATCTTTATATTCCTAATTTCGAATATATAACGAAAACTATTAGAAATCTATATCACTCGCCTCATTTTCAGGTAACTGTTCTACTGTTAAGGATGGCCAAACATATGTGAGATGATTCATTCATGCTTTACCTTTTCTCCAGTGGTGCTCAAGCCATGTATCTTAACTGAGAGAGATTTTAATTCCTTAATACCAGTAGTAGTTTCTGTGGGAAGAAAAAGTAATCATCTCAGATGCACTGCACTGGGGAGAAAAACACAGTTATTTCATCAGGCTTCTAATACAGCTGACAAAACTAACCATCCAAGGAGACATGTGGAGTATTGCTGTTGATTTTTCTTTTGCCTCGTTTTTTCTCAATCAACTCAAACAACTTCCCCCCGTAGGTTCCATCTAATTCTGAAAGGAGCTCTGGAGGGAGGTTCTCTAGAACTTCCATGTCAAGGTGACACATGGGCGGTAAAGATGAATTTGTATCACCTGACTGAACTGATGGTTCTGCTGAATTAGATTCTTGGAGTCTAGAAACTCCACCAGTAACATGCCTATAACAATCTGTTTCAAGACAACAATTAAGTCCGTAGGTTTTTGCAGCTAAAGCTAAATAAAGAGTTCTTCATTTCTAGACCCATAACAACAAAAAAGGAAAGAAAAAGAAAACCGATTTTGGGTTTTGGGTCAGAATAATTTCTTCTCACAAACACACTAATACATTTTCAAACAGAACGTAGGGGTTATAATTTAAGACATATATAGCAAATAAGCGTGTCTTTCTGGGCATCACTTGTAAAGCTTTAACATAGTAAGCACTAACAGAACATTTATTTACCTGAGTTTTCCCTAACTACTGCAGCAAAAACATTATCATCTTGTTCTATTTGGACAGAGGCAGGTGCAGAGCTGAGCCATGATTTCAGAGTCCTTGAACCTTGGAAACCAAGGAAACAAGTATAAATGAGTAGGGAGAGACTACAATGTTTAAATCACTTTTTTTTCGGAACGTTTACCAGAAATGCATAAGAAATTTCATAAAGCAGAATGATCTGAAATTTAATATGTAACAAATCATGGTGAACCCTAGAGTATAATTTCCCCAGAACAAACCTCTATTAGAAGGATCAGCACTTTCAAGCTTAGAGACCTGAATCCCAACCCCACGAACTTCTTTAACATCTACCTCAAGAGAAAAAAAAGTTGACGTTTAATCATGGAAACTGCATGCAAGATGTTATCCAGGAGTCAATAGCTAAGAATAGTCCTACAGGACGTTCAGTCTCAAGGACTAACTTTCTCACTTTCCTGCAGTGTAGTATTTAACAACTCTGATATATTAAGCTTAAATTGGCCTCACAGGTTCATTTAATCTTTCAAACTAGTCTCATCCATCTTTAATAAAATTATAAAATTCAACTAAGCTGCTCTTGCATGTGAGGAAGGACTCAAATAGATGGTCAGTTAATAGCAACACCAAATCATCTTAACAAAGCAGCTGAGACCCACTTACCCAAGCAAAATGACACAAACAAGTATTTTGAAATCCTCTGCAGAACTTCTACGTCATCTGTAGCAGCAGGCACCTATAGCATCAATGATAAAAATAATCAGCCAGGATTACACAGGTATATATGCAAAATACTGCACGTGATATCTGTGGGAGAAAATAATACTATCATCCTAGTTTCCCTTAAATTTCCATTGTAACAACTCACAGTGATGGAACGACTCAGATTGTCACAGTCTCCACAACCCATATACTTTGTAGGTTCTCCAGCATCTTTTTTTCTCTTTTTAATCTGAAGTAACACCAGAGCGCAAACATTCACTATATTTTCTTTTCGTGATGAATGATGTCACCCTAACATGGCATATACTATCCAATGCATGAATACCATCAAAGTAAAAACCTTAAGAATAAAATACTATCAAAACAAATATTTTACAACAATGGAAACTAAGAGAAGGCATAAAACCTTAAGAGTAAAAGTGCGTCCTATCATTTCACATCCTTGCAGACGCAAAGAAACTTCTTTGCATAGGCATTGGAGGAAGTGTTGAACCTGCAACCATACAACCACACATATTCTTAGCTAACATCAAATGAATAATTTTTGGAAAAAAAACTACAAGACATTATTCGCAAGAATACAGACATCTTGCTGATCTCTGAACCGCACACCCCAATTCACTTCAGCCCCTATGGACTTACTCTCCTGTACATATAAAATCTTTTAAGTTACTGGTTGAGCATACACTTATCAGAAGAAAAATATCACCTACAGAAAGAAAAACAATGAAATGTGAAACAAGTGAGTGAGTCAACAGTTAAGCAGACCTGCACCGCTGTAACTGACCGTAGGTCTAGTCCTCTGCTATAACTCCAAAGCATCTCGCCGGTTTTCACCCCAAAATCCTTCTGAAGAGAATCCTGCAAAACCCGATAGCATACTTTTAGTATAGCTTAACAAAGTTGTCTCCTGTCTGTCGATGACAACTCCCCTTTCTTTGAAAAGATATTATCAATGAGTATTATTAAGCAGATGAAAACTAATAAGAAGCAGTAGTCTTCAAAGGCAAATATCATATTGAATAAACTTGCCTATGGTGTTTTGCTCAACTTCAAAACCAATTTCAACACATAAAGCTTAAACAAAGAAAAAAAAACAAACTGTTTCATGGAAAATTTCTTCTTAACAGCTATTAATAATGTCAACATATTATACAAGAACCACATGGTCTTTTAAGACCAAATTGATTTAAAATATTTCGGCTTCACAGGTGGCCCAACAATTACTAGTCAACAAAACGATACTGTTAACAGGTGAATAGAACCTAGACATGTCCATAACCACATAAATGGTTTACCTTGGAAATCAAACGTAACTGCCCACAGGTTTGAATATTTTGCTTCACCAGCTTCTCCTTCAACACAGAGCCTACACCAGGTAGTGTCCCGACTGGAAGCTGATCCAAGAACTCCTCTACCTGCAGAAATGGCAGACACTATCAGTTAAACCAAATAAATACAAAATGGCTTCTGCAGTCAAGAAACTAACCACAACTCATAGACCTCTTTCCACTGATTACGAGTCAGAAACAAACACATAGACCCAAAGATAGAAATCTTTTACAGAAAGCACCTTCTCAGCAGAGATATAAAGTTGGCCGGCTGGTTTAGCAACTCTTGTAGCAAGACGAGCCATTAGCATAGTACCGCCTATCCCAGCACTTGCGCTGCATCCAGTAGTCTCAAGGATCTCATTCCTTATAGTCAAGGCTAGAAACTCAGGTTCTACATCGCTCAAATCTGAGACATCTAAAAACGCTTCATCGCAGCTTAACGCCTAAACTCGAAGAAACAAAGATAAAAGTTAATAATATATAAACACCAGCAACTCGAAATTTTTTTTTTTTGGAGGCTGACCTGAACTTTTCTGCAATGCCTATGTAAGATGTCATAAAACTGGTCAGCTACCTGCAATTGAGTTACAATGTCAAACAAGCTGGACCGACGTGATAACATACAATAGACAGTCAACCCTAAAAAGTACCATTTCGTAGGCTTCAAAGTTGTAAGGAACAATAACAAGCTGAGGACAAAGGTCTTTTGCATGTCTTACAAACATACCTGCCTTCACTCCTGGATAAAGAAAATGACATCAAATTAGTACAAAAAGAGAAAGATCAAGACCTTGAGCGCAACCAAGCTTAAGAGAGATTACTTTCGTATAAGACAGACCATAAGCCCGAGCTGGATAATTTGCAGAGGAAATTTCAGCCGTTCCTTTCGGGTTATCTGAGTGACATACAGCTACCGGCTTGTCGTGTAATTCAAGACGGTTCTTGATTACCACTGACACAAAGAAGCAATCCTGGAAATACATTACAGATTCAAGTAACTAGAATGCAACAAATGAAAGTCAGAACAAAAAAATGCAATCCTAGAATCACAAACTTCGAGCATATTTTTCACTCTTTTATGGCCAACTTCATGCTTAAATGCCTAGCTACTGTACTGTGGATGCAGAGTTGAAGAATTGGCCATGGCTTTCTTTTGTTTCCTTTACTTTTAGAAAGCAGAAGATTAAGAAAACATCCTATATTGAGAAATTACCATATCAATGTGGATAATGGTTGACTTCTTGGCCATTTCAGCTGTATTCTGGCCAGAATCTGCCCATTTCATTCCATTGGAAGAGCCATGAAATCTTTTACGGTACCTGTTTCTCCATGTTCCAATAAAATGCAGCCTTGAATTCTGCAGCAATAAAAAATACATATAGAGAAAGCATCTTCAGCTGGAACGATATTATACATCCAATTATTTCTAGTTATATAACTGACAATTAGACTCTCTTACTTTCAGCTGGAAAGGACTTATAATATATGTGTAATATCTCCTCCAGAGATCATTATTTATTTTCCGGAAGAAACCAGCAGATAAATGAATTTCTTCTAAGAGATAGCAGAAAGCGTGGGAATAAACCAGGCGAACAATATATTTCTCTACAAAGTCTAACCTTAAAGTAATTTTCCACAAAATTGGGATCCTCGAGAGTTGAATGACGCCTTGTAGAAGATCCAGCAGTAGTTGCAATCGATTTGCCATCATTCTTCCCATTTGCATGAAAGGACTTGCTGTCTGAAGCGGAATGAAGATTGGTAGTGGATTGAAGTTCAGTACTAACTTCTTTTTCTTCTATGTCATAATTACCTAGTCTTTCTGCATTCATTTCAGAAGATTTCAGATCACCAGTTCCTGTTTCTTCTGTCAGCTCTGCTGTAGTGTTCTCGATATAAACGCCTCCAGTTTCATCATCAACATGGTCTCTTGCTTCCTCTGAATCTTCTGCTCTAATAGAACTGCCCTCTTCAGCTTCACTGTATCCAATTTCAGGCTGACAAGATGTAACCCGTGAAGCCAGCTGAGGATTTAAATTGCTTCTGGGTGCAAAAAAGGCAGACAACTTTGGCTGGGTATCATTCAGTTGATCTAGCTGGTAAGGAACCCCTGGGATGTGATAATCACAACACAAAGCATTGAATCAGATGACAAATAATTACGTGCAATGATAAATGAATGTATACGATGATTACAGCGAACAAAGGATCAAATCCAGAAGTCTGTTGGCAGACTTCTGGATTGTCCTACTTATGTTTGCATGGTTTAAGTGTAACTTAATAGTCTTGTATTGACTTACAGCCCAGAAGTCTGTTGGCAGAGATAGAGTCCACTATCCATGCGGGTTTCACAACAGGTAACCCTCTGCTGAATGCCCTGATTGGAAAAAAAAAATCCATTGTAAGACACAAACTTGCAAGAAATTAGCCAAGATTTTTAAGAAACTAAGAACAACTAACCTTAGATTCTTGACTTTACTATCTGGAAGGTTGCTGCAGATTATATGTGTTACAGAACGCCTAGAAAAGTAATTCTCGAATCTTCCACCATACTTCATCATGTATCCTCTCAACTCCTACACAGATCTAGACACAGTTAACCACAGATGACCCACCAGTAATACTACACGACAGAAAAAAATCATGAAAGTCTAAGGTCTATTTCACCTGCAACAGTTTAAAGAGTACCGGAGATCATAGAGGTAAGTCATTTCAAATCAGCAGAGAACTAGACACCAACAGAACTGAAAATTGATAAAAAAACCAAAGCAATAAAGCATAAACCTGATGGGAAGGAATGGTGAAACCATCCACAAAGATTGAAACCCCTTGGAAAAAAAGTTTCTCAGAACCCGAAACACCGTGAGAAGAAGCGGAAGCCTCGGTCTCAAATTGATTCTGAAGTTTCCGATTTTTCACTTCCATGTAACTAACAACAAAAACATAGAAAATCACAGAACATCAACACGACAATTGAATCTCAACTCTTAAAAAAATTTAAACCCATCACAATGCATCTTACTTCCTTCTAACTTCATGAAAAATTAAAACGTCATCGGTATATTCAATAGTTCTCAGAACATCACTTGCATAGAGAAATCTCCAATTTTTACGTGGGAATTTCAAAATCTAACCACTACCCAACACTAAATTACAGAGAATGAGAGAAAGACCTTCCGAAATCGGAGAAAGGAGAAGACCGGAAAGAAGAACGAGAAGAAGCAGCGCCCCATGCGGCACCTAGGGTTTTCTGATTACTCGGATTCTTCTTTTTAGTCTTCTTATTACTCCCACTGCCACTATTGTTTGAAGAGGTCGAACCAAAGCTACGCTTCATTGTTGTTGTTTTTGGGGATGATGAAAATCTCAGAGCGAGACGGAGAAGAAGCTTTCAACGGAATTTTCCATTTTGGAAAGTCTGGGGGTTTTATTTATTTATATATATAAACACACATACTGTATATACTCAAACTTGTATATACTTTCCAAAACTCCCCAAAAGTTTTATTTACAATTACGCGTAAATGAATACCCAGCCAAAGTTGTTAAGTCTTTCCATTATTTGAATTTGTATATCATATAAATAAAAAAATGTATATCATATATACAAATTTAACATTGAATCAATACAAATATGAAAATAATTATTATAAAAATATTATTTGTAAATATATGCAGCATAGAGCGGATTTTTATCTCCTTTGGAGAATCTGTTTAGAACATAAATCTATTGAAATCACGCAAAAGTATTAGTTCGAGTTGGAATTAGTATCTCAAACTCTTACAAACAAATATTAAAGTTGAAAACTCTACGAATGTGAGATTGTTGGTGAGAAGTAAGATTTGAAAAGATCTCAAACTCAAGAAGATACTCTTTGGGAATGAACCAAAGTTGTTGTTTGGAATACTAAATTTTTTTAGCAAAGATAAAGAAGACAACGACTCAAAGATCACACCAGTTAGATTGTTGTAATAAATTTAAAGATTTTTAATGACCGAAAAAAGTTTCCAAGCTCGAGTAAGATCCAATATGTGAGTCGATTATGTGAAAGATCCAAATTTTGTTACAATTTTATTTCACAAAAAAAATTAAGAATTTGACCATAAAAGTTATTGTAAAAAAAGATTCAAATTTTTATGTTGGTAGAGTTGATGAGAGAGTTAAGATAAATTTAGAGATACGACAAAAAATCACAGAAATTGAGAAATATATTTAACTAGAGATTGAGCTGGCGATATTGTTGTAATAAATATCATGGTTTTGGAGTTTCTTGCTCCTAAGAAAATATTATTTTGGTAACTTTTTGATAAAGTTATCGTAAGAGAGAGTGGTGGAAATATGATTTCAGTATTTTGGAAAGAAATTTTCATGTATGATTTCGATTAAGTAGAAGAAAATTTTAAGTTGAGTTAAGCTCAAGAGAAGAAGAAAAGAGAAGGTTGAGTTCAAAACAAATAAATTTGCAGAGAGATTGAGAACAGAGAGAAAAACAAGAGAGGTAAAATCAAAGAAAAATGATTTCAAAGAGGCAACTACCGGATATATCAATTTCGGAGATGTTTTGATTATAAGTATAAAATTTTATGGTGTATTTCTTTTTTGTATATTTTTTGTCTAAAATATATTTTTTTTATAAAAATAAAATATAATAAATTCGTAAATACAAAATAAATAAAGTTGAACTATGTCGAGCTGAATTTGGTGTCTCAAACTCTTATAATCAAATATTAATGTTGAAAACACTCCAGATCTGAGAAACAAAATTTGAAGATATTCAAAATTCAAGAGAATAATATTTGAGAATTGACCAAAGATGTTGTTATTTGGAAATACTAAGATTTTGTAGCAAAAATGAAGAACACAACGACTCAAAAATTACACCAATTAGATTGTTGTAAGAATCAAAAAAATTGTAATGAATGGGAACCGTCTCCAAACTCAAGTGTGATCCAATAAGTGAGTCGTTATAGGAAATGTCCAAAACTTGTTAGAATTTAATTTCACATCAAGATTTCAAAATTTTTCCATCAAAGTTATTGTAAAAAAAATTCAAGATTTTGATGTTACAATTGATGAGAGATTCAAGATAACTCTTAACATATTATTTCCAGATAAATTGAGATACGACAAAGAATCGCATGAATAAAGAAAAAACGGAAAATTGAACTGGCGATTTTGTTGTTTAGAGAGGTCAATACCTGAAAGATTAATTTTAAGATGTTTTGATTACAAGAATAATAATGTGTGCATGTATTTGTTTTTAATATTTTTGTGTTTAAAACAAAAAAATAAAAAATATATTTTAAATTAATAAATATAAAATAAATAATATAAAATAAATTATTTAAACAAATTTCCACGCAGATATTTATCTAGTAATCTTCAAAATGATGAATATAAATGAAACTGCCACTCGACGTTTTTAAAATCTTTATCTTGGACGATATTCAAATAAACCAATACAACATATGTTTTTTTTTTTGCGTAAATGTTAAGATTTATACCATTTTTTCTGAATTTGACGAAATTGTTGAAACATCAATTTATTACAAGATATTAAAACTAAGAAAAAAATAGAATTAGGTACCCATACATTCAAAATAAAAACCAAGAAGAGAAGTGGAGCTCCCATTTGTTGTTGGAAACGAAAAGAGACGATCTCGAATCGGTCAACGGTAACGCGAATTGATGAAGCCGAAGATGATATGGTTGTGAAGATCCTAACATTGCATTCCTTCTAAATGAGATAGACGTTGATTTACATACAAAATTTAGTGAGGTTTGAGAAAACCGCTTGTGTAATAGAAGATTGAGTGTGCATACAACATATGTTTTCCTAGTAAAAATAAATAATTTATTTTGATTCAGTTCAAAGTGCATGTTTATGGTAACAAGATTTGAAACAATACTTTTATTTTAGTGGAACCCTATAACTCGTTGTTGGTTATCTTTTTAATATCTCCCTCCTTCCATCATATATATATTATGATGTTTCCATTATATATATGTATATATATATATGATGTTTTTGAGACTTTAGCTTTCATATTATTTAATGGTTTGTGACCATTTTTATTCTATTGTGTTTTTCATGATTGGTTGAATTTGTTGTAACTATCATTCTAAAAATATATATAACTAATCTGCATATTTTTATAATCATTTTATATCGAAACTGAAAGAATATTCATTAAGATGATATTTGGTTATTAAAGATTAAATAGATATGTAACACCAAGCTTGTGTAAGCGGAATGCAATGAAGCAGACTAAGAAGCCGGTTTGGGTTAAATAGTAGAAGAAGAAATAAAAATAATAATATTGTCTAATGTGCTAGCTCGATCGTGCATATTAGCCGCTATATTCGACACTAGGTGCAATAACTTGAAATCCATGGTAAAAACGGTTTCTTTCGTAGTCTATAAATCGTTCCCAAACATCAAAGAAAAGTTCTAGAGTTCTTTGTTTAAAAAAAGAATTTCTTTTTATTTTTTTGAAATTTGCTAGGATTTGATTGTTGGGAGGAGAGTGTTGCTTGCATTCCGTGTTAGAAATTTAATCGTTAAAATTCCGATAAATCAGAACTACGAGAAGATAAAAGACACCGAAATTTGTTAACGGAGTTTGACCAAATTTTGCCTACGTCTCCGGACCTGCTACAGATCTTTTTATTATCAACTCGAGAAATTTTACAACACTCTCAAACTCACAACTCACACCCAAAACCCGATAATACCCGAGAAAATTACACCGATAATTTTCTCACAAAAAAGAAAAAAAATATATAATTTTTTTTTTCTCTCACGTTGCTTTCTCGTTTTGAGATTTTGGGATGTATTTCTTCTTCTCAAAACCTTGGTATTTATAGGAAGTGTGGGGGTTGGTGAGAACCACACTTGTTGAAAATCCTAGCCTTCACCAACCCATTCACCAACCCATGACTAACAATCTCCCACTTGAAGACTGATTTCAATCTGTCTTCACACCTCGATCTATGTAGCAGGTCTTCTAGGCTTGTTACTCTAGCAAGCCAACTGAGGTTGCACACAACCTCAGCTTATCATACGGCACGACCTTCGTTAGCATGTCTGCCGGATTCTTACTTCCTTGAATCTTTTCAAGCACCAACACTCCATCTTTCAAAGCTGATCTGATGAAATGATACGGAAGTTGTATGTGCTTCGTCCGAGCATGGTATACCGGGTTTTTCGCCAAATCAATGGCACTTTTACTATCACAGTGCAACACACTTTTCTCTTGATTGTAGCCTAACTCTTGTAGAAATGATTGTAACCACATCATTTTCTTTGTCGCCTCTGTCACCTCAACATACTCAGCTTCACAGCTTGATAGAGCTACAATTTTCTGCAACTTTGAAACCCAACAAATTGCAGTACCACCAAAAGTGTGACATACCCGGATGTGCTCTTCCTATTGTCGATGTCACCTCCATTGTCAGCATCAACATATCCTTGCAATCCCATCTCAGACTTCATGAAACATAACGATAAACTTGGATTCCCCTTCAGATACCTCAGAATCCACTTAACAGCCTCCCAATGTTCCTTGCCTGGATTACTCATATATCTGCTAACGACTCCCACTGCATGTGCAATGTCTGGCCTTGTGCATACCATAGCGTACATCAAGCTACCAATAGCCGAAGCATATGGAACTTTATCCATATATGGCATCTCGTCTTCAGTCACCGGGGACTGATCTCTGGATAACCGAAACTGACTTGCCAGGGGAGTACTGACTGGCTTCGCGTCATCCATGTTAAACCTCTTGAGGATTTTCTTCACATATTCCTCTTGTGATAACTTGAGACCCTCCTTGCTTCTACTAATTCTCATCCTAAGAATTTGTTTTGCTTCTCCCAAGTCTTTCATCGAAAATTCTTCTGAAAGTTTCGTCTTCAAGTTATTGATCTCTTGCAAGTCTGCTCCCACTATCAGCATGTCATCAACATACACGAGTAATATCAAGTAGGATTCTTCAAGCCTCTTGAAGTAACAACAGTGGTCAGCCTCACACCTCAAGAAACCAGCATTTTTAATAAAGCTGTCAAACTTCTTATACCACTGTCTAGGAGCTTGTTTCAAGCCATACAAACTCCTTTGAAGCTTGCAGACTAGCTTTTCCTTCCCTTTAATCTCAAAGCCTTCAGGTTGCTTCATGTAGATTTCTTCATCCAATTCACCGTGAAGAAATGTTGTTTTCACATCCATTTGTTGAAGATGCAAATCTTCCTTTGCTACGAGCCCAAGAACAGTTCGGATAGTCACCAGCTTGACTACAGGAGAGAAGATTTTCGTGTAGTCGATGCCTTCTTTTTGTTGGAATCCCTTCACAATAAGCCTCGCTTTATAACGCTTGCTTCCATCATGTTCTTCTTTTATCCGGTAGACCCACTTGTTATGCAATGCCTTTTTCTCCTTAGGCAGTTCAGCTAACTCCCATGTATGATTGGACATCAACGAATCCATCTCATCATTCATTGCAAGCTCCCACTTAATGGATTCATCAACTTGCATTGCTTCCTCATAACATTCAGGCTCACCACTATCTGTGAGCAGAATATAGTTGAGTGATGGAGAATATCTTACTGTAGGCTTGATGATTCTGCTTGACCGTCGTAACTCTGTGACTGGCGTATGCGGGATCATCTCTGAAGCATAATTATCATTTGCTTCACCGTTCTCTTCTTGAGAAATTTGTTCTTCTCGTGCTGCGGTATCCTGTTGCAACTCTGGTGCCAGGATATCTCCCAAATCAACAGCTCTAGACTCCTTCCTTTCATAGCTTTCTTTTAGCTTATCCTTGTACAACGCTCCTTCGTTGAACACAACATTCTTGCTGCGGATGATCTTCCGATTTTGATCATCCCAAAATCGATAACCGAACTCGGTGTCACCATAACCGATAAAGTAACACTTCTTAGATTTTGCATCAAGTTTACTTCTTGCAGCATCATCAATGTAGATATAAGCTAAGCAACCAAACACCTTCAGAAAAGAAAAATTAACTTTCTTACCGCTCCACACTTCTTCAGGGATCTTGAATCCCAATGGAACAGAAGGTCCTCTGTTTATCAAGAAAGTTGCGGTATTGATTGCCTCTGCCCAGAAAGTCTTAGGCAGTCCACAATGCAATCTCATGCTTCTTGCACGCTCATTTAGGGTCCGGTTCATCCTTTCTGCTATTCCGTTTTGTTGTGGCGTTCCAGGAATAGTATATACCATCTTGATCCCATTCTCAGCGCAATATCTTCTGAATTCCTTGCTGATATATTCTCCACCGTTATCAGACCTTAAACACTTCAACTTGAGATTTGTCTCAACCTCAACCATGGTTTTCCATCTCTTGAAAACCGAAAATACTTCATGCTTATTCTTCATGAAGTACACCCACACCTTCCTTGTGGAGTCATCAATAAAGGTTACATAGTAGTACGAACCTCCTAGCGATGTGACCGGAGCGGGTCCCCATACATCCGTGTGCACCAGCTCCAACTTCTCAGATTTTGGTTCCCTACCTCCTTTTGAGAAACTAACCCGTTTCTGCTTTCCAAGGATGCAACTTTCACACATCTCATGATCCACCGTCTTCAAATCTGGGAGCACGCCATTAGCCACTAAAAGCTTCATGCCTTTCTCACTCATGTGTCCCAACCTACAATGCCACAACTTAGTTTGTTTGGCATTCTCGACAACAGCAACCGTGTCTTCATAACTTGTTGTCATATAGAGAGTCCCTCTTTTATGACCTCTGGCAACCACCATGGAGCCTTTCTTCACTTTCCAGGCTCCACCACCAAAGTTAACATCGTGCCCCGTATCATCAAGTTGTCCTACTGAAATTAGATTTCGCATCAACTTTGGCACATGTCTAACCTTTGTGATCTTCCACACGCGTCCATCTGACAGCTTCAGATTGATATCTCCAATACCAACTATTTCCAAAGGTAAACCATCAGCTAGATATACCTTCCCATAGTTTCCTGCAACATAATTCTCCATAATGTTGTGGTGTGGTGTCGTGTGGAATGAAGCTCCAGAATCAAGAACCCAAGCATCGATCGGGCTATCAACATAGGAAGTCGATGCTTTGGCAGTGTTTACGGCTGCAACATGAGCTTCACTTTCCCTTGAGGAATCATCAGATACAAACAATGCATCACCTTGTTCATGCGTAACTGCATTGGCTCTGCCTGCCTTGTCTTCC
This sequence comes from Crucihimalaya himalaica, assembly GCA_004349715.1. Lineage (NCBI taxonomy): Eukaryota > Viridiplantae > Streptophyta > Magnoliopsida > Brassicales > Brassicaceae > Crucihimalaya > Crucihimalaya himalaica. The sequence goes on along the minus strand of SMJT01000035.1, from coordinate 952,595 downwards.
TTCTTTGGTGGTGCCCAACAATTCTTTTTGACGTGGCCTGTCTTTCCACAATTCCAGCATTCAGTGGGCTGCTTTAATTTGGAATGACCTCTTCCATTCCGTGACTTCGATCTGCCTTTGCTCCGGTTGTTTCTATCTTGAGTTCTTCCTCTGTTTTCCACGTTGAAAGCAGAGCTCGTCGATGTTTCGCCAGAGTCTATCCTACGAACTTCTTCAGCGAGGATACGATCTCGAACATCGGTAAATTTAAGTTTTTGAGTACCCACAGAATTACTAACCGTTGCCCTCATTGGCTCCCAGCTGTTTGGCAGAGATGCCAACAAAATTAATGCTCGCACTTCATCTTCGAACTCGATTTCAACGGATGACAGTTGGTTGACAATCGTGTTAAACTCGTTCACATGTGCAGCAATAAGCCCACCTTCTTCCATCTTCAAATGGAAAAGTTTCTTTATGAGAAACACCTTATTATTAGTAGAAGGTTTCTCATACATATCCGAGAGAACTTTCATGAGCCCTTCCGTGGTCTTTTCTTTTGCAACGTTGTGAGCAACGTTCTTCGACAGTGTTAATCTGATAACACCCAAAACCTGTCTGTCAAGAAGATCCCACTCTTCTTGCTCCATCTTCTCAGGTTTCTTGCTTAGAGGTTGATGAAGCTTCTTTCCGTACAGATAATCTTTAATTTGCATTCTCCAAAATGCATAATCTGTACCGTCAAATTTCCCGATACTGTGTGCCGAACCATCTTCTCCCGCCATCGTTTCTGATTATTCTTGCAAACCGCCGTGTATTAGAACACCTCCAGCAATAAATCAATATCGCTGAAATTTTACTATTCACGTGAACAATATTTCGCTGGAGTAGTACTCGCCGGAATAGTACCTCGCCGGAATAGTGCTCGCCGGAATAGTACCTTGCCGGAAATTTTAACAGAATCACCACAACCTCGCTCTGATACCAGTTGTTAGGAATTTAACCGTTAAAATTCCGATAAATCAGAACTACGAGAAGATAAAAGACACAGAAATTTGTTAACGGAGTTCGGCCAAATTTTGCCTATTCCGGACCTGCTACAGATCTTTTTATTATCAACTCGAGAAATTTTACAACACTCTCAAACTCACAACTCACACCCAAAACCCGATAATACCCGAGAAAATTACACCGATAATTTTCTCACAAAAAAAAAAGAAATATATAATTTTTTTTTTCTCTCACGTTGCTTTCTCTTTTTGAGATTTTGGGATGTATTTCTTCTTCTCAAAACCTTGGTATTTATAGGAAGTGTAGGGGTTAGTGAGAGCCACAATTGTTGAAAATCCTAACCTTCACCAACCCATTCACCAACCCATGACTAACATTTCGTACACTAGGGTTGTTAAATATAAATTATTTTATGATTTTCATGATTTTTTCGCAAAATGCAAACGTAAAACTCAAACACAATTTCACTTATTTTTACCTTTTACATTACAATTCAAAAGGAAAATGGTTAACATGATTAAAATTGTGTGACCATTTGAAAACAAAGTGATACATTTACAAGAAATAGACAGCAACTAATTTCATTTTGTCAGATTTCTTTTAGAGATGTATCGCGGGTCTTGAATAGATGTATTGGTTTTGTTTTGCAAAGCTTAGTTGTTTTTGAGGGTTTTTGTTGTAAATATCTCATTTTATTAATCGTCTTCCTCTATCTCTTAATTGTTTATTTCCGCGCGCTATTCGTCCCCAGGGCAAAAAAAAAAAAAGAACACTTTTCCCTAATCCGTTTTCTCTCTCTCTCTCTCTCTCTCTAATTTAGGAACACTTGTGCGAAGATTTAGGAACTGGGCAGTTTCAATTTCGTGAAGAAATGCCGGTAGCGAGACCGGAGACATCGGATGCAAGGGTTATAGCTCATGTCGACATGGATTGCTTCTACGTTCAAGGTCTCTTAAATTGTACAGTCGCTTCACGCTTTAGTGAGAGAAAGCAAAAGACTTTAGCTCTTCCGAATCGAATTGGAACTGTTGAATTTTATAGGTTTTTCAATCTCTGTGAAAAAGGGTTTCTTTTTCTTGTTGATGCATTTGTTTAGGGATTTGGTAAATTACCAAATTTTGGGGATTTTGATCTTGGATTAGAAAAACCAAAATTTTGAAATTGTTTCTATTTTGTGAAATTTTCTTCCTTTCTTATCTGATTAGTGGAGCAAAGGAAGGAACCAGAGTTGCGAGGACTTCCTACTGCAGTTGTACAGTACAACGAATGGCAAGGAGGTGGTTTGATTGCTGTTAGTTATGAAGCACGTAAATGTGGTGTAAAGCGGTTAGTCTGTTCTAGAGATTGCTTCTTTACTCAATTGTTGTACCAATCTTTATTCGGGTTGGTAAAAACAGTGTTTTGGATGGAGTTTTCAGGTCGATGAGAGGTGATGAGGCTAAAGCTGCTTGCCCTCAGATTCAATTGGTTCAAGTTCCTGTTGCTCGTGGTAAAGCTGACCTGAATTTATATCGCAGTGCGGGTTCCGAGGTTGATGGAAGTGGAAGTAATTATTACATGTGTAAATTGTTTGTGTTTGTCTAAACAATGACATTTGCTCAAGTCATTTTGTTCTATGTGTCTCTGCAGGTGGTTTCGATTCTTGCACAAAGCGGTAAATGTGAGAGGGCTTCAATTGATGAAGTGTATCTTGACCTCACTGATGCAGCAGAGAGCATGCTTGCTGATGCACCTCCAGAGAGTTTGGAATTGATAGACGAAGAAGTTCTTAAATCCCATATTCTTGGAATGAGCAGAAAGGTCTGATTCGGGGTTCTTCTAATCTTTGTCAAGATTACAGTCGATAGTGCATATAATGATCTGAACTTCTTTTTTACTTTGATACAATCTTTTGGCTTTGTAACAGGATGGAGATGATTTAAAGGAGAGTGTCCGCGATTGGATATGTCGAAAAGATGCTGATCGCCGTGATAAGTTATTAAGTTGTGGAATTATCATTGTTGCAGAACTCCGGAAACAGGTGCTTAAGGAGACTGAGTTTACTTGTTCTGCTGGAATAGCCCATAACAAGGCAAGAAGCTTTTCATTTCTCTTTTTCTCTTATCGTTGTATGACGAGTAATAACACATAACTTAACAAGCAGATGCTAGCTAAACTTGCTAGTGGGATGAATAAACCTGCCCAGCAAACCGTTGTACCATATTCAGCTGTGCAGGAACTACTCAGTTCCTTGCCAATAAAGAAAATGTAAGTAAGCCTCACCAATTTTACTGATTTCAGTTCATATGTCACTTTATTTATAAACCGACAAAGATTTGATATTTGTTTCAGTATCAATATAGCTGTGTTCTAAAAGGTTTAACACGGTCCTAAATTGTGCATTGCTTCTTACATCTCTGCCCCAGCGTCATACAATCGTCAGTTACTGTTCACAATTATTTAGTTTAGTCTTGCAGGAAACAGCTGGGAGGAAAGCTGGGCACTAGCTTGCAAACGGATCTGGGAGTTGACACTGTGGGGGATTTGTTGCAATTTTCTGAAACAAAGCTGCAAGAACATTATGGAATAAATACTGGGTAATAGCTTTGGAAAAGAGAGAAACTTGTTTTTCTGTACTATTAGGCTATTGCAGATTTTTGGAGATGTTTACCATTTGCCATTAGTACCTTGTTACCTTCTGGCCTGCTAAGATTTGTATTGTTTTTCCTAATAATCGCTTATGTGCTTAAGAATAAAAATTAAAAGGATATGCGACTTGTGCTTGTTTTTTCTGATTCCGTTTTTCCAGTAAACAAGTTGATTAATACTTCTTTTCGTCTGACTTGTAGTACTTGGTTATGGAATATCGCAAGAGGGATCAGTGGAGAAGAAGTGCAAGGTCGCCTTCTACCCAAAAGTCATGGTTCTGGAAAGACATTTCCCGGACCTCGTGCTTTGAAATCACTCTCAACTGTAAGACTAGAATCTCAAGCAGATTATGCACTTTCCTTTGTTTATCAGTTGGTTTAGTTTATAGGTCATAAGAGCACGTCCATATAAAATTGAAATTTTTTAGAAAGATACTAGAAAATGTAGTTTGTTCTTCTCTTCGGTCATATTATATAACTAGTTTTTAGTATAATTGTTGTGTTTTCTGTTATACTTTTAGGTTCAGCATTGGCTGAATCAGCTTTCCGAAGAACTAAGCGAGCGCCTCAGTTCTGACTTGGAGCAGAATAAGCGGATTGCGAGTACCCTTACCCTTCATGCTAGCGCTTTCAAAGTACCTATATTTCTCTTGGTTATGTAGTTTTTCATAAAAAATGTACTTGTTTATCAATATTTCTCTGTGAAATTCTACATCTTAAAATATATCTGTCCTGAAAAATAATGCAGTCTAGGGATTCAGATTCTCATAAGAAATTTCCTTCAAAATCATGTCCCCTGAGATATGGAGTAACCAAGATCCAAGAAGATGTCTTTCATCTGTTCCAAGCTGCCTTACGTGAGTACATGGGACCTTTCGGGAGCAAACCTCAAGGAAATAAGCAAGAGACATGGAGAATAACAGGCCTTTCTGTATCCGCAAGTAAAATTGTTGATATACCTTCTGTGAGTCCTTGTAGCTTGTAAATCTCTGCTAATTACTGCTCCCTTTGAAACATTACCTGGTTTCTTCACTGATTTGTTAGGAATGATATCTTATGACGTAGGGAACAAGCTCGATAATGAGATATTTTCAAAGTCAATCTACTGCTCCTTCTCGTTCAGCAGATGGTTGTGTTCAAGATCATGTAGCGATGACTCCTTCAGGTTAGTTTTTCTGTATATTTTCAGAACTTTCTACTCTCATGATTATGGTAATTTAATGTCGTGATCTTTCCTGCAACTGGTGCAGCTAGTGAAGGTTGTTCAGAACAGAGATCAACAGAAACCCAAGCAGTAATACCTGACGAAGACACCGGTGTAACTTATACTTTGCCTAATTTTAAAAACCCAGATATAGACATTGATCTAGTCTCCGAAAAGGTATCAGCTCTCATTTCTCTTTACTCTAAAGCATATTGTAAGCCATTCTTTTTTCTTTTTTTTTGTCATCTTGTAAGCCTTTCTTAGAAGTGTGATATAGCAAAAAGGCTAAACATATGTAGGCTCAATTACGTTCTCAGTTTCAACTTTCAAAGGAATAGAAATGTGATGAGACTCTTTAGCAATTATAACTGGTAAAGAAGTGATTGGTTAGGGCCTGTAGTGTTTGAATGACTCGAGACCTTATATATGTTTTTAAGTTGTCTTATTAGTTAATTGGTGTGTCCATGAAGAACCAATTCCGCACTTTCCTTGTCAGGATATTGTCTTTTGTCCATCAAGTGAAGCAACGGATGTTCCTACCAAATTAGAATCAAACAGAAGCACACAAACACAGAAAACTGGACGGAAGATAAACAACCCGAAAGAAAAGAATCAAGTAAGCGATTCATCGCTTTGTTCGGTGCACAAAAAGCGTCTACTTTTACTGAAGTTTGTTGCTTATTTGTTCTTAGGGAATGCCTTCAATTGTCGATATTTTTAAGAATTACAATGCAACTCCTCCATCGAAGCAAGAGACTCAAGAAGATTCCACAGTGTCATCAACTAGTAAAAAAGCCAACTTCAGTAGCAGCAGCCATAGTAGTGAAGTGAAACAAGAGTTAGAAGAGAGAAGAGAAACAGATTGGGGCTATAAGATTGATGAAATTGATCAGTCAGTTTTTAATGAATTACCAGTTGAGATTCAACGAGAACTCAGGAGTTTCCTACACCCGAATAAGCGGAGCAAAGGTGATGGTTCTGCTTCAAGCATTGCTCATTATTTTCCACCATTGAATAGATAGATCCAAGCTCCTTTGTTTCTGTTGTTGGCTGTGCATAGTTCAGTGAGTCCTTGTCTTGCCCTTGTATTTTTAAGCGCTATATTTATTATGCTCAAATTCTATTAAAAAAAAAAGATAATTTTGAGCTATTCATAACTAAAAATAATAATCCAAGAATAATTTTTTTGTAAATATATGTTCAACGAATTTGGATTCAAAACACCCCTTACCTAATTACTCTAGTAATATTATGGGGCTTATTTGGATCGATTTTTTACCAAACGAAAGTGTATTACATGCTATCTTCAAAAAGTCATAAATCACAATGCTAATTATAATTGGCCTAAATATGACTTTTTCTTAACAAATTTATCTGGCGACCAATAATTTTTAATGTTGATTATCAAAGCATTCTTGTTTCGTTGAGCGTAACTTAACCGACTCGAATTTGGACAAATGTACAAGATACTTTAGTAGAACCAATGTCTCACCACTTTCATATGAACCTGATTCACCAGAAACTAGTAATCAAAACATCATAAAAATAAAAATAGTAGTATAGTACAGTTAAATAGTTAAAAGAATAGGACAATATATGGTACAATGAACCACATTATTAAAAGAATATAGCACAAAAAATCGAAAACCTGAAACCGTTTTTGGGTTCGGACAATACAGCAGGCCATTCTCATGCCGTCCAATGGGTTTAATTCTTTTTTTTGGTCCTTATGAGTAAATTACCTAAATACCCTCAAACTTGCTCTCTAATATAGCAATTAATTTACCCTTTTAAGTGTTCGATTTCTCAAGAAATTCATCTTACAAGAAAGTGAATAATTATGATTAAAATTTCTAATAGCTGCCTAATTTTTTTTTTGTCTGTGTGCGCAAATCACAAATAACACGCATCTACTATTCAATTTCGTGTGTATATATATAACACAAAGATAATCTTCGTGATCTCATTTTCAGTGTAGCTTTAAAGCTTTTAGAGAAGCAAACCCAAGATAAGAAGAAAACAATGGCGATTTCTGCCATGTGAAATTTTCTCGATTCTCAGCTTCTGGGTACTTCAAATTTCTCTCTCTTCTTCACGGGTTCTGTGATATTTCCTTGCTCTTTGCTTTGTTTTTCGCGAAAAAGGTATCCTTTTTTTTTTTGGTGACCCTACATTTGATATGATTCTAATGTTAAAAATTGATACTTTACCTGTACTCCATCATTTATTGTTTGTAGTTTCATTCAAATCACCACTTTTGAGCAAAAACCCTGATATCGAATCAGTTTATCTCTGTAAATTTCATCCCTTTTCTCTATTGGTAGGTGAAGATACTAGTCAAAAGAAGCTCAGTTTCGTAGTTGTTGATATCTGTTAACAAATTGATCATCTTTTGAGTTGATGTTTGGTTTTGTGCAGATTTGGGTGAAAAATCTCTGAAATGGCCTTGTCGCTTTTATCAAAATTACGGTGTATCACGGTAGATGTTACTGGTACACTCATAGCATATAAAGGAGAGCTTGGTGATTACTATTGTATGGCTGCTAAAGCCATCGGTTTGCCTTGTCCTGATTATAAACGAGTTCATGAAGGTTTTAAACTAGCTTATACAGATATGGCACAAAAGTATCCTTGTTTCGGTTTTCATGCGAAAATGCCAAACATTGTTTGGTGGAAAACATGTGTGAGAGATTCATTTGTCAAGGTATTTAGTTGGATTTTTATCTTCTTTGCCAAATATTGTTTGGTGGAAAACATATGTATATGTGTGTGTGTTACTTACTTTGATGTTAGGGGATTTGATTAATTAGGCAGGATATGAGTATGATGAGGAGACATTTGAGAAGATATTTAGGCGAATCTATTCGACGTTTGGTTCTGCTGCACCTTACTCTGTGTTTCAAGATTCTCGACCATTTTTAAGATGGGCACGCAGTCAAGGGCTTATAGTCGGACTTGTTAGCAATGCGGAATACCGATATCAAGAAGTTATTTTACCTGCCTTAGGTTTGAACAAGGTAGTGAAGAGTATCTACAGACTCATTATGATTGTGTGTGATTCTTAGGTTCCGAAAACTTGACTCAGTATTTGCCATTCGATTCATTTCAGGCAGAGTGGGATTTTGGTGTGTTCTCTGGAATTGAAGGGATAGAGAAACCGGATCCGAGGATTTACAAGCTCGCACTCGAGAGAGCCGGGAATATTGCGCCTGAAGAGGTTTTGCATATTGGAGACAGTATGCGCAAAGATTATGTTCCGGCGAAGAGTATTGGGATGCATGCTTTGTTGCTTGATAGGTTTAAGACAGAAGCTGCTAAAGACTGGACAGAAGCTGGAGCTATTGTGCTTCCTGATTTGGTTGCTGTTCAACAACTTTTGGAGTCTGATAAGTTGAAATGTTAAAAAATGAGAGCTCTCGTAAGCATGAAATCTAATGTATTGTAGTATTGCACATGTTGTCTATTTCTTCTTCCTATTTTGAGGGAAAAATAAGTTTCAATTCTTCAATTACTTCTACACAAGGAAAAATAGAATCCAAGTCCTCAGGTAATCAATCTCAAGGTTAATTAAAACTATTCAAACCAAACAAAAATCACACTTTTAACAAGGTGAATCTCAGAACAAGTGAAGTTCAGAATTTACAAGAGTTGGAAAGTATTTCTCTTTACTTTATTTAGAGATAATAACACAATCAGAAGGAGTAGCAAAATGTTTATAAATTTGACTTAAACAGCTGCTTCAGCTCTGGAACGGATCTTCCTTAGGACAGAGATGGTATCACCAACTTTGATTGTCTTCTTGCCTTTGCCTTCGGTGTTGGTTAAGTTCCAATTCCAAACCATCTCTTTACCAAAGAAAACCTGTCATTAACCGAAATCGATATCAGTTTATTAAATTGGTTTAGCATCATACTGAATCCACCAAGAAGTCTCTTCTCAAAACCAGACAAGAGCTTATATCTAACCTTTCCACGTGGTTTCTTGTCTGGCATTAAGACATTGTCTGATCTGAATTTCATCAGAGTTTCAGTTGGTTCTGTTGCACCCGGAACCCCGGTTTCTTGATTCACAGTTGGTACCTGAAAAAACAAAACGGTTAAAGCCTCAACTTGAGAATCTAAGTGTACTTTACTTTCACATCATATTTACCTTGCAGCGGCTACATAGTCTAACTCCTTGGAAGACTAAATCGTTTATCTTGATTTCATCCCAAAGGTCTTCACCGAAAGGATCACAATTATCAACAAGAATGCTATATAGAAACAACAAACCACGGATTATGAACAGAACAACCATCATTGAAGGGATATTAAGACATCAGGATGAATGATATGTTTACTTGGGTCTAAAACGGTTTATTGGCAGAGGTTCTGGCAGAAGTGTATTCAGTTGGTCTAAAGAAGCCTAAGAACCAAAAGCAAAAAAAAGATCAAATGCGTATCCTCATTAACTGATATTGGAGTTATAGATATTGGCTCACCTGAGATGCAACCAAAAACGGGAACATATCTGCAAATGTTGTAGAGTAACCTGCTGCAAACTCAGGAGGTGAAGGTCTAGTTTCAGTTTCTGTAGATAATTTTCAAAAAAAATATTGATCAGTTATGTGCATCCAAATCTGTTGCAATTGAAAAGATTCACAAGAAAATAAATCAAAACCTTTATTAAACCGAACCAAACGGCTTTGTTTTCCGAGATAATCTGAAAACCATTTTGCAGCTTCTTCTCCTTCATCAAACGCAGAGCCAGACCATTCCCACATCGACACACCTTCTGCCACCGAGCTTGGCGTAGTCAACGGGATCTTTAAAGGACTCATACCAGGGGCTCTTACGACTGCAAAATGAATAAATATCAAGAACATAAACTCGAGTCTCCATCCAGACATAACTTTCGTAGTATAGCCAGAAAGTTACCCAAAAATGAGTCCTTTGTAGGCTCCCAATCTTCCGAGAAGGCTTCCTTAGGCAACTCCGATTCGACAAGAGCAAGCTTTGGCTCAACTCTTTGAGTGTATGCTCTTCCTTTATAGTTCACAACTAACCAATACCGGTCCCATTGAAATCCTACATCAGTTTCCACAGATTCAGGCAGGCCATGGAATTATTTATAAGATCCACACCAAGACAGCCTCATAGTCAAACATTCCATCATTAACACCCATCGTGAAACTTTAGTGTTCACTTTCATTTTACCCTATCAACAGCATTCTCCCGGATAATTTGTTCACTTTCTCAGAAAATTTGATCACTTTCCATCCAATCAAGCAAGACCCTTTATGACAATGAAGGTGAACAATCTATAATGTTCATGTCAACAAACAAAAAAGAGAGAATTTTTAGTGTTTACTCTCATTTTACCCAATTAATAGCATTTTCCCCGCAAATATTTGTTCACTTTCTCAGAAAATTTATTCACTTTCCCTCAAATCAAACAAGACCCTTTTCCACCATCATTAAACCCATAACTTATAACAAAACATAAACAGATCAAAATCCCAGAAATACCGATAATTTAAGAAAGAAAAAAAGGAACTTGACTTTTTTTTTTACTTTCTCAGAAATCAAATGAAGAGAAGAAGATTGTTCTTACGCTTACCAGTATGAGTTACGGTTGCATGAGGAACAGATATCCCACGGCAAGATTTGATCGGATAAATGACCAAAGATTGAATCTTTAGAGCTTGCTCCATGTCTTTTTCACAAACAGTGGCTAACACGGTGAATCTTTAAGTTTTTGGTTTTGGGTGTGGTAATAGAACAATTCAAGAATTTGCTAATACAATGAATCTTTTATTTTTGGTGGGTGGTAATAGAACGATTCAAGAATTTGCTAATACAATGAATCTTTTATTTTTGGTGGGTGGTAATAGAACGATTCAAGAATTTGCTAATACAATGAATCTTTTATTTTTGGTGGGTGGTAATAGAACGATTCAAGAATTTGCCAGCGTTTTCAATATGTTGTCGTTTGAGTTTGTGCATTTTACACACGTGGACTATATTACTAGACAGGTTACACCAACCATCTCATATATTTGGTTACGAGAACTCATTCAATGAATGTTATCACTTTCAACAAAAAAAAAAAAAGATTTCTTACCAAATTTACTATGATTATAATCTCTCAATATGATCAAATACTAGTAAATAGAGAGGCATGTTGATGTGTAATATGAAGAAAAAACACAACATGCTTTCTTTTTCTAATTCCCCTATATGAATGAATAGATATCATGTGAATATATAATGTTACTTTTTAAAATCTGGCATATAAATGTCTTTAACGGCTATGTTTTGGTTAGTGTAGTCAAAAGTACATAAATTTTATTCACATAACAAGAATATAAGATTTATATTAATACATTAAAATACAAAATATTTAACGAATATTGATAGTATTTTAAACATTTATAAAAGTATAGAGTTTCTTTTGGTTTTCTGGTTCCAAAAGGCAACAGATAAATCGAAATTTATCTAAGTAACTTAAAGATTAAAGAAAAGCAGTAAGAAAAGAGAAACAAAAGCAATTGACAATTAGTCAAAAGGGAAGCAAATAGCTTTCAACTGTGTCTCAACATAGTAACATCATTGGAAAACAAAGCAGTTTTAAGTAGGAGAAACTTTGATTTATAAGTTCTATCTGATCCAACCAGAAGAGTCTGATTCTGAAAATGCAATGTTTTTTTGTAGCTATGGTTATTACTTCTACTTGTTACGCTTCGCAGCACGTCTTCCATGACCCTTCTTTGGTGGTCCTTTGTTACGACGCTTCAACATCTCAAGCTTCGATATCCGCCTACAACACACGCATTCAACTTAAAAAATGTCTCTCAACAGATTATGACAAAGCAATGATTAACATTACCAGTGGATAACCAAGTGTAAGTGAAGTTTAAAGAAAGTATGACCAATAAACTATCCTTCTCAAATAAGTTCATATCGCTACTTTGCTGCATTTTACACCAGAGACACAAAAACAAGACTCTTCATAAGCTTCACAAATCACAACCAACTAAATACAAATACAATCTACATCGAGTTTCTTTCTCATGTCTAGGATTTCCTACACTAACCCCCAGTTTGCAGTTGAACTAAAGCTTGTGAAAACATGTTACAGCTCAATCCAACAAAAAGATTTCAAGTGGTTTCTATGATAAACAAAGAAATTTATTGGAAAGTAAACAAAAAAGAGAGAGGTTTAGGAAAGTACACTTGTTCTTCTCTAGCCAAGACATTGGGATCCTCATTCTTGATGTCATATGGATACCATCCTGCAACCTTGTCACCAAAAAGCTTCTTCCTTAATATCTTATGAGGAGATCTCTGTCCCGTTGGGTTAAGCATATGTCCAAAAATCATGGCTCTTGCTTCGGTCACACCTCGACCCACTGCTGAAGATATAAGGTTTTTCAGGCTACCACTAGCCATCTTCCTTGACTCTATACCAGCTCTAAGTAAGAAACACAATGAAACAAGATCAACTTAACAAAATCACACACTGTAGTCTGATAGAAATAAATTACGGTTCGGATCGATTCGATTATGTAAAAGTTCGGTTTTGTTGTTATGGTGCCGAAGAAGAAGAGGAGTAAAAGACAGAAACTGTAAAAAACAGACGAAACTCTAAATTCAGATGAAATTCAAAGGGAAAAAACACATGGAACACCCAAATTTCTTCTGATTTCAAAACCAAAGCAAGCTCACTAAAATCGTAGAGTCTATCGTCTGATTCCTATCCAAGATCAGTTACTTCGACCGACCCTAAGCAACCAATTAAGGTTCTACGTCCCTGCGACCAACTCTAAGCAACGATTCTCCAAAACTAGGTTAAGCTTCCAAAGACAGGAAATTTTGATTCCAAAATCAAAACATCTGTATTAGATCCAGACGAATCTGAGTAAACTTTTTACAACATGAAAGCTTACCCAGATCACATTAATGTTAGAACTGCAGTCCAAAATCACGAACAAAAGCAAAGACATAAAGCAGTTTCGCTATGAGTCCAAATAATACTCTCTCAGACATTTCATCGAACACGTTTCGTGCCCGGAGTAAAAACTTGAGAAGGCAAACCATATATCACTATCGGCAATGAGATTACACGTTGGAGAAGAATAAAACGAGAGAGAGGAACTTACCGACGAAAGAAATAGTATCGACGGCGTCGAAATAAGAAGGAGAGAATCGGAGATTGCGAGAGAAAGTAGTATAATGAGAAGACGACTACTTAAAAAAAAAAAAGCATTAAAGGTTCATTGAGAAAAAATACAAAAAAATATAAAAACAATGCTTTCATTGAGAGTTGAACTCAAGACCTCCCGCTTACTAAACGGGTGCTCTAACCAACTGAGCTATGAAAGCATTAATATAATAAAATGTAAAACAATATAATTATAGTTTAACGTTATGAGTTGCACAATATTATTACTTTGCGACGATGAATACGTTAATGTACCACCAACATATTAGAAAAATAATATGTTTTGTAGTATCGTAGATTATGTGAGAGATGAAATTACTCAAAACTTACAAGTATTGAGCATTTGGCTTAGATCTAAAAATGATACTTATTCTTACGTGGTCTTTGTTAACTATACACTATTAGAATTAAAAATGAATTATGAATCTGATACATACATTTAAATATTTTATAAGCAATTCAGAAAAAAAAATTGAAAATTATATTTTGACATCTTTAGCAAGGATTCTAAAACTTGCTCCATTACCAAAGTTAATATACATGTCAGACATTATCTCAGGCAAAGTCACTTGTTTGTAAAATTATTTTTTCTGGTGTGGAACCTAATAAAAGTATTAAGTAGAGATCATTGCTCGGTAAATATTTTAATGGAAAACAAAATCAAACAACTTAGCGAACTGAATATAAGCATAGTTTTTACTTGTGTAATTAGTTTCTAAACATACAAATAAAAGAATCAATACAATAAAAATTTTTGTGTCTTTCTGGGTGATGACACCTCAGCTTTTTCAAGGTTTTTTCATCTCACATCTCATTTAAAACAAATAATTAATAAAAAAAATTCAACTATATATATTAATAGCTCATCCATATAGATTTTTGATCGATTCTTTTATTTTGAGTTTGTGTTGAGATATGTAGTTTTTACCAGATTGGTGGAGATCGAGTGATTGAAGATCCAGAGAAGGAGAGCCCATTTACTCCAATAAATATGTGGGTTAGATTGTAGTTGATTTGTTTAGCAGAAGTGTTTGGTTTACATATTCAATTCCAAATAGACAATAGGTTTACGATGAATTTTTTTTTCCAAAAAAAAATTATTCACCTAAATAAATGATACTTTTATAATTTGTTTACTTTCTAAACATGTCAAAAAGAAATTATATAAGCATTTTTGTTTATGATCGTAGGGAGTCTATGATGATTGCTCACATTGAATTATTAACTGAACCTATCTTCTCAATTGTTTTTAAAAGTATATGTCGATACTGACTACTTTGTCGGCCATTATCATAGTTTTTTGATGTCTTTGACGACGCTAAATGAATTATTTCTATGAGAGACTCAACCATTGAAGAGTTCCAATGTACTAAAAGTGTTAGGTTGAAGGGTCCCAAATTTTTAGATATGCCGGTCCTGACCATTTTGTCGGTCATCTGAAGTCTTTCATCTTTAATTTCTGAATATTTTGCAATGAAAGTGTAAAATGTCACTTAAAAAAAATTATATCTTAAACATCATTTAATATAAAAATAGAAATTGCCGGATTTATTTTCATTAATATCCTTAACTATCATTGAATTTATCAATTTTCTCTCAAAACATAAGTCATTTCAAAAATATTTAAATTTCTCTCTAACTAATCTTTAAATCTCTCTCTAACAAATATTTACTTTACTAATCATATAAAACAAATAAAGCACATTATTGGAATTTGAATGATGAATATAATTGAAGGTTTCATAAGGTTTATTGTGTTTACGATGAAAGTTTACATATTTAATTCTAAATAGACAATAGGTTTATGATGAAAGTTTTTCCAAAAAAAATAATTAACCTAAATAAATAAAAATTTATAATTTGCTCACTTTCTAAACATGATAAAAAGCAATTATATAAGTATTTTTGTTTATGATCTTAGAGAGTTTATGATGATGGCTCACATTGAATTATTTACTGAACTGATCTTCTCGATGTTTTTAAAATGTGATCATGTTTACGGTCAAGACGGAGGAGAAATCACTTTTGGATATGTCGATACTGACCATTTTCTCTCAAAACATAAGTCATTTCAAAAATATTTAAATTTCTCTCTAACAAATCTTTAAATCTCTCTCTAACAAATATTTACTTCTCTAATCATATAAAACAAATAAAGCACAATATTGAAATTTAAATGATGAATATAATTGAAGGTTTCATAAAGTTTATTGTGTTTACGACAATAATATCATGTAATTCAAGGGAAGTCAAACTGACGAAAAACTTTTTCTATGTATTAGCACATATTTTAAAATCACTATAACACTGCATTTTGCTAAGCTTTTTTTAATGTTTTTCTTAATCTTTTTAATATGTTGGGATCTTTCAACCTAACATTTTTAATACTTTGGGATCCTTTAAAAGTCATGCCTTTTATTGGAATCATCCATTTAGCGTTATCACATATATAAAAAAAGTATGATGACCGAAAAAATGGTTACGATCGGCATATACAAAAGTGATTTCTCCTATGTTTTGACTGTAAAAATGATCATGTTTAAAAAAGATCGAGAAGATCGGTTCACTTAAATCAATGTGAGATCACCATAGACTCCTTGATATCAGACCATTCACAATAGGGTGACTGAATTTTATTTTAAATGATTGAATCCCTACAATGGGGTGACTGAATTTTGTCCGAAAAAAAAATACAATGACGTGTATTGATTTTAACTGAAAAAATTAAGTTAGTTGAAATTAAAAAAATGGGGGCCACAAGATATAAATGGCTGATTTTAATTGGACCAAACAAAAGTACAAGGCGCCTACGTGTGTGGAACAATTATTATCTCATCCAAATAATTCGAACACAATTATTTGAAGATCCAATAAGTTTTTTTAATAAAAAAATATATATCAAAATTTATTATTTTTTATACTCTATAAATAGAGTGTAATTTCATTTGATTCAGACACAAAAAAAAACACAATTTTATCCAGATATCTTTTTTCTTTTTTTTTGTTGCAAATCCAATTATCTTTTTAAATTTTTTTTTGTTAGGGAAATGGATCCCAACAATAACCCTTTTAACACCCAAAATTCTTCTAATTATCCTTTTAACTATCCAAATCCCAACAATTATCATTTTCAAAATCAATCTTCCAACTAACCTCAAATTATACCAAATTATGGGTTTCCACCAAATTGTTTCATGCCGTCATCTGTTCCAACATATCCTCCATATTATGGATCGATGATGCAATATCTATCTCAAGCATCCCCTTATTCTTCTACTCCGGTGGGTCATGAAAATGTTTCAAATGTTGGACCAATTGAATTTACCGGATATTCTACACAAACGGCTCTTGGAGGCATGAGTAATGTTGATGAAGGCACTCCAGATGCAGATGATTCAACTCCTGCTCGCAAAAAAAATCCCAAATGGAACACTGCACAAAATGTGGTGCTAGTAAGTGGGTGGATTAAATATGGAACCGACAGTGTTGTTGGCAAAAACCAAAAAAAAGTGAATCATTTTGGGGTAAGATTGCTGACTACTATAATGAGCATTGCTCATTTGATCACCCCCGTGACATACGTTCGTGCAAAAATCATTTCAACTACATCAAATGCAAATTGGCGAAATGGACTGGCGCTTACGATAACGCTAAGTGTATGCATCAAAGCGGGTGGTCAGAGAATGATGTACTGGCGAAAGCGCATGAGCTATATGAAAGTGGGGGAAATGGACATTTTAATTTAATGTCTGAATGGGCCGCTCTCCGTGATCAACCACGTTATGAAAGTCATGTAAGAGCAAATACTGGATCTGGAAGCAGTGGATCTAATAAGAGAGCTCACGGGGGTGATGCAAGCGATTCCAACTCTGTAGGATCTAGTGTTCGTCCAATGGGGAGGGAAGCAGCAAAAAAGAAAGGTAAAAAAAAAAGTAAGGAAGCAGCTTTGGAGGTAGTCAACGAAGACTGGTTTGAATACAAAGACTTGAAGAATCAAGAGATTGAACGATTAGACAAAATAGCCAAGACGCAAGAGGAGGCAAACAATTTGATGAAAGAAAAAACTCGTGCCAAGAAGATGAAGATGTGGATTAAGCTAAGTGAAAAGGATAATCTCGATGACCAGAGCAAAAAGCTGTTTAACGAGTTAAGCAACGATCTATTTGGAAATTAATTATTATTAAGTATCTGTTTATTTGTTGTCGTTTTCTGCTTTCATAATCTGTGTTTGTTGCTTTCTGCTTTCATAATGTGTGTTTGTTGCTTTCTGTTTTCATAATGTGTGTTTGTTGCTTTATGCTTTCATGATGTGTGTTTGTTGCTTTCTGCTTTCACAATGTGTGTTTGTTGCTTTCTGTTTTCATAATGTGTGTTTGTTGCTTTCTGCTTTCATGATGTGTGTTTGTTGCTTTCTGCTTTTAATTAATTGTATTCCATAATATGTTTGGAATCCGTTGATTTCAGCCACTTAACTTCCTATAAATGGAGACTTTTTCTTTCATTCAAGTATCAATACAAATAATATCATATTACTGAAAATATCAATGAATCCATCACAATTTCCTTTTGATATCGAAGCTTACAAAAGGCAGTCTCAAATTGAAGAGAAGTATATCCTTAACCAGTTTAGGGAGCGTCGACAGAAAATAGAGGAAGGCCAGGCATCTAGTAGCAAGAGAAGATACTTCAACAGAGATCATGTAGCAGCAAACCAGAGGCTAATTGACGACTACTTTTCCAATCAACCTACATATGACGATGCAATGTTTCGTCGGCGATTTCGGATGCGAAAACATGTTTTTCTTCGGATCGTTGCGGACCTATCAAGCAGTGACAACTACTTCACTCAAAGATTTGATGCAGCAAAAAAAGAAGGTATATCTCCACTAGCAAAATGTACCACGGCAATGCGAATGTTGGCATATGGTGTGGCGGCCGACGCGGTTGATGAATACATCAAAATAGGAGGTACAACAGCAATGGAGTGCTTGCGTAGATTCTGTAAAGGAATCATACAATTGTATGAGCAAGTGTATCTTAGAGCTCCAAATCAAGATGACCTACAAAGAATACTCCATGTTAGTGAAATTCGAGGGTTCCCGGGGATGATTGGCAGTATTGATTGCATGCACTGGGAATGGAAAAATTGTCCTACGGCGTGGGAAGGTCAATTCACTCGGGGAGATAAGGGAACAACCACTGTTATTCTTGAAGCAGTTGCATCTCATGATCTATGGCATGCATTTTTTGGGTGTCCGGGCACATTGAACGACATCAATGTTCTAGATCGTTCACCCGTGTTCGATGATGTGGAACAAGGAAATACTCCAAGAGTGAACTTCTTCGTGAATCAACGTCCATATAATATGGCGTACTATCTAGCTGACAGTATTTATCCTTCTTATCCGACTTTCGTCAAATCAATTAGACTTCCTCAAAGTGAACCAGACAAGTTATTTGCAAAACATCAAGAGGGGTGCCGGAAGGACATCGAACGTGCATTTGGAGTGTTGCAGGCTCGATTTATAATCATTCGCGAACCAGCTCGCATGTGGGACATAGCTGATTTGGCTATCATTATGAGGTCATGTATCATATTGCATAATATGATTGTTGAGGATGAAAGAGATACATATGCTCAAAACTAGACCGATTATGATCAATCCGAGGCAAGTGGGTCTACTACACCGCGACCATTCTCAACCGAGGTGCTACCTGCATTTGCAAGTCATGTGCGTGCTAGATCAGAATTGCGTGATTCCAATGTGCATCACGCATTGCAAGCAGATCTAATCAAACACATATGGACAAAATTTTGTGATTAAAGAGATTTTTAAGTTTTTGTTGTGTGTGATTTAAAATTTTATTGTTTATGAGTTGAGTTTATTGTACTAATTATTTAATGTGTGTTTTATTAGTTTTATTAGTTTTGTGTGTTTTATTGGTTGTATCGTGTGTTTATTTGTGTCCTGTATTCAATACCAAAATTTTCGTGTTTTATTTCTTTTATAATATTTTTTTTAATTTTTATTATTTGTTAAAAGTTAATTTAAATTATAAATAAAATATAAAAAACATATTTTTTGTTTAGTTTTAACTGATAATTGCTACTATTATGTAATCACAAAACATAAATAAAATAAGGATATTAAAATAAAAAAATAGTGGGGTAGAGAGTTGAATTTTATTAAGCATAACTATTGTAGTTATAAAAATTGAATAGATAGTTGAATTATTAGGTGGAAGAGAGAGAATATGATGTGGAGTGTTAAAAATGATAAAAGAGATAGTTGAATTTTATAACCATTGTGAATGGTTCATAAACAAAAATGCTTTTATAATTTCTTTTTAACATGTGTACAAAGTAACAAATTATATAGGTATTTTTATATCTAGGTGAATTAGTTTCTTTTGGGAAAACATTTCACTGTAAACTTATTGTCTATTTGGAATTAAATATGTAAAAAATATTTTTTTAGCTCTCTCTCTCTCTATATATATATATATACTAGATTAGACCTCGCGTAGTACGCAGGATAATAATCTAATATTTAAAATTTAAGAGCAAAAACAAAATAGAAAATTTGAAAAATAAGTTTAAATCACCCATAAAATAATTATATAATAAAATATTAAGAACGTCTATACGAAATCATTTACCAATAAAAAATTAAAATAACAAACCAAGATTAGAATAAAATTCAATAATCATAAAATATATAAATATTTTTTTACGAAAACCTCATCATAATAAATTAAAACAAATTTTAAAATTTTTTGAAAGAATATATGTTTACCAATATAATAAATTGAAAGTAGGATGATGTTTATGAAGAAAAGTGTTTTGTTTGTTGAAAAAATATGAGACTACTTATTTGTTTATATAGAGTTAAATTAGTTAAATATTTACAATTCTCCTTTCTTTAGGATTATAAATAGTCTTAACTATGGAATTTTTTTTCTTTTAGAGAATTAATAATTTGTATAATTTTCTTATAAAAATTTTATTTTGTGAATAATGGTTGTTAATTTCTTTTGTATAGTTTCCTTATAATAATTTTGACATTTTTTAACTTTGACACGTGTCGAAATCATGAATCGATTAATACGACACGTGTTCTATTTGTTTTATATGACTAGTAAATATTTGTTATAGAGAGATTTAAAATTTTGTGAAATGACTTATGTTTTGAGAGAAAATCAATAAATTCAATAATAGTTAAGTGTATGAATGTGAAAAAAAATCTTTGTTAATTTTACACTTTCTATTTTCATATTAAATGAGAGAGAGAGAAAGAGCAATATGCATTTAGTTTAATAAAATACGAGAAAACAGTCGTCTCTCTTCAAAGAGCATCATTGCTTATAAAAAGCCTCCTTCACCATCTCTCATTTCATTGACTTCACCTAAACTCAAGAAACTCAATCTTGTATTTTTGTCCGCAATTAAAGCAAAACCAATCACCAAAGTCGACAATATATTGGCTTAATATCTTTGGTAGAGGACAATTTTTTCCGGTGATGCTTTGACACAGACAATACCAATCTATGGATTCCCGCCATAGACATGGAAGGTAATCACCCACATAGGAAGTATGATTCAAATGAGTCAGATACTCACTGTCCAAATCCAGGTTTTTATTCTTTTTTTAAAAAAAATTTTGGTTATGATGTATTGCGTTGTTATCGTTTTTGAGTCTTTGTTTTCTTTTATATCTCATATATATTATTGAATAAAACTGTTTTTTAGAGTCTTTTAGTTTTTTATCGATTTCTTATAGGTTTTAGGTTGTTTTGGAAGAAAACGAGCCATTTTGGAATGGAAACACACTTTTGGAGATGTTGGATTGTGTAGAAGCGTCAGAATATTTCCCATACATGGAGGACTTACAACCGTTAGATCTTTCTAAGTTTTTGACACAGGATATTTACGGATGTTAGCTTTAATTTCCTAGTGGTTTGAAGGAAATCTAACGGTGCATTCAAAATTCATACCCAATTTAGTGAACACAGGTCATTCTGACGAGCGATTGAAAAAGTTGTAGGAAGTGAAACCAGAGAGTGACATACCGATCGGTCCACCTTTGGATCGATTGATCCCCTACCCAGAAGGATTACAGTGATGTTAGACCGACTGTTCCGCTTCCAGATCGATCAGTATGGTCCCCAATCGCGTTTTTAATCCTATTTTAGACCCAGGTTTGACCTGATTCACTGCAGATTCAACCTAACTCCTCCACTATTGTTATAAAACCCTAGACTCAACTTTTTGAGAGAAATCTTTCATAATTTTAAGTTCTAAACATTGTTTTTTTATATTTGTAAGCAATCTTGGGAGCAGAATGAATCCTCTTTGACAAATTGGAGAAGATTTCTAAACCCTGTTTCTTAATCTATTGCAATTTCATTATGTTTTCTTTATCTATTTGTGTTATTTATTTTGTTATGTCTGAGTAGTCTCTTAATTTGGTTTTAGGGTTCTAAGTAGGAATTCAATGATTTGATGATTTGATTGTTCTAGGAAACTCTAAATCTTTAGGTTCTTCAATTCACATGTTCTTAATGCTATGATCAGATTGATCACCCTGTTTTAGATCCTAGGTTTTTCTATACATGAAAGTGTAGATAGATTACATGAATTGATGTGAATTGAGCAAGATGCTCTTAGCCAACGACAGTTGATGTTAGGAAATATTGTGAACTTAGTGAACTTGATTGATAATGCAAATTTGACTAGGAGATCTCAAACTACAGTTTGTAAAATTGATTAGTCAAGTTTAGGGATTAATGTCTTGAAAGAGAATTATTCTAATCTAGTGTTCATGTTTGAGAACGGTTTCATATGTTAAGTTTCTTGATTCATTCATCTTTTTAATTATTGTTTCTCTGAATTATCCTATGACCAAATGTTTTTTATTATATAACTTACATCATTTATTCTCTGCATTTTTTTTACAACTCTGAAAAACCAAAACAACTCTTCTACGCTTTACCTATTTACGAATCTCGTTAGTCTATAGAGTACCATTGGTCATTGTGGATAGACCCCAAACATACTACTGCGCACATCATCATGTCCTTGCAGTTTAAGTATTTTGGGTTAGTTACTCGAGTAATCAGGTTACCTTTCTCTTACTCAGATAACTTAAACATCATTTTCTTTTTATCAGCAAAACTTCGTTACATGGATGGTCATTTTATTCTACATGGTTCTGTGAACAAGAAAAATATCAAACTTGGAGTTAGTGAAAAACTGCTTTCAACATTCGTTCCTACTGATAACTTCTGCTAAACCAATCGACTACAATCTAACCCACATATTTGTCGGCGTAATGGGGCTCTTCTTCACGAGATCTTCAATCACTCGATCTCCACCAATCTGGTATAAACTTTAGAACTCAACACAAAGTCAAAATAAAAAAATCGATCAAAAATATATATATGAATAACATGGCTTTTCTATTTTTTCAAAGAAGTTACAAGCAACAAATAACCATGATCAATGGCATTGATCTCAATCCTAAGTTCGAATTTCTACAAGGTAATATCATCATTACCCCCTATGCATATGCAAATGCAACTTAGATACTGCTAGACTCAATCTTAAAATCAAGAATGCAATGCAAAACTACATATTTTTTTAATGCAAATGAATGAATACATGAGACTCAAATATGCGAAAATAAAAATAAGAACACAAAACACCAAGTCAAAAGACACAAATCCCTCCCCTGAACTTGAATTACACCGTCTCGGTGTAATAGAAGCCAAAGAGAAGAGGAAAACAAATAAGAAAAGAGAAACTGAATGGTATATCTAATGGAAAAGGGAACTCTACCGTGGCATAGTTGTGATCCATAGGGAGTTGGAGATGAGGAGTTTTGTAACTCCTTGATGAAGCAGGAGATAAAGCGAAATGACCAGTGGAAAGAGCGTTGAAAGAGCGTGTTCCACCTTGGAGGTTGATGGTGATGACCCTTGAGAGAAGATCTTGAACCTTTCCTTGGTTACTTTGAAACTCGGGGTGAAGCTTGGATTTAACGCTTGCAAAGGGTTTTAAATTTTCCTTACACTTCACCTTGTATTTAATTTTTCCATCTATGAGTCTTAAGGGATGTAAGCTCATGTGTTAGAAGATGAAACAAGGGTGGGAGGGTGGGTTTCTTTCATCTCTCTCTCGTTCTTTCCAAAAACCTTCTTATCTATCCCCATTTTCACATCTTTAGCACTCTTTCATGCTTATCAAACAATGAGTGTTGACATTTACCATCCAAGATTTCTTCATCTAGCTTTAGAGCCTCTCTATTCTTCATATTCACAACTTTGACCTTTTCTTGTTGATCTTTCAAAGTCATAGGCTCTTCTTT
The DNA here is from genome assembly GCA_004349715.1 of Crucihimalaya himalaica. Taxonomy (NCBI): domain Eukaryota; kingdom Viridiplantae; phylum Streptophyta; class Magnoliopsida; order Brassicales; family Brassicaceae; genus Crucihimalaya; species Crucihimalaya himalaica. The sequence continues at coordinate 929,208 of SMJT01000035.1, read as the reverse complement.
AGTTTTCACTTCTTCATTAGTAATTCTTCCACAAAAATTTGTAGAAGACGGTTTGATTGGGTAAGAGACTTTGACATTCACGTGGAGGAGAGTTACTCTTTTGTTGGGAAATCGATGTTCGCTCCTACGGTGTCGAGAAAGGGAGTGCCTAGAATTAGAGGAAGATTGTGTGTTTCTTTCATCTCCACCACCATTACATCCGTATGCAATCACCAACTTTGAGTGGGTAATCTTCAATAATACCAAGTGAGAGTTTCGAAGAAGCATCTCCAAACATGATGGAAGAAGAATGTTGCTTCATATCATTGATCCCTAAGCTCTTTAACATCTCAAGTGATATCACATTTACGCTTGTGCCCGAGTCACATAATGCATCATCATTCTCAAAATCACAAAGAGAGCAAGTTATGGAGAATTTACTAGGATTTCCAAGTTTGGGGATAGTCTTGGGCACAAGTGGTTTTGTGCTTGGCGCTTCAAACACTTCCATAATCTCTTCTACCTTCTCTTGGTTTGCAAGTATGGCTTTGATGAACTCTTTGTATGTTGGGCACTTAAGACAAATCATTGAGGTAAGACAATGGAGCTCTAACTCTATTCATATTGGTCTTGAAGGTTGAGAGTATCTTTTTTGGAGTTTTGGTAAGAGCTCTACCGGGAAATGGAAGTGGAAGTTCATAAGGAGGAGGTTCAAGGCTAAGGGTTTCCTTCTTTTCAACCTTCTTTCTCACCACATTCACTTCCCTAACATTTTCCTTAATACCCTTCTCAACTTTCACTTTTCTAGCAACCACTAACTCTTCAACCTTAAGACCATAAAGAAATCTAGAGATCTCCTCGATTGCCTTTTCATTCTCATCGACCAATGGTACCTCACTTGATAGGATCATGTTACAATACTCCTTGGAGTTAGCTTTGGATTTACCCGGCAATGTTCCTAGTTGTTTACTAGAAAAATATGCTCCTTGGATTATTTGATGTTCCATATGCTTCATCCTAGAGTTGAGGGATTCAAACTTTGCATTAAGCTCATTGTATAAGCAATCCACTTGATTGTGTATCTCGGCCATATTCTTCTTCATTTCAACAGTCCCACTAGCTTGTCCACTAACAATTGTTGAAGCATTCCCTTCATATCAAAGTCTTGAGGAGAAAATTGAATAGACGAACTTCCTTGGTTGGTGAATTGAGGCTTAGTTTGGAAATTCTCTTGTGGAAAGCCTTGTCCTTTAGGCTTCATAGGAGAATAAGAGAGAGATCTTGTTGGTTTCTGATAACTATACATTTTATCACTTTATCATAGTTGTAAATATCTATTTTATTGTGTTTTATTAGCTTTTTCTTTGTGTTTTGATGCATTTAGTGTCTAACTAAGTATTTTTGCATTTTAGAAGTTCTTTTGTATTTTTGTGTGTATTTGGTGTGTGTTTTGTGTGTTTTGAATGTTTTCAGGTTGTAATAATGGGAGATGCACTTTTAGATGGAAAAGGAGAAAACAATGATGCAGAACTGGCCCCAAGTATCTCAAAGATCGACTCAGATGAACGTTTTCCACTGCGATTTAGCTTCAACGCTCTTCAGCTTCAACGCTCTTCATGAAAAAGATGGTAAATTGAGTTAACGTTCCAATTGAAGTGGTTTCAGAGCATTTGGATACGTGGTTCAAAATTTATGGCCAATTTAGTGACGACATGTCAAAAATCGGTCCGAAACCGATTCCCGTGCCGTTCGGCAAAATGGCTGAGGAACACACCTAGGATCAAAAATCGACCCAATGTCGAATTTCAAGTCCGAATTCCTCCCAAAATCAGTCTATGACCGATTTTCACTACCGCATTTTGACGTTTTCTCTCTGCTTTCTCCACTTGCGAACCCACTCTCCTTTAAAAGCCTCAAAACATGCAACCACTAAAAAAAAACGACTTTTCTCTGAAACTTGAAGCTCTCCTTTCATTTTCTCTCTAGTTTTCATGTTTTTATGCTTTTAAAACTTAGATCTACTCATATGTATTGAAGATTTGTCAAATATTTATATAATCTCAATTAGTCTTCATTATCTTCATTTGTACGGTTTATTTTTGTTATTTGAACATGTGTGAGTAGTCTTTTAAGAATTCTTGGGTAGGTAGATTAGGGTGGTTCTTAGCTTGTTCTTGATGTTTAGGAGCTAGACTCTTTGTATTCTTTACTCATTGAGTGTTCTTAATGCTAGATTGGCCTTGATCAAGTCAGTCTAAAGCCTTAGGGATTTTATCCATCGGGAGATGCTTGATATTATTTTGGAATGAATTCAATGAGTGCTTTTCATACCTTAGCCAACGGAGTTGATGTTTAAGATGAATTGTGGCTAGTTAGACTTGAGTTTAATGCTTCATTGTCTTTGAATTGCGAACGGGAGTTCTTGTTGATTGTTAGACATTGAAAGTGATTGTTACCACGGGAGTGGATCAATCTTTATTAGTGTTCTTAGGCTAAAGGAATGCGTTTTGTTGAATGTTTGAACATCTTGAACAAGTTAGGAGTCACCCGAAGTCGATAACCTTACCCAAGGATCGTTTGTGTATCATTGTTTTAAATCAAAAACCATTATTTGTACTTGTTTGATTATTCGAGCTTAAGTCTTTACCACTAAAATTATGTTATTTGCTTATTGGTCTATTTTTAATCTCGCCCTGTTTTAGCTTATTTTTATCCTTGCATTTAAATTTCCGTCTTTACTTATTATTAGGTAGTTAAACAATTCACCACACACAAAAACCCCGATCCGCTTAGATTAAACGAAATTCTGTATTCTTGGTGTGTTGTTCTTGTTTCCCTATGGATTCGATACCCTACGTGCTATAACGATACGCCTCATGATTGAGGTAGTTTTCGCACATCGGGTTTTAATTGGTGTGCTAGAGCCTAAAAAACTCTGACGATCAATTTGGCGCCGTTGCCGGGGAAACTAGCAATAGCCATTGAGATTTGATTTTGTTTGAGACTAAGCTTCGTTCTAAAGAAAATACTAATTTGCGAGCTTTGGTTTCTTTCTTTTTCAGGTGTATGAACTTGGAAAAGTCAGGGTCAAAAAAATCTGATTGATATTGTGCAAGATCTTGGTCGACTTGAAAGGTTGAATACACGAGCGAGAAGAGAAAGAGAGAGGCTTGAGCAATTCCAATCATCTAAGATGGGTGGATAATAATGAGCAGGAAGCAGCCCAAGGGGTTGGCTTAGATGGCGTCCACGCCATCCTCAAAGAGCACAAAGAGTGATTGGGCGTATGATGAACCCCAAGTTCACGGAAACAGAACGGGTATCCAAGCACCAGCCGTTGAGAATAACAACTTTGAGATCAAGGCAAGCTTGATCAACATGGTGCAAGGAAACAAGTGTTCATGACTGCCCGTTGAGGACCCTCTTGACCACTTGGATCAGTTCGATCAAGTTGTGTGGGCTTGTTAAGATAAACGGCATCTCTGAAGATGCGTTTAAGTTTAGGGTGTTCCCATTGTCACTCGGGATAAGGCTAGGCAGTGGAGAAGAGTTTGCCCAGTGGTTCAATAACGACATGGGACCAATGCAAGAAAGCATTCTTGGCTAAATTCTTTTCGACATCAAGGACAGCCCGACTCCGAAACGAAATATCAAGCTTCACGCAGAAACAATGAAAGTTTCAGTGAGGCGTGGGAGAGGTTTAAAGGATACACGACTAAGTGCCCTCACATGGGTTCTCGGATGAGCCACTTTTGAGCAATTGTATAGAGAGTGGTTCCTAAGATCAGGATGCTCCTACACACGGCAAGTAACGGTAACTTCCTCGGAAAGGATGTCGAGGAAGGATTACAGCTGGTAGAAAACTTGGCTCAAAGTGATGGGAGCTATGGAGAGGACTACGATAGAGCCTCAAGAGGAGGCGGTGAAAGAGAAGAGCAAAAGGAGTAAAGAATAAAAGCTTTACACGAAAGATGGACAAGGTGTTGCAAAGTACTCAAAGGCAAGTTAGCTATGTTGGTGAGTATGATGGGCAAGTGTGTCCAAGAAGTTGGTTTGGGAGACTATCTTCAAACTCAAGAAGAGATGAATTTTGTGGGGAACCAAAGAAATTACAGAGCTACAACCCGAACTTTCAACAACAAGGTCAGAACTATCAGCCAAGGCCTTTCGTACAGTCAAACAACCAAGGTCAGAACTTCGCACAACAAGGATTTGTGCCAAAACCTCAATTTCAAAGCAACCAAGGTGGTTTTCAAAACAAAGCACCATTCGTTCCTAACGTTCAACAAAGTTACAGGCCACCAACTCAAGCCACCACATCTCAGCCTCAAGATCAAGACATGAGAAGCATGCTTCAACAACTCTTGGTTGGGCAAGCTAATGGCTCAATCGAATTGAGCAAGAAAATGGGAGAGATTCACAACAAGGTGGATGGAGCATACAATGACCTGAATGTTAAATTCGAGCAACTAAGCACTCATGTGAAGGGGTTAGAGAACCAAGTTGCTCAAGTAACTTCTACTTCCCAAGGTCCCAAAGGAGCTTTACCGGGTAAAGTCATAGCTAATCCAAAGGATTTCTGCAATGCTATCTTCGATAACGATGTGAATATGGATGAGAATGAAAAGGTAATCGAAGATTTCTGTAGACTTCTTCATGATCCTAAGGGTGAAGAGGTTGTGGTTGCTAGAGAAACGCAAGTTGAAATTGTTGTTCATGGAAAAGAAAAAAAGGAAGAAGAAGAAGAAGAATCCACAGACGCTTCAAGAAATCGGTCAGCAACCGATTTTCATCACCGATTCCAAGAACAAACCGGTCTGAAACCGATTTCAGAAACAGAGCACTATTCCTACCCAGAACAGGGGATGAAAAATCGATCAGCAACTGATTTTCAAGACGGTTTTCAAACAAAACTCGGACAAGGACCAAATCCCACAGCAAAAATCGGGCCAGTATCGAATTCCATGACCGTTCGGCAATTAGGCCCAGAAACGGAAAAAACAAAAATCGGAGTCGTGTTCGATTTTCATGGTCGGATTATTGAAGAAATCGATCCATTCCCGATTTCTACCCCCTATTTCGGAGATCCGACTTCTAAATCTCAACAAAAGGTGATTCCAAGAGAACCAACCAAAGCAATCAAGATGAAAGTGAACTTTGAGCTTCCTCCTTATGAACTTCCACTTCCATTTCCTGGTAGAATTCTTACCAAATCTCAAAAGAAGATCCTTTCAAGCTTCAAAGCTAGTATGAATAAAGTTGGAGCTACAATTCCCTATGTTAATGACTTATCTCAAGTCCCGAAATACAAGAAATTTGTCAAAGCCATTCTTGCAAACCAAGACAAGGTGGAAGAGATTATAGAAGCGTTTGAACCGCCAAGCACAATTCCACTTGAACCCAAGACTATTTCCAAGCTTGGAAATCCGGGTACATTCTCTTTAACATGCTCACTTGGTGATGTGGAAATTAATGATGCTTTATGCGACTCGGGTGTAAACATGAATGTGATATCGTTTGAGATGGTAAAGAGATTAGGGATCAAGGATATGAAGCAACACAACTTTCCCATCATGTTTGAGGATGCTTCTTCGAAATCTCCACTTGGTATAATTGAAGATTACCCACTCAAGGTTGGTGATTACACAATCCCGACAGATTTGATGGTGGTGGAGATGAAAAGAACCCACAAGTTCCCTCTCATCCTAGGAACTCCGTTTCTCAATACCGCAGGAGCGAGCATCGATTTTATGAATAAGAGAATGACTCTTCACCACGTAAATGCCAAGGTATCTTATCCAATCAAACCATCCTCTACAAGGCTTTGCGGAACAATCACTGGTGAAGAAGTGAAAGACAAGGAAGAGATTGTGAATGTGAACCGACAAGAAGAGATCAAAGTTGTGGATGTGAAAAATAGCAAAGCTCTAAAGCTCGATGACAAGATCTTGGATGGTGAATGTCTACTCTCCTTGTTTGATGAGCGTGAAAGAGATGCTAAGGATGTGAAGTTTGGGAAGAATGAGAAGGTTCTTGCAAAGAACAAGATGAAAATGAAGGGATCTTCCAAACCTTTTGTAAGCCTCGAGGCCAAGCTGAACCCCGAGTTTGAAAGTGACCAAGAAAAGGTTCAGGAGCTCTTATCAAAGATCATCACCATCAACTTCGATGGTGGAACACGCTCAAATCATTCATTCAACGATATTTCCACCATTAGAACCGGACTCTCAAGGAGTTACAAAACTCCTCCTCTCCAACCCCCAAAGATGCATGACTAGGACCAAGGTATGGCCCATCCTTCCCTTGTACATATCATTTGTGTTTACTCTTGTTTTGTTTTGTGTTTTGTTAGTGTTCTTTCTCGAATTTATTTTCACACCATCGATGTGAAGGCAGTCCTAGGGAGAGGCATTTTGTTTTGATTTTTGTTTTATATTTTGAGTTGTGTGTTTTGATAGCATTGTGGATTTTATGTCTTTAAAAAAAAAAATAATAATAATAAATTCATTATGATGCCCTCGATGATGTTTTACATTGCTTGAACGATTTCGAAAGACTTGAAAACTTCGCACTTTGATCTTTACACTTGAAATCCATACATATTATGTATGCTTAATTCGATATCACTCCATCTTTATTAGGCATAATCAAACTTAATTCATCTTGCTTATGGGCTTTAGATCTTAACCATTGTTTTACATGAACATCCGAGTGATCTTATCCTTTTGTACCACACCTGTTCACTCGAATGGCCATCTTCCTCTTTAGATGGTTCCACACCCAAACCCCAAAACCTTTCTTAAAACCAATGTGATATTGATTGAGTGAGGTCTTTTCTACACGCATTCATATACAAAAATTTCGAGATAGAAACGCGCAAGCTCTTTCTTCTAATTGTTAGGTTTTGTGAAGGTTATTGGTTGGGATTGATGGGGATTGATTTGAAAGGAATAATGTGATTGAGAAAGAGGTAGAAAAGCCATGTTGTACTAAAAAGTTCTAGGGAATAGAGAGTTAAAACGAAAAATGCTCTTGCGAAAAGCATCAAAAGAGAATAAAAGGAAAGAAAAACAAGAGATGAGAAGAGTATTCCCTAGTAGCTAAGGTGTTGAAAGGATATGTGGATTGATAATATTGGTGGGTTGAGTTTAGAAGATTTGTGGTTAAGAAAAGTTTCGAAAAAGAAAATACAATTGCTAGTCAAGTTCGAAAATTAGACGAAAAGCTTTAGGATGGGTAGAACAATGGAAGAACATCTTGTATGCATAAATTGTTTCCCATTCTCTATTGCTTTTGTATAATGATTTGCGTTTGATTTTGAGAGTAACCACAAATACATAAACCGCCGCTTATACATAACAACCTTTTTCCACCAAGCCAATTGGAGTAGATCTATTGCCCATAAATAAGATTCATGCTTGAATAAAAACTGAATGTAGGGAGTTGATTGACGAGAAGCATGCATGTATTTGTTTTGGATCTAGAGTCGTGATAAGTCTTGAGAAGTTAGAGGTCACATTGAGATACGTTTAAGCAATGTCGTGGCATTATGTTGGGCTATCATATTGAATGCATCGAACCTTCTCGGTTTGTCGATTCTTGTTTGCTTGAGGACAAGCAAAAGGCAAGTCTGGGGGTGTGATAACTATACATTTTATCACTTATCATAGTTGTAAATATCTATTTTTATGTGTGTTTTATTAGCTTTTTCTTTGTGTTTTGATGCATTTAGTGTCTAACTAAGTATTTTTGCATTTTAGAAGTTCTTTTGTGTTTTTGTGTGTATTTGGTGTGGTTGTGTGTTTTGAATATTTTCAGGTTGTAATAATGGGAGATGCACTTTTAGATGGAAAGAGAGGAAAACAATGATGCAGAACTGGCCCCAAGTATCTCAAAAGACTCTGAACTTTTCCACTGCGATTTACCTTCAACGCTCTTCATGAAAAAGATGGTATATTGAGTTAGCGTTCCAATGGAAGTGCTTTCAAGCATTTAGAATACGTGGTTCAAAAGTTATGGCCGATTTAGTGACGACATGTCAAAAATCGGTCCGAAAACGATTTCCGTGACCGTTCGGCAAAATGGCTGAAGAACACACATGGGATCAAAAATCGATCCAAGGTCGAATTTTAAGTCCGAATTCCTCCAAAAATCGTCTATGACCGATTTTCATTACCGCATTTTGACTTTTTCTCTGCTTTCTCCACTTGCGAACCCACTCTCCTTTAAAAGCCTCAAAACATGCAACCACAAAAAAAAACGACTTTTCTCTGCAACCTGAAGTCTTCTCTTTCATTTTCTCTCTAGTTTTCAGTTTTTATGCTTTTTTAAACTTAGATCTACTCATATGTATTGAAGATTTGTCAAATATTTTTATATAATCTCAATTATGTCTCATTATCTATCATTTGTACGGTTTATTTTTTGTTATTTGAACATGTGTGAGTAGTCTTTTAAGAATTTTGGGTATGGTAGATTAGGGTGGTTCTTAGCTTGTTCTTGATGTTTAGGAGCTAGACTCTTTGTATTCTTTACTCATTGAGTGTTCTTATGCTAGATTGGCCTTGATCAAGTCAGTCTAAAGCCTTAGGGATTTTATCCACGGGAGATGCTTGATATTATTTCGGAATGAATTCAATGAGTGCTTTTCATACCTTAGCCAACGGAGTTGATGTGTTAAGATGAATTGTGGCTAGTTAGACTCGAGTTTAATGTTTCATTGTCTTTGAATTGCGAACGGGAGTTCTTGTTGATTGTTAGACATTGAAATTGATTGTTACCACGGGAGTGGATCAATCTTTATTAGTGTTCTTAGGCTAAAGGAATGACGATTTATGTTGAATGTTTGAACATCTTGAACAAGTTAGGAGTCATCCGAAGTCGATAACCTTACCCAAGGATTCGTTTGTGTATTATTGTTTTAAATCAAAAACCATTATTTGTACTTGTTTGATTATTCGAGCTTTAAGTCTTTACCACTAAAATTATGTTATTTGCTTATTGTCTTATTTTTAGTCTCGCCCTGTTTTAGCTTATTTTTATCCTTGCATTTAAATTTCCGTCTTTACTTATTATTAGGTAGTTAAACAATTCACCACACACAAAAACCCCTATCCGCTTAGATTAAACGAAATTTTGTATTCTTGGTGTGTTGTTCTTGTTTCCTTGTGGATTCGATACCCTACGTGCTATAACGATACGCCTTATGATTGAGGTAGTTTCCGCATCGGGTTTTAATTGGTGTGCTAGAGCCTAAAAAACTCTGACGATCAGTTTCTCATATTGGTGCTTTGAAAAGAAAGATTAGAATGATTACGATAATTTGGGTTGTAACCTCCTTGATTACCACCAACAAATTTCACCTCACATTGACCATTTTGACAAGCTTCAATACAAATCTCTTGATGTCCTTGGTTACCAACAAATTCTCCTACATAATTAATCGGTTTTTGAGTAACTTGCAAGACCTTATCCATCTTCTTATCCAAAGCCTTCATCTTTTTCCTTCTTTGATCCTCATTATCACCACTCCTCCTTGGAATTCTATCATAGTCTTCATCGTAGTTTATGTCGCTTTGAGCTAGATTTTCCACAAGGGAAATCTCTTCTTCAACATCTTTACCCAAGAAGTTCTGTTACTTGGCATGTCGAGAAGCATTCGAAACTTGGTTTTAACTCCTCTATATAAGATACTCAAAGGAGATGCATTAGAGAACCCATGATGAGGGCACTTGGTGGTGTAACCCTTAAAGCGCACCCAAGCTTCACTAAAGCTCTCACCATTCTTTTGAGTAAAGCTTGAGATCTCATTCCTCAGCCTAGCGTTCTTGATGTAGAGAAGAACTTTGTTAAGAAAGCTTTTTTACATTCATCCCATGAGTTGATGGAGTTACTAGAGAGGTTCTTCTCCCCTTGGTGGGCCTTATCCTCTAAAGAGAATGGTAATAGGTGGAGCTTAAAAACATTTTCGGAGACTCCATTTATCTTGACCGTTCCACACAACATATCGAATTGTTCTAGATGATTCAATGGGTCCTCCATTGGTAGACCATGAAACTTTGATCCTTGAACCATGGTGATTAGGCTCGCTTTGATCTCTAAGTTGTTGTTCCCAACTGGCGGAGGCCTAATACCATTTCGGTTTCCATGCACATTTGGTGCATCATAAGCTTCAATCACCCTAGCGGATCTAGGGCCATGGTGAGGAACTTTCTCACCATCATCTCCTTGACCATGTCCATTATTGCTTTGATTCCCATCACCAACGTTTGGGCCTTGATTATTCATACCTAACCGTGCAAGATGCTCTAAACGTTCAAGCTCACATCTTGCTCTTACGTTCTCCATTTCCAACCAGCGAATGTCGTCAACCAAATCAACCAAGTTCTCTTAACCTCGGCTTCTCAAGTTCATGCACCTACAAGAAAGAAGAAAACCAAGCTAAGACAAAAAAAAATAACAAAGAAAATAAAGGCCTAATCAAATAGATTCTAAATCCTAATGAATATTGCTAAACTCTCCGGCAGCGACGCCAAAAACTTGATAGAGATTAAGTTTTAACCCTATGTATACTCAACTAAAAGCATATGTCTAGTCATTGTAGTATTAAGGAGTCGAATTCCACAAGGAGAATAGAATAGCTACACTAAGAATCCAAGAAACTACTTAAGCTATTTTTTGTTTTTATACTAACAACCTAAGTAATTCAAACAAAAGGAACAAGAACAAATTGAAACAAGCTTAAACTAAACAAGATCGAGCACTAAAACAATCTGAAGCAATAGATAAGCAATGCATAAGACTACTCAATTTAAAGACTAAACAAGGCACTTAAACATTTAAAGACTAAACGGTTCTTAATCGATAACTAAACAAACGAATATTTGGGTAAAACAATTGATCAAGAAAAATTGAAGCTAATCCATGATGTTTATTCAAACTACAAAAGCTAATCCTTAGGTCTTAGAACACTAAGCTAGACTAATCCACTTGCATGACACTCATCCCTATACTAATCAAATAATTAACAAAGATTTCCATCAGTAATCACAAGACTAATATGCATTAATAATAAGTCTAACTAACTATTGAGCATCCTAATCATCTATTCACATAGGCTAGGCACACTAAGCATTCATTAAGTTCATTCAAGCATTTTCACAAACACCTTTCGGGCATGAAATCACATATGATCTATATTAACTTGATCAAGGCTATTCTAGCATTAAGAACCCCTAATAAACAAGGATATTAAACAATCTAAACCTTAAGCATCATGAATCAACCTAAATTTACCCTAATCTACTATACCTAAAGATCCTAAATAGACTACTCACTAATCATGACATAATCACTAAGGTCTAGAAAGATAATGTGCTTAATCATGATTAGACTTGCAAGATTAAAGATACTTAAGAAAATTAAAAGAAGAAATTGCATTCAAAACTCAAGGGATTCATACAAGTCTCAAAAGTGGCTAAGAGAGATTCAAAAACAAAGCATAGATGTCTACAAATTAGGTAAAAAGAGTATAAATAGTAAGAGAGACAAATCGGGTCAACCTAGAACAAACCAGGTTTTGACCCGGTTAAATTGGTCTTCAAAAGGTGTGTAATCGGGCAAGTGTGGTCTAGGTGAGGTAAATATCACCCAATCGGATTTATGAGGTCGCTGGAAGTGGCCGTTGTTAGGTCGATGAAGTTCTCAAGTCGTTCTGTCGAAGTGACCCAGCGATCATGTGTAACCGCTGGGCTTGGCCGCTGGCTATACCGGTCACAGGTAGCCGATGGTTCTGGCCGGTGGGCTGTCTTCTTCTACTCGGTAGATTGATATGTCTCCACTAAATTGGCCATAATGTTTGCTCTGTAGTTTGAATTTGCCTGAAAGTACCACCATTGGAAAGATAACTCAATTATTGTAACTTTCATGAAGAGCTCTGAAGCTAAATCCCAGCGGAAGACCTTCATACGAGTCGATCTTTGAGGCACTTTGAACTGATTCTGCATCATCGTTTTTCTTCTTTGCATCAAAGTCTCTATCAAAGTTTTCAATTTCCATTTCACCTAGTAAAAGGCACCAAAGCCAATGCAAGATGCATGTAATATATCTAAAGTCCTAAAATGCAAAACCATGAACACAAGATACCAAAACTAATGCAAAAGTGTTAAAACTAAAGAATAAATGAATTTAAACCTAAGAAAAATTACCTAAAAACTATACAAATCTCATTAATTTCATGTATTTATCATACAATCGTAGATACGAATAATCTTGTCCTTGAAAAAAACAATAATCACCACCCAATGTTTCCTTTCCGTGTGGCGTATGTTTACAACGACGTAGTTGAACATCTTTACCCCATTTCTCCATACCTTTTCGCAAAGAATAGAGAAATGTATTATGTATCCATCCAAGATTGCAATCTTTCATCTCTAGATGCAGAAGCATTCTTTATATATATCCAAATAGACCAATACGGTGTCAAAGTGATACAAGAAAAGAAAAGAAAAAATTGAAAAAGATGATTATTAATTTGAAGAAATAAATGCTAGTTGTTTTCTTTAAAACTGTTAGTCTATTATATATATATATTGGCTTGACGACGCTTAGTTTGAGTTTAAACCCCCAAAAAACAAGATATGCAATTATTTTCGTTTGGAAAACCGGTTTATTACAAATATGTAAAATTGTGGAACGTAAGAGTTTGCTTCAATGATAAGTTATATAACATTAAGATATATACGTGAATGGAACAACCAGATCATATACGAGTAGCCAAAGACCCAATGCTCTGAGATGGATTGATTACCTATATTTTCTTATATATGGGTAGGTTTGATCAGTACGGGCCAAAAGAAGAAAGAAGATGAATTGTTACACTAATTAGCAATTGGGTTTCATTAGGAGGCATAACCACAAGCTAAAAAGACAATTAGCTATGCAAATTGAAATTGATTATATTATAGGAATAACCCCCTAAATAAGAACATCACATTAAACAAAAACAGAATGTTTTCCATTAGATAATGAGTTGTACGCTTTAAACGTTCCACGGAGATAAACCATAATGAATACGACTTTTCATCCTCTTCACATCAGATTGATACTTAAATTAATCGATTTTAAACTAATGGATATACGAATATTTACAAAGAAAATTGACTCGTATATATAACTAAAATATTTTAAAAAAAGACATTTGTTTTCTAATCAAGAATTTTTGGACTTTAACAAGGGTTCATATTTTTATGAATCGGAGATAAGAACAAGTTAAACTAGTCTCTCTCATCTACTCTTAAAGTTCGAACTCGTGATCTTGAGGAGTTCTATGGTGAACATACGTACGTTCGAGGTCACGTGTCATTAAAACAACACACACACACACAATTAGTGTAAGCACTTTTAAATGTCTCCGATCGATTTCAAAAAGATACCAAATGTATCCAGTAAAAAAATTCTAGTTCATGTTAAATTTTTAGCTATGATCAAAATATTCTGTATTTACCATTTAAGCAAAAGAAAAATAAAAGCATTTGTAATCCATTGTTGTCTCTTTCATGGGAGTGTATATAGATGGTTGTATTAGAATCCACAATTGAATTTCGATAGTGTATGAACACGGTGTGATTCAACTTCAGCAGCTAGATACTTCGGCATTTATTTCAAAGATGACATCTACAAAATCTTTAATTTAATCGGGAAAATATCAAAGAGAATCAAATTAGAACTAACCAATATGTTGCCGAGTTTGGGGGTGATGACAAAAAATATAGATGACAAAACGCCCTTAGACCTAGCAATTATTTATAAGGATAATTGAGCAATTTTCTTTTTAAAGATAATATAAATTTAAAATATAGGTTACATCTTGTTAAATTGAGGAAATATAATACCATTTTGTTTAGATTTTAGGGTTTAGGGTTTAAAACTTTAAAATCTATAGTTTAGATTTTGGACTATTTTGTTAATCTATAAAATTTAGACTATTTTCTTAACTTTGTTATGGAATTTACTCTTTTTATATTTATCAATATGATAAATATTTGGCATATAAATCACATATACTTAACAATATACAGTATATGTTACTTCCTCTGTTCTTGAAAGTTTGATGTTCAAGCATTTTATTTTCGTTCTTAAAAGTTTATTTTTTTTATTTTAATTAATGCATTTTTACAAAATAAATTATTAATTTAGTATTACAAGATAAAATAATTTGAGTAGACCAATCAACATACGACAAAACCCACTTTATTGATATACACAAAAGAAAAATAAAATAATAAAATAATCGTAAACAATTATTGCTTATTAATCTATGTAAAAATACTAGAAAAACAAATTTTCAAGAAGAATACTATTTAACAGATTAATCATATATTCACACATATATATATATATATATATATATGAATATGAATATTTCAATGAACCTAAATATAGGAATACAACTGCCCTCTTTTTTGATGAAAGGACTTAAGTAATGAGAAACAAACACACTTCAGAACAAAAGCAGAAATTTAAGAAATATTCTTCAACCAAGTTATCGTCTCTTATCTCAACCACTCTCTTTCCTTGGCCAAGGTCAAAGCCATATCAATATAAATATGTAATTTTTTTTTCTTGTCAACAAATTATGTATTTCATTATCATATAAGTTATTTATCTCATTTTCATATAAATCTTCTTTGTCATTACCATTACTTACACAACTTAAACTCTCATCAAACTGAATTTTGTAAGCAAATGGAGAGATTAGGGTTAAAATAAGAATAAATTGGAAGACGATACAATTCTATAGAATTTACATCTTTTTACTGTATTTCAACCAATCAAAATGTGCGGAATCTACATGATCGCATAGTCACAAAAAAAATATATAATGAATGAAATAGCAAAGTCATTAAACTATGAAAAAAAATTGATCACTTAACACATACATTGAAAATAAATCGTTATTACGAAAAACTATAGGTTTAATAAAAATTTGCAGATTAACATAACTATTTCACCATTCCGTATATGGCTAATACAATTAATTGAAAATTTTGGTGTCGGTAAATCAACCCATGCATGCATTTATGATTTAAAATCCAAACTGTGATCACTGATTAACAACGGAGATTACAAAATGAATATCCAAAACATTTTAATACTATCAGAAAAGAGCATAAATACACATTGACACAGCCGCAACATAAATGAACACTTGCAATTGCATTTTCCAATGTCTCTCATCTGAGTATGTGGCTCTGACCCCTCTTTGACCTTCTTCTTCTCTTTTCCCATTGTCTCATGCATCTCCCTCTGCCCTCTCTCTCACAGTGAAACATCAGAAGACAGAAGAGAGAGAAAGAGACTCGTGTGTTCTCATTTAAAAGGCCTATATATACTGTGTGATCTTCGTTTACTTCTCCTCCATCTCCACCACATCAAACACACATACACGCGTATAGAGAGAGAGAGTCCCCATGCACCGTTCTTATAACCAATCGTCTTACTTCAACAAAAACCAAACAATTGTCTTAAATTCTCCATTTGTTTCCAACACTAGTCTCACTACCACCACAAGAACTCCAAGAAGCTTCATTCATTACTACTAGCTACCAAAAGAACTCCGAAGAAGCTCTTCATACACAATCACAGATCTCTTGTTTCCTAAAGAAGAAGAAGAAAACAATGCAGCAAAACTCTCTTCTTCTTGCTCTGTTTTTCCTCTGTTTTTCAATCGGGTCGGGTCAACCGGGTCAAAGCGACGATCTTCGAACTCTTCTTGAACTGAAGAACTCTTTTGTCACAAACCCAAAAGACGAAAACATTCTCCAAACTTGGAATTCGGATGTTCCCAATTTCTGCAACTGGACCGGCGTCACATGCAGTGGTCGTGTAATCATTGGTATAAATCTCTCCGATTTAGGCTTAACCGGGTCAATTTCTCCATCGATTGGCCGGTTTAACAACCTAATCCACATCGATTTGTCTTCGAACCGTCTTGTTGGTCCCATCCCAACGACTCTCTCTAACCTCTCTGCTTCGTTGGAATCGTTACATCTCTTCTCTAACCGACTCAGTGGCGAGATACCGAGTCAACTCGGCTCACTCGTTAAACTCAAGTCGTTAAAACTCGGAGACAACGAACTTAACGGATCAATCCCTGTGACGTTTGGGAACCTCGTCAATCTCCAGACGCTTGCCTTGGCCTCTTGCAGACTCACCGGTTTCATACCGAGTGAACTCGGGAGACTCGTTAAACTCCAGGATTTGATTTTACAAGATAACGAGCTCGAAGGACCGATTCCGGCGGAGATAGGTAACTGTACCAGCCTCGTTTTGTTTACCGCGGCGGTGAATCGTCTCAATGGATCGTTACCAGCGGAGCTGAGTCGACTCGTGAACCTCCAGACACTCAATCTGGGAAAGAACAGTTTCTCTGGTGATATACCGAGTCAACTCGGTGATTTGGTTAATCTCCAATACCTTAATTTGGTTGCTAACCAATTACAAGGTTTGATTCCAAAGAGATTAACAGAGATGGTTCATCTTCAAACCCTTGACCTGTCTTCGAATAATCTCACCGGAGCAATACACGAAGAGTTCTGGAACATGAATCAGCTTGTGTTCTTGGTTTTAGCGAAAAGTCGTCTCTCTGGTTCATTACCAAAGACTATATGTTCTAACAACACAAGCTTGAAGCAACTGTTTCTGTCTGAAACTCAACTTTCCGGCCAAATTCCGGCGGAAATCAGCAAATGCCAGTCTTTAAAAGCACTTGATTTGTCGAACAATACGCTTACAGGTCGAATCCCAGATTCATTGTTTCAGCTCGTCGAACTCACGAATCTTTATCTTAACAACAATAGCTTGGAAGGTACGTTATCTCCTTCAATATCTAACCTAACGAATCTACAAGAGTTTACTCTGTATCGCAATGACTTGGAAGGCAAGATACCTAAGGAAATTGGATTGCTTGGCAAATTGGAGATTCTGTATCTATACGAGAATCAATTTTCGGGTGCAATGCCGATTGAGATTGGGAATTGCACGAATTTGAAAGAGATTGATTGGTATGGTAATCATTTAAGTGGAGAGATACCTTCTTCAATTGAAAGATTGAAAGAGCTTACTCGGCTTCACTTGAGAGAGAACGAGCTTGTGGGTATCATTCCCGCCACTTTGGGTAACTGTCACCAACTGACGGTTTTGGATTTAGCGGATAACCAGCTCTCAGGTTCGATTCCTTCCTCGTTCGGGTTCTTAACGGCGTTAGAACAGTTTATGATTTACAACAATTCCCTTCAAGGAAGTCTTCCGAGTTCACTAATCAACCTCAAGAATCTCACAAGAATCAATTTTTCAAGCAACAAGTTCAATGGAACAATCAGTCAGTTGTGCGGTTCAAGCTCTTATCTTTCGTTTGATGTCACGGAAAACGGATTTGAAGGAGAGATACCTCTTCAGCTAGGGCAGTCTCCGAATCTTGATCGTTTAAGGTTGGGGAAGAATCAATTCACAGGAAGAATCCCTTGGACATTTGGGAAGATTCGAGAGCTGTCTTTGTTGGATATCTCAGGAAGTTCTCTCACGGGGATCATACCGGAAGAGCTCGGTTTGTGCAAGAAGCTGACACACATTGATCTCAACAACAATTTTCTTTCAGGGCTAATACCTGCATGGCTTGGAAAGCTTCCATTGTTGGGAGAGCTCAAGCTTTCTTCTAATCAGTTTACTGGGTCTCTCCCTATTGAGCTGTTCAACTTAACCAAGCTTCTTGTGTTATCTCTTGATGGCAATTCACTTAACGGCTCGATCCCGCAAGAGATTGGAAACTTGGAGGCTCTCAATGCACTTAACCTCGAAAAGAATCAGATTTCAGGACCTCTTCCTTCATCTATAGGCAAGCTGAGCAAGCTTTACGAGCTTCGGTTATCAAGAAACGCCTTGACTGGAGACATCCCTGTTGAGATTGGACAGCTACAAGATCTTCAAAGTGCTTTAGATTTCAGCTACAACAACTTTACCGGACATATTCCGTCCACGATTTCGACGTTACATAAGCTTGAATCCCTTGATCTGTCTCACAATCAGCTTGTAGGAGAAGTTCCTGGCCAAATCGGAGATATGAACAGCTTAGGATATCTCAATCTCTCTTACAACAACCTCGAGGGCAAATTAAAGAAACAGTTCTCTAGATGGCAAGCCGATGCATTTGTAGGCAATGCAGGTCTTTGTGGAAGCCCTCTTAGTCACTGCAATAGAGCTGGATCAAACAAGAACCAACGACGTCTTAGTCCGAAAACCGTGGTTATAATCTCGGCAATTTCATCATTAGCAGCGATCGCTTTGATGGTACTTGTAATTATCCTCTTCTTCAAGCAAAGTCATGATCTTTTCAAGAAAGGGCGAGGCGGAAACAGCGCATTCTCATCGAACTCTTCTTCTTCACAAGCTCCTCTCTTTAGAAATGGAGGTGCAAAGTCAGATATAAAGTGGGAAGACATTATGGAAGCTACACATTACCTTAACGACGAGTTCATGATCGGATCAGGAGGGTCAGGAAAAGTTTACAAAGCAGAATTGAAGAACAGAGAAACAATTGCTGTGAAGAAGATTCTTTGGAAAGATGATTTGATGTCAAACAAGAGCTTTAACAGAGAAGTTAAGACCCTTGGAAGAATCAGACACAGACATTTGGTGAAGCTAATGGGTTATTGCAGCAGCAAAGCAGAAGGCTTGAACCTGTTGATTTACGAGTATATGGAGAACGGAAGCGTTTGGGATTGGATTCACGCGAATGAGAAGACGAAGAAGAAGGAGAATCTTGGTTGGGAAACAAGATTGAAAATTGCAGTTGGGTTGGCTCAAGGAGTAGAGTATCTTCATCATGATTGCGTTCCTCCCATTGTTCATCGCGATATCAAATCCAGTAATGTGCTTCTTGATTCCAACATGGAAGCACATTTAGGAGATTTTGGACTCGCCAAGATATTAAGTGAGAATTATGACACCAACACAGAATCAAACACAATGTTTGCAGGATCTTATGGCTACATCGCGCCAGGTACATGTCTTTCTCAAGTTTCCTGACTTGCTTTTCCACTGTTAAAGCTAATGTTTTTTGAAATTGGGTTTATGTCAGAGTATGCTTACTCGTTGAAGGCGACTGAGAAGAGTGATGTTTACAGTATGGGGATAGTGTTGATGGAGATTGTGACTGGTAAAATGCCAACCGAAAAAATGTTTGATGAAGAGACAGATATGGCTAGATGGGTACAGACGGTTCTTGATACCCCGCAGGGTTCTGCAGCGAGAGAGAAGCTGATTGATTCAGAGCTTAAACCGCTTTTACCCTGCGAAGAAGAAGCAGCTTATCAAGTTCTTGAAATAGCAATTCAGTGCACAAAGACTTATCCACAGGAGAGACCATCTTCAAGACAAGCTAGTGACTGCCTTCTTAATGTCTTCAACAGTAGAGCTGCCAGTTATAGGGAGGTGCGAACTGATACCGATTAATGATTTTGGAGACGTGAAGTAAACTTGAAATTTTGAAGTAGATTGATGCATCATTTGCGTACTAGTCATATCAGTTTGTGCCAAATAAATATATTGAGCATGTATTTTTTTTTATTTTTTTTTGTCGACAACATCATATTATAGAGGAGAGACTCTAACAAGCCAATCTAAATATTGAGCATGTGATGCTTTCTTATGATTCTTGACATTTTTAACAAATTACTCTTCAATTTTCTAATTTGCTAAAAAATAAAAAATAAAACTACTATTGATTTATTTAGAGATAAAAATAGTATTCGTACATAACAATGTACCCACTTCTTTGGTACTTAGATAGTGTACTATATTTTAAAATAGAAGATCTCATTGTAAAAATACACCAATTTGTAATAAATTCCAATAAAACTACATAAATCTGACTTTCTTAAATATATTACAATTATCCTTATTAAAAAAATGAATAATAGGAGGCTAATAAAGAAGTTCAAGTCCAAAACTCTCAGAGATAATAAGACATCATCTAAAACATGTAATATTAGTATTACCAATTTGCTATTACCCATAGAATATGAAATATTATCTAGTATTACCAAGTCCTCCAGACTCAGCTTCTTCTCATCTTTTTTTTTTTTTGTTTTAGACTCAGCTTCTTCTCTAGATTTCATTCTTTTCATCATCTCCTTTGCTTCTCTGTTCTGTTTTTCTGTTTACAGTTTGCATAAAAACATGTTCTCAGTTTTCGTGGAAAGCAAGATAATTTCCTCGTAATCGCTTTTGATTATAGTTTGTAATCAAAACAAAGCAAATTAGAAAACAGAACGGAGGATATCTTTTGATCTTTATTTTATAGAAATGGCTCCGAAGGCTCGTAACAAGCAAGAAAAGACTCTCAAAGTTTTTGTTGGTGATCGTTTCAATAGCTATCTTGCTTTTCCTGTTGATGATTCTGGAAGTAATGAAGAGAAGAGTAAAGAGGTTCTTGAATGTTCTTCAAGATCCTCTGTTTTTAAAACAGGGGGATCTCTGCAGATTCCTACTTCGAATCCTAATCCAACTTCTTCTCCGCCAGAGATCAATTCCAATCCATTTTATCATCCGGGTCAATCCGAGACCTTTTCAAGAAATGGTATCATCATAGGAGCTTCTTCTCTGGTTCAGATTTGGGAAGCTCGGTCGCAGCAGTCAAGCTCGAGTCTAAGTCAGTCCCTAATTAATAGCAGGACGAGTTCTGGATTAAGTCTCTCCGACATTTCGAACTCGAGTTCATTATCTGAATTTCTCAACGGCGAAGCGAAAAAAAACAGTGAAAGCAGCACTGAAGAATTAGATTGGTTTCTTCAATCAGACATGAGTAATGTTTCAAATTCTTATGAGAATGATAGAGAAAGAAGATGTTTTCTTGAACTGGCTACTTGTACCCCTAGGATAAGAGGACGGCAAGCAAGTGAAGATGTTTATAAGATGATTTTGCGTGACAGAGAAAATGAACTCGAATGGCTCTTTGATCGCAACGCGGTTTCAAAGTTCTCACCTCGCGGATGCGGGCGTCTTCAGGTACGTTTATGTCATCCTAAACATGGTAATTTGATACGTTACACTTTAGACGATGTTACTTAAAATGACCACTTCTTTGTTATTTAGTATATGCTTCGAATCCGAAGTTTGGAAAGGTGCATTGCGATTCAAGAAAGATATTGGTCGAAATCACCAACATCCGATGTAAATCGGTCTTCGCGGGGATCTAGTGTGATAAATTGCAGGTAATGATCAGCTTATTAATATAGTTATTCAATTGTTTTGAACTTCTAGAAGAGTTTAAAACAAACTATATTAATTCATCAATGGAATCATTCGGGTGTGTAAAATGGGCAGCAAAACAGGAAATAAGAATGTTTTGCAAGAAACAGTGGAGAAAAGTAACACTAGTGAGAATCAGGACGCGGCTAATAAGCCGGGAGTCGCCAAGAAACCTGTATTGACTAGAGCGGCAAGTAATAGTAACGGTTCAAAGAAACCTGAAGTTGAGAGGAAACCTACAGAAGAAGGAGAAGGGTTGAGAAACGATACTGGTCTAGATAAAGTTTTAGTTTCCAGTATGTTGAAGGAAAGTGAAGAAACGAACAAGTCTTCGTTGAGTATTTCAGGGAAGGTGAATCTTTGGGATTCTAAGGAGAGAGCTGATTGGAGAAGAACTGTAGATGCAAGAAGAGTCATTGATGTGAAGACTGTAGAGAGAAACAAAGAAAGGCGAAAGAAAGAAGAAGTTAGTATTTTTGAAGAAGGCAAATCCATGGAAATTGAGGAATATAGAATCAACCCTCAAGAAGTTACATCAGTGGTTTGTTTTGATAGAAGAAAAGAAGAAGAAACTGCAAGTCACGTATTTATAGAGAGTGGTAAAGAGGAAACATCTTCACAAAACGATGAAGAAATATCAAAAGCCAAGAAGCAAGAAGCATCAGAAACATTGTGCCTGATTCTTGAAACACCAATATTTCTAAGTGATTGGGATGAAAATGTAACGGAATATAAAGAAAATGAAGATTACAATGGAGAGAATATGTATTATGATTGGATTAGGGATATATCGCGTCCACGAAGCTATTGGGAAGCTCTCAAGAAACAACGGGAGCTCGAGGTTATGAACAAGAATTCAGAGAAAGATGATATGCGGAACTTGATCAAGATGTATGTTATGTGATCAATTCTTCATTCTTTTCAAGATTAGCTTTAGTAACATTTTGATGTTCTTAAGGATGTGATTTCTTGTGTAGAAGGACCGTTTCTAGCTTCCTCGCTGGTGATTTTCGGGATAAGATTGATAAAATCATGATCTCACGCATGCAAAAGATGTTAGAAGTAGAAAGCAATCTTGTAGAAGAAGAAGAAGATAACGAGGAGAGTTTGGTCGAGTGTTCAGCAAGTAACCAAGGGAACCTAGAAGAAAATGAAACAGAGATGGTAGATCTTGAACCAATAACTGTAAGTTATGGTTTTAACCAACATCTCTTGATCGCAGCTACAATTTCTTTATACCCTAAGGATCATGAGAATAGCTTCTCTGTGAGTTTGTCTCTGTTTTGCTAGGCCTTTTCCTAGGTTAATAGGGTTGCGTGTTGGTGAAGTAACAGATTTATGGATAACACAGGAAACACAGATGATATGTGATCTCAGAAAACAAATCAACCAGCTTCAAAGAGAAATGCTCGAATTACAAATTTTGGTCAAATCTTGCGTCGATTTCCAGAAATCCACCATTGATGATGTAACTGGTGAGTAAACATTAAAAATTATTTTTGATTTAGTTAAAACACCTAGAATCCACCATTGATGATGTAACTGTAACTATGAACTATATGTCAAACTCAGTTTCAGATTCTCTGGAAAGAAAATGTTCTGTCTGCTTGGAGATGCCTATAGACTCGCTTCTATATAGGTAAGGTACGTATGTCTGCTTGTAAACCCTAGCCAGAAAGCGACTTTATACGGTTAAAACGCAAACGCTGTAATAGAATTGCGGTTTTGTTTTGCAGGTGTGGACATATGTGCACTTGTCTGAAATGTGCTCATGAGCTTCAGTGGAGTAGTAGGAAATGTCCGATCTGTATGGCTCCAATTGTAGATGAGGGCATTTCTTGATTCTTAGGGCACAAGAAACAAATAACTTACTTCGGAAATTTAATTTGGTCAAAACAATCTAAGTATATATGCTTTTTACAAACATTTTCATGTGTATATAATTTTAATGTTTGTAATTTGTAAATATAGTTTTCTCTAATGGATGATTTTATGTAATCAAATTTAATGTGTTGGCCAAAATCGTTGCAGCAAAAAACATGAAAATGATATAGTATTAAGGGACCCTTTTGTAACGACTACATATACAAATTGGCTAGAGACAAAGTTTTTAGATTGCCCAACATTGGCTGGACAGATCTCTTGAACAGTTTCTTTCATCCTACTTAATATCTACTATAATTTCTTTTTTTGTCCATTATACGGATTTGAATTCGAAATACAAATTCATGTTACTAACACTATGCTACATATCATAATCAGTAATATATAAATGTATGAAAGAATATACATGAATATTTTATATAATCATATGAAAGAAAAAAAAACTAAATTGTATACTCAAGTAGAAAAACAGTTTACAATTTAAGAGTGAACATAAAGTAAAGTTATCAATACTCAATAGCCCATGGGAAAATTTGTAATAACAGCTGTATTTTATGTAGTATATATGTATACTTAATTACTTATACGGCAAAATTCAAAATTATCACTTCTCCCTCTATTTCATAAAAGAATGTCATTTTAAAATGTTTTTTTTTAAAGTATCGTTTTGTATTTCTAATACATATGATAAAATTTTCAATTTTTTTTTTACTATTTTAATGTATTAACCAATGAAAAAATTATATAATATATTAATAGAAGATAAACTAGAAAATTAGAGTGTTTTCTTTTAATATGTGTGAAAAAAATTTAAACGACGTTGTGAACAAAATAAATATCAACGTATTAAACCTCGTTATATAAAGTATGCTTAATTCAACCAATTTATATCGATCTAAGCTTGAATATGCTAAAAAAAACATTACATATTTTATGGGATCACTAAAGATATATTATCAAAAATTAATCTTAATATTACTGAAATATGCTTAATAATTGAAAATTACCATTAAAAACGTGGTTCTTAGACTCATTCATAAACCAAAAACCAGACCAGCCACATGAAATGAAAGTGCTCTTCACATCTTTCTACAATATAGATTATAGTTTACAATCATGCATGTCTAAATAATTATCAATATATAGAAGAAAATAATACTCCATGATATAAGTAATAATTAAAGTGCACAAGAAAAAAAAAGTATATGGGCAACAAAAGTTGTTTGGCCGAAGAAAGGAAAAAGAAAAACTCGTTTAAAAGAATATAAATTTTTAATTTTTTTTGTTAAATGTTAAATCAAGTCACAAATAAATCTTTTTATATGGTTTATCCATTAACACATGGGATGTCTCCTCCTCGTGATTCCATTTAAAGAATCACATCCCATCATTTTCATTTTCTTCTTTATTTCTTCAACCTTTTTGTAATATTATCTTCTTATAAAACACCAAACATTTTTGTATCCAATAAATAATTATTAAAGAAGATTTCGGTCTATTAAAAAGAAGAAGAAGAAAGAGTTGACGTTTGAAGAGACTTTGGTTGTTCGGTTGTCATCCTACAAAGCTTCAGCTTAGCTTTAAAAATGATTACCTTTTCCTAGACCACTTAATTTCTTAAGTATTCAATTAACTTGTTTATTCATGTGATGTGTCTCGTTAATTTGTTCCAGTTAACATGAGTATAACATATGTTTGAATAGTTTTCTAATCCTTACTAAAACAATCAGTGTATTTAATAATTATATGGATCAGATAACAGTTATTTTAATTTATTATCACATGTTATGGCGTTTATCCTTAAAAGCTTTTAATTATTATACTAGTATAATTTTGAAGGACCATATATGTAGATAAAGGCTTAAATGTAAGCTTTAGTTAGCTAAAAGATGAGATTCCACAAAAAGCTGGAAGCTGGTCCATTGTTACACAGCTTGAATCTTGGGACCAATTTCATATTTATATTCGTATGCCATCTTTTTATTTTCTTTATCATTTATTTGTATTACTATCATTTCAGTAATGTACTAGTTTCTTATCCTAGATAAGTATTTGTCATAAGGTCTTGTGGGTTGTAGCTAAATGACAATCGCTATATCCTTTCTACTTTATTGTTAATTTATGATATTCTCTATGTTTCACTGTAACTATTATTTTGGTATTTTCACATAAACTAAGAAAATATATTATAATCTCATTACATCACTAATAACAAGTCTACTTTTGGTTTTATGTTATATTATTAATTAAGGCTTGCGGTTAGATTATGTATTTTCATAACAAAGTTTACATTGAAAATAAAAAGTACACTTATTTTAAAACGATATTTAATTTGAAACGAATGAAATATTTTCTTGAATTAAATAAAATGTTTAGTTTACTTAAGACCATAAATATAGATACTATTTGGTCAAAAACTTTAAAATTTTAGGGGCAATTAGCTTCATAATGTTTTTGAAAATTTAATTTGTGACTCTTTTACAAACTTCTTTCATTTTTTTTTTCTCTCCCGGAAAAACTCTTGAACTGACAGAAATTTACTGTTCACAATCACACGCAACGAATATTTTCTTGTCGATGAATATTTGATTTGATTGTGAAGCAAATTGTCAAGCTGGATCTTAAATGAAAGGTCTCACTCATAATTAAAATAACTCGGCACTTGCAGTATTAACAGTAAAGGCAAAAGTGAGAGAAGGACCCTTCTTGAGTTCTTTTTTTCTTCTCGCTGACAAATTGCTAATTCATAATTTATAACGAATCACACAATACCATAAGACGTTGAAAAAAATATATTCTCAAACTATAAATAAAGAACATGTATGTAAATTTTTTAATAAACTTTGAACTATCCATATTTCAAAGCTTAAGATGTGTATAAACCATAAATTCTTTAAAAATGCAAAAAAAAAAAAAAAAATTGTATTCCAAAAATCTTTTATACAACTGATTTATGAATGCGTTTCATAAAATCTTTAACTTTTTTTTGCTTAGAATTATCTTATATAATAAAGTAAAGTTCAAGATCTAAGAAGCTGATATGTGTCATCCCTTATTTTGACAATTTTTTTTTATTGTAATCTCTTAATATTCTCATTTCTAAAAAATAAATATAAATACAATAATTTTTCCTAATCATACATTTAAAATCAACTAGGTAAATACATGCGCTAAGCTGCGGGATATTTTGGTAAATCCTAATTAGTCAAACATAAATCATAGTTAGTAATGGTAATGGTTTGTTTGTCTTATATATCTTTGTATACGTATACGAGTATAGTTTTTGAATAAATTTTTGTATCATTAGCTTTGATTTTGGGATAGTATTTTTAGTTTATATATTTATATAACTAATTTTTTTTTTGTCATTTTAGTAATATTTTAAATAGTTTATTCTAAACATTATTATAATTACTCAATAAACATTGCTTTGGAAACTAATTATGAATTTAATCTTTAATTTTTTTGCAAACAATAATTTTTACATGGTTAATAGAGAAACAATATTGTTTTCAATTTTATAATATACTTATGTTATCCAATCACACAATTCTCATCCTTTATTTGAGTTTGGCCGTCTCATATTTTACGACACGTCAAAAATATATTGCACTTCAATTCAACTCAAATTAGAGAGTTTAAGAGACTCAAACCAGAAAAAAAAAGACAGAGACATTCTTCGAAATTTTCAGTGTAATTGATGTGTATTTTATATGTAGATACGTTTTGTATATGAGATAATTAATTTGAAATTTTGTTTCTTAGTCAAATGTTATGTTATTACACAGTAGCACAAAAATTAGAAAATTTTGCTTACTCTTAAGCCTAAAGGTTTTTTTATATACTATGTTGGTTTAAATTATTCCACCTAAAAGCATATTATATATAAAAGAGAATTTAGGAATTTTTTTTCTTACATATAATCGATGTGAAAAAAAAAATGTGTTTAAGAAATTAAATCTCAATTTTACTTACATATAATAAAATATAGAAAATAAATAATTTATGATTTTTAATTTCATAACGTGAAAATATTTTAGTTTTTTTTGTTTTTGTTTTTATGCATTTCACTATACTATCTTTTAAATTAAAATTACTTAGACAAATTCTCGAATGTAAACAACAAAAAAGAACTTGCTATGTTTTCTTTTAAATACAAGATAGAAATTTAACGATTTTATTTTTACCAAAGAATATGTAAAATAAAAGTCATCTATAATGAATTTTACATCGACGATTTTTATTGTAAGAAATATTGTTTTTGTTTAAATTATTAAATGATATAAGATGTTTCATATTTGACTAAATAATATTAGAGGTTATTTTTCTAATTGATTAATATAATTTGACCAAACACATTTACAATATTAACTACTCGGTCATTAAATAACATTTAAATCATTATAATTTATACGTTTATTTTGTAACAAATAAAACACATATTCTTCTATAAATAGTAAGACATACATTTCATTATTCATCATATTTCAAGTACTACATAGTTTATGTAAATTCTATAACAATTTTTTCTACAATTACAACTAACAGAGTTCAAATTATTTTATTATGTCAAGTTTGTATGTTTGTATGCAAGTTGTGATCTCGATGTTATTGGAGTCTCCAACCGCTATCGTCGAACCAAGTACATATGAAAATTATTTTTACTAAGAAAATGTTTTTGAACAGTGTTAAAGAACAATAATGTTCTATTGGTTTTGAAATTTTTTAAAAATTATTTATGTTTACTGAGTTGCTTGATATGAAAGGACAAGGGTGAAGAGTTATCGGGTAATAAATTATGTTTTTATTGTGCTTTGATTTCAATTGTATCTACTCAAAATTATAATTAAAAAAAATTATTCGATAAAAAGTACTTATTTGTTAAATAAAATGGGCTATTTAATCAAAAAAAACTAAAAACTTATTTTAAAGAAAAAAATTTGAAAAATAATCAATTACAAAAAAAAAATCAACATCTTTTACTGTTATTATTTTCAAACCAATATTATATCAATATATTGATAAACATTACCAAAATAACCAGTTTAAACAAATAATTATGGGATGGTTTCCATCCAATCCATATCTAATTTTAGTATAAATTAATTTAACACTGTTATATAACAAAATAAATGAAAAAATTCCAATATTAAATATAAAAATAGATATTTAACAGTTTTTAAAAATTTAAAGGTAAAAAATGTAAGAAATTCTAATTTATATATATATATATATATATAATAGAAAATGTTTAAAAAAACCAACGATTAAATCTAATTTAACATATAATATATGCAATGCGTGGCAAACTACCTAATTTTATATGTAAATTATGTTCGATGTATAGGTTTCTGAACCTCCTCATTCGTATACATTACACGAGAATTGCTAATTCATAATTTATCCGCTTAGTGTTAGCGTTACAAGAAAATAAAAAAAAGCTTTAAACGTGTTTAAATCCTTTAAAACGGTTTCCTAAATAATTTGGGAATAAATAAAAAATATGTTAATATGTCACCAATTCTTGTGTAAAGAAGACAATATATCAAGGTTGACAAAAAAAAAAAAAAAAAAAAAACAATATATCAAGCGATTATACCCAAAAAATATGAAAATGTATAAATATGAGATAAGGTAAACAAAAAAAAAAGAATGTGGTGTCCTTGTCCTACAATGTGACCCAAGAATAGCACTTCCCTAAGCCATAGGCTATTCTGGAATTACATAACATATCTCACCCCACCATGTTCCTAAAGAAACCTACTTCACAATCACTCCCAAACCCTAATTAATTATAACCCTAATCAAAACCTACAAACCTCATTACACACAATCAAAACTCTTGTGTCCAAAAAACTTTTAACTAATTAGTGTGCATATATTAAATATGAGTTGCCCACTAGCAATTATTAATTATGATGCCTACCCCACAACTCATCATCCTCTTTTCCCACATATAAAAACCCTTTTAGAGATCTCAACTTTGTTTCATCCCATTTATCATCATCGTTCAAGAACACAAAAGCTAGACGTACTGAAAAAAAACAATGTGTTCTTCAAAATTAAAAAACCTGACCCAAGAAAACATTTCCCAGATCAATGGTCGTCCAGTTCTTCAACCGAAATCGAACCAAGTTCCGACATTAGACCGACGTAACTCACTCAAGAAGTCTCCTCGTAAGCCTTTGAATTCATTTGCATCAAAGATAACCTCACCAAGACCAATTTCTCTAAACTCTCCTCCTTTGTCTCCTAACTCAAAACCCTTAAGAAAACCGTACGGTTCTTGCAAGGAACTACTTAGGTCTAGCTCTGAAAAGTCTAAACCGGTGACTAAACCGGTGAAATCGCCAGAGAACAGTGATGGTGGCTACAAAGAGGTTATTTCCATGGCGATTGTTCAGAAACAGCCTGGAAGTATAGCAGCTGCAAGAAGAGAAGAGGTTGCAATGAAACAAGAAGAGAGAAAGAAGAAAATATCTCATTACGGTAGGATCAAATCGGTAAAATCAAACGAGAAAAGCTTAAATGTTGAGTATGAGAAGAAGAAGAGGTGTAGTTTCATCACTACAAGTTCAGGTCTGTAAAAGTTACTTGTTCAACAAGAAAACCTAATTTTCTTTTCTATCACAAGTCAACTTTGATTAATTGGATCGAAATCTTGATATGTTTACGCAGATCCAATATATGTTGCTTACCATGACAAAGAATGGGGAGTTCCAGTTCATGATGACAAGTAAATAAAATTTTAGTTTAGAAAAAAAAATAAACCAATTTTTATAATAGTTATTATAAATAATGTTCAAATCTTTTTTCAGGCTACTATTTGAGCTGCTGGTGTTAACCGGAGCTCAGGTCGGATCAGATTGGACTTCGGTTTTAAAGAAAAGAAACACTTTTAGGTAAGAGATTTCAAGAAACTCCTAAATAAAAGTCGAAAATTTCGTATAAAATTTTGATACTTTTTTTTATTTTTCTGGTAATATTGATTGGTCTTACTCTATAACCTTTGGTTTCACAGAGAGGCTTTCTCTGGTTTCGAAGCAGAGTTGGTCGCAGACTTCAACGATAAGAAGATACAATCAATAGTCAACGACTATGGCATTGACCTTAGCCAAGTCCTTGCAATTGTTGATAACTCTAAACAAATTCTCAAGGTATATATAGTAGTATGGTCATCACAATATACGTATAATAATAAAATTGTCAAATTCATCTAAAGTAAAATTATCTGAGTTTTTGTTTTTATAGGTTAAAAGAGATTTCGGGTCATTCAACAAATACATTTGGGGATTTATGAAACACAAACCGGTCACCACAAAATACACATCATGCCAGAAGATTCCAGTTAAGACATCGAAATCGGAGACCATAAGCAAAGACATGGTTCGTCGTGGGTTTAGATTTGTTGGTCCGACGGTTATACATTCGTTAATGCAAGCCGCCGGTTTAACCAACGACCACTTGATCACATGTCCGAGGCATCACGAGTGCACGGCCATGGCGACTTTATAGGCAAAAAGATAATTGTTGTTGTTGTCACATTGGCTTTAATTTACGCAATTAAATAATATTTATGTGTTATTATTTTAGTTCTATATATTTTCTTTTTGTCAACATTTAAGTACTATATCTATATCTACCATGTGATATTTAGGTTTGAGGTCCTAACTTTAGGAATTGATATGTGTACAAAAGCTTTTTTGCGTGTGTGTGTGTGTGATTCTGCTTTGAATTTAAAATATATATTGAGTGTTGGTATTTATTTTAGTTGGTTTAATTGTTTTTGAGGTTTATAGTTAATAGTTGTGGGAAATGGAGAATAATGTAAAGAAGAGAGATCCCACAGAGCATGTGCTAAAGTTGGGAAGCAATGTCATGTGGTAGAGATTATAGTCAATGAAACCTTTTTTATATATATTTTGTTCTCTTTTTAGCTGTTAACAAATTTTGTTAACTTTTGATTTGGAAGAAAATTATGTAAAAAAGCTTTGTTAGTTAAACACCATATGCTACAAAATATCATGCAATTCTTAGTTCCAAATCTTTTATAATAAAGGTCTCTTTCATGACACGTGGCAATTTTTATTCTTACATGTATTTTCTTAAAAAAACTTTGGTATATATAATAAACTGATTGAAAACAATATATCAACACAACAATTATAATTCGATCAATTTAAATAGCATCACAATCTTATATATCAATAAAATGTTTCCTTAATGAAAAGTTGACACGTAATACTTTTTTCATATGTATTTTTTAGAAAAATTTTCCAATAAATAATAAAATATAATTTTAAACTCACGCGACACGTGAGATTTACATAAGATCAAAGAATATTATTTCAAACTCACGCGACACGTGAGATTTACATAAGATCAAAGAATATTTACACCTTTTTTTCTTTGAGAATACATGTACAATATTTTTAAATAATAGTATACAATATTTATAGCTAGCACACCTATTTTCAAAAAAAAAAAATGTATGGTCGACTTGAATGAAATATATGCAAATTGAATTATGGCATACTCTTTAATTAAAACTCGAGTCATGGGAGATAATAATGACACATAATTACGTATTTCATCATTTATATCATAAAGCTAAGTTCAAATCATCATCATTGGAGATCTAATCGATTATGGTTTTAATTATCGTGTATATATAGAACACATGTTCACTTTGTTGTTTCTTTGTTATCGTTGTGGAACTTAATCATACTCTATCCTCGATCTGTCCATTCAAAATCGCACAGTTGTAAGCTTAACTTTGTCATTATATTTTTAAACTACATTTTACGCTTTTCAAAATCATCTTGTTACACACAAAATAGAAAAAAGTGGTCTGTTGTACACAAGAAAACTTATAAACCAAGCACTGTATATAGTAATAAGTCTAGTGATACACTAAGGCCCATAATGGCTATGGATGATAATGTCATGGCCCATTATTCACATCAGTACACTTAGGCCCTGACATTTTTTTTCTTTCACAATCACGTTGGCTTTGAATATGCTAGAAGTATCATAATCGATACACTAAAAACCCTTCTATCTTTCCAGAAATTAACACATCAATTTTTTTGTGTTACGAGGAATTAACACCTCGTTTAAAATATATAACCAATCAATTTATAATAAATAATACGATTCTCTTTCTTTTTTGTCAAATCATTTTCCTGTTGCCATTTCCTTTTTTTTTTTTTTAAGACAACTAATCAAATTAAAACAATTAATACACATCATAAGAACTTTGTTGATAGAAAGTGACATCTTATTTAAAAATGACAACAAATAAAATTAAAATAAATAATACACATCATTTGTTAAAAAAAAATTATATTGACACATGGATTTCTAATTTATTTAAAGAAAAATAAAACAAAATGATTTTTTTTTTGCTTTTTCTAGATTGTTTTTCACGACATCATCGTTTTATCAATTTCGCCTCTTCTAGAGTTGGAATTTATCAATTTCGCCTCTTCTAGAGTTGGAATTTCTTACTATTTCACATCTAACCAATTGTTGATTCCGAATATTAATAAAAACAAAGTGAGACAAAAATAGTGGAGACTATAGTTAAATTTTCACCATACGATCATCAGTGTAATTTCATCGTTTTCAAAATCTAGGTTTCCTAGGTTTTGGTTAAAATTATTTTTCTATTCCAAAATTAAGAATTTTATAAAAAAACCAAAGTTTTTAATAGAATTAAGATTGAAACATGCAACATCAATAATTCAGTGATGTTCGAGGTGATCTCATCATTTTTTTAGGATTTTAGTTAGAAAATTAGAGATTCTCATTATCTTCTTTGTCGTTTTCAAATTAAAGAACACAACTCCACTTACCAACTTCGATGAAAATCACTGTATTTCTTGTCTTTTGCAAAAAATAAAAAATAGACCGTCTAGAAAATGACAACATAGAGATTGACAAAAAAAATTGATTGGTCAAAGGTTGGAACCCCTTAGAAATAATTCAGACATCAATATTTTTCGATCGGGAAAATTCTTTTTAAGACCGTCAATATTTGCGAAATGTGACATCCTTACCTCAAAGAACGAAACACTGGATCAGATAAATGATTTTATCTTAACTAATCAGAGGCCCCATGAAAGAATATTTGAGTGTTGAAACTATGGAATACGATGATAGTGAAGTCAGTGAGTTAATCTTATATACACAACAAAGTATTTAAACACACTCAAATGCTCAAGATTACCAAATCATCGGATTTGATTAAAGACAAATGTCACAATCATACTATTATGAAAACTAAATAAAAAATAAGGACTATGTAATGACACTATACGGTTGTTACAGGTCTGAGAGAAAAAAATACTCAAAGCATAGATTTTAGTCGGCACAAATGTTGGGAAGACAATCCTTATACCAGTGATCATAATGACAACTGTAGATACATGTTGTCCATCTAAAATGAGAAGGAGACAATTTCCAATAAAAGTTTCTAATGTCATGACAATAAACAAAAGTGAAGGGATAAGTCTAAAAAATGTTGACATTTATCTACTGAAACCCGTGTTCAGTCACAAACAACTTTATGTTGTTTTATCTCCGGTCACCTCCAGAAAAAGGATTATGCATTTGGATTAAGAAAAAACAAGGAAAGAGAAAACGGAAACAATCAAGAGTGTCATTTATTAAGAGATTTTCAACAATCTCCAATACAAACACTCATATAATTTCAAATCGTCTAAGTAACTAGACACATAACTTTAAACAAAAAAAAAACTAATCAAACACAAAAAAAATATGTAGGGGAATAAAATCAGCAATGAGAAAAAAACTATGGAGCAAACTAATGGAGTGGTGGGGTCAAAAGATGAATTTTAAAATAAATTCAAGTTTAATGTCAAAGACTCATTCACAGTTGCTGATAAATTCTACGATGATAGGAATCTCAAGAATATCATACCGGAAATATTCTCCACAATCGTTTGAAATTTTTTAAAGAATATCCTAAAATTCAATAGAAAACGGATTTAAGTAATTTGCAGAGCATTATTCGTTATTTAGATAAAGTACAATAGCTTGAAAAATACATATATCTCGAGAAACATAAGATGATATTGACGCTAAAACATGATACTACAACAAAATACACAAATAAGTAGTGAAGATGATTGGGAGCTCAAACTTAAAAATGAAGCTAATTGTTATTTCAGACTCATAACTAACAAAAACATTTGAAAAATCTTAAACTTGACACAATCAAGAACTGTAATTTCATTGAATTTCACAATCAAGAATTGAATGTTGGTGGTTGCAACGAATTCCTAAGCAAACAAACAACACGACAAAATTGAAGAGAAAAGAAGAATGATATAAAAGCCTAAAAAAAAAGTTTTTTATCCGCTGAAGTTTGCGTTCGTCGAGAAGTTGTGTTGTTTCATAAAATTTTATAAGCTTAGCGTAATGGAATTTCACAACTAAGTTTCTTAGGATATAAAATATAAATTTCAATCACATATTTGTTTAGGAGCTTAAGCATAAAAGAGAAAAATACTATCCTAAAATTAAAGTTAACGAAATAAAAATGTATTGTAAAACTAAAACTTATATACAAATACATATAAGATAAACTAAACATTAACATTACTGGTTATACTTATATTTAGCCAAAAAAATTTACAAATCCCGCAGCGCACAACACATATATTTACCTAATTTTCTTAATAAAACTAGATCCTTGCCACCTTAAAAAAATATGATATAATTTTTTTCTTTCAATATTTGTCAAACAAATATTAACATTGTCTAGATCAATGTCTACAACTCTAATTAATTAGACGGTCAAAAAATCAAAAAATTATGAAATATAATAATAAATTACTTTTGTTTTTTTTTGTCCTCAAATTTACTACTGGTTTGTTAAAAAAAACAAAACCACTGGTAAATTTGAACAACAAAAAATAACCATTGATAAAAAAAAAAAAAAAAAAAAAAACCAGGTCAGAATCCATGTTAGAAATGACTGGACAAAGTACATAAGTATTTTATAAAAAAAAAAATGAATTTGTTTAATTATTTATTTATTTATACGTAAAGGATAATGATGATTGATGAGTAGTCTTCGAGATTCTGAAAACAGTAGCCTGCTTTTTTCGACCGTTTGCTAAGCTAAAACTAAAATAAATAAATAAGCAATAATTGAAGAGAATTGTAATTTACATGGCAGGTCAGAAATCAGACACGTGTCGTACACATGTTTGTAGGTGATGACGTGTAATATTATTTTGGCAGAGAGCGAAGTCCCATGCGACGGTAAAGGAAACACAAAAGCAAGAGTCGTTTATAAAAGTCTTACTAATCATCACACATTTTATTTTATTGTTTTATTTAAATATTAAATGTTGATATTGAGTTTTTTGTTTTTTAAAAAGTTATATCAAAAGGTCGATGATAAGTTATATGGCTGTGAGTTGAGAATTGAGAAAATAGAGGATTGATTTTGTAAATACCGTAAAATACAAGGAAAGCGGTGGGTAAATACCGTAAAAAAAAAGACGACAAAATCTGTTATGAAAAAGCTAAAACCTTTTTATTCTCATTCCAACTCATTTTGGCTGCTAAATAAATTACTTTAATTTCTCTTTATGAATACATAACATGCTGTTTAGCACATGTATAGTTTTTTCAAAAGAGATATATTTGAAGCATTTTAATATTAATTGAATGAATAACAAATAATTGTTTCCTTATAACGGCATATATAAAAGTGGAGAATTCTAACAGCAACAGAGAGTCTCTTTTATAATTTACGTTTTTCAACCATAATTGTGACTATGTTTATTATATTTCATTAATATATTCATATCATATCTAATATGTTAATTATCGATATTCCGGTACTTAAAATTGACATAATATAATGCGAATGTGAAATTAACTTTGATTAATATATTATTTAATATATACATTTTGATCTGAACAAAAGTTTTAAATAATATATTCAACAGTCAACAAACCAACAAAACCAATAATAACCATTATTTAAACTTATTTAAATATGTACAGAAAATTAAAAAAATATAAAAGGAGACTCTTCTTACTGTTAAAGTCTCCAATTTATTTCTTCTCTCTCTCTCTCTCTCTCTGTCGCTTCACTTTCTCTCTGCTTTGTACGATTCGATTCATCTTCTTCAATCAGTGAAGAAGAAGAGAAGTTCGAAAATGGCTAAAGAGAGAGACCAAAACACTAAAGACAAAAACTTTCTCATCTGTTTCTTATGGAACTTCTCCGCCGAGCTCAAACTCGCTTTAATGGCGTTACTCGTTCTCTGCACTTTAGCCACTCTTCTCCCTTTTATTCCTTCTTCTTTCTCCATCTCCGCCTCCGACCTCCGTTTCTGCATCTCACGCATCGCCGTTAATTCCACCTCCGTCAATACCACCTTCGAAAAACCAGTGGTGATGGATAACGGCGTAACGAAACAGCCGTTAACTGAAGAGACGGTGTTAAATAAAGGCGTTATTAAACGGACGTTTACTGGTTACGGCTGGGCAGCTTATAACTTCGTGTTAATGAACGCTTACAGAGGCGGCGTTAACACTTTCGCCGTTATCGGTTTATCATCAAAACCACTTCACGTTTACGCTCATCCCACTTACCGTTGCGAATGGGTTCCACTAAACCAATCCGATAACCGGATTTTAACCGACGGTACCAAAATCTTAACCGATTGGGGTTACGGTAGAGTTTACACAACCGTGGTCGTAAACTGTACTTTTCCAGCAACCACCGTAATAAACCCTAAAAACACCGGAGGTACTCTTCTTCTACACGCAACCACCGGAGATACAGATCGGAACACCACCGATTCAATCCCAGTCCTCACAGAAACTCCAAACACCGTCGATTTTGCTCTCTACGACTCTAATCGTCAAGAAAAGTACGATTATCTCTATTGTGGATCGTCTCTGTACGGAAACTTATCTCCTCAGAGAATCAGAGAATGGATCGCTTACCATGTTCGATTCTTCGGAGAGAGGTCTCATTTTGTTCTTCACGACGCTGGTGGTATCTCAGATGAAGTGTTGGAGGTTTTGAAGCCATGGATTGAGCTTGGGAGAGTGACGATACATGATATTAGAGAACAAGAACGATTTGATGGTTATTATCATAATCAATTCATGGTGGTGAATGATTGTTTGCATAGATATAGATTCATGGCGAAGTGGATGTTTTTTTTCGATGTTGATGAGTTTATACATGTTCCGGCGAAGGAGACGATCTCGTCGGTGATGGAATCTTTGGAGGAATATTCTCAGTTTACTATTGAACAGATGCCTATGAGTAGTCAGCTTTGTTTCTCCGGCGATGGTCCGGCCAGAACGTACAGGTAAAAACCAAAATTTGAAAGTTTTGGTTTTTATTTGATTCATTGTTTAGAAATTTTATAATCTTAGGTTTTGATTGGATTTTTTAGTAACCATTTGTGTTTTAAGCATTTAGAATTGTAGATTTGGGTTTGTGAATTAAGCATCTGATTCTGTGAACATTTACATGTAAAAAGAGCTTTTTTTTTGGGAACACTTTTTTTTTTCATTAGTCTTTTCAATGGTGGTCCATGTGAATGAGAGTTGTTTTCAAAGATTCTAGCTTTTTCAGATTTCCGAATTTATGTAAACCAATTCGAGATTGGCTTTGATTTAATTTTGATGGGTTTGTGTTCTTGTCACTATAAATTTGAATCAGGATCTGTAAATTGTGTGTTTCAGCGGTGGTAAGAGTTGTTTCAAAGATTCTAGCTTTTAGAACCCAAAATTAGCTAGAATCTGTTCTTATCATAATATTGTAATCCACACATTTTCGAAGCACGATTTTTATCATTTAGTTGGATTATAGTTCTTGGATGATTGACATGTGATTGTGTGTGTGTTTTCAGGAAATGGGGATTTGAGAAATTGGCGTATAGAGACGTGAAGAAAGTACCACGACGGGACAGGAAATACGCGGTACAACCACGTAACGTATTTGCGACTGGAGTTCACATGTCTCAGAATCTACAAGGGAAGACATACCACAGAGCTGAAGGGAAAATTAGGTATTTTCACTACCACGGTTCAATCTCGCAGCGCCGTGAGCCTTGTCGACATCTTTATAACGGTACCAGCATTGTTCATGATAACAATCCTTACGTTCTTGATACCACAATGCGCGATATTGGCCTTGCGGTCAAGACGTTTGAGATTAGGACGATTGGAGATCGCTTGCTTAGGACAAGGCAATGAATACAAAAGAAGAATGGTTTTAAAGAGATGTTTACATTATGCATTGTTACGTAAATCTTGAGAATATATTTAGGCAAATGTAACATTTTTTATGTTTTCATTAGTATATTCTTTTATTGTATTATATAAAATGGGTTCATAGAATCATAGAGTTCTTCATCATACAGCTCAGACTCTTGGTATATAAGCATCTCTTTTGATGGGCTTAATAATATTGTGTATATTTGTCTTTGGAAAAGTGACCTCTTTATATAAAGTAGTGAAAGTTGTTGTGGTCTTCAATGGTTCTTTGTCGTCTTAATTAATCAAAAGTTTCCACATTTTCTTCCTTATAATCGAGTCATTAAATACTCAAATATTCGCAATGATATGACCATACATTTGTTTGTACAGTAAAATATCCATAAATTAAGATTTTATAAATTAATAATTATCATAAATTAACAATTTTTTTTGGTTTCAAGTCATAAAATTTTACACAATTCGATAAAATAATAAAATATTTTTTAAAAAAACTTTTATATAAATATATGGTCCAAACAATAGGATAAACTAATAATTACAAATTTTATATGTACGAACCTAAAATAATTTTGTAAAATATGAATCTATTGTTATTTGTTTATGTTTAAAATTAAAATTTCGCTGGAGTTCATACCTAATCTTCTTTATTGTATCTACAAAATTTTTGTAAAACCTTTTAAATGATGAGTCATTGCTAAGTTTGGTGTAAAAAATTGAGATAACGTGAAAAATGGTTAATTAAATACCAAATAGGATTATTAAGGCAAAAAAGTTTCGTAAGAGTAAAAAAACAAATATTATGAAATAAATAGTTTATGAATTTATCATCATAAATTAATAAATTATTAATTTATCGATATTAAAACCTCTATAAGATAATAAATTTTTGAAGTCCTAACATTATTAATTTATAGAGGTTTTACTATATATGGATTGTGAAACGTATTAAACATTGTGGAAAACATTATTTATTACATACTCCTTCGCTCTTAATTAATCTAAATTTTTTTCAACCTTTTCACATAAGAAAATAAATTAAAGTATAGTTATAACTGTATCATTTTTGTTGTTTAACAATTATCTATAACTCTAAACCAATATAATAATATTCAATTATTTTTCTTCAAGTTTACAATTCATCATCATTAACTAACAAAAATGCATGAAAAGCTTGAAAAAAAAATCATCTTTATAAAACGATGTTTTGTCTTCTAAAATTAGGATTAATTAAGAACATATGGAGTATATATATAATAGCGGACTAGATTTTGTATTCAAATACTTTTAGATTTTTTTTGTTTTCTAGTAATAGTAATTTCATAAATTATCATTATAATGATCAGTTTACCGTATTATGTTTTGTTTTAATTACTCAATTTTCTTAGCTATTACTCAAAAGAAGAAAATGTTATTTACTCTTTTTTTTTTTTTTTTGGATGAAAATACAAGTGTAGATTAGACCCCACGAAGAGGGACCTTCAAGCTTGGTTGTTAATTGTCGCAAAGGCTGGAAAGTCTCATTGGTGCCAAATGCTCAACAATCGTACAAATTATTCCCAATCAATAATCTCCTAATAACGACAACAATTATTCATTTAATCATTTCCGTTTTAATAATTCCAAAAGCAATCTCATAAAAATAAAATAATAACAAGAGATTGATAAAGAAAGAAAAACTTAAATATGGGAATGTACACCGACGGTTCTGCATTTAATTCTATGCAAACAAGATATGTGAAAACAAAATTATAGCACATTCACGAACCCTACCATTCATACATTAATATTAATTTCACACAAATTTAGTAATTTTTTTTTTTTTTTTGTAAGGTGATTGGAAATTTGCCCATACTGATTTTGTAATGGACGGACTTAAATCATTTAATATGTTTTCGACGTTGTCGGATACAACATTTAATGAAGTAATCGAAACAACATGATCTTAGCAGCTGTTATATTCTCTGCAAATCTACAGTTTCCATTTATAAACAACTAACTTAATTTCAATTCTATTAAATTGTTTCCTGTAATATTCGTCGTCCACCAAATAAGAAAGCAACCACGCGATCTCAACAAGTTTCTAGAAATTGGAAACAAAAAAGATTTAGTCAAAATCTATTTCTTGTAACATAATTAAGGCAAATATACTTCTTGAAAGATTTGTATTAATATGTACTACTTTTCTTTGACTGTTGTATTTAGGTCGTCCAACTCTAATTTAAAGTTCATATTTTGGGATCAGTTTAACTTAAACCAATCGAGGACTAAATTAAATTAGACAAGTCTACCACCACATCCATTATTGAAAAGTATCAACAATATGGAGTCAATATGTTAGTTTTCTTGGAGGTGAAAAACGATATTGATTTTTGGGTATTTATAACCAAAGAAAAATAAGTATTAAACATGACTTTGGTATATTACATTTTATATTATTATATATTGTAGTTAAGCCTCCATCATTCAAACGGCTTGAGCTTCCAAGAAAGCATTAAAATTCTTGGTGGCTTCTAACAACCGTGGAGAGATCGCCGGAGACGTCGGGTATGAAACCGGCGATGACGTAGAGAATCGAACCTGACGCAGTGAAGAAGACTCCATCGATTTTCTGTTTTTAGAACCAGAAACCTTTAAAACCCCTTTGATCTCTTTCTCGATAGGTTCCTTGTCAAACACGAAAGCCGCTGAAACCGGATCATCATGGTCGTTATCATTAGAACCACTTTTGATTAGCTCGGACGGTAAGTCAAAGAAATGACTTCCTCCTTCTTCTCCACCGGATTCCGAAGTATATGAGCCACAATCGAATTTCTCCATTGAAGCTCGAGCTGAGATCATTGTGGTGGTGGTGGTGGATTCTCTGACGGAGACAGTTCTTGAAACGGTAATGGTTGATGATGATGATCTCGTCATCGTGGTGGTTCGGGTGAAGGAAGAAGAATCATCTTTCCGTGACGATCTGACCGGTTTTCCTTTACCGAAACCGGGGAGGTACAAACACAGAGCGTTGCATTTGAATCCATCTTCTAATGTATTACTATTGCTGATGCTCTTGTTCGTTTCGCTTTTAATGAAGAACGAGTTCCTGATTCCGCTGCTCTTAAGAGAGAGTCTCTTGCTAGAAGACCCACAAGATTTGCTTCTCTTGTATGACGCTGAAGATGAGTCCTGTTCCTTGTTTTTGAGCGACCGCATCAGACCCGAACGTTGTCTAGGAGAAGCAGCAGTTGAGTTTGGGAGGCTACGGCTCACAAACTTAGTCTGCACTGGCTGCAACGGAAGAGGCATAGGCGCATCTAAATCTCTAGGAGGTGACATCGCCGGTAAGAGAATCATATCGAAGCTATCGTTCCTTCTCATCGAACCTGACATAGACAACGACCTGATTGATTTCGGGTCCATAGATATCTCTCTCTCGGATTGCATACTCGTTTGCTTGACCAGAATCTTCTTATTCGAATCGATTCTGCTTAGAACTTGCCAATCCTCACGGTTACTTTCGTCTCTGAAGCTAACCGTTGGCATAAGAACTGCAGCCACCATTTTATTTTCCGACCTGAAATGTCGATTAGTAAGAAGAGAAAATGACAAATGACTAAGTATTAAGGCTAAAGAGATGATGGATACTTATACAGAGTCACAGAGACTAAGCATGGACTGCACGTCTGGTGGCTTATAGTGGCTACACTGAGTCATGATTTGCACGTCCAGCTTTTTTTCGTTTCCTGCGTATTAGTCTCAGCCAAAGGTTATTGACTTTATTACTATAAACATAAACAAATGATATTGTTTAAATTATTTAACATCGTTGACATGAGACTATGCCCAAGATTGAGACAAGATATGATCATGATAGATATGCTCGCACGAACCACACTTATTATAAAATACCAAAGGGTTTGGAGTACTTTACCTGAAGTTTGTGCAGACCACAAGCCGATGAATAAGGAAGAAGATGATTAAAAAATTGAAATTTATTTCATGATCTTAAGTTACAAAATATCAATGATGGGTCATTGGTGGTGGTGGTGTGCAAAAAGTAAATGGATTTGACTCTACTGAAGGGAATTGTAAAACAAGATTAATACAACAGAGATACCGATGATAACTGGTAAAGCCGATACAAAGTACAACGCTCCATAACCCTGCAACAGATTAAGAACAGAGGTAGGAGAAATATCAATCAGATCCCAAGTTACAACACAAAATGTCAACTACTGAGCGCTGGAAATGTTATGAAAAAGTAATGATTTCTAGGTAAAATCAGCAGTCTATGAAAGCGTTCGAGAGAGATTTGGGAACAAACCGCGACTTTGGTTACTACTCCTTGTTCATCATCAACATCGGCTTCTTCAATTGCAGCAGCTGAATCCCATTCTACGTTGAGTCTCTTGGCTGCTTCTTTTGGATCTATCCCAGTGTCTGTGGATTTAGCATACAATGATTTTCCTCGCTGCTTCTTTGAAACTTCAACCTTTTACAATAGAGAAGATAAGGCCTTAAAACAGAGTTCTGCTGAGCTCATTAACTAAATGTATATTACTGACCACCTAGTTACACAAACAAAAAGGGATCTCTTCCATCATATTTACACACTGATATAGGAATCACCACAATCAAAGCAAATGAAGATATAAAAGGTCTTACCAACAGCACATTGCCACTTGAGATAAGATAATCTAATTCTTTAGGCTTTCTATGTTTCTTAACAGAAACTTTCATGCCTAGTTCAACTGCATGTATTATAATTCTGATTTTCTTGAGGAAGAGATATTGATAAATAAATGTTTATAATTTCACTGGATGCATCACGAAATTTGAGCCTATATGACTCGTGAAAGTTTATAGGCTAATACGATGGTTTCATCATGGATTTGAATTGCCTAAGGCGAAAAGGTACCAGTTTTTCTCTACCAATCTCAGCTATAATGAAAAACAGTTGTAGGGTACAAAGAAGAGGTACCTCTAAATTTGGCCAACGGATCATTTCCTCATACAGCATCCGGAGAGTGGCACGATCTTTAGGGATTTTCCCTTCATTTACCTATGAGAAGACAGGAATACATTTTAAGAGATGTCCATACTGATGTCAAAAGAAAACTACTTCCACCACCAAATTGCCACTCAAGAAAGATTGGTTAAGAGAACTTGCAAGTAACTGCTGTATTTAGTTATACATCTGCATTGATGTACAAGAACAAAAAGAAGAACAAGAACAACATAACCACACTCCACACAGACCAAACCAACTGATTCACAGTAGCATTCTATGAACACTCCTAGAACTGTGCCATATCTGTATTCTCTTCGCAGAAAACTGATGTCTAGTAAGGC
The DNA here is from genome assembly GCA_004349715.1 of Crucihimalaya himalaica. Lineage (NCBI taxonomy): Eukaryota > Viridiplantae > Streptophyta > Magnoliopsida > Brassicales > Brassicaceae > Crucihimalaya > Crucihimalaya himalaica. The sequence continues at coordinate 885,417 of SMJT01000035.1, read as the reverse complement.
TCGTGTCTTACAATTTACTAAAGTTACTACTCAACTCATTATCTAAAGGTACATGTATGGAGACCGTTTCTATTTCACTAATGAATGGTAAGGCAGTTTCAAGATTTACGAGGCAACAATATCAAAGTGCATTTTGAGACAACAAAAAGTAACCTGCTCCAAAGCTTCAGCCAAGTCATCCCGACTTGGGGTTTCCGAATCTTCTATTCCAAGCAGCCTCCTTCTTTCCACCTCCCTTGGATCCTCAATCATGATTGTCAACTTAACCTATGGTTTGCAACAGAATACAAAGCTCTGACTTAATATATCACTTAGATCAAATCAATACTAAAAACCAACACAGAACTATGAAATGCAGCTTTGCAGCAACCTAAGACTGACTGAGGTAAGCTTACCTCACTGAAGATCATATCTCTATTCCTCCTGAGAAGCTCCAATACCTAGACACACAAAATTCTTCAGAATCTGATTCAACTATCTACGATTTCACACAGCTAAATCTGCAAACAAAATTCACAAACCCGTTTAATCTCGTTAACGTATTTGAGATCTTCAGGATCTACTTCTCCTTCTTCGTATTCATCTTCATCATCATCTCTATCTTGTTTCTCCTTCTCTTGTTGCTCCAACGTTAACGGAACCGGAACTCGAATCTCTGTTACGTCTCCTTTCTCCTGCTTAGCTATCAAACTACCGAATCTCCGATTCTTACTCCGCCTCACCCAACGATCATCAGAAATACCACTAAACTTACAAATAACAACCGGAGACGGCGAACAAACATCGTAATTCCGTTGGCCGCCGGAAGAAGAAAAACTCGATACACAGTACTGTAACGGCAACTGAAACATCTGCGTCACCATATCTCCAAAACAATAGTAAAATTCCTCTCTACAATTTCACAGGTTCTGCATCTCTGAAGATATAATAGTTTCGATTGAAAATACTAGAGGAAGAAGACGATTCTCAAATCATCCAATCCTATGTTCAAACTTAAAACTCAATTTGTCATTTAGAAGGAAAAAGTAAATATTTAATTTTTTGAATAGATTGGAGGATAAGACGAGTGGCTGATATGTGTAGATGGGCTCGAAACGCCTGCTACTTGGATAATATTCTTTTCAACTAAATACAGTATATCATTATTAATATCAAAATTGCTTTCAATATTTAATTATTGAGTTGCCAAAAAAACTTATATTTAATTATTGAAATTTGTTTGCCAAATGAAATTAGAGTAGTATTACCTCTGTTCCGTAATATATAGTGTTTTTTTTAAAAAAATTCTACTTTATAAAATACAAAATTTTTAAAATAATTTTAGTGTTGTTTTGATACTTTTGACTTTTGACTCTCTTAATGTTGTTTCCATGCGTTTTTAACTAAAACATCTTAGATTTTGGAACAATATCAATTAGAAATACATTGATTGACTTACAAATTTTAGAAAGCCAATAAATTATTTAAAAATGCTTAAATTTCGAAATGTTTCAAATTATTTTGCCGTCCACAAACATTTACATCGAAACTATGTTGATATTGAAGTTTGATATTATGTAATCAAATCAAATCAACAATAATTGTTTTTAAATAAACCGCACATTGCGTAGATAGATATTAATCTAAATAGTTCTATAAAAATAACGATGCATGTCCTCATCAATTCTTTTTCTTCTCATTCAACAACTTTTTGAACCATTTTGCCGATCTTTTGAGATATCTCTTACGTCCGTCGTTGAAATCCACGTAAACCAATCCAAATCGAACTGCGTATCCCGTTGCCCATTCAAAGTTATCTAACAATGACCATGCGAAAAATCCTTTCACATTGGCTCCAATCTTGATAGCGTCTTTAACCATCTTTAGATGTCGAGCGTAGTAATCGATCCTATCATCATCTTTAAGGAAGATTTTACCGGTACTAGCTTCATCTCTCCCGTTCTCGGTTATGTATATGACAGGATCCTTAAACTTGTATTTTGCATAAAGGAGAAGATCACGAATTCCCTTAGGATATATTAATAGCCAATCCGATGCTGCCTTTGGACCGATCGGTACTCCTTCTCTTTCGCCTGTGACGCTAGCACAAGGATCAGTGAATAGTGTAGCGTTTTGGTTCGAGCAAGGAACATCTTTTGCGTAAGAAGATGAGTAGTAATTGATGCCAATGAAATCATAAGATCCCTTTAGCATCTTAGATTGTTTTGTAGTAAATGTAGGCAAGCGACCGCCATTTACGTTGTTGATCATGTCAACCGGGTATGTACCGGTCACAAGTGGCTCCATGAAATAATCGAATGTGAAGGCCATGGCTCTTGCTGCAGCTAACTTATCCTCGGTTGATTCTGTATAAGGTAAGTTCCAACCCGCGTTTAAAGCGATACCAACTTGACCTTTTTGAGATGCTTTATATTTATGTCTGTATACTTTGACTGCTTCTCCATGAGCAAGAATGAGGTTGTGACCAACTATATAAGGCTCGGTAGCTCCATTTCCATCGGTACAATTAGGGTTTGTGAATCTTGAGCACCTTCCCGGAGCCATGACACCCGCAACGTATCCTTGTTGCACCACTGTTAATGGCTCGTTCAATGTCATCCAATGCTTCACACGATATCCAAAATTCTTGAAACAAATATCCGCATAATCGCGAAAATCATTCACAATCTCCGCGCCACGGAATCCTCCGTAAGCATCTTCAAGGGCTTGTGGTGTGTCCCAATGGAAAATGGTGGCAAAAGGCTTAATTCCTTTCGACAAAAGCTCATTGATTAAGTTGTTGTAATAATCAATACCAGCTTGGTTGATTCCTCCTTTTAGATTCCCATGTGGCAAGATCCTTGACCATGAGATGGAGAATCTATAAGCATCGAAACCAATTTGATGCAATAAACCAACATCTTCTTTGTAAAGATGGTAAGAATCATCTGCAACAGATCCATTGCTACCATCTATAATCTTCTCTGGAGATTTTTCAGAGAATGTATCCCAAATACTTGGTCCTCTACCATCTTCATGAGCAGCTCCTTCGACTTGGTAGGCCGATGTTGCAGCTCCAAAAATGAAATCTTCTGGAAACTCACTTCTTCTTAATTTAGGTTTTGAAGAGTGTTTTTTTGCAACAACTTCATTAGAAACCAAGACAATGAACAATACTAGTAAAGAAAAATATTTAGTTCTCATTCTTAATTTTCTTTTGATTGATAAATGAATCTTGTTTTTGTTTTAAGAAGATGAATTAAGCTCAGATTTATATAGGCAAGAGAATTGTTATCGGATTGGTTAAGTTAATCTATAAATAGAGAAATATAAGATAGAGATAATATAACAAATCTTGATAAGGTTTTACTTGGTTCATAATTAGTAAACAGCACATTCAAATGATCTTATCTTTTAATGACGAAAAAAATAGCAAAACATTCGTGAATGTTTGTTTTTGAACATCTTAACAAGTAGAAGAGGTTATCTTTTGACAAAACATCGATTATCTAATAAATTACAATTTAAAACCTCAATATATTTGAATAGGTCAATCTATTTAAGGCCCACTATCTAGGCCCAATTTATAGGCCCAATTCATTTATCGCTGTGCTTTTAGCGGGAAAATGTTAGAGGGCGCCACCTGAAATTCCCGCCACAACGGACTCGTCTTACCCATAGTGGAGAAACGTTTGCTTTCTGTTCAAACGAATTTAGGGTTTTTTTTTCGCGAAGAGTTAATTTTTTGGTAGGGAAGAGGGAAATTTTCAGTGAGGTAAGAATTAGAAAAATGGAAGCTTTTGGTGGGTTTGTAATGGATGAACAAGCGATTCAAGTAGAGAACGTCTTCCTCGAGTTCCTCAAAAGGTTTGTGTTTTCTGATTTTTTTTCCCCAATTTCTTTCACTTTTGGTTGAAATTAGCATTTTTAATTTGGTTTCCGAATTGGTTTCAGTTTTCGATTAGATGCGAACAAGCCGGAACTGTATTACGAAGCGGAGATTGAAGCAATTCGAGGCGGTGAATCAGCAATGATGTACATCGATTTCTCACATGTTATGGGTTTCAATGACGCTCTTCAGAAAGCAATAGCTGACGAGTATTTGAGGTTTGGGTTTTTTTTGTTCTCTCTCTGATTGCGGATAACTATCTAAAACCCTAGCTTTTTGAATTGGGTTTGTTAAAATTTGTTCTGGGTTTTTGATTTTGTGTGTGAAATTGGTGTAGGTTTGAGCCATATTTGAGGAATGCGTGTAAGCGGTTTGTGATTGAGATGAATCCTTCTTTTATTTCGGATGATACTCCAAATAAAGATATCAATGTTTCCTTCTACAATCTCCCTTTCACTAAAAGGTAATGCCTTTTTTTTTCTCAAAATTTTAAGTTCTAATTGATGATTTTGACATTAAAGTTTTTGTTATGAAGGTTTTGGCTGAATTTTTGTGTTTGGTGATTGTGATGATGACTATTTTATCATAATTTTGCAGGTTGAGGGAGCTAACTACTGCAGAAATTGGGAAGTTAGTGTCGGTGACTGGTGTGGTTACTCGAACAAGTGAAGTGAGACCTGAGCTGCTTTATGGGACGTTTAAGTGTTTAGATTGTGGTAGTGTTATAAAGAATGTTGAACAACAGTTTAAGTATACACAGGTAATTGGTTCTTGAGTTTGGTCTTTTTTAACTCTCTGTAGGAAGTGTTAGCTTGTATTTTTTGTTTGTTTGTTTTATAATTCATGACCTTGATGCAGCCTACGATCTGTGTGAGCCCAACTTGTCTGAACAGAGCAAGATGGGCATTGCTTAGACAAGAGAGCAAGTTTGCGGATTGGCAAAGAGTTAGAATGCAGGAGACTTCGAAAGAGATACCTGCAGGTTCCTTGCCACGGTCTTTGGATGTCATTCTGCGTCATGAGATTGTGGAACAGGCTAGAGCGGGGGACACGTAAGATTCCTCCTGCGCTAGTTCTGTAAGTTATTTCTTCTATCTTCACAAGAATCAAGAGTAACATTCATTGTCCTTTTGGGTTTGTCGTCACAGGGTTATATTTACGGGAACTGTAGTTGTAATACCCGACATATCAGCACTAGCAGCACCTGGAGAGAGAGCAGAATGCCGTCGAGACTCATCACAACAGAAAAGCTCTACTGCTGGACATGAAGGTGTTCAAGGTCTCAAGGCTCTAGGAGTTAGAGATCTTTCGTATCGGCTTGCCTTTATTGCTAACTCAGTGCAGGTTTGTCAACTTTTCAGTATCTGTCAAACCAAAACGTAAGTAAGATGTGTTGATCAATCTCAATGTTTATTGTTATCTAGATTGCTGATGGTAGTAGGAACACTGATATGAGGAACCGCCAAAATGATTCTAATGAAGATGATCAGCAGCAGTTCACGGTAAGGCTTAGAATGAATTACCAATAGGACTTGAGACGGTTATTATTATGTAGGATCCTAACTTTACTCTTTTAGCCAACCTCTTACACGTTTATATATACAACTAATGTCATAGGTCCTTATTTAAACTTTACAGGCTGAAGAACTAGATGAAATTCAGCAGATGAGAAATACCCCTGATTACTTTAATAAGTTAGTTGGAAGCATGGCCCCAACCGTTTTTGGTCATCAAGACATCAAACGAGCAGTTCTACTTATGCTTTTAGGCGGCGTGCACAAGACCACTCATGAAGGCATCAACCTTAGAGGAGACATCAATGTTTGTATAGTTGGGGATCCCAGCTGTGCTAAATCCCAGTTCCTCAAGTATTGATTCTCATTGAAAATCAAAGCTGTCCTTTTTTTTCTTTTTCTTTTTCTGAAATCTGATACCTCAGTTTTGGTTTGTTAATTGCAGGTATACCGCAGGCATAGTGCCAAGGTCTGTGTATACATCTGGGAAGTCCTCTTCTGCAGCTGGGTTGACTGCAACTGTAGCGAAAGAACCAGAAACTGGTGAATTTTGCATTGAGGTAATTTTTTAATTGATGAAAAGTTATTCCTTGCAAAGAAACTTTCTAGTAACCAAAAATTTATAATCACTTTGAAGAATGCTAGCCTCTCTTCATACATATGATTTCTACGTTCTTGTTGCTAATACTATCTGACTCTTTAACAGGCTGGTGCTTTAATGCTTGCTGACAATGGAATATGTTGCATTGACGAGTTTGACAAGATGGATATCAAAGATCAGGTAAGTGAGCATCAATGGTTGTTACAGTACAGATGATTAAGTCTCCTAGACAGTTTTTGATGAAAATTATTGTTACGTTTGGACACAAAGGTTGCTATTCATGAAGCAATGGAGCAGCAAACGATAAGCATTACAAAAGCTGGGATACAAGCAACGTTGAATGCTAGGACATCAATTCTTGCAGCAGCTAATCCTGTTGGGGGGCGATATGATAAATCTAAACCACTTAAGGTGACACCCCCAAAAATGATTCCAAACAAATACATATTTACATTCCTTTCTTTGCTTAAAGTTTTTATATCTAATTGTGGTTTGATCATGCTCTTTTCAGTATAACGTTAATCTTCCACCTGCCATTCTTTCGAGGTTTGATCTTGTGTACGTTATGATTGATGACCCTGATGAGGTAACGGATTACCACATTGCCCATCATATCGTGCGAGTTCACCAGAAGCATGAAGCAGCGCTTTCTCCTGAGTTTACTACCGTACAACTCAAGCGCTACATTGCATATGCCAAAACGTTAAAGCCAAAGGTTGTAGACTAACCCAAATAATGTTTTGATTGTAAAACGCTCTCTGCTGGAGGTACTAACATCTTTTCACTATTATCATCTGTTGTGGTGCAGCTAAGCCCAGAAGCAAGAAAGCTACTCGTCGAGTCTTATGTTGCTCTTCGTAGAGGTGATACAACTCCAGGCACAAGAGTCGCATATCGAATGACAGTTAGGCAGCTGGAGGCACTGATCAGACTCTCAGAAGCCATTGCTAGGAGTCATTTGGAAATTCTGGTGAGATTATCCTAAACGATTTTACCATGTCGTTCTTTTATTCTACCATCGTTAATTTGCTTTATTGGGAACTTGTTATTTTTCTTTCAGGTTAAACCAAGTCATGTTCTATTAGCTGTCAGACTGTTGAAGACTTCAGTCATCAGGTAACGTCGAACATTTCTTTTTTATCTCTGAAATTCTCTCAAAACCTTAACCGAAAACAACCATTTGCTTCTCTTATTCAGTGTTGAGTCGGGGGATATCGATCTTTCTGAGTATCAAGATGCTAACGGTGACAACGTGGACGACACAGATGACATTGAAAACCCAGATAATGGAGATGAGGATCAACAGAATGGTGCAGCTGAGCCAGCCTCTGCAACTGCAGGTACTTACAAACTGTTTATGCTCTTCTTTTTTTCTCTGACTCAGTTAAGAACCATAACTAACATCATGATTTAGCAACAGATAATGGAGCAGCAGCTCAAAAGCTGGTGATTAGCGAGGAAGAATATGATAGAATCACACAGGCCTTAGTCATTCGCCTTAGACAACATGAAGAAACTGTAAACAAAGACAGTAAGCAACATCACTCTTCAATTCTTCATACCCTTCATTTCTATTTTGAACTCTTGAAACATATAAATTATGCCACTAGTAACTCTTTTTCTTCTTTAGGTACGGAATTGCCTGGAATAAGACAAAAGGAACTGATTCGATGGTACATCGATCAACAAAACGAGAAAAAGAAATACAGTTCGCAAGAGCAAGTCAAACTCGATATCAAGAAACTCAGAGCCATCATTGAGGCAAAATCTAAACTAAGCTTATATAAAATCCAAAACAGTCTTATTAGTTAAGATTATTTCAAATTGTGTTTATATCTAACACATTCTATGCATCGTGCAGAGTTTGGTATGTAAAGAAGGTCATCTTATAGTGTTAGCTAATGAGCAAGAAGCCGCAGAAACAGAAGAAACAAGAAAAAAATCTTCACAAAGAGATGAGAGGATCTTGGCCGTTGCTCCAAACTATGTAATTGAGTAATGTTATTAAGTATTAAGATACTTATTTGTAGAATTCTTAAGTAGAAGCCTAATTTCTTCATCATTCTGAACCAGTTTGATTGGATTTTCATATTAAGTTAACTTATAAGAAAATGATATTTTCCCAAGTCATATTTTCCCAAGTCTTATAAAGAAAATGATTGGACTGTAGAGTGTACGTGTACTAGTATCCTTGACCGATATGAAGATGTCGTCTCTGGTACTGGTCCAAGAGAGTAGAGATGCTGAACTTGTCGGATGCGATCGTGGACTGGTACTGCCTGGTCATAATTAAGTGATACTGTTCGGATTATTAAGTAGCGTGGGTTGATATTTGTCCCACCTATAGGTGCCTTGAAATGCCAAATGCTGAATCTTTGTTTCTTTCATTAGCAAGACCCTAATGACACAAAACTCAACATACCTCAAAACTTATGAAATATGCGTAAACTCGAAAAAACGCAAAATAAAGCAAAAAAAAAAAAAAAAAAAAAAAAGAGTCCAACCCATAAAAACACAACACATCATAGCCAAAATCATTCATCATTTTGAACTAAAATTTATTGGACTTGTGTTAATTTCCATGATATCAACACAATAATAACACATTTCAACATAACCCAAAAGGAAGAAAATAATATTTTACCAAGTCATCAAAATTTAAAGATGTATTGGATCTATGAGCAAACTAAAGATATAATCCTTCAATTTTCCACTGCGATGATTGAAGACATCGTCTGCTGTATAGAGAACGTCCAACAAGCGTCCGAAACCGATGAATTGGTTAAGAATTGGGCGAGAAATGTTGGTCATTTTGATGCACTCTTCGTTAATGATCTTGTTGATATTTCCAATCATTTTCTCAAATTTCATATTGGCTTCTTCTTTGGTAACTCCAAGTTGCTTCATGTAATAGTTGATTGCGTTTGCAGTATATCCTTTTTTCATATCGTCCTGACAAATTTAGGTTAATTAGAAAATGGAGTGACATAAAAACACAAATTTAGTTTGACCTTTTGTATCCTTCCACAACAGGGTAAATAGAAACAAAATTTAATAAGGGAAAGCAATAACAATTTCTATCACGTAAATAATAACATTATTAATTCATCAAATATATGTGGTTTCGATTTTGTGAACCGGTTTTCACATTCGATCCGGGTACGTGTCCGTTATTAACAATTTAATTAGAAAACTTGCATATGTTTGATGTAGACCAGGCTCGGCAAAAAGAACTATTCCCGGTTACATCCGGTTCGACAGATCCGGTTTAAAACGTTGCCTAAACTTCTCTAAAATAAATTTTGTGTACCTCATAATCGGTCATGTCATCCATGAGACGTGTCTTTGCAGCCAAAGAACGGACGAGCTTTGGTCTAGATCTTAGCAACTCAAAATCTTTCTTTTTACCAATCTCTCCAAGTCCCATAATAGAACATGCCATGGCTGCATATGCACCAACCTCAGCCTCACCAGCCTCCATGTACTCATCAAAGTTAGGCATGTGACCTGCTCGTGCCCATTTGATAAGCTCTAGGTTTGACCTCACGAGTATCTTAAACTGCTTAGTTACCACCAAAATTTTAAACATGGTATAAATTGATTATTAGCCATCAATATGGATTTTTTGATGGTTATGATTAATTAAGGTTTGTGTAAATAATCACCTCTTCTATCATCTTCTCCAGCATAAATGATCTTTCTTGTGACCTCAATATTTCTTCATACTCTTTAAAAACGTACATCACAAATTGGAAGGAACTCTTCATGTGACCTTGAAGATTTTCCATGTAATCTGGTTCCCATCTGCTCATATATATATTTACATCAATGCAAAAACGATTATACTGTATTATTGTTTATTGGATTTTGTAATGTACTTGCATGAATCTTTGCAAGTTATATACCTTTCAAGACAATCAACCAGGCTTGTAACTTCAGGAATTGAACCATGAATATCGCAAGCGTCATCGAAAAAGGTGATCAGCAAGTATAACTTAGCTGACATAATTCTACCAAGTGAAACCTGTGGCTCAAAGTTGATCACCAATGCTGAGAACCAACTCTCGATGGTTCTTTCTTTGATGTTACGTGGGAGGTTTAATGTATGGCCTAGTTCCCTCCACCACCTACGAATTTATACAAAAGATTAAATATATAAACTCTCAAAGAACCCTAGCCAGCTCTCTTAGAAGAAAACTAGATCATTTATCCACATACATGGTGATAGTTTTTAATTCTTGGAAATAATGAAGCTGCAACAACTTGAAATTGAGCTTGGCTAGCTTGAGCAGTGTTTCATCGCGGTCCTCTTCTTGTTCATAGAAAGAAATATACTCTCTTGCAACTAGGGCTTGGCTGTTCCGGCGTTGAGGTATGTGAAGGGCTTTTTGTATAAGCTTTAATAGATGTGGTGGGCTCGCTCTGTGACCTCTAACTAATGGCTCCAAGTGGTCTAATGTGAAGCTCAACGCTTCATCCAATATATGATCCGTCGTTGTCCCAAAGTGCACAGCTTCGTAGAAGCTTAACATACCCTTGACATCTTCTATTAAACTTTCCTTGAACTTGCCGTTGTTTCCTTTGAATCTGTTGAAAACATCTACATGAAAATAAAACGTTTGTTATTTTTAATAGATTGTATCATCTAAGTCAAAATGTACATCAACAATTTTATGACATGCTAAAATATCCGTACCGGACAACATGTTGTGACCGTATGTTCTGAAAACTCGAAACATGATTGAGATTGTGTACAAATCATTTTCATCAGCGATCAAATCTTCTATCTTTTCAAAAGCATGTTTCAAGGTCTCTTCGATCTCGTTCTCAAAATGATAAGAGAGACCAAGGCTGATCAGCAAATGAATCGAAAGTATCTTCCTTTTTATCGCATCGGAAGACAAACTAAATATGTCTTCTCTCACTTTAGGTTTGAGTTCCTCAATCTCTTTTGTAAGGACTTCAAGATCCTGAAAGTCGATATATACATGTCAAAAATCCTTATATAGACATCTAATGGACAGGGTCATATGCAATTTTTTTTTTTCTTTTACCCGGAGCAAACAATATATATATATATATATATATATGATATTGAAAACTATTGCCATATATTATTGTCAATTAGTTTGAGTTTGGACAAAAAAAAAGTGAACAAATGAAATATATTATTGCTTCAGTGGGGGCATGGCATATATTTCAATGAAGAAAAGTAACTTAAGCTTTAATAAACCAAAAGAAATTAAGAAATTTCATGGGAGGCAAGTACCACTCCTGTGACACATATCAGATAACTAACAAACATGCATGCAACACAAATTACTAGTCTATATTAATATTATGGTCATATATATATATATATATATAGTGACTGTTATATATATATATATATATATATATAGTTTGTTAATGGATATATGGACTCACCGAGTCAGGGATGGGAACCCTGAGGAAGTGATCACCCCATTGAGAAGGTGGCAATTTAATAAAATTGAAGCAGATATCCTGATCAAGCTTTCTTCGTGTTTCCATACTCTTGAGATGAGTGAGAAAGAGAGAGGGAGATCTAGATATAAAGAGAGAGATGTGGTGGTGGTGGATTATTTGCAACGAGGTAGACATATATATAGGACAAAATGAGAGTTGATGGTCATATAAAATATAGTTATGCCTTATGCATGTTGCTGATAAAGAGATATATATGTTTCTCCTAGTTTTATGATTTACATTTATGCTTATGCATGTTGGTATAAAAATATATATTAATGCACACATATATATATAGGACAAAATGAGAGTTGATGGTCATATATATATATAGTTATGCCTTATGCATGTTGCTGATAAAGAGATATATATGTTTCTCCTAGTTTTATGATTTACATTTATGCTTATGCATGTTGATATAAATATATATTTTTTTTCACATATATATATGTATATTTAGAAATGTTCACATGCAATGTCACCCAAATTGAAAAAAAGAATCATAAACTGGTCGTTCTTTTAAAACTTGGATGGCTTGACTGACTCATAATACATATTTTCTACTGCAAATTGTTTTGGTTGGAGACTCTATTTTCTGTTGTAAACACGCAATATGATTATAAGAAAAGACTTCGTTTTAATTTTGAATAATTGAATAGTAACCAAAGTGATGTACAGCTTAGTGACATAGAGAAAATACATTTTGTAACGAGTCTGTGACTGTACTATATAAATGTTTGGCGGTATACTATTTTTGAAAGAACCTCTTTATGCCTCTCTTGTCTTGTTTCTTCATCTTTTTCGTTTTTAACTTAAGAAGTCTTACAAAGCGAAGCTCCGTTGATGGTCTTGGACCCAAGTACTAAAAATTGTTGCTTTCTTTTTCTTTTTGTGAAGAGTCCGTGACCGTACTAGCTAGATGTTAGGTATTTATGTTAAGCTCTGAAGCTGACCTAATTTTTTTTGTCAAATGAGAGGAATCATAAGACCATATAAGAGAACCCATATACATATATAGTACAGACGTGTATGTTTTTGTGTGTGGGACAATCTTAATCCTTGGATTCTAGTTGAACTGATTTGCTTTGTAACAATTATGACTACTCGATAGATCGATATTTTCATTGTAAAAGTTTTTATTTTATTTTTATGAGTTCTATGAAAACAACTTTTTTTCTTGTTGGTATAAATGTTAAGTTTTATACAATTTTTTTCGTTTTTGAGAGACAGTTACAGAGATACACATAACAGAAAAGACCGAAAATCTACGAAACATACAACAACAAGCTGCAAGAACCAACAAAAGAATCTAACATAATACGTATTAACATGTCTTTGAAGTTGCCACGAGCAACCTCCCGAGGCCAGCCTTCAAACCTTAGAAGGAGTGGCTACAGCTCTTCCGATAACGAAACACACTAAAAACTTGAAAAACAGCAACGATGACCAGAAATATACCTTACATCAAGCAGTGTCTACAACTCCTCCAATAATGAAACACAGTAATTAAGAAGCAGTGCTTACAACATTGTTATTTTTCTAGAAACTAGTTTAAGCACACCTAAAATATAATATAGTCAGAACTCATCTCTAATTAATATATGTATATAAAAATTAATGAAAATACTAGTTTTTGTTCAATAGAATTGAACTGATCGACGAAATGAATATATGTGAATAGTTACTTTTGATATTTGATTTTTTTTATAAAGAAAAAAAAACTTCTAACTGTGGTCAGCTGCACCTTATTTGACAGCGAAACGTGATGATAATTTGGAAGTTTTATGAATCTATTTTTATATAATTTTTTAAAGATTTTCCACAATTTAAAGAATTTTGTAATGAAATTAAAAACAATTATATATATAAACACACACATACATATATATATATATATAGCTTTCGGAGTTTAAAAATCGATTCTCCGTCATACACTACAGGTGGGGCATCACGTACAACCCTTTTTTTCTTGAATAATGTCTTACTTCTTATGTAGGGGTGATTGCGTCTCAAAAAACGACGATGACAATCGAACCAACTTATCTTCCGACCATGCTTCAAATGGAATGCATCTGTACTATCATGACAATATGGACATGATAATCTTCCGTGGGTTGTCCAACCAGACAACATTCCATATGCAAGAAAATCACTAATAGTCCACAACAATACAGCCCGCATCTTGAAATTATTTCTGCTTGAGACATCATATACAGTAACTCCTTCAGACCATAACATTTGTAGCTCTGCAATAAGTGGCAGTAAGAAGACATCAAGAGATCGTCGAGGATGATTAGGTCCAGGGACCAAAATAGAAAGGAATAAGAATTCTCGCTTCATACACAATGCTGGTGGAAGATTGTATGGAGTGACAATAACTGGCCACAACGAATATTTCCTCCCTGACTTCCCAAACGGATTAAAACCATCAGTACATAAACCCAAATATACATTTCTTGTTTCACTCGCAAAATCTGGATACAAAGAAGTAAAATGCTTCCAAGCTCCAGCATCAGAAGGATGTGAAATTTCCCCGTTGAAGGCATGTTCTGCATGCCATCTCATCGATGCAGCTGTCCTTTCTGACTGATATAACCTCTTAAGCCTATCAGATAAAGGCAAATACCACATACGCTTGAACGGAATTTTTGTTCTTCCACTCGAAACTTGAAATCGTTCCTTCCCACAAAAGCTGCAATGAATCAAATTGGCAGTTTCTCTCCAGAATATCATGCAATTCTCCCGACACACATCAATCATTTGATATGGCAATCCAAGACCTGAAACCAATTTCTGAATTGCGTAGTATGAAGCTGGTGCTAAATTATCTTCCGGTAGATAATCTTTGAAAAAATCAGCCCATGCATCGACGCAATCCTCACTTAAATTATAATCCGTCTTTATATTCATCATCCTCGTTGCAGCTGATAACGGAGAATGCCCCTCTTTGCAACCAGGATATATCGGATTATTTGCAGCATCTAACATTTCAAAAAATCTTCTGGCTTCTAAATTGGGTTCCTCCTCAACATTGGAATTCGGCATAGTTTCATGAACGACTTCTTCTCTACCAATTCCCTCTATGACATTTTCTTCTATATTGGTACTACTACCATAATCTCTAATATTATCTGATTCCGGCCTTACACGTTCACGCCTTCTATCTACAGAACTAGGCCCAGATCTTAAATCCTCTCCATGTGAAAACCAAACATAGTATCCCGGTGTAAAACCTCCCCAAAATAAGTGATTCCAAACTCTATCTTTGTCTAAGAAACGATTATTTTGACATTTAATACAAGGACAACACATAATACCTTCCGTACGAGTCATTTCTTGATTCGATGCGAACTGCATGAACTCTGATAATCCTTCTTTGTATTCACGCCGAATATCTCCTGTTTCTTCGTCCAAACGTTGATACATCCACGCTCTAAATTTTTTTTTTTTTTTTTTGATAGAAGTTGGTGTAGAGAGAAAAGAAGGAGCGGGAGTATTTATAGATAATTTTTCCGACCACAATCTTGGTCGGAAATTTGTCGGAAAGGGTTTTCCGGCCAAATTCCGACCATAGTTAGATAGCCCATTTTCCACGTGGTACCAACTTTTTCCGACCAACTTTCCGACCAACTTTCCGACCAACTTTCCGACCATAGTTCCGACCAAATTTCCGACGAGTTTCCGAGGAATCTGCGGTGGTCGGAATTTGTTTAAAATTTCCGACTAGGTTCCGACCAATATCTCGGTGGTCGGAAATTTTTTTTTTTCCGACCAAAATTTCCGACCAGTTTCCGAGGAAACTTCGGTGGTCGGAAATTTTCAATCTTTTTCCGACTAGTTTCCGACCAGCGTCTCTCTGGTCGGAAATTAGTCGGAAAGTCCTCGGAACTTGGTCGGAAAATTTCCGACCACCGTGTTTCCGACCACCACGGTGGTCGGAAATGGTGGTCGGAAAACGCTATGTTTTCTTGTAGTGTATTCAGATCTAAGATAATAATAATTTTAATATTTCAGTCATTTTAATCTTTAAAAAATATATTACAGAGAATGAGAAATACCCTAAAATAGCACTAAAATAAGTTTTGTTAGAGTTCAAAGCAAACAAGTTTAGTGTTCTTATCGAGTTCATTTGGGTTTGATACAAGAAAACGGTGTTTTTATAAGTTATTCAAGCTAGCCAAGCTCAATTAATTCAAGTTCTTGTAGCTTCATTATTTTCTAGAAAAAAAAAACAATTATGATTTTACGCTTTAGTAACCAAAAGAAGAAGATAAAAAAGATCAAAGCAAATTAATGTTTGCAAATACGGAATCTCAGTCTAATCGTGATTCCAATGGCAACTTCAGAAACAGAGGACGTGGAGGACGTTTTTCCAATAGAGGTCGAGGTCGTAATAATGGTACAAAAGATTTGTCAAAGGTGATCTGTTATCGATGTGATAAAGTCGGCCATTATGCTTCAAACTGTCCCGATCGCCTACTAAAATTGCAGGAAGCACAAGAGAATGAAAATAACGATACTGAAGATGCAGATCAGCTCATGCTACACGAGGTGGTGTACTTGAATGAAGAGAAGATATGCCAGGAAAGTATGAAACAAATACCGGTGAAGATGATGTTTGGTACCTTGACAATGGTGCTAGAAACTGCGATATGTTGAAGAGTTTGATGTTCTGGGTTCAAGATCTCAGATACATAAATGCGGCAGATGTGGTAGAGATCTTAAGAAGGACACAATAATCTCTTAAAACATAGTATTTAGGAAGCTTTTCAACAATTAAGTAAGACTTCACTAAACAGTTCAAAATCACATCATATTACATTTTTATGAATGTATGTGATGTATTGCGTTTATATCGATTTTGAGTCTTCTTTCTTATTTCATATATTTTATTAAGTTAAAGTGTGTCTTTAGACTCATTTAGTTATTTATCGAGTACATACAATTTTAGGTTATTTCGGAAGAAAACAAGTCTTTTTGGGATGTAAAAACATATTTAGAAATCCATGAACCTGTAGAAGCATAAGATATTTTCCAACATATGGAGGATTTTCCACCATTAGATTATCTTCAATTTTTGATACAATATATCTAAGGATGTTGGCTTTTATTTTCAAGTGGTCTGAATGAAATCTAATAGTAGATTTAAGACTTATATTTGATGTAGTGGATATGACTTGGCTGGCTTTATTTAAGAATTATATTTGATGCTAGATGGATATGACTTGGCTGGCTTTCTAGATGGATCAAAGTCACCTCCATCTGCCACAGTCACTACAGACTCCTCCACATATGTCAATCCGGCGTACACCCACTGGAAGCGACAAGACAAGCTGATTTACAGTGGTCTCCTGGGAGCCATCTCTTTGACGGTACAACCGACACTGTCCAGCTCTCACACCTCCGCAGACATATGGAAAACGCTGGTTGACACTTATACAAATCCCTGCAGTGGACATGTTAGGTAACTCAGATTGCAGATGAAACATTGGACCAAAGGCACTAAAACAGTTGATGAATACCTTCAACGTTTTAGATCCAGATTTGATCAGTTAGCACAGCTTGGCAAACCAGTTGAGCATAAAGAGCAGATCGAGAACATTCTTGATGGTCTTCCTGAAGATTACAAGATAGTTGTGGACCAAATCGAAGGAAGAGAGCGTACTCCCTCTGTCACAGAAGTCCATGAAAAACTCCTCAATCATAAAGCTAAATTGATGCTTGCTTCTTCTGTCTCCATTGTTGCTCATGTCTCTGTACATATTGCAAGTTCCCGCCCACGTTCTCACTCCAACCGTCCAAATGGTCCTGAAAATCAGCCTTGGAATCAATGTATGTCTTCTAGTCCATACAACAATCACAAGCAACACACTAGCAATTCACGAGGGCACCAGGGCAAGTGCCAAATCTGTGGAGTTTTTAGGCACAGTGCAAAGAGGTGTCCTCAGCTACATAGCCACCTATCCATGTCCAGCAACAAACAACAGCAAGTAGCAGCTCCACCATGGCAACCTCGTGCTACAACTAATGTCATAGGTCCTTATTTAAACTTTACAGGCTGAAGAACTAGATGAAATTCAGCAGATGAGAAATACCCCTGATTACTTTAATAAGTTAGTTGGAAGCATGGCCCCAACCGTTTTTGGTCATCAAGACATCAAACGAGCAGTTCTACTTATGCTTTTAGGCGGCGTGCACAAGACCACTCATGAAGGCATCAACCTTAGAGGAGACATCAATGTTTGTATAGTTGGGGATCCCAGCTGTGCTAAATCCCAGTTCCTCAAGTATTGATTCTCATTGAAAATCAAAGCTGTCCTTTTTTTTCTTTTTCTTTTTCTGAAATCTGATACCTCAGTTTTGGTTTGTTAATTGCAGGTATACCGCAGGCATAGTGCCAAGGTCTGTGTATACATCTGGGAAGTCCTCTTCTGCAGCTGGGTTGACTGCAACTGTAGCGAAAGAACCAGAAACTGGTGAATTTTGCATTGAGGTAATTTTTTAATTGATGAAAAGTTATTCCTTGCAAAGAAACTTTCTAGTAACCAAAAATTTATAATCACTTTGAAGAATGCTAGCCTCTCTTCATACATATGATTTCTACGTTCTTGTTGCTAATACTATCTGACTCTTTAACAGGCTGGTGCTTTAATGCTTGCTGACAATGGAATATGTTGCATTGACGAGTTTGACAAGATGGATATCAAAGATCAGGTAAGTGAGCATCAATGGTTGTTACAGTACAGATGATTAAGTCTCCTAGACAGTTTTTGATGAAAATTATTGTTACGTTTGGACACAAAGGTTGCTATTCATGAAGCAATGGAGCAGCAAACGATAAGCATTACAAAAGCTGGGATACAAGCAACCTTGAATGCTAGGACATCAATTCTTGCAGCAGCTAATCCTGTTGGGGGGCGATATGATAAATCTAAACCACTTAAGGTGACACTCCCAAAAATGATTCCAAACAAATACATATTTACATTCCTTTCTTTGCTTAAAGTTTTTATAGTGTGAAACTCGATGGCTCCAAGTGGTATAGTGTGAAACTCGATGCTCCATCCAATATATGATCCGTCATTGTCCCAAAGTGCACAGCTTCGTAGAAGCTAAATATTGTTTTTCTTGACGTCTGAGTGGGATAAGATTGTAGTAGCAGAGCCCGAGCCAGAGCTCGTTACAGTACCAATTAAAACTATCAACCTTGTTACATTATTACTCTTAATACTTTTTTTTGTTTAATATAAATTATGTATGCTTGATCAAACACTCCGCAAATTGAAAACGGGAACATGTTTCATGTTTGTTTGGTTACTTCAGCTTTATTATCTTTACCAGTTATATATACACCGGTAATAACGTCCAGCATAAGTCTTATTTTTTCAAAAGTTAAAATTAACTAATACAATAATATAAAATATATATCGAGTGAGTTTATAACGAAAAGTCATATATGTATTGAGTGAATGAAAAAAAAAAATATAGTGCTAGTTTTATTAGAAAACACGAAATTAGAAATCACAACTTCATATTAAATATTGAAATAAGAAGTAACAAACATAATATATACCAAGTAAGTCTCTAAAGAAGTATGGGATCTACGAGCAAAATGGTCATATACTCCTTGAATTTTCCTTCGCGGTGGTTGTAGACATCATCCGCGGTATAGAGAACATCCAATGAGCGTCCGTAATTGACTGACTGCATAAGAATTCGGCGTGGCATGGTGGTTAACTTCAAGCACTCTTCGTTTACAATCTTGTTCATATCTCCAATCATCTTTTCAATTTCTTTACCGGCTTCTTCTTTTGTAACTCCGTGGTCGTTCATGTAATAGTTGACTGCATTTGCAGTGTAGCCTTTTTTCATATCCTCCTGATGATAAATATCAAAAACTTTCAATACAAATAAACTATGCAAAGAGAAATTTGTATCAAAATAAAGAAAAGTCTATTTTAGTCTAGTATTATCGTCATATTGGTCAAAAACGTAATTCAGTTATAAGTGAAAACCTATTTGGTCACAACGATTTTCATTATTGGAGACTACTCTCGAATTTCGCACATGAAGCCTGGTAATAAAATTAAAAAGAGGACAAATTAACTGAATCGAACCCCTGATATGGTCCATGAGGTCCGGTTATAAAAGAACCGAAATAACTGAATCAAACCCGTAATAAAAATCGAAGGAAGAGGCCAACTCTCAAGTTTCTTGGCACCATAAAGATCAGGACTAGTCTTGAACCCGAACATAAGATTTAAGGAAAAAGTACTAATACATAGTTTATATATTACTAGATTAGATTCCGCGTATAGGCGGGTTAACATATAATATTTTTAAATACATGGAAAATCTATAAAAAAAAAAAAAAAAAAAAAAAAAAAAAATTATCAGTAAAAATATATCTATTATATATTTAAAAGGAGACTTTTTGAAATAAAAATGTTGTTATGTACTTTATTACATGATATATCATTATAAATATTTTTTTTAAATCATGACATTTACTTATATGTTATAAGAGTTCTAAAATTAGAATATGGCTACAATCACAATTTACAACATATAATTACAAATATTTCAAAAAATGTTTTAGTCAAAATTACTAATATTTTAGGATATCCACAAATAAAAAAATTTCAGGAGTCTTACTAATCATATAAATATATAAATTAAAAAAACAAAGTTACGATAACCTTATAATAATAGATAAAAATTACCTTTCTAAAAACTTAAATGGAATAGATGTTTTACTAATAAAATAGAGTTGAAGGTAGAATGATATTTTGAAAAATGTGATTTTTTTGTTGAGAAAATATGAGACTTCTTTTTTTATATATAAAGTTCAATATTTACATTTATTTTTCTTTTACGATTATAAAATTTTCTTATATTCTAGAAGAGAAATATGAAGTACATGGTCAATGTTTTTTTTTGAATTATAATTTGTATAATTTCTTTACAATTTTTATTTTTGTGAATAATGGTAGTGTACAATCTTTTTCTTATCAAATTAATCATTTTTTAGAATTAGTAATTTGTATAATTTTCTTATAAAATTTCCATTTTCCGAAGGAATTTCTATTTTCCCCATAATAGTAGTTAATTATATTTTTGTTGAGAAAATATGAGACTATTTATTTGTTTATATAGATTTCAATATTTACATTTATTTTTATTTTACGATTAGAAATTTTTCTTATATTCTAGAAGGGAAATATGAAGTACATGGTAAATATTTTTTTAGAATTATTTTAGAATTTTCATTTTTCTGTGAATAATGGTAGTGTACAATCTTTTTTTATAAAACTAATCATTTTTTAGAATTCGTAATTTGTATAATTTTCTTATAAAGTTTTTATAAACCGAAAAGATTTCTATTTTCCGAATAATGGTAGTTAATTATCTTTTTGTAAAATTTCTTTATAATAAGTTTTTTTCACATTTTTCATTTTTGACACGTGTCGAAATCTTGAATCAATAAAAACGATATGTGTCACGATCTTATGAGTTACTAACTTTGACACGTTTAGAATTAGTAACTTGTATAATTTTCTTATAAAATTTTCATTTTCCGAAAGATATTCCATTTTATGAATAATGGTAATTAATTATCTTTTTGTATATTTTTGCTTATAATAAAATTTTTTAAATTTTTTATTTTGACACATGTCAAAATCTTGAATTGATTAACATGACACATGTCACGATCTCATGAGTTACTAACTTTTGAAAACTGTACTTTATAAAATAAGAGTAGATATGGACCCGTGCGTTGCACAAATTTAAGTTGAAATTATTGTACTTAATTTTTAATTTTCAATTTTTAAACTTAATTAAAATTAAAAAATGTTTTAATATTTAAAAGAAAACATCAATGTTAATTATTTTCTCGATATATATAAATTGTGCACAACATGCAATATAAAATCATATTTGTAAATATGTTATAGGTATTATTAAATCATTTGATATAAATGTTAGGTCTATTTATAAAATTATTTACTTTTTATTATAGCTTATTATATTCACAAATTTTCAAATATTATATTATTGAATTTAGTAAAGATTTTATATTATATAACTCTTTACATTTATTGAAAAACATATAATATATGATATTCAGTGTAGACATATTTATAGTTTTAATTTTGGATTTACTTGTAATGAAATAACTTTGGATCCAACCGTCTTATTTTCAATTTAGTGTAATACATAAAGTCAAAACAGAAATTATTAGTTTATGAGAAATAATAATAAAATTTAGATAAATAATTCAAATAACTAAATAATAAATTAGAAAATATTTGGGTGAAAATTAATAGATATTTACCTTTTCATCAAGTAGGAGAAAATTCAATCATATAAACTCATTATTTTTTAAAATTTCTGGCTTCTCACTTTCTTGTAAGACGTATTACTGTTCGAAGATAAAGACGTTTTTTTGTTTAGCTGATCTAGTGTTAGATAATCTTTGTTCATTAATTTTTCGATGATAGCCATTTTCTAAAAATAGAAGAAAAAAACTTAAAATTAGAAATTTTTATCATTAAATATATATATTTATATATATATATATATATATATATATATTAAGAAGCTAACATCCAATAATCATTAAATAACGACATCATAGTTAAATAAAAAAAATTATTAAATTAAAAGAAACAATAGATGTGTTACTTATAAAATAAAGTAAAAGCAATTGTTTTTGAATTAAAGTTAATTGTTGAAGTAATTTGTTTATATAGAGTTTAATATTGACAGTTTTTTTATTTATTTTAGTATTAGAAATTTTTTTATTCAATATTGGAAGTTTTATCTTTTTAAGAAAATAAGTAATCCTTTTTTATAAATCTATTAATATTAATTTTTTTTAATTTTATTTTGGCTTTTTTGTTGATTAATAATCAATTTCTATTTTATGTAAGAATATCGTTTTTTTAAATAACGAATTGAGTTTAGTTTTTTATTTTATGTGATTTCCCTT
Source organism: Crucihimalaya himalaica (assembly GCA_004349715.1). NCBI lineage: Eukaryota > Viridiplantae > Streptophyta > Magnoliopsida > Brassicales > Brassicaceae > Crucihimalaya > Crucihimalaya himalaica. The sequence goes on along the minus strand of SMJT01000035.1, from coordinate 862,954 downwards.
TTTACTTTCTTCTTAATAAAATATAGATTATAGCAGTTTTCCTTATCCAATGGCGTTACAAAATGTTAGTTTTATATTTTTGTAATATTTAGAAAATTAATAAATTAGTTATTCTTTTTTCAATGGTTTTAGGTTACTTAATTTACCTTTTTAATTATGTAGGAAAAGGAAGATATTAAATGTCAGTTTTATTATTTTCGTAATATTTAGATAAGGAATAAATTAGCTATTCCTTTTTCAATAGCTTTAAGTTACTTAATTTACTTTTTTAACTATGCTAGAAAAGGAAGATATTTCTTTTTTAGTTTTATTTTGGCAATATTATTATATTTTGGGTTTTTTGTAAAATTTGGAAAATAATAAATTAGCCATTCTTTTTTCCTTTTTCAAAGGTTTTAGATTAGTTAATTTACCTTTATGGTAGAAAGGTAAAATATTACTATTTTTTGAAAATTTATAAAAGGAATAAATTGGAAAACACTTTGACACGTGTCGAAATCTTGAATTGATTTACACGACAAGTGTCACGATCTTATGAGTTACTAACTTTTGAAAACCCTACTTTATATAATAAGATAGTTTCTTTATAATAAATCTTTTTACGTTTTTCATTTTGACACATGTCAAAATCTTGAATTGATTAACACGACACATGTCACGATCTCATGAGTTACTAACTTTTGAAAAATGTACTTTATATAATAAGATGGGCCACATTGTTTAAAATTCATCATTCTAGTTGGTACAAGCTTGATTTCTTTGGGACCTTCAAATTTTTAAGACAAGTCCCGATAGAAATCATGTATGTAGATAATAATAACCAAACATAAAATTTATTTTGAGCTAATTGATATGTTGTGTTTTTGACGTCTTTTGTTTCATGTTTTAGTGTGGTTTTTGAGTCCGTCTTGTCTCTTTAGCGTCCTTTAGTGTCTTTTTGGTTTAGTCTTGGGTCTTTTGCAGGTCACGGGACACTATGCGGGAATATGAAGCTTTTGCACGCTTTTGGGATGATTTTGGGATAATACAAAGCGTGAAGGCGAGAGATCGATCGATCACCATATGGATCGATCGGTCGGATAACACGGCGACCACCAGATGAAAGAGATCGATCGATCACCATATGAATCGATCTATTGGTTGCTTCGAAAGCCATCAGAAGAAATGATCGATCGATCACTCCATGGACCGATCGGTCCGATCCTACAGAGACACCGGAAGAATACGATCGATCGGTCCTTCCCTGGATCGATCGGTCCTTCCCTGGACGATCGATCGATCCACACGAGCGACGAATAATTCTTTTCTTTTTGTTATTTTTATTTTATTTCCTATTTTCTGTAAGGGGTATAAATATCCGAAACCCTAATTTTATTCTTACGCTTCTTTTTCTATTTTTCTGGAGAGACTTTCACTTTGTAAGCTACTCCTTGAAGATTTGAGATTCATCATTTGTGACAATTTTGAGAAGATTTTAAACCCTATTTTGTATTCTATTACAATTTCATTATGTCTTCTTCTTTGATTTGTGTTGTTTTATCGTTATGTATGAGTAGTCTTCTAATTGGGTTTGATGATTTGATTGCTTTTATGAAACTCTAACTCTTTAGCTTTTTCAATTTACATGTTTTTAAGGCTAAAATCGGATTGATCACCCTGTTTTAGATCCTAGGTTTTTCTATACATGAAAGTGTTTGATAGATTGCCTGAATTGGTGTGAATTGAGCAATATGCTCTTAACCAACGACAATTGATGTTAGGAAGTATTGTGAACATATTGAATTTGATTGATAATGCTAATGTGACTAGGAGATCTCAAACGACAGTTTGTAAAATTGATTAGTCAAGTTTAGAGATTAATATCTTGAAAGATAATTAGTCTATTTTAGTGTTCATGTTTGAGGATGGCTCTACTGGTTGAGTTTCTGCTGTCTTTGTCTCATTGATCATTGATTCTCTGAATTACCCTGACTCAATTTAATCTTCGCATTTTTATTCATAATTCTGTAAACCAAAAAAACTTTTCTACGCTCTAGCTATTTACGAATCTTGCAATTCTATAGAGTACCATTAGTCCTTGTGAATCGACCCGAACATACTACTGTGCACTTCACCGTTCCCTTGCGGTTAAAGTATTTCGGGTTAATTACTAATAAAACCCAAACGAAAAACACTAAATACGACTCCATCTGTTTCACAAAAAATGTCATATAAGAATTATTTACTTGAACATTGATAGCAAGTGTGTTTTAGATTTTTAACGTATAATTTGATGCAAAATATATAATTTAAACTCAAGTTCATAGAACAATTGTAAAAGTCAATTTAAATTTCAAGGGTATAAAAATATTAATAAGTTTTCTTAATTTTTATATGAAAAATGTCAAAATAGCACTTATTATAAAACATAGGGATTAATATATGTATTGTGAAAGCTAGTACCTCAAAGTCGGCTATGTCATCCATAAGACGGGTCTTTGCAGCTAAAGTCCGAACGAGCTTTGGTCTAGATATTAGCCACTCAAAAGCTTCCTTCTTACCAATGTCTCCAAGTCCCATGATGGAACATGCTATAGTTGCATACGAACCAATCTCGGCTCCACCAGACTCTACATACTCATCAAAGCTAGGGACATGACCTCCTCGTGCCCATTTGACAAGTTCAAGGTTTTTCCTTGCAATTATCTTGAACTGCTTCACATGTTATAACATTATTACGATCCAATGTATATATATTGGTGGTTATGAATAATAAGGGGTTTTTTGTAAGTACGTAATCACCTCTTCTATCATCTTCTCCAAAACAAATGATCTTTCTTGTAGCCTCAATATTTCTTCATACTCTTTATAAAGATACATTACAAACTTGTAGGCAGTCTTCATGTGACCTTGAAGATTTTCCATGTAATCGGGATCCCATCTGTTCATATAACAACACAAAAATGATGATAGAATACTTCACTCATCCATAAATGGTTTTTGTGATGCAATTCATGAATCTTTAAAAGGTAATATATATACAGTGGATGTACCTTTCTAGACAATCAACTAGGCTTTCAACTTCAGGAATTGAACCATATGTATCGCATGCATCGTCTAGAAAAGTAATCACTAAGTATAACTTAGCCGACATAATTCTCCCAAGTGAAAACTGTGGCTCAAAGTACATCATCAATGCATGAAACCAAGTCTCTACAGTTCTTTCTCTGAAGTTAGGTGGGAAGTTTGATGTATGGTCTAATTCCCTCCACCACCTACCAAAATATGTATAAGATTAAAAATATGCATTCAGAAAGAACCATATCTATCTTAGAAGAAACTAGATCATTCACATATACATTGTGATGGTTTTCAATTCTTGGAAATAATGAAGCTGCAAGAACTTGAAATTGAGCTTGGCTAGCTTGAGAAGTATGTTGTCGTGGTCCTCTTCGTGTTCATAGAACGAGATACATTCCCTTGCAACCAAAACTTGGGTGTTCCGGTTCTGAGGTATGTGAAGAGCATTTTGTATAAGCTTTGAAATATGTGGTGGGCAAGCTCTGTGACCTTTAGCTAGTGGCTCCAAGTGGTATAGTGTGAAGCTCGATGCTTCATCCAATATATGATCCGTCATCGTCCCAAAGTGCACAGCTTCGTAGAAGCTTAACATACCCTTAATATCTTCAATTAACCTTTCCTTGAACTTGCCGTTGTTTCCTTTGAATCTGTTGAAAACATCTACATGAAAATAAAACGTTTGTTATTTTTAATAGATTGTATCATCTAAATCAAAATGTACATCAACAATATTATGACATGCGAAAAAAGCCGTACCGGACAACATGTTGTGACCGTATGTTCTAAAAACTCGAAACATGATTGAAATTGTGTACAAAGCATCTTCATCAGCGATCAAATTATCTATCTTTTCAAAAGCATGTTTCAAGGTCTCTTCGATCTCGTTCTCAAAATGATAAGAGAGACCAAGGCTGATCAGCCAATGAATCGAAAGTATCTTCCTCTTTATTGCATCGGAAGACAAACTGAATATGTTCTCTCTCACTGTAGGCTTTAGTACCTCAATCTCTCTTGCAAGGACATCAAAATCCTGAAACTCGATATATACATGTCAAAAATCCTTATATATATAGAAATCTAATAGACATGCATAATTACAAGGGAACAAAACAATATATAAATATTAAATAATATAAATTATTATCATAGAATAAAATAGGATTTTACACATACCTTATGCACTTTTATGCATTTTATTTATCTCATTACGTAAGAAAGAATAATATTTAAAAAAAATTGTAAGAAAGAAACACAAAAAATACTCTTTTTGCTGATGGCATAACATTTACAAATTCTTATAATTAATTAATATCCCAATTCAGCAAAGGAAAGTAAAACTCATACCCAAATAATATGCATAACTATAATAAACGAAATTGAGTTGATAAAAATAGATATTTTCGTCGAAATAAAAAAGATATTTACCTGAAAATCAACAAAATTGTAATTCAATCTTTTTTAGTTATGATAGACAAAGATTAACAGGGAAGAGAAAGAATTAAAATTTTGGTGTGTCTTATAGTAAAAATAATATAGATCATTAGCTGGGTTTTTGTTTTCAATTAAGTCATAGATTATTATTTTATTACATTAGAACTGGGTTAAAATTTCTAAGAGAACCCATTCCAAATATTTGGGCTTTTATTGATATAACGTACATGGACATTTTTATCTCATGTAGTTAAATTAATTTTGTATGGGATTAAAAACTATCACTACGAAAAAGTGAACGATTTCCTAAAGCCAGTAGTATAGAAAAACGATAGGAAATTTCTAACTGTTTTCCTACGATTTCTGTTTGTAGAAAATGTCCGGTGAGGAAATCCGAAATGGAAGAAAAATCGTAGGAAATTAATATGGAAAATTGTTGGTAAGAAAACTCGTAGGAATTCATTGTAGAAAACTCGTAGGAATTCATTGTAGTAAAATCGTATATATATATACACTACATTGGGGTCATTACAATACTCCTAGAAACATATGATAGATTTTTCAAAAATATAGGGGTCAACTGATTTATAGGGGTTATCATATTACAATATCCAAACTTTGAGCCAAAGGGGGTCAGTTGAACTAAAATTATTAGACTACTGGATTGGTGGGGACATGATAAAATCTAATAGGGGCAAGTTATACCATATCGATCCACTCATGCTATATAGACGCGTATCATATGAATATATACAATGATATATACAGTATGCAACATAAACTACTACTAGATTAGATGTTCTGGTCATATATGCATTGACTGTTATATAATATATTAAATGTTTGAATGTTAAGGGATGGATATATATGGACTCACCGAGTCAGTAATAGAAACACTGAGGAAGTGATCACCCCATTGAGAATGTGGGAGCTTTAAGAAATTGAAGGAGATTTCCTGATCAAGGCTTGCGCTTTCCATATTGATGAGAGAGAGAGAGAGAGAGAGAGAGAGAGAGAGAGAGAGAGAGAGAGAGAGAGAGAGAGAGAAAAAGGAGAGAGAGAGAGAGGGAGAGAGGGGGGGGGGGGGGAGAAGGTGCAAGAAGGTAGACATATATTATAGAGTTAGTTGAAAAAAAAAAAAAAATATATATATATATATATATATATATATATTAACATTTGTTTCATTAATTTTAAATATGTAGTTTCTATACAAAATTTGTTACGATATATAGAATATATCAAAAAAATTTGATAGTTTCGAATTAGTCAATATTCAAAATTTTATCAAAGATTTTTTATCGCTTTCTGCAATGGAATTTTTATTAAACTATATATAAACGTAAGTCATCCAATTCTATTTCATATATAAGCGTCTTTTCTCTTACTACTTTCTTTAGACATTATGGCTAAACTTTTTTCTAATGAAAATTTTGGTTACTGATAAAAAATATACAAGAAAACCATAAATATGATGCACAAAGAAGGTTTTTCAAAATATTTAGATTGTTTTTGTTTTATTTTATTTTAGGTGTTCATATCTTTCGATGTATTCATTTACATATTGTTTTGACTATACATCTTTGGCCAAATATACTCGGTGGCGGACATAGAGATATATTTAATGTGGGGTACATAAATGTTTGTTGTAAAAGAACTATGATTTAAACAGTATTATCATCTAATATGTTGATGTTACAAAGTAAATTTCATAAAATGTATACGAGGCACTTGCCTCACCTTCAAGTAAAGTAAATCCGCCACTGAACATATTCTATAATTTATCATACGCTAAAATTAAGTAGCTTATACTCATTTTCTTTGCACATAATGCGGATAACTACCTAATATCATACTTAAAAATCTGTAAAATGTCATTGCAGAAGTAATATTATGTAAACATATTTTTTTTTCTCATATCAATGTAACCTTAAGGATAAACATAGAAGAAGTGCAGTCAATATGGACTTTAACACTAAAGAAATCGTTATGGGCCATAAACGAATTTGTAAAGCAATAAATAACAAGATTCGATAAATTATCAAATGGTATATAGTGGACTTTTGGAGACAGTAGTATAGTGAAAATCAATCAACTTGCACGTCTACCCATTAAATTCAGTACCACATAATTCACGTTTAAAAATTTCTGTCGGGTTCAGCTTACCCACTATTCTTTTACTAAACCCCACTCACCACATGATTCACGTTTCAAAATGTACCTTTCCAGACAATCGACTAGGCTTGCAGCTTCAGGAATTGAACCATAAGTAGTATCACATGCATCGTCTAGATAGGTGATCACTAAGAATAACTAAGCCGACATAATCCTCCCAAGTGAGAATTGTGGTTTCAAGTACATGGTCAAAGCTGAGAAGCAAGTCTCGTATATTCTTTCTCGGAAGTTAGCTGGGAGGTTCGATGTATGGTCTTATCCCCTCCACCACCTACAAAAATGTACAAAATATTATATAGATGCAGTTACATAGAACTATGCTTTTCTACAGAGAAAGTTGCCTAATAGTTCTTTACGATCTCTTCAATGTCGATTTAAAAACTATGCTTTACGATCTCTTCAATCTCGATTTCAAAACGATAAGAGAGACCAAAGCTAATTAAAAGATGGACTAAAAGAATTTACTTCTTCATAACTTGGTCGTCTTTGGGAGACAATTTACATTGATGCACTGATATGCACACTTCTGTTGTATTGCAGTAGATTGAAGCAAAATCATGGGAAATATCAGCATGCATCAGCTAGAAGCTTCAGTCAACAAATGACAAAAAAAAAGTAAATTCATAGCAAAATTGTTTATCATAAAAAATCATGGGATAACTCAAAACTCATTAAAGCAGGTTTCACATCATCCATAGCAGATGTGAAATCTCTCATTGTCAGCTTTAAACCCTTTGTAGTGGGAACTCTCCCGTTTTTCAACAGTGGTGCGGATAAAGCATTACCTTGCGCAAGTCAAACAAGAAGTTCAAGCTCAGGACGACTATAGTTCGTAGTTCGAAAAACTGTGTAATTGAAAATAAGAATTATGCCATAAGATAGAAACACATATGGCCTTGGAGAAATGAATGGAAATTTGAGTCACATACCTATCACACCAAGGTTCAAGTTAGAGTCAAGTGCATCCTCCTTCCTCATCTTTTATGTGGCAGCCTCAAGGATACGTAAACACTCATCATCTCTGAGAGAGGTAACCTTACCTTGAACCTTTGATCTCCCACCAGCCATATTGTCTTTGTGTTGTGAGTCTAAGAAAAATCAAGAGAATTAATGAACTTAATATGATCCCAATGTTTGTATATATAGATAGCTCCAAGTGTGTTTTTTTTTTTCAAATTTTCTCAACCTGAGGAGCAAGCAAATAAACACAACATCAAAATGGGAGTGGTTAATTATGCTGAGAAGTTACCTGGAAGTTAATTGCCCTCAAAAATATACATATCATGTGCATCAGTGCATGTGACGCAGGAAGGTGGATGCAGAAATATATCAAAACACAGTTATACAAGACATGTAAAATTCTTGTAACAACCACACATCGGTTAACATAATAACTATGTAATTACTTATAATGACTAGATTGTATTAGATGCTGATATTGCAATGATCGATGTATCTTCGTAAAGAGGAATTTTTTATGTATATATAGATATATGCATATACGGACACATGGAGTCATTGATTGATGGATAGAGAAAGGAAGTGATCACCCCCATTGAGAGGATGGCAATTTTGTTAAATCGAAACCGATTTTCAGATCAAGGTTTCTTTCTGATTCCATAATCAACAGAAGGGGGAAATTTTTTGATGATAATACAATATTGACGAAAATGCAAAGAAAAGTGTGTTGGAAAATAACCAAATGAAATCAAATGTGTCTTTTTAAATTACCATCGGGCATTTGATCGCTGACTTCGTAAAATTAGAACAAGAAACAAGCACCGAACACTCTAAGAAGTGAGAAGGTTCCTTTAAGTTTCCTCGGCGCTGACTTTTTTTTTTTTGCTTCAAAATCTTCATATATTAAATCATATTAAGCTGATATATCGATTTGTCCCGTGAGATAAAAGTCGGCAATGTTTGACTTACATGAGAAAAAAGTAAAATTCGTCTTCGAGTTCCCTTAACAAAGGAGTCGGCACGGACATTAAAGCTACGCGGAATATAAGTTATGCTAAAATCCACGAAATCGTTCCTAAGGGTAGACAAGTAGTCAATGTCCATATAAAAGGAAGGCCAATCCATCGGGTTCTCGACCATCTTAAGGAGGTCTGAACAATCTGTCTTCATTTTAGCCGAGCGTATTTGCTTCTCTCAAGACATATCATAGCCCAAATGAGGCCATCCAACTCCGCAAAGTGCAGGAAGACTCATTCGCCAACCTTTTAGCCCAATAAAAGTAACTCTTGTGGTATAGCTTAGGCACCATCCTACTCTACTAGTTGGCCCGCTATCAAGCCAAGAGACATCAATCTGACATGTGGGGACTAAGGACGGCTCAAGGGGGTTTCTTGTGACTTCTTGAATTCTTGTGTTTTTCCATGTCTTCCTCACTTTTCTTCGTATTTGTATTTCTCCAATTTCCCGCTTCCACATAAGCCATCTGGAGGGAGCCAATAGGCAAAGTTTCCTCGGCGCTGATTTCTTAAAAACAAAAATGTAACTTACCTATTCAAGAATTTTCCCGGCATGTTTAGTTATGTGTTGGTTTGAATATTGGACACAGAGCCACATACTTTAGTGATTTTGGCTCATGGGCCATATGTAATACATAAAGTTTTTTTTCTTCTATTTAATGGGTATAACACATTTAAGTTTTGCTTTTGATCGTAGTTCAATAGATTTTCTTTTTCTTTTTCAAGAACAAACGAAATAAAAATCATATTAATTTAGTAGTATGGCTTTGTTGGTTAAAACATGAATATGTTATCACGAAATGTACACTTAGTCACTACAGATTGGATTAGTGGCTGATCCTGGAACTAATCTTTGATATGGTCCGTGAGAACTCCAGTATAAAGGATGACCCAACCAATTTAATTGAACTGAATACCGAACAAAAATCAAAGGAACATGACCAATAGTTTCTTCGTATTATAAAGATGGCGAGGCTGAAAATTGGAACGAAACATAAATATTATCGCGTGATAGTTCGATTATTTTTGTGCTATAATTTGAGTACTAGAAAGCTACCCCGCACCATGTGCGGCAAAAAATATATTAAAAAATGATGACATTTTTGTTTCTGAAGGTGATAAATGTGATATCTCACGTTTTCAAATTTGTTTTATTGCTGACTATTTATCCGTAAATGATAAAAGATTAAGAAATCTTAGCAATTGTTTATTGATTCAAATTCTTTTATGTTATGTTTAGTTTTAGTATAACAAATGATGTTCAAGATTCTTCATATATGGTATAATCCTTATTTAATATTTTTACATGTTATTATCTTGATATTTTTAAATGTACTATAAATAACAACAACTATACATTACAATTATTTCCACACAATAGTTAATATTTCTTAAATTTTTAATATATTTTATTTGTTCATTATATCAAATATATACATCAGATGATTTTTTAAAAACATTATATCACAATATTATAATTTTCGTATTTTGTTTTTGGTGGAAATATAAATTTTCATTTTCTTTAAAAAATTTCATAATCCTTATATAATTATCGTACAATAAAATTAAAATATTTTAAAAAGCAAAATATATATGATATAATAAACTTGATCTCAACCAAGGAAAATGAATGTTCAAGATATTAAAAAATAAAATTTAAAAACTTTTATAGTAACTTAAAAGAATTAAAATCTAAACCTCAAATTTTATCTTGTAGAAAGAAATATAAGTAAGAATAGATCTTTTCATTTATGTTAATTATATTTTTCATTATATATTCAAAATTTTCAAAAATATTCTTTTATAGTAATTTAAAATTTACTCAATCTTTTAAAAGAATTTGAAAGAGTAATTCAACTTTTTTGAATTTTGATTTTTTTTAAAAACCATTATAATTTTTAAAGAGTAATTCAATTTTTAAATTTTGAAGAATTTAAAAATTTTAAAGAGTAATTTTTTCTCATAATATATTCAAATTTTTTTTATAAAACAATTATAATGATGGGCAATTCTCATCAATACCACTAAAATAAGTTTATTTTCCAAAAATACCATAACAAGTTTTATTTTTCAAAAATACAACAAAAAAGTTTTATTTCCAAAAATACCACAAAACTAAACTTTAAACCTTCAAAACTAAACCCTAAACCCTCAAAACTAAACTCTAAACCCAAAATACTAAACCCTAAACCCAAAATACTAAACCCAAACCCAAATATTTAAATTATAAACCTTTATAATTCAGTTTTTAGTTTTGTGGTATTTTTGGAAATAAAACTTTTTAATGGTATTTTTGGAAAATAAAATTTATTATGGTATGTTTGGAAAATTAACTTATTTAGTGGTATTTGAAGGAATTTCTCTATAACAATTTAATATTTATTCATTTTTTTAATATTTGTTTGAAAGCAAAATATTTAAATAGATTAATTGATTATGGACAGAGTTGAAAAATTAGTAGCGGAATATAATACTTTTGTTTCTGAAAAGTTTTATTGTTTAATAAAGTTTATATAAAGCTGAATATTAATTTAATTTGAATTTGGATTAATTCAAAAATTTTAAAGAATTTTTCATATATATCGTAATATTTTTTGTGTATAAAATAGAAATTTAAAAAAAACATTTTAATAGTTTAAATACATATAATCTCCGTATCATATAAGTTTTTAATAAAAAATTAAAGTAACAAAATTATAAGAAAATTACCTAAGTAGTATTTTTGGTTATTTTCTAATTTTTATTAGTAGTATAAAATTTTTGATTTTTAATTTTAAGAGTAATTTAAATTTTTATTTTAAAAAAAAAATAATTTAAATAATATTTTTTCTCTTAATTTGTTTTAAATTATTTATTTATAGTAATACTTTTACTCGAATATTTCTTATTTTTTAATTTTTATAGTAATTTTTATCTCTAAATATTTTAAAAATTTTTAAAATATTTTTTATAGTAAATTAAATTTAACTTGATTATTTTAAATTTATTTTATTTTAATTATAACTAAATGGCAAAAAGTTTAAGTAAACCTGTCTAAAAATTTTTTTCAAAAAAACATATTTTTTTTAGATTAATTAAAAGAATTTCGAATTTTAAAAATAAATTTTTTATTTTTTGTTAATATATTTGATTTTTAATTTATGTTCATAGTAAATTAAATTTTATTTAGATAAATATATTTTTTTAATCTAAATGGCAAAAAATTTAAATATGTATATTCATTAAGGATAGACTTGTAATCAACCATTCTGAGGATGAATGTGAGCATTCTGTACTTTTCTTTTAATATATAAGATTTGTGCAAATGTGAGTTAGTCCATATTTGTAAAGTTTAACGTTTTAATATTGATTTTCAATCGAAATTGAAATTATTATGGATGTGATAACGCACACTGAAACTATAATAGAAATTTTTTTATATAATGTTCTAATTATTGTTTTAAAACAATAGTATTTTATTATTTATTTTACATGTTAGAATCTGATATCATAAGCCTACAATACTTAAAATTTCTATATTTTATACTTTAATTAAAAATACTAACAAAATTAAATTACTAACCCAGTTTTGAAAAATATAATTTATTTACAATCATCAAATAAAGCATATAAGGCGTAATATTAGTAGAATTAATAATATTTACATTTCAAAAATTTGTGACTTTAAAACTTTTATAAACTTTTGAAAAAATCAAATATTTAAAATATTTTTTATCTCTTATATGCAGTGTAATTAACTAAAGAATTGGATGAAACCGAATAAACCTTTTAAATTTGGATGCCTGATATGGAGATGTTAATCAAACATTTTTTCTATCGATTGCGTAATATGTCTCCTTTTAAAAATTCCAATCACAATGTATGTAAAAAAATATATATATTTTGTTAATTATATGTATAATATGATAATTCGAAATAATTTGAATATAAGATCAAACAAAGATGATAGAAAAACATAATTCTAAATCTTAACAAAATCTTACAAATATAATAACTGAGAATAAATAATATGGTATAATTCAAAATCAAATCTTCGTTTTTGAAGTTGACTGGTCTACATTTTAAAATTTTTTTTTTAATTTTTGTTGATAGTTAAAGGGAGAGACAAAGTGAGTTTATTTTTCTGGAAACTAATAATTATTTAAAAGTTTCCTATGTTTTTTATTTGCTGATTTTGTGATTACTTTGCACCCTTAATGAATTTATTTGAAAAATACTAAAAACCAGTGGTATTATAATGTGATTTTTAACAACTTTTACGTTAATTTGTATTTTATACTTTCCGATTAATATTATTAGATCTTATATATCAAAAAAAAAAAGTATAGAATGCTCACATTCATCTTCAGAATGTTTGATTACCAATCTACCCATAATTAGTCTACATATTTAATTTTTTTTTGCCATCTAGATTTAAAAATATAATTATCCAAATAAAATTTTATTTATAATAAAGAAATATATTTAAAAAATTCAAATATATTTAAAAAATTATTTTTTTAAAAAATCGAAAATTTTAAATTAATCTAAAAAATTAATTTTTTTCTTAAAGATACATCACCAATAAAAAATAAAATAAAAAATAAAAAAAGTTATACTTAGAAAGTTTAGTTAAAATTTTTGCCATTTAGTTTTAAGGAAAAAAAACTAAATATAAAATATTCAAATAAAATTTAAAGTACTATAAAGAAATGTTTAAAAATATATACTAAGAGAGAAAAATTATATTTTAACAAATTTAAATTACTCTCAAAAAATTAAAAACCAAAAATTTTATACTACTAATAAAAATTAGAAAATAACAAAAAAACTATTTACGTAGTTTTCTTATAATTTTGTGGAGATAAATTTTGGTTATTTTTGTTACTTTAAATTTTATTTAAAAACTTATATGATACGGAGGTTATATATATTTTAACTCTTAAAAATGTTTTCTAAAATGTCTATTTTCTGAAGAAAAAAAAGTTATGATATATATGAAAGATTCTTTATAATTTTGAATTAATCTATATCCAAATTAAGTGAACATTTAACTCTATATAAACTTTATTAAACAATACAAATTTTCAGAAACCAAAATGTTATATTCCGCTACTATTTTTTTCACTCTGTCCTTAATGAACCCATTTATTTAAATATTTTACCATTTTGCTTTAAAATGTTTTAAAAAACAAATTAAAGTTACATTATTATAAAAACTATTTTAATTTGAATATATTAAGAGAAAATAATTTCTCTTAAAAAAATTCAAATTTTTTAAATATTAAAAATTGTATTACTCTTTAAAAAATTGTAATTGCTTTTAAAATTATAAAAATTTCAAAAAAGTTGAATTACTTTTTCTTTTAAAGATCGGGTAAAGTTTAATTTCTATAAAAGAATTTTTTTGAAAATTTTAAATATATTAAGAAAAATATTAATATAAAAATTAATAATAAAAATATGAATATAATATTTTGCTCGAAATTGTTAAATCACTCTAACACATAATAATGTTTTTCTAAATGTCTATTTTCTATAAAACAATAATACAATATATATGAAAGATTCTTTGATAATTTAGAATTAATCATAATGAAAAGTTAAGTTATTATTTAACTTTATATAAAATTTATTAAACAATGCAAGTAGGAACATATTTTTCTTACTAAAATTTTCAATTATTTTGCCTAAAGTATATTTTAATGTTATCAGAAACGATTCATCAAAAGATACACGTTGTTGGTGTATCGAAATTGAAATGTTTTGTTCATCAGTGGACCACACAAGTCTAAATTCTCAGGAAATTTAAAAATTCAAATACGTTTGAAAATTTTCTGCACCTCATCGTTATAGATAAAAATATCTATTCTTACTAATATTTATTTTTATAAGATAAAATTTGAGGTTTAGATTCTAATTCTTAAAATTATGTAATTATTAATCTGTTTTCGTTTTTTATTCTATTTCAAAATCAAAAGATTGATGTTCTAATATATGAGGCATTCATTGGTCGTGACTCTGAAAGAGTTTTTGAATGCTCTTGGTACTTGAATAAGCTTAGTGAACTTTACTCTGGTCTATTACCACTCTATCTTAATAATTTTATTTAATTAAAAATTTGACATTTAGGATTAACAAAAAAAACTAAAAAATATTCGTATAAAAGCAAAATTACTATTAAAAAAGAGCAATTCTCATCAATACCACTAAAATATGTTTATTTTCCAAAAATACCATAAAAAATTTTATTTTTCAAAAATACCACAAAAAAGTTTTATTTCCAAAAATACCACAAAACTAAACCAAACTTTAAACCTTCAAAACTAAACCCTAAACCCTCAAAACTAAACTCTAAACCCAAAATACTAAACCCAAAACCCAAAATACTAAACTCAAACCCAAATATTTAAATTATAAACCCTTATAATTCAATATTTAGTTTTGTGGTATTTTTGAAATTAAAATTTTTTAATGGTATTTTTGAAAAATAAAACTTATTATGGTATGTTTGGAAAATAAACTTATTTAGTGGTATTTGAAAGAATTTCTCATTTAAAAAATCGCAAAATTTTGTTAATATCCTGAAATTTCATTTTTTTTGGTTGAGATAGTCCCATATTATTAGATTTTTAAGGTAAATGCACAAAGATTAAGAGATAATAAATATTTTCTCATTAATAAAAATCCAACCAATAAAAAAAATACAGCAGATTTAAATGGTTATAAACTAATATATTAATATGCATAGAAAACTGAGAAAATCGAATATTTAGAACAAAAAGTTTTCCCTAAACAAATAATTTGGGACAGAGGGAGTAGATATTTTTTTTTATAAATATTTTGACTTTATTGTAAGATAATTATATAAAGATTAGGAAATTCAAAGAAACTGAAAATTTATATTTCTAACAAAAACAAAATACGGATAAATATAATATTATGATATAATGTTTTTAAAAAATCGTCTCATGTCTTACCTAGACTTATATATGTATATAATATATATATATATAATATATTTAATATAATGAACAAATTAAAATATATTGAATAATTTATAAAATATTAATTTTTGTGTGGAGATAATTTTAATGTATAGTTATTGTTATCTTCTATTTATAATAGATTTAAAAATGTCAAGATAATAACATATAAAAATTTTTAATAAGGATTATATCATATATAAAGGATCTTGAACATCATATGTTATATTAAAACTAAACATAATACGTAAGAATTTGAATTTATAAATAATTTCTAAGATTTCTATCTTTCATCAATTACGAATGAATAATCAGCTATAAAATTAATTTGAAAACGTAAGATATCACATTTACTACCATTATAAATAAAAATATCTTTATTTCTTATTATTTTTTTTCTCGCACATTGTGCACGTAGGCTTCCTAGTATATATATAATCAATAGTACATAGATCATATGACTCTAAGATAAGTATGTTAAGGTCGCTTTGCAACCACAATACCAAATAATCTTTCTTTAGCCTAAAAAAAAAAAAGAAAAATAGTTCATTCACTAAGAAGTCTATATTCAGGCGAGAGTGCTATACAAGTCTTGCGATTTTTAAAAACAATTATTTAAGAAGCTGTCGAGCTAACTATCGTTTTAAATAAATTACTATGAAACCAGATATTATATAGTCTAATAATGGTTTGTGTTACTATTTTCGGTGATGATCATATACTGTTCTTCAATATTTAATATAATGTATATAAGTATTGGTTACAAGTTGAAGATTTCGGTTTATTTTCTATCTAGGAACATATTAAATCAATTAGGCTTGGTTGTAGCGGGTTTAGAAATTTGTTACACTAAAAAGGACAAAACCAAGTTATTTTTTCTAGTATTAATCAAGACAGGTTTAGATCTATAATTTTCATAGGCCCAATACCAGAAAAAAGTTAAATTAGATATTTCTCCATCATCGGTACTAGAACTCATGATCTTAAACACTTTCTTTCACCCATGAGTAGTGTGGCTTATTTGATAAGTTCGTGTATATTAAGTGATAATGTGATATCTGTTGACAAAAAAAGAAAAAAAGGTGATAATGTGATATCATAACGATATATCATATGGTTTTTATTATTTATTCAATAACTAAAAACTTATATATTGCATCCATTGTTTCGTCATCGGCGACTAACAGAATATGGACGAAACCCATGTGCATGTACACTGTCACCATGACAATATTTCTCGTTATATAATCCAAAAATTCAAAAACCTTACTAAGTTTAACAAGTGAACTTTTTGAGAAAAACCAAAATTTCAAATATCATGCTAATATCAGAAATTATTAAACCAACTACTATTTATACGGTCTTTGAGTCAGATGCATAAATTAACTTATACTTATGTCGTTAGTAAAACTTATGCTAAGTAAGGTAGTTATAATATTGCAGAATATGTTTGATATAAATATTGGATGCTTTTCAAATAAAATTAATATTTAAATAGAGTAAATTTATATGCTGTAAATAATATAATTTAATTTGTAAATTAATGTGAATCTTTGAAATAATTAAGTTTTGTTCAATATTTTTTTTATTATTAGTCAAACTATAATTAGAATTTGTATTCACATAGAGAGGAGTGTAAACCATGTTGTGATGAAGATTTTATACTTATATTCTTAGATATTGAGGGTGGGATGTCTGTCTTGCAAAAACAGTTAATTATACAAAATAATATAATCTGTGTCAGACTAATTTCCTTTAAATAGCAATCATCTCCCATTTTGGTGTTATTTTAGTTTCTAAAATCAAAGATAATGACACGAATTTTAGATAACAGCTAATGAGTTGACCAAAAAAAAATCTATTAACTCTAAAGTTATGTATGTCTAAACTAGATAAAAAATAAAACAATTATAATATAAACAGACTAATATAGCTTATAATATGAGATAAGTGGCGTACACAGATCACCATGGCAGGTCACATTTTCTATATTTGCCAACTGTGATTTACAATATCATTGCCAGCTGGCAAATATCTTCAGAAACTACGTACCTACCCTTTCTCATCATTGTCAACTCTGTCTTTGCCTTTTTACTCTGAACCGGGTTTTCATGAAAACCGAAAATTCAAAATCACAATTTATGCGAAATTTCGGTTTATATTTCTTACCAAATTATTCAATCGAACCTACGAATTTGATGAATAAAGTATATAAGTTTTTTTCAAAAGATGTATTGACTTTTATTTTGTGTATTCGATTCCGGGTTTACTATGTAAACCGGACTTGCGTACCAGCCAACAGATTCGGTCTGGCGCCAACGGTGAAAAAGGTAGACAACGACATAAAAGGATAAGGGTAGTAACGTAATTTCATTGAAAACCAAAACGGTGATTAGAAGATAATCCCTTCTATAATACGAGAAGGGTTTCTTTAAAATCAGAGATACAAACAAAAAAAAAAGTAATTAGTTGGAGAATTAAGAAGAACAAAGAACCTCACGAAACTCATCATCTCGGGTAAGTTTCATCATCAAGAACAAATATATAAACATGTCGGTGAATCAAAGGTTGATCGATGTGATGTGAATCATATTATCTTGTCTTGTTCTTAGTAGTTTAGGTTATACGTTAAGATCTTTTGTTTTTCTTACGTTTATGTATATAGAAAAGTTCTAATAATGTTTTCATGTTGGTGGCAGGATTATTAAGAAATAAAAAGGATGGGTTATTGGAAATCAAAGGTTGTTCCAAGGATGAAGAGATTGTTCGAGAAGAGTCCAGCAAAAAAGACTGATGTTGTTGAAGAGAAGCCACGAGAGGCTGAAGTTGTGGAGGAGGTCGTCAAAGCCGAAGAACCGGCCAAGGCAGAAGAAACCAGCAAACCGGAGGAAACAATTGTAACCGGCGAGAAAGAGATAGAAATAGTTGAAGAGAAGAAAGAAGAGGCTAAACCCGTGGAGGTTCCGGTCCCGGCAGCTGCGGTGGAGGAGAAGAAGACCGCGATGGTGGAAGAGGAGGAGAAGAAGCCAGCCGTGGAAGAGAAGAAACCTGTGGAGGAAGTGAAAAAAGAAGTTGTTGCCGCAGCGCCGGTGGCTGAGACTCCGTCGACCAAGGCTCCAGAAACTCCGGTGGTTGAAACTCCGGCCAAGGCACCGGAAACTCCAGCGGCAGAGCCACAAAAGGCTTGAATTTTCTTCATGGTACATTTTTCTACAAAAATATTGATTGTCTTTGTGTGGATAATTTATTTTGTTTGTGTATTTGTTTTATTATCCATGTGAATTTACTCTATACATTAATTTGCTTGCTTGAATTTTATATTTTATCGTCCACTTCTTATTTCTCTAAAATCTATTTTTATTCATCTTGTAAATCATTTTCAGAAACTAAAACTCAATTTCTGTTTTAAATTCTTGATTTTTACGATCAATTTTATAAATTTTGGTAAAAAAAAGAAAACGTAATCCACACATGATGTAGTTAACTCCTGAATCTGTCTATGAAATCGAGTTTGGTCTAAAGACTCAGACTAAACAAACGATAGGTGTTTGTACATTGATCTAGAATTATGCTATACTATACAAATCGTAAACTAAATTTCATAACTCAGCCATATCTCTGGATTGAATTGACTCATTATTAGTTATGCCTGAAAATTATAGAATCGAAAGTCTACTATAATTTATAGAAGTGGCAACAAACAAACATTGCATCTTCATATTAATTCCTTCCTATATTAATGTCAGGTCCGTTTCAACCCAATTTAGGGCTTCGGGCAACAATTTTTTTTCTAAAAACTTTGTACTAATTTTTTTCATTTTTAAAACTGAATCCTCTTACCATTGCCGAGTCCATTTGCCAACGCCTCTCTTGCCTATCCTGATTGATGGGCCGTTAAGAATATCTCTGATAGAGTATCTCAAAATGAGTATTTTAACCAAATTATATTAATATTTTAATAGATTTTAGTTTTGATTAAATTTTAATTTTTCAAAAAATAAACCAATTATAATTTGACATGCGGGTTAAGAGTCTCTAGTAAGTTTTTCGTAGTATCTCATTTCAGAAACTTTCTTTATTTTTTTTTTCTTTTTCATTACTTTATATTTTTTTGTGAGAGAGTCTCCAGTCCCCTGATAAAGATGCTCTAATATAACTTATAATTATATATATATATATATGCTATATTGTGATAGCTAAGAGAATATTCATACGTGCAAGCAAGAAAGAACATGATATTTAAGATATGCACATATTATATGCAACTACTTTTATATGATTTTAATTCAAATGACGTGGTACGCACTCTTCTGCTCCACTGGAATTGGTTTTTCTCTTAAAACAATAACTGCGTAATCTTCCATGATTAGGAAATAAAATACTTTTCAGTTTTGTTGGATTCGGACTTATCTTAAGTCTGTATTCATGTGTCCTAGGTCACCGTTTTGACTATGGACTAATTCAATCCATTTTCGTTTAATATAATAAGTTCAACCGCCGGAAAATAAAATTGGCTGATGTGATATCAGTTGAACCTAATTTTAGTTTAGGACATAAATTTCTAATGGGTTGATTCAAACTGAGTTTGAAATGAATCGATGTATTTTCTTTTCGTTTAATAGATTTTGGTTCAGTTTTTTTTTAGTCTGTGCTTAAATTCATGAATTTATAATCTTTAAGATTTAAAATATATTATGTTATGTATAAGAATTTATTTGTATGCATTTCAAAATCTCTTCAATATTCCTTAGATTTTGATTTTAATAATCTTTGTAATGATTTATTTTCAAATGACTCGGTATACAAATATTGATATTTCAAAAATCATGTATGATTTCAAAATCAATAAAAATATCAAATCTCATATGAATTTTTAAATCAATGAACCAATAACGGTCCCTAAATTCTTAAATAATTGTCTAGCCGGTTCGAACCAGAGAAGGTCCAAAAAATTTGTCTGACTAAAAGAGTAACTGAAATGTTCAGTTAAAAGTGTTTGAACTTAGTTAGCTAAGAGAAGATGTAAGACTGATAGTAAGATTAGTAACAGCTAAATCAGAATCTTGCAACTCAAAAGTTAAAAGTTTTATCTGTCAATCTCAACATAAGGGCCACTTTTAAGATAGTCTAATTTAGGATTTAAAACCCATAATTTCACATTTGAAATTGATAAAATTTTACCTTTTCTCTTGTCCTTTTGTGTACTTAAGACTGCATAAAGATAGAGCAAAGAACAAACTTCTTGTCACTATTCACATTTGAATTTCTGATCAAATCTTTGCACTTTAGGAGATTCCTCAAACTCAATAATTTGGTTGATTTTTTGATGGCACATGTTAAGATGCAGTTGAAAACATCGATTTGTTAAGGGGTCTGGCAGAGCTTCCATTGCTTCACTGTTCCGCTCAAACGAACTGGAACCTTGTTAGACCAGTCACTAAGATCAGGTAAGCCTCCGGTTAAGGCAACAAAGTTGAGACCTTGTGAATCTGGTGTTCTCTTCCAGCTAACCTGCCACAAAAGATAGTAGCAAATGGGGTTCAATCTTTTACTTCTTTTCGTTCAAAAGGATGGAGATGAAATGTGTTACTTACTTGTCCGGGAAATGCTTCTGACAAGATCTTGACTGTAGAATTTAAAATCCAGGCTGAATCATTCAACACCAACTGCGGTTTTCCATTCTGCAGTTCTGTTTCGATTCCAGCACAATTCACCATAATGCGACCGTTAGGCATTAGCCTGCTAGCCAGCTCAAGCCAAACCGGGACCTAAAGAAAATCACAATCAAAATACTAAGACTCAAAGTGTCTATATGTGACTAATAACACTAACAACCATAAACATTTAAAGTACCTGTTGCAGCTGATCTAAGACCTTTCCATCGGCAAACAAATCAACAATGATCCCTAAATCAACATAAGAATTCAAGATTTCAGACAAGAACAACAGAATAAATAAACAATATACGTTTATCTTGAAATCTCACCAGCATATCTTCCTGTAGCATCTTGAGAAGGCGAGAGAGCATCAT
The DNA here is from genome assembly GCA_004349715.1 of Crucihimalaya himalaica. Lineage (NCBI taxonomy): Eukaryota > Viridiplantae > Streptophyta > Magnoliopsida > Brassicales > Brassicaceae > Crucihimalaya > Crucihimalaya himalaica. Next base: position 841,316 of record SMJT01000035.1, on the reverse strand, counting down.
CGACACGAATAGAAAGTCTACCGCCTTGTGATGTCGGTTTCTCGAGCTCAGACAGCCCAAGATAGTCTCTTGCTTTCTCAATCAACTACTGAAAGAAATCACAGTGAGCTCAACTTGCAAGATTCCAATATGAAAAGAAAACGCCGCAAGAAAATCTGATTGTATCAAGAAGATAGCTTACATACAATTTCATCAATTTCCCAACCTTCAAGCTGCATAGAAGGCCACAACTCAAGAATCAATCTTGCAGCTGTTCCACCACCCTAAAAACACATGAACAAAAGGTAAATATATCACTGACTAATTGAAGCTTATGTTCATGTACATCTCAGACAATCAGAATGAGATTCATTGCGTAGTGCTCACCAAGCCATAGATTGCAATGGGACCATTAGGGATAATAGGAGGCAAACTCGCAAACTCATCCTGCAACAAAATGTTGATATGATTCTGTTATTTCTGACAAAACCACATTGATCTCCAAAATGAGAAACAACCAGAGCTATGTTTTTTCAGTAATGTCATTTACAAAAGATTGATGGACAAAAATCTTTTAACATACCCAATACGATCCAGTCCAACTTTGGCCTCCTTTATTGATAACACTATGCACATTCTCTACATAAATGAGATTTAATATCAGAGGATTAGATAATACAAGCTTTCTTATCCACAAACAGAGGAATCAGGATTTTTAAAAAATCTCACTAGTTGAATCAAGGAGAAGATATCTAGAAGAAACAGTATCCACTATAACAATCTCATTGTATCTGCTTCTTACGGCTGTCACAACCCAATACTCTTCTTCTTCTTCTTCTTCTTCTTCGTCATCTTCTTTGGCAGTTCTTGTTGAATTTGCCTCTCGTGACGATCACTTTGCTTGAGGCAAAACGAAATTGAGAATCTGGGTTTCTTCTGAGACGGGTTTATGAACAAGGGTTTTGAAAATTGAGATGAAAGGAAACAAATTTCGTATCGAGAAAGTGAATGTAGAGATGAGATGGCCATAGAACTCAAAGCTGCCATTTTTGGTGTTTCAGTGATCTCTTTGCGTCAAAAGTCTTATCCTTTTCTCCTCCTACCTTCAGTTTACAGAGTTTCAGCTCGAAACGACCATTTGCAACGGTAAGTGTCTTGCCGTTTATTGACTGTACAAACGGCACAACTTGTTTATCTAGAAAATCAAGACTTTGGTGTGTTTTAACAAGATCAAACGAGTGTTTAAAAAACGACACGATTTGATCTCTCCAATAGAGATCTTTGTGTTTGTCTCTAAGGCTACACGTAAGCAACGAAAATGGCCACAAACATACATTACTTAAGTTTTATGCCAATTGTCCATAACACTGATAAATGATAATTAAGTTATGTGAACAGATTTTTGTTATTTATAAAACAAATTATTTACAATTTTTCAATAGTATTCGTCCTAATAAACTTTTTTTTCCCAACCTTAAACTACTATACAAATTATAGCTTATAAATTAGCTTGCTGGTCTCAACCAAAAAAATTCTTTATACGATATATACTCTATAATTATACAAATATTCACCGTTTCAGTCAATAATTCAACTATAAAATTACTTTAAAATTTCCTAAATTTATCCAATATCTAAAATTATCCATTATCCATTGCTAAACTCATTTAAAAAATATATAAATACTTTAGACTGGTCGGAATCATAAGCAACACTTTGGTATGTTTTAAATATTTTAGTTCGATTTTTTTTTAGTTTTTTACCTAAAATATTATTAAAATAATGAGAATTGTGCCGAAAATTTTATTTTATTGGTTTCGTTTTGATGATTAATATTTTTATGTCTGTCACTACCATTGGATTTTTTTTTCTTTTTTTTATGAGATCATAACATTCAAAAATGATAAAAAAAACTCTCAACAACATTAGACCGGCTTTAAATACAACAACCGGTAGATCTAAACGAATCTGGATATCCGAAACTTTTGGAGACATCCGAATTCACAGAATATCTAGTTTTTGGATCGAATCTCGGATCCGGATTTAGATATCCGCGGATAATAATCTTAGGCATGCCGACCAAGATCAATATTTTATTATACTGTCATATGTTCGTTCAATTTAATAAAAAAAAAAAAAAAAAAAATGATTGGCACATACTGCAACGGATAAAACTAAATAAGGGCCTTTCATTTTTTTTTGCCTCCTTACCTTCTTCTTCACAAAATATAAACACTCTTCACAATCTCTCCGCTCTCCCCCAAATTCACCAAAAAAAACCCTAATTCTCCTCTGCTTCAATGGCGATTTCATCACCCGCCGCTACTTCTTCCTCCACTAAACTCCTCAATTCCTTCACTTCTCCATCCATCTCCACCTCCACTAAACCAAAATCCCTAACTCTCTCTTCCTCCTTCCTCCCTTCAATCACATCCCTCTCCATCACCACCACCACCACATCCTCCCCTCACCGTCTCCGTCGCGCCTTCACCGTACGCGCCGCCAGAGGAAAATTCGAACGCAAAAAGCCACACGTCAACATCGGAACAATAGGTCACGTCGACCATGGCAAAACAACACTAACCGCAGCTTTAACCATGGCTTTAGCTTCAATGGGAAACAGCGTCGCTAAAAAATACGACGAGATTGATGCAGCTCCTGAGGAAAGAGCTCGTGGAATCACAATTAACACTGCAACAGTCGAATACGAAACAGAGAATCGTCATTACGCTCATGTTGATTGTCCTGGTCATGCTGATTACGTCAAGAACATGATTACTGGTGCTGCTCAAATGGATGGTGCGATTCTTGTTGTTTCTGGTGCTGATGGACCAATGCCACAGACTAAAGAACATATTTTGTTGGCTAAACAAGTTGGTGTTCCTGATATGGTTGTGTTTCTTAATAAAGAAGATCAAGTTGATGATGCTGAGCTTTTAGAGCTTGTTGAGCTTGAGGTTCGTGAGCTTTTATCGTCTTATGAGTTTAATGGTGATGATATACCCATTATTTCTGGTTCTGCTTTGTTAGCTGTTGAGACTCTTACTGAGAATCCTAATGTTAAGAGAGGTGAGAATAAATGGGTAGATAAGATTTATGAGTTGATGGATTCTGTTGATAGTTATATCCCGATTCCGACTAGGCAGACGGATTTGCCTTTCTTGCTAGCTGTGGAAGATGTGTTTTCGATTACTGGTCGTGGTACTGTAGCTACGGGTCGTGTCGAAAGAGGTACTGTTAAGGTTGGGGAGACTGTTGATTTGGTGGGATTGAGAGAGACTAGAAATTATACGGTTACGGGAGTTGAAATGTTTCAAAAGATTCTTGATGAAGCGATGGCTGGAGATAATGTAGGATTGTTGCTTAGAGGTATACAAAAGGCTGATATTCAAAGAGGTATGGTTTTGGCTAAGCCCGGATCGATTACTCCTCATACTAAGTTTGAAGCGATTGTGTATGTGTTGAAGAAAGAAGAAGGTGGAAGACATTCACCGTTTTTCGCTGGGTATAGACCTCAGTTTTACATGAGGACGACTGATGTTACTGGTAAAGTGACTAAGATTATGAATGATAAGGATGAGGAATCAAAGATGGTTATGCCTGGTGATCGTGTTAAGATTGTTGTTGAGCTTATTGTGCCTGTTGCTTGTGAACAAGGGATGAGGTTTGCAATTAGAGAAGGAGGAAAGACTGTTGGTGCCGGAGTGATTCAGTCGATTCTCGAATGACGAATTAGCGGGTAGGAGAGAGTTTCGCAATAGCGAGCTTCGTTCTTGCTTCTTTTTTGTTTGGTTTTTCGAGTTTACTTACTCATGATTCAGAAACTCTTGAAAATCTTTTTCTCCTATTTTTTTCTGCAATTTTGTATGAAAACTTTGAATAAAAAAAATGTCATATATTCTCTGGTTTCACTCACATTTATATGCTTCGTGAGTTGGTGTTATAGATAGGTCGCAGTATGTCTCTGTGAACCTCATCCTCAATCAAAATAAGATCTGGAAAGCCGTACGACTTCAGTTATTACAACTATAGATTACGTTCCAACATTTTTAGAAAATCAATACTGTATGTTCTAACAATTAAAACGAATGAAAACACAAAATATATGATATAGAGGCGATACAAGAAATGAATCATTACTTAAATCAAGGAAAATATCACGAAACGATTGACTGTGAATTGATGAAAAAGCAGCAGAAAACAAAATTAATATTTCCCGTAATCTACGTTGGCGATAGGATCATCAGCATGATCACGTCCACCACCTTGTTGGCTCTGCGATGGTCTCACTGGCCCCTCATTCTGCTTATAACCCATCATTCTCCTCCCTAGTTAGACATAGTAGATTAATGATTTGATTACTCGTCGTATTTATTAACACATATACAGACACTATACCAAAAAATAAAAAAACATCTAAAACTAAATATTATGTTAGTAACTAGATATTAAAAAACCATAGGTTTCATGTAATATTTTATGGAATTTTAATTCAAAATTGATAATGCTTGGATTTGTCCATATTTCTTATATATTATTTTGATTTATCCTGAAATGGCAATAACTTCTTGATAATTTTTTTTTGTAATTTTATTTTAGAAACGACATAAAAAGCTTCTGGTTCCCAGTTAGGCTTTAAGAAAAAAAATGTATTTTTTTTGAAGTAATGAAAACCTTTTAACAAAAAAATGACGATAAACGGTTCTTGGATAAAAGCCAAATTAAAGCTATGATATTATGTCAAGTTGAATAGATTTTTAACTTTTAATTGAATGAGTGAATTGCCAGAGTAGTTACATACTCCCATTGCCGGAAGTTTGCTTCCGACAACTAGCTTTTACTGCAGGTTCCGAATTGTTCCATTTTATAAGATTTAAATCACAAAAATTAGGAAATAATAAATGTTTTCTCATTTATAAATATTTTTCAACTAATAAAAAAAATACTGTATAATTCAAATAGTTATAAATTATTAAATTAATATAAATTATGCATAGAACTATAGAAGTGGCCCCATATATATATATATATATATATATATGCATATAAACCTAAGATAATCAAAGAAAATGGTACAAATTTTTTTTCTAAAACATCTAATAAAATTGTTACAGAGGGTGTATCATTTTAGGTTTTTTTGTCTAGCTTTCTATGTGAGATACTGAGATCCTAATTATCATGTGCACAAGTACATCTTTAATTTTTTTAACAAGTCCTAAATATATCTTAAATGTTTCATGGATCTTCCATCAATTCATAAACATACAAACTTATCTATATCTGCGAATTGTCAGTGTAAATATATGAATGTGTGTGTGTATGGATATTATGTATGTAGGGAAGCACAAACCGGTTAGTAGGACTGATTGCTGACCAGAAGGAAGAGCTGAGTTGGTAGGGCAAAGGACGGTACAAAGGAGAAGAAGCACAATTAGCACTTGACCCATTTTTGGAGTCATTTTGTTTATCATCTCTCGATATTTAATTTTCTTGACTATAGATTCATATTTATGTAAATGGGGAGGGAACGTTTCACGAAAGACTGTAACAAACAAAAACCTAACTAAATCAAGTTGATCAATAATGCTCAATAATGCTCCACTAGACAATAATGCTAAATAATCATTACCCTTTAACAAGTTGACCCTCTTGTTCTTATAAAAACGATCAATTACTTATAAAAACTATTAATGTTTTTAATTTGTTGTTCATATTGACCATTCTTGTTTAGACCAACTCCAACCGAACGCCAACTTCACGGCAAATTTTTTTTTAGCGTTACACTATTTACAGCATTAAAACTTAAAATATTTTTTTTTGTTTTTGATTTATAATATAAGGATAATATTATTTATTAAATAGTTTAATTTTGTATGTTTTGTATTCAGATACCCGTTCGGATTCATGTTCGAATCGGTATTTTTGGATTTTGAGTATTTTGATACTATATGTATATGATCAATTCGAGTATTTTATAATTTTAGTTATATTCGGTTTGGTTTGGTTTTTTAAAAGGCTTTTTTTACAAACAAAAAAAAATTAGGCCAAAAATTTTCCCAAATTTTTTTTGGTCCTGCACAAATGCTCCTCTCGATCCTGTCTAGAATCGCCCCTGCACATCCTTGTGAAACCTAACCCTTTTTTATGTAATAGATTTAAACACTGAATATAGTATTATGGTTGGAGATGACCTAAGTATATACAAAAATTGTTCAGGATTTCCAGATCCCATCTTACATCCAATCTTATTATTCATTGTTAACAAATGTGAATCCGTGATTGGTCATCCTAAACCAATATATTTGAAGTTCATAGAACTGGATCCGAGTTTTATTTTGGTTGAATGTATATTATAACATAAAAAAGTTCTTGCATATAAGTATGTTTGGAATAGGAAATAATGAAAAACATCACTATACAGAAAGCATTCAAACAAACGCTTTTATGTTACTGCTAAAGTGACTAAGATTATGAAAGGATGCATGCAAAACGCCAGTAGATCAATCCCCGGCCAAACCTATAAAAGAGAGTAAATTAAAGTTAAGGAATTGATTATGTTTATGCCACGCAATCTGGTTAAAATAATCGTGGAGCTTACAAAATATCTTTGAGTAGCAAGATATTGTGATAATATTTCTGGTTTGAGTTATAGAAAATTTATGACCAAAATCACACCAACTCAGAGGAACCCCACGACTAAAATCAATTGGGTGAAAGCTTAGAGTGTGATGTGACAAAAGACTAGAGGAAAAACAGAAATAGAGCAAAAACAAAAGGAATGCAGCAGCTTTGATCAAAGGAATGGATCGAGAAACAGAGAGATGGGGTCAATGGTTTATAGTTTTGGCAGCCTTTGTCGTTGTACATATAGCTTTTCAGAAATTCTCAAGAGAGATTACTTCTTGCAAAATGCTTATTCAACCTCTCCTAATCTTGAACAACATGCAGCTTCAAAATCCATATAATATTTCTCTTTGTTTGTGTTGAAGGAGCGGTTCAAACAGAACCTCCTAACTTTTTAAGAAAACGATCGTAGATCAATTAGCATAGAGACGTTTTATTGTGTATATATTGCTACTCTCTCTGACCGTAGCCTTAAATTAAGCTTGTATTTTTTAGTTATTTTCATGGCCACAATTTGAGACTTTGACCTATTACAAGAGGTTTTTTTTTCTTTTGGAATATTGAGTCACCAGTCTTACTAATCAAGTGATGCTGAACTGAATAAGATCTACTTGGCACAAGTGTACATACATGTACACAAAGTTTATAGAACATAGCATGGCATTAGTACACAAATTAAGTTCCAATGTTTTAAAAAAATAACTTTTTAAGAACATAGCATGGATAAAAAACACACAAAAGATAATAGAGACGATACAAGAAATTTCGTTGCTTGAAACAACGGAAATATCACGTAACTATTAACTGTAAGTTGATGAAAAAGTAAAATTTAAGATTTCATTAAATTTGAAAATGGAAACTTAAGAGAAACCAAAAAACTAAGGGTCGGTGGGAGGATCAACATCAGAAATTCTTCCACCAGCTTGTTGACTTTGCGATGGCCATACTGGCCCCTCATTCTGCTTATAGTAACTCATCATTCTCCTCCCTTCATTAACCAAAAAAGGAAATATATTTCATGGACTTCTAAACATACAAACAACTCATCTGATAAGTTATTTAGGTTACTTTCCAAAGCCGAAAATCAAACTACTTTCACGATTCACAAGTCACAACGATGACACCATTAATTAGACCATGTTTTACGGAACTTCTCCATCAACTAATACATACAGAAACTTATGTAAATTATGTGTGTGTCAGTGTATGGATTATGGAAACACGAACCTGTTTGGAGAAATGGTTGTTGACCAGAAGGAAGAGCTGACTCGGTATGGGAAAGGAGGGTGCAAAGAAGAAGAAGCACAATAAGTACTTGACTAAACTTTGAAGAAATTTTATTTCTCATCTCTCTTTCTTTCTTTTTCATGATTTTAGACTTTCATTTATATACCCGAATGGAGAGGGATCGTTTCACGATAGAAAGTAAACAAATAGAAGTAGAAACCTAACTAATAAATAAGGAACAAAGCATTTCTCCACTAGTCGTTAAAATAATAATAAGTTGACCCTCTTGTTCTTATAAAACAAAAGATAAACTTATAAAAATATTATCCCTTTTGTTGCTCATTGACTATACTTATCGAGAAAGTAGTAATGCCAAAATAGTTTCGAATTCTATATCCTAGCTTGGATCCGATCTTATCATGGTATTAGACCTCTCTAAAATTTTGAATCCATGACTCGTGATCTTAAACCCATATATTTAAAGTTCATAGATCTGAATCCGTGATTGATTTTGGTTGAATGTGAGACTATTATATAAAATACGCTCCTGCATATAAGTATATTTGGGATATTCAAAATCGATCACGAGATAAAGAGCATTCAAATCGATCGCTAATATGTTATTCTTAAATTTCCAAATATCTTTAATCAGGTATAATGGCTGATGTCAAAGTAAATTCAGATTCTAAATGGTAACATGTGGAACAACTACAAAAAAAAATGTAATATAAGTTAAATAATAACAAAACGTATAAATATAAATATATATGTATATATATATTTATATTTTTGATGTGTATATATATACGGTGCTGTGCAAAGTTAGCTTGTTCTTGCACCTTTCTTTTTTAGTTTTGTTATCTCGTGATTCAGACTCTTGAATTTGGTTTGCAGTTAGTCTTGGTTTTCTTTTTTCGGCTGAATCCAAATGTCATATGTTCTCTAGTCTATATACACATATGTATCTTTGCTACACAATAATGCCCATTTTATTTAAATAGAAAATATTGATAGACACCAAAACAATAAAATAAAACAAATTTGTTATTTATTATAGAGATAAATAGACAATAAACAAGAAAAATTATATTATTATATTGAATGGAAAAAAAGAACGTAAAATGTCGTACATAATGAAAGACATAATACACAATTTAACTTGTAAAAAGCTTGACATGTGGCGGCAGAAAATAGAAAATTCACACACACACATTAGACACTAGCAATCGAAACCGGATCTAGTGGTTGCGACCACTACCTTGTCCACTGTTTGATGCTCCTACATCCATTTGGCTCATCAGTCTTCTCCCTAAAAAATTTATTATAAATTTCTGTAATTCAAATATATATTTGAAAGAAAAATATGAAGGCACTAAGATATTTTATCTTTATTGAAAAGCTTATTCATAGTTTTTATTTTCCAACTAGTGTTTAAATTTACTAAGATTTGTTCCAAAAACTAAATCTCAAAAAGAGTAAAATAAGCGATGTTAATCTCAAAAAGTAAAGAAAAGGGATATAGACATACCGTTACTACCTCCACCGCGGTCACTGATTGATGATGGTGTTCCTATGACACTATTGGGCTTATAAGACCATGTTTATTGCAGTTTCTTAAATGAGGTTCTTAGGATTAAATTGTTTAAATTTAATTAAACAGTAAAATTAAATCTAAGAAACGGTTCCTAATTAAGAGTTTTAAGAATCGATCCTTAAAACACACGTGTCTTCTTCTTCTTCTTCTTCTTCTTCGATTCTCCTTCGATTCTTCGATTCTTCTTCTTCTTCGATTCTTCGATTCTTCTTCTTCTATTCTTCTTCTTCTTCTTCTTCTTCGATTCTTCGATTCTTCTTTGATTCTTCTTCTTCTTCTTCTTCTTCGATTCTTCTTCTTCTTCTTCGATTCTTCTTCTTATTCTTCGATTCTTCTTCGATTCTTCTATTCTTCATTGTTTCTTAACGCACTGAGCCTCATTTTTTAAAGAAGAAGAATGCACTGAGCCTCATTTCCGTCAAGCGGATTCTTCGAATCCCGAATGTGTAATAATCAGGTAAAGTTTCACCATTTCTCTTCTTGTTCATCTCTCGTAGTTTACCGTAAAACCAACATAACTCAAACTACTAAACTGTATTTACAGATTGTAGCACACTTCAACAATACATTTAGTTTCACGAGATCGTATACATGTAGATGGAGTACCATTTCATGAATTTCTCAATCAATTAACACTTAGAAAACCTTTACCATATATTGATGTTATATAGTCATTGTTAAAACACTAACCGGTGATTGAGAGTTCAAAGTGAGAAGGAAGAGCAGATTCGGTACGGCAAAGAAAGATACAAAGAAGTAAAAGCACAATGAGCAAGATAATTGATTTTGAAGAAAACGTAATATTTTCCATCTCTTTTTCTTAATTTTTCTTTTCTTTATTGAAGACTATTATTTACATATCACATTGCAGAGCTAATTATATATTCGGAATGAAGAGCATGCAACGTTCCAAGAAGAGCAGAAAAGATGATAAAACCCATTAAAAATATAATTTTAAAAGGAAAACTAATAATTTTCTCCACTAGTCATTTTTATTGATTAATTTGATCCTCTTGTGAAAAAATCATTGACTCTCTTGTTTCTCATTGACATCTTGTTTCTTAGAAAGTAGTGATGATAAAGTATTAAGATCTTGAGATCTGATATAAGACCCAGTTTGATATTTCCCAAATATTATCTAAAACTTTCAGATCTATATGTGGATTTTAGTACATTATATTGGGTCTATACATAAATCATTTTAATATATTTTATGTAGTATACTAAAACGTAAAAGTTGAGGTGACTACATTTTATTTTAGAGTTTTAGTTGTTAACTCTAATTTCAATATTCTACTTTGTATTGATGAATTAACTATACTGTTTTTTTTATTTAAACTTTTATTATTTTTTAGTTACTTGAATAATTTTGATAATCGTGAGTTTGATTTTTTTTAAGATATCCAATTCGTGTATCCGTAAATATTCGAATTGTTTTGATATCCGAGTACCCAAAATACATTGGAACTCAAATACTATATTGGATCTAAATTATTTTGAAGTTTCACAATATTTGATGTGTCAAACTCCTTAAAGAAGCATTAAGTTAATACGTCCCGTCCATTAATTAGTGTTCAACTTAGTACTGTATTACAAATCGCATGTAGTGTAAAAATAGAATCATGAATTTCATCACTATAGAATTTAAAAAAAAAAAAAGAAGGAGGAAAAATACCATCAGTAATATTTTTTTTTTTTAAAAACCAGCTTACTTATCAGTAAAAATAAAATATATTGTATCATCAATTGAAAAACGTAGGTACTTTGATTCTTAACTTATTCATATAACTTAATTGTTTGCTGATTTACATAATCGAAGTCTCGCAACAAAAATTCAATAGACGAAAGAATAACATAATATATGTTAAACACGTTTTGGCTAGTTGTTTAAGAACACTGGGAATATAAGAGAAAACTAAATATAATACATAATCGAGAAATAAAACTTGACTTGTGAATGCAGAAATGAAACATTAAACCAACTAATGCATTAGTATTATACATAATCGAAAAATAAAAAACTTGACTTGTGAGCGCAGCAATTACACATTAAATTCATTTTTATGTATAGGTACTAATTAAGGGGCTGGAGTGCGACCACCACCATGTCCACTGCCTGATGGTCTTGCAAATATGTCTCCATTTGGCCTATATATATTCATCAATTTCCTCCCTACAATTCATGTTTCATGCATTAATTCAAGATATTTCAATATCAACTTAAGAGAAAAGACAGCAAATATTAGAGACGAAAATATGTAATGGAACCGAACTATAAAATTTCGACATATTCGAAAAGAAACTTGGAAAAGCTTTATAAGAAAGTAATATAAAAAAGGGAGATAATGTCATAGTATTAAACCAGTATGACCACCACCTTGTCCCCTTGATAAATGTCTTGTGCTTGTCCTTGGTGTGGGCTTATAATAATACATAATTATTTTCCCTTCGAATTATTAGTTTTAGACACACACACACACACAAATTCTATGCAACAACACAATAAAGCCCAAAGTCTGCATTCTATCACACCTTTTACTCATAGCAATGGCATTTTCTCTTAGTTCTATTAGTAACAGAGAGATTATGGCAAAACGACCGTACATTCAGTTGATTGAGTATATTTAGTAGCTTACAACTACATATATAGTTTGACGTCAAAGTTAGATGAACAAGTCTATGAATGGGAGTTTAGCCAAAATAAGATTGGACCTTTATATATATCTTTTTCTTTATATCTCTATGTCGAAATATAGTTAAAAAATGGAACTATAGAATTTTAATATTTTAGTATTTTTATAATATATAAACACAAAAAGAAAAAGAAACATGTAACATATCAATACAAACACAAATATTTACGTTTTGATACGTTGTATACCTCGATCAATGTGATTAGATTATCTTATGAAGTCTTCCATCAATTTACACTATTCATGTTATGTGAACAAAAGTTCTACGTACACAACTTAAGTATATATGTGCTGTGTTTGTATTAGAATACTAACCAGTGATTGAAAGTGATTGCTGATGAGTTGGTAGAGCTGACTCGGTGAGGCAGGGGAGGACGCAAAGAAGGAGAAGCACAACGAGTATTTGATTTATATGTGAAGAACCCATCTTTCTATATCTTTCTCTTTTGTTGATAGATAGATTTATTAAAATCTTGATGGAATGGCAAAAATCTAAAAGATTACTTAAAAAACTGAATTTTCTCCTCCACTCATTTTAATATGGCCCTCATGTATATCCGTAACCTCTTTTTTGTTCCTTTCTGGCCAGTCGGCATCAATAATGAATGAACTAAGAGTAATGATAGGAATGAATAATACAAAACAATATCTTTCTTTTTATTTGTTCTGTTTTGAAACTTATAGTTAATCGGCTTTTGAATTATCGAGATTGTGGAGACATCTCATAATTTGAGGTAAATCAGGATCATGTAATATCTGATATTGCAGACCAATTGTTGATGCATGTGAGTAATTCTTTATTATTTAACTATCATATGTTCTAATAATTTATTCTTAATTTTTAGGGAAAATATAATGGGAAAAAAAATTCTTAGCTTTCTTAAAAAATTAATAAAACCCTTATAACCCTTTTCCAAGGTTTTAAACTCCCAACATTCCCAATTTTTACCAAGCTACTGGAACGAAGTCCAAATTAATCAGACGCACATGATGTTTTTAGTGTTTTAACTATATTTTCTAATAATTCATAGATGATCACTAAAATTCCAAAATAGAAAGAGAATTCACGTATGTATAATCTTAGGTTAAAATATGAATTCTGAACTGATTTAGCCAAACTGAACTGAGCCAAAGTTTAGCTAATTTGGTTTGAATCCTTACTAAGTATGTTCAACATACATCACACTATATTTTTTAACCAAAAAAATGCTTAACCCTACTCCTATGTATGCGTATACTATTCTCTAAACTATAACTTTTAAAACCCTAGCCATAAATATGTACGCATATCATATATAAAACCATACAAGTATACATACATATTCAATTAAACCGTGACCATGCTCAAGTTTCAATATTGTCACTTGTCATATTTATCTTTACACCAAATATTGTGTACGTATCAACGTATATATGTATGTACCCTACTGCCCGCTGAATTTTACTAAGAGTATTAATTTAATAATCTCGCGTCCACTATCCCTAAATTAAAGAGAGTTATGAGTTGCCCAACTGAATAAATTAAAGTTCAAAATAATATAGCATTTAAGCAAATGTATTTTTTTGGAAATAGTGAAAGACATAATACACTATTCATCTTTAAAACAATCTCATCATTTAGGCCCTGTTCTCCGAGAACAACGTTCGACTTGCATGTCGTCATGGGAAAGAAAGGCAGAAATCTGAAAGAGATGATTCCCTGAGATCTTGTCCTTCGTGATATTGACCACATTTCTGATCCCTATTTGCATTCTTGAACTTCCCTTCGGGGAAAGGGAAAGACCTTGAAAACTCTTTCCGTATAGGAAACCTCACTTTCGACGAATATTGAGGTACATGAAAGCGTTTGGCAGTCGCTGGCGACTGCGACCAGCGACCGCGACTGCGCGTTGTTCGTTTGGCAGTCGCGGGATCCCGCGACTGGTCGCAGCGACCAGCGACTGAAAATTCGAATCGCTGAAAAAAATTGCGACTGCCAAACGAACAACCCAGCGACTGCCAAAATAATTTTATAAAAATTTAATAAAAATTTGTTATAAAATTTTTATAAAAATTTGTTATAAAAATTTAATAAAAATTTGTTATAAAAATTTGTTATAAAAATTTGTTATAAAATTTTATAAAAATTTGTTATAAAAATTTGTTATAAAAATTTGTAATAAAAATTGGTTATAAAAATTTTATAAAAATTTGTTATAAAAATTTTATAAAAATTTGTTATAAAAACTTTATAAAAATTTGTTATAAAATTTATTTTGGCAGTAATTTTGAAACCTTTCTTTTAAGTGAAGAAATTTGATTTATGATTAGTTTTTAAATTTTTTTATCATTTACTACTATTACATATATAAAAAATAAATTTTTAAATTTTTTAAAAATTTAGTATTACATATAAATATCATTTGTTACTATAAATTTTTATAAATATTATTTGTTACTATTACATATAAATATCATTTGTTACTATAAATTTTATAAATATCATTTTATAAAAAATATATAAAAAATAAATATTAACATTTTATAAAAATTTGTTATAAAAATTTGTTAAAATTTTGTTATAAAAATTTTATAAAAATTTAATAAAAATTTAAATTTATCAATAAAATAAAATTATTTGGCAGTCGCTGTGTTGTTCGTTTGGCAGTCGCAGGATTCAGCGACCGGTCGCAGCGACTAGTCGCGCGATTGATAAACGAATAATGACCTGCGATTTCTGAGTCGCAGTCGCAGTCGCAGTCGCAGTCGCAGTCGCAGTCGCCGTCGCAGTCGCCAGCGACTACGAAACGAACACGCCCTTATTAAAAAAGAAATAATATACTACTAATCAAATACTTTAAAATCTTGACTTATGATGGCAGAAAATATGAAATTAAACACATATTTTCAATGGTTGATGCTTCTACACTCGTTTCACTCATCAGACGATTTCATGAATTTTCGCATTAACTAAAACTTAGACAACCTTATGTATATGCAGATGTTATATAATTGTTAAAATGCTAACCGGTGATCGAGAGTTGTTCATGGTGAGATGGACAAGTAGATTCGGTACGGAAAAGAAAAGTACAAAGAAGCAAAAGCAAAATGAGCAAAATAAATAGATTTTGAAGTAAACGTATTATTTTCCATCTCCTTTTCTTTCTTTCTTATCTTGATTGAAAAGGGAACATTCCAAGAAGTGTTGAAAGATAAGAAAACTCCAGAAAAATATTAATTTGCTCCACCTCTCATTTTTCATTGATTTATTAGACTTCATGTAGAAAAACAATTGACACTCTTTTTCTCATTGCATTTTCTTTTTTTATACAGTAGGAATGAATGAAGGACTAGGACCTTGAGATCTGATAGAGGATCCAGTTTGATATTTCCCAAAAATTATCTGAGTTTTTTCAGATCCATATTTGGATTTTAGTACATTGAATCAATATACATTGGTTCAAGCAATCAGTAGAAACTTTAACGCATATATGCAATCACTTCTTTTTTACATTTACTACAGATTTGAAAAATTTATTGTATCAAAATTTAAGATTTATGAAAATGTTATTGGATTTAAAATAGAAATTGTTTAAACCGTCAGGCGACAGGTTCAATGGTGACAGGATCCATCATGCGATCGTAGTCCGATCTTAGTGCTATTCGTATTTGGAAACCGTTGACTTCAGATCCACATGCGGTCAGATCCAGGCATGGTGCCAGCATTGGTCAAATCTGGCAATGATTGAGTTAATTGAATCGATAGAACTGTTGAGAGTACTGAGTTGTTGACTAGAGTATATATACTTTTTTTTTTGTCAACCATATTCATTTCATGCCTTATAGATATGTTACAATGTGATTGGTTCCACAAGTCCTAGCTATTTTAGCTTGTGTATCAACATCATTTATATTACATCTTCGGACATATACAAATTTTTTTTTTTTTTAGCACTTAGATTGACGATATCACGCGCATGGATGTATATCGAGCTTGGTAAACTATCCTGCTGATGTAGAACAGTTTGATACCGTATCAGAGCTTGCATAGCTTGATAGATCTCTTGGCAATCTCTAGCAAATTGAACCTTATAGTAGCCAAGGGGGATCATGTCACGAACTGCTATTTTAAGAGCCTGCATTTTTGCTTCCGTTGCAGAAAGAATGGATGGTATAGCTGATAATCCTTTTATAAGAGGCTCTCCATTTGGTTTCACCAGCTGCCATGCTATGTCTGCTTATTGATATGCAGCAATCCATGAAACATCAACTTTGCATGTATAATAGTCCATGTGGTTGTCAAATACATTGTGCAGTGCCGTGCTTAAGCAATTAAAGGCTTAGGAAAAATAAAAGAAATGTGTCGCCTGATGAATCACCAGAGTCGATTTTTCTTCATCGATGCGCAGACCTTGAAATGATTTCCACAATTCTTTCTCCATATTCATACGCGAACTTCACCGTTGGATCCGAAATCGGATGATTGAAAGTCTGATTTGAAATCAAAAATGTAAAGAGATTGATCGAAATTGAGAAACCTTAAGGGTGCTGTAGCAGATTCGGGAGAGTTCTTCACCTTCCTACATATATGGATATATACCTTCAATTTGTTTTTGTAAACTTTCGATGTGGAATAAAAAATACTAGTATAAAGATTTTGATATACATGAGCTGTAGCAATGATATTTTTAGTAACTTAAATAATAAATAGTTGATATTAAATTGACGTCCCAAATTTTTAGAATTTTTTTCACAATTTTATTTTAATCTCTTATCAGTGAAAAAATTCACAAAACTTTTGATGTGGGAGTGTATATATATTAATTAGCTGACTAATATTTTATCAGTTTAGTAGCTTACACCATATATAGCTAGCCTGAAGTCAAAGTTATGGCTCCAAGTTATTAACAAGTCGATGAATTGTGTTATGAGATTGGACCTTTGACTGGTTTATTCTATTTTGGCCTTTGTGTTATATATGTCGAAATAGCTTTCATTTATAATGAAAGTACAATATTATTCATAATTTATACACACAAACGAAAAAAAATATATGTAACATATCAATACAATATAAAATTGTACGTTTTGATACCTTGATGAGATTAGATTATTTTATGAACTCTTCCATAAATTTAGACAAAGTCTACGTAAACAACTTTTATATTTACCTAGGCTATATGTGCATATGGTATGCATGTGTATTGAAACACTAGCCGGTGATTGAAAGTGATTTTGATACTGAAAAGGTAGAGAAGCTTTGGTGATTCAAGGGAGGACGCAAAGAATCAGAAGCAAAGTGAGTATTTGACTTGTTTTTGAGGGACCAATCTCTCTATCTCCTTCTGTTTGGGTGATATTCATTTATTAATTAAATATTTTGATGGAGAGGCAAAATTCTATAAGATTAATTAAAGAAAATATGAAAATGAAAAAAAAAAGAGTTTTCTCCTCCACTTGTTTTAATTATTTTCCTTTGTGTAATTTTGCTAACTACTTTTTTTTTGTCAATCAATGAATTATAGTAATTGAAAGAATAAAATAATATTAGAAGTTTTGAATATCCTATTTTCTTAAATATGTAAATTATTCTGAAAAACAATAAAATAAATTTGAAAAGAAAAATTAAGATGTTATTGAGATAAGAGACAGACCTATTTATGATGAAAATTAAAAAAAAAATACTTTGCATTTGTCCTCTTGTTTCTCGCATTTTCAAGTGGAGGGAAACTTTCCACTACATTCTTTTACATGTTTAAAATTTCTATATTTTAGTATAAAATATTGTTTCACCTTTCGATCAGAAAGGCCTCTAGATACGTTTGGGCTTTGCTACTTTTTCTTTTGAGAAGATTTACATATTTTATGAATCTCATTGGCTTCAACTTTCAAAACGAAACTTTTTTTTTTTATCAACCTACGGGGAGACGCTTATAACACTTACATTCTATAGTATATTACACAAATACATATATTATACATTAATGACGAGATTAAAAAACCTTACTTGGAAAGCACATAAGCTAAAAGAGTTACATTTATAACTGTATACTTTTTATTTTTCAAAGCCTATATAATGGTCTCGAATTATTGGAAAGATAATAATTGCCCGAAAACTAAGGAGAAGAAACTTGATCAATGCTGCTACCACCATGTCCACTATGTGATGGTCCTGTAAATATGTCACTATTTGGCTTATAATTAGTCTCCAATTTCTTCCCTACAATATTTTATATACACTGAAGTTAGCGATGTATAACGTATATATGTAAATGAAAATGAAGGAAATCTCGAAATGAAGAAGTGAGTAATTTTTTAACAAGAAAAATGTGGATAATTTGCAAATATAAAACGAGATTGATAGCTGATTGCTGATTATATTAAGAAGATATGAATAGTTGAATACTATATATTTTTTTTTTTTTTTTGAATGTTAAATTATTGTATTCAATCCATATCTTCTTAATATAGTTGAATACTATATTAGTACCTGTCTGATGATTATATTTACTTTTTGAGGTTAGTGGTTCGACATACAGGCCACCATAGGGATTATACGCCATCATTTTCCTCCCTGTATATTATCAAAATTAGATATCTTAGAAGAAAGGAAGAAATTATCTAGAGGAAGTATTTATTCATAAAATATGTTGCATTGCGAACATGATACATGTCTCTCCTACTCTCTTCCTTATTTAAGCTATCAAAACGGTATGAATTTATTAAAAATATTTTTAATATTTAACTTCTGTTATTTCCAAAAAAAAATCAAATTAATTAGCATGGTCTAAATCGTATTGTATATGAAAACATGAAACATAAAAATCAATATACTTTAGTTATGTATATTGTATATATATATATATGTATATTCTGAATGGCATATATTGAAATGTTTTAAAATACATTTTCGTTATATATTCTGAAAAGTTCACACCACATCGTATCTCATAAACTGTTTCAAATACAACATTTGTTTTTTTTTTAACATTTCAATTATGCCATTAAGACTATCTATATATATATATATATAATATAACTATAGTATATTGATTTTCAAATATATTCTGAAATATTTTTGAACTATTGTGTGTTGTGTAATGAAATGAATTCAAATTTTCTAATATACTTTGTTATTTATTGTCATAGTATATAGTACAAAGACATTAGAATAATAACATGTCAAACAATTAAATTAAGTTAATTATAATTATACATGTGTACTAATCATACTCACCGGTTATTAAAAGTTGTTCATGATGAGAAGGAATAATAGCTGATTCGGTACGATAAATGGAGATGCAAAGAAGAACCACAATGAACAGTACTTGACTCAATTTTGAAGAAGTTTTCTTTCCCATTTCTCTCTCACTCTTTGTTTACTAGTTTTGCTTTCTCTATCTCCATTTTGACTCGGGCCTTTTGAGTTTTTATAGGCTCAAAGATATTCAAAGGAAGATAAATTATACATAACAAATATGGTTAGTGTAAAACAGGCGAAATAACTGGAAGAAACGAATGAACAGTGATTTAAAAGTGTATAATAATTAGTAATGTACAAATCTTGTTTCTATTGGCTGAAATAATATTTAATTCCATGAAATAAATGCTTTAATTAGTTAAAATATACTTTTTAATTTTGATTGTTACTATATTTTTTAATTTTAAAAGAAAAAGACAAATGTATTTTACACAGGAAAACACATCAATGCGTTTGGCATTTTGATAAACGACATAAAATAAAAGAAACTAAATTTTAAAAACAACTGTAACGAGTCAATCACACATGTTTTCACGAACGGTGACCAAGTGCAATGTTTTATTAAGATAACGATGACCCTTTTGTTTTCCGATGGCATTTTTAACAAAGCGAATTTTAAAAATAAAATAATGAAGCCAAATATACTAGTCAACTAGTCAGTTGACGACAAGAAAACAAAAACAAAAAGTCAACTAGTCAAGTCTGTGAATTTTGTCGGTGTCTGTGGCCGCCTCGCAAAAATATCGAAGGTACACAGAACCGTATCCTCATGTCATGTTTTTATTTTTATTTTCGAAATATCAAATTGATGAAGATAAAGAGATATTCTTATTTTTGATAGTGTAAATTCTGCAACAATGGGTAGCCCAAAGCTTAGACTATATAAGTAATTTGAGTATGCATTTCTTTGAAATGAATTTTAATTTGTTTATATTAATTAATGGATGAATGAGAAAAAACACTTTTAATCGATAACTGTAGAAATGGTTTCTCTAACGTTTTGATAGCTACCATTGTATTGAATTTCACAATTTATCAGTCCATTATCGATATGTGGGATTCATATTCGCCATGCGGCCAGTTCGTTGTTACGGAAAACTCGAAAGATTTGTATTTAGTCCATATAGATCAATACAAGTTTTTTTTTTTTTTTTGACATCAAACAATACAAGGTTATTCTTAATGATTTGTCTACATCCACATAATATTGAAACATCAAGGTTATGAATCTTGAAATTATTCTACGCTAACCAAGTTTAGTTCTTTAAAATTTTTTTTATCAAAGAATCAATATCATCAGTTAGATAATCAAATCATCAGTTGTCATAAACTTCCTTTTATATAGCACATTTGTTATTAGCCTTTTATATATCACAATTATTATAAACTTGCTGAAGGACTGAGATCTCCGTAACTACTAGTGGAGACTCTGCATCATCCCAATTTGTCTAGAACCAACTAAAACAGAAGCAATGATATAAGTTCTAAACGGGATTTAACCTGAGTCTCTGCGTATTTACGTTATGATATTAAAATTGTCATCTTATCATTCGGCCATTTCCACTAGACAAGAAAAATATTTTTTATATCGAGAGGATTTGAATCCAAGACTTCCCAAATGCTTTGCACAAGGGTATCATTAGACTAAAGACGTCTCGGCTAAAAAGCATGACTTGAAATTGCGGAAAATAGACTTTTTATTCATATATTATAATTAGTACATTACATATTGTTGAAGCCTAGTAGCTTCGACAGCTATCGGAAAGATAATGCAGAAACGGAACTAGGGCTTGTTTATACCACCACCGGCTTGTCCACTGATTGATCCCCCAAAATCTATGTTATTATTGGTCTTATAGATACTCATCAACCTCCTCGATCCTGCAAAAAACAATAAATTGTGTGTGTGTGTAATCAATAAAAATAGGTGTGCAATGAAAAAAAATATCTTAAAAGGTAATATCACGACATTTAAAATTTTTAATTGAAAATAACTTAAATAATTTACATAAAAGATAATGGTGACTGTTACTTGATAGAACATATTAATATTTTGAAATGGTATGAATTCACAAACTCTAAATATTTTTGATGTTCTAAGACTCAAATAATGATAATATGTAAAAAAGGAATGAAAAAAATCTTATGTAAGTGGCTGCCTTGTACTATTAATAAAAGTTCAAATACTGTAGTGTGGTTTAAAAGATTTAAGAATATTTTAGCATCAAATTTCCGGATATTCAAAGTTATAGAATTGAATAATATGATTAATTTAAAAAAGCTTTAAAATTGGCATAACTATTCCATATATAAGATAATATATCCCACATGCTGACTTTTTTTTATAGTAAAAACCCCATGTAGTAAATTTATTAGTAGCCGTGCACATTAGCTTCCCCACTTCGAATTCATATGGTAATTGTAGTCCTGAAATTAGTTTGGATTTTTCGTCTATAAAACATGGTTAAATAACCAAAAAGATATGTAAGAGAAACACTAACCGATCATCGGGAGTGATTCCTGTTGAGAGGGAAGAGCACATTCCGTATGGGTTGGGACCAAAAGAACCACTAGAAGAAATAACACAAGTCCTAATTGTGAAGCACTCTTCTTTTCCATTTCTCTCTCTCTCTCGCTCTTTGATAATATATTGTTTGATTTGTTTATACGAATAACCTATTTATATCCCTATTTATAAGTCCCAGGAAATAACCAAAAACACCAAAAAAAAAATATTGAAGACTTTTGTATGTCGTGCCGACTAACCATTCATACGAGAAGTTATTGCCCGCAAATATTTCATTCAAAATTACTTAAATTTGGAACCATCTTTGAATCAGACGGTTATGAATATTGTGGATGTGTCAGAGAAAACAACTAGAGATGGTAAAAAGAATAACATTAAGACAAAAAAATATTTTGATTAGAAAGGAAAGGATGGTTAAATTATAGTTATGACCTTTGTTCTAAAAATTTCTGCGTTTCTGTGTAGACTGATTACTCTCTGTTTAGTCGTTAGGTCCACCCCATCCGTTTCGAATAATTATTAATTTTTAAAAAAAATCAGTAAATTGATTATTCTTCGTCTAACCCGATTAGTTTCCGCCTAACCCGATTAATCTCTGCCTAATTTTACATATTTCGATTATTTTTGGATTACAAGTATAAAAAAAATTCTTTTTGTTATTCAGACATTTAGATAAGGAGTTTGTGATGCTAAACAATAACTTAATTTCATAATCTTAATGAAAATCATAAAATTTTGGGGTTAATAATACATTTTTATGTATTTACTCCATCTTTGAAAACAATATAAAAATTAATTACAATAAAACTTCCATAAATTAATACTCGATAAATTAATAATCACAATAAAATAATAAATTTTTCCGGTCTCGAGTCGGATCAGTGTAAAAAATGAAGAAACTCGATAAGATAGTAAGATAATATTTTTTTTTGAAATCCCTATGTAAATATATGGTTCCAGTAATAGCATAAATTAATCATAAATATTATGGATATATATATATATATATATATATCTAAGACAATTTTGTAAATATAAATATATTGTTATTTGTTTATGAGATGTTTTAACATAAAAAATGTTTAATCAAATATCAAATACCAAATAGATTTATTAAGGTAAAATATCCTCGTCTAAAGCAAAAAAAAAAAGTAAACACTAAGAACAATAGAATAATAACAAAATACATATAGAATAGTAATAATAAAACATAAGAAAACTAAAATAAAAAATTAAAAGATTAAGGACTGAACTTTTTTATCTCTATAAATTAAATTTTTATTAATTTATTATTAATAATTATTAATTTATCGATTAATTAATATCTCTATAATATAATAAAATTTTAAAGTCCTAACATTGTTAATTAACAGAGGTTTTGCTGTATAATAGATTAACATGTTTTTAAAACATAAATTGGCCATAAAACTAGTTCTCGATTAATCCCTGTTTAATCTCCTATTTCCTTGTTAGGGGCTAGGTCCACCCCGAACGCCCGACTAGCGCCTACCAATATTTTGAACATGGGTTATGACTAATGAGCAGTGGTCGAATATTATAATTACTTATCAAAATTTTGAATTTGAAAAGTAATTTATAAAAGAGCAACTAAAAGAAATATAATTTTTAAAACAATAGACACCAAATTGTTTTTGAAAATTCAACTATTCGTTTGATAAAAATGCGGATATAAAGCATATATTTTCTCTTGTGGCTTATATACAATCGTTGCTTTTCAGCTTTAAAATTGAACTGGATATTTCTATTGTCTATTTCCGTATCTAAAATATCACTAGGCGTTCAGGATGGGCCTAGCGTCTACAAGAAAATCGGAGATTAAACGGAGATTAATCAGAGACTAGTTTTAGGGTTAATTAATTTATGTTTTAAAAACATGTTAATCCATTATAATTAAATTTTTATATAATATTGTTTTCAAAACTACAGCAAACACATAAAAATGTTTTCTTAACCCAAAATTTTATGATTTTCATTAAAATTATGAACATATGTTATTGTTTAACATTACAAATTCTCTATCTAGACGTTTGAGTAACAAAAATGTTGTTTTATACTTGCAATCCAAAAATAATCGAAATATGTAAAGATTAGGCAGAAATTAATTGGATAACTTATTTTTAAAGGGATTAAAGGCAGAGTCGTGCTTCACTTGTTGAATTAAGGGCAATTGCCCAAGGCCACATTTTATTCAATATTAGGTTTATGTATTTAGTTTAATATTATGTATTTGAGTTTTTTTGGGTTGAGAAATGAATGATATTAATATTATTTTTTGTCACAAGAGGTTGGATGGTTGAGTTATCATATTTATAGTGAGAAAGTTAGTTAAATTTTTTGATTATGTGAGTTTCAAGAATGATTTTATAGAAAATAGAAAGAAATTTGAGTTTAAAGTTTTTATACTATATATTTTTATTATTACTAGCTGATTGGTTTTATGACAAAGGCCACATTTTTTAATTTTGCCTTAAACCTCTATGAATCTAGGCACGGCACAGATTAAAGAGATTAGTCATTAATCGAGGTGGATGACGAGACTAGCTCCTAGACAAAGAATAATCAGATATAAACGGAAATTTTTAAAACAAGGGTCTATTTGAACCGAGTATATCTATTTTCCCTTCCATTTGCTTATTCGCTGGGTAATATATAATGCGTTTATATTTTCACCTGCCTTAAATTATTTTCACCTGCCCATTCGATTGCCAACATTCTTTTGGTTATTCGAAATGTTCTGAAAAAATAATTCTTTTAACCGTTTAGAACATTTCTTTACCATTCATTTGTTATCCATAAGAACTTACAAATTGCGTATTTACATATGCATAACTATTTGCAATATTAAAAATTAGTGTTGTCGACGTCGAACCATCTTTTTCATTGAAGTTTCAAACTTGTTGGACTTTCTAGGCAGAAATCGTTGAATTTTAGTTACATGAAACAAGAAAAACAAGTGGCGTTGAACTTTGAATTAAATTGACTTTGAATTTTGTTTGTAACACTTAAATATGTAGTCTAGTGCCGACGACTTCGAATATATATCGGTTTTTGCACATATACGTGGACAGCAAACATATTCACGTATTATCATCCAACCAAGTTATAGTGGTTTAGTGTTCCCGTTTAAGGTGTGAATTTTTTGTGGATCTAAGTGTTTCAAACTAAGATTTTTCTAAAGTGTTTTAGGAAATATCTACACCTCAAATTTTTTTTTTCAATCGTAAATGTTTTCAATAGCAAAGATCCAGATTTCTGTGGAATCTTCGATAAGAAATTCCTCAGTTATCATAAAAAATAAAAATATATCAACATCCAAACTAAATATCGACGTAACTACACATCTACTGGGCCAGTTGACTTCTAAACTTGGCCCAAATAGTTCACATAATGGAGAGTATTTAATGAGCCACCTTCACTAGACGGCTGCTATAGCGACGATCCATGGATTATTTTACGTTTTCAAAAACGCTTAAAATAAGGATACATCCAATATTATGCATTTTGTCACCATTTCAATTGTTTTTTTATACCATTTTAAAATTTTGGATTTTAGGATTAAAAGTACTAAGTTTATGCCACTTAAGATACTAAAGATATGAAAGTAAAACACCAAATATATTTTAATACCATTTAGGTTATAATATAGACTCAACAATTACAAACACTTAAAAATAGTCAAATTTCCAAACTATCCGACTCTATATATCCAAATAGGTGAACCTCGTGGTTTAGATGTTCATCAACCGTCTAATGCTTGTACATCACATTAAGAATTCAGTTCTAAAGAGCTCATTTTACAGACTATGGATGTAAGTTTATACGGGATTTTAGTGTGTTATACGTAGAAATTATCCATTAGTGATCTCGTTGTTATGCGTGAAACTATATATTAACTGTGGACGAGGTGTAAATTTATAAACTAAAAAAATTAGTTCAATTTTAATAAATTTTGGTTAAATTTATAAAATATATTTGGTTTTAACAAAATAATTAAGGATTTTTAGGCTATTTAGATATTTTGTTATTTTGGATATATAATTATAGCTAAATAACTAATGTTTTTTTTATATATATATATTGAGTATTTTCAGATATCTATTCGGTTTGGTTTGAATAATTCGGAAAAGAAAGTTTAAGATTCGTTCCGGCTATTAAAACTATTCAGTTTTTTTAAATTTCAGATTACTTTTTCGGTTACGAGTAATTTTTCCAGGCCTGATTAATACCATTCGATCCACTTCTTTCAAAACTATAATTTCTACCAAATGCAACTTCTAACATAGATTTAACTTGAAACTATTGACATTTATCATATTTAGAGAACCTTATTTAAAAACACTGAAAACTTACACTAACATAAAGTTATGCATTACTGAAACTTCTCAAAGCCATACATAAGACTGCATAAAATTAAATTTACATTTATATATTGTAGGGTATTAGAAGGAGTACTAGGGGGCGGCTACGGGGTTGCGGCCACCACCCTGTCCACTTTTTGAAGGTCCTGCTCTTATGCCCGCATTTGGAAGATAAATGCTCATGAGTCTCCTACCTATATTCAATAATTATATAAATATATATATATATATATATATATATTCAATTTTAAAAAAAAAAAAAAAAAATCATATGAAAGAAAACACTCTGTTAAAATGTATGCACGTAAAAAATAAAAATAAAATTACATGCATATAAATGTGTAATACCTTTTCCCTTGTCTTTTAATCCACGTACTTTTACTTTAAAACTAGCAGGTTTGGCCGATTGATATAGAATTCGTCCAGGTGAGTTTTCGTTTGTAAGTTCTGTTTTCCCGGTTTGATGAACCGAACCTTAAATTTCATATTTAGAATATTGTTACAAAAACTGTACGTGTTTATGTAGTAATTAGTGTACTGTACGTGTGTTGAAACACTAACCAGTGACTGAGAATGGAGCCGACTGGCTAAGGCAAGGGAAAACGCATAGCAGCAAAAGCAGAACGAGCACTTGACGTAATAGTGAAGCACACTTCTTTCCCATCTTTCTCTGTCTCTCTCTTATACTTGATTATTTGCTCTCTTTCTTTTGGTTCGTAGAGACATTTATTTATATATTCAAGTAGAGAGAAAAAGTGGAGTACCAAGAAGCCAAACCAAAGAGATAAAAAAAAAAAAAAAGCCAAACCAAAGAGATAAGAACACACACCAAATTTTTATTATTATTGGTTTCTTCGTCACTTATTTGAATAATTGACCTTCTCTTCGTGTATCTTAGTGCATATCTTATATTTTAAAGTTTGGTGACCATTCCAAGTTTGACTCTTTTTGTTTATATGGTATCTAAATTTTCAAAATTGGTTGTTGGACTTTTTATAACAAGATTCAAGAGTTCGGACTTGAGTTATATTTCTTCACAAATTTTAATATTATTTAAAAAAATTGAAGATTTATTTTGTCACAAATTATTATTTTTGTGATCGTCTTTGTAATTCAAACCCACTTTTTGGAGAAGTTTTAAATTTATGTTATTTGGGTTTTTGGCTGAAATATAAAATTTATTAATCAACAAAGAAAAAGTTAATTACAATTCTTAAAGAAAAGAGATCTAAACTGTTAAATCCGAGCATTACTGAAAGTGAAAACAGAGCCTCGTGAAGGCGTTTCTTTTGGAGATCCAACCAGCATATATATTCTCCTGATTACACAGTACACACAACTGAATGGTTAACTTATGTTTGATTATTTTCATAATTATTTTAATTTAATTTAATTTATCAAAGGTTTTTATTTATTTCATTATTCAGTACGCCATATAAATGTTACCAATTGGAAATATTTTTGAACCACTTCTTACTACGTAAACCACTACAGTGTTTTCCTATATTTTATTTTCTTTTTGTGAAAGTCAATGTTTTACTATTTTAACCGCTTTTTCAAATTTCTTTTTTATATAACCTCTGAAGAACTCGTAACTGTTATAAAACATCTTATGGACTCATTAACCGACCCATTAGGTTTTACTCTTTTCTATTGTACCCTGACATCTATATATATTGTTCCAGAGATCATTAATAAAAAATAAGTTTACAACACTTTATCAGCACGAGGCTCTAACCAACTGAGCCCTAGCCGCCGCTTCTTCTCCTCCTCCGAGCCCTAGCCGCCGCTTCTTCTCCTACCTTGAGTCGATTTGAAAACCGAGGTCTTTAGCTCCCTGTTCCTTTTTCCAGTCAGAACCAAAAAGGCGTGATCAAAGGTAAAATCATCACCCTAATGATCGAAACCGTCTTCATTTACGTTAGATCACGATTTTGTTTTGTAAAATCATGATTTTGTTTTGTAAAATCATGCAAAATCACGTTACTGTTCATCGTTACTGTTCATCGTTACTGTTATGAATCCCATAATCCAAATACCATAGATTCATAATCCCTGAATGAAATTAATTATATATGTTTCAGATGTCGAACATTCAAAAGGTTGAATTCGAGGCACTCAATGTCTCAGGAGATAACTATCTCCAGTGGGCCCTTGACACTAAAATTTTCCTCAACTCCAAAGGCCTAGGTGAATGCATCATCGATGATAACACCGCATCTCTCAAAGATCGGTTCCAGGCGATATTTCATATCCGCCATCACCTGGCCGAGAGCCTCAAAAATCAATATCTCACGATTGAGAATCCACTCGACCTTTGGGTGGCACTGAAAAAGAGGTATGACCATCAGAAAACGGTCCTATTGCCCCAAGCCAAGTTCGATTGGAAGAACCTACGGTTCCAAGATTTCAAATCCGTGGACGCCTACAACTCCGAACTCTTTCGGATTGTTTCACTCATGAAACTCTGTGGCGAAGAAGTGTCTGATCATGATCTTCTTGAGAAGACATTGTCAACCTTCAACACTCAGAATATTGTGCTTCAGCAACAATACGTGGAATGAAACACACGGCATATGAGGATTTGATCTCTTGCTTACTCCTAGCGGAGAAAAACAATCAGTTGTTGATGAAGAATAGTGCTCAAAGGGCCCCGGGATCAGCCCCACTCCCAGAAGGAGCCAATAGAGAATCCAACTACGTCAAGCGTGACAGATCCTCTGATCGTGGCCGTGACGTGACAACGGACGTGGGAAGCGTGGCAATGGACGTGGAATTCGAACCAAGGCAACCGACCTAACCTCAGTTACACGGTAAAGGTCGTGGGATCTCCAAACCGACCCAATGCAACCAACTCGACCAATCCATCCCCTTGCCACCGATGCGGGATGTCAAATCATTGGTCCAAGAACTGTCGCATCCCCAAGTTCCTTTGTGAGCTCTATCAGAAAGCACGGGAAGGCTAATTCTGAAGCTAATCTGGTCCACCAAGATTATGAAGGTGACTTCAAGGATGAGAAGGTTGATCCCATGGATTACCAAACCTCCGACCTACTCGATTAATCTCGACATCTGAACAATTCGATTTATTCTTGATTTTATTTTTCATTTGGGATTTGTTTTATTTAGATTTGATTTACATTTCAGAAACTTATGTCTTTTTATTTCATTTATGAATTTATTATGGTTTATTAAATTTAAATCATACCTCTTGTTTAATGAAGATATGCATGAGAACATGGATATCATTGTGGTGGATAGTGGATCCAGCCACCACATATTAAAAGACAAGACCTATTTCATAAATCTCATA
Organism: Crucihimalaya himalaica; assembly: GCA_004349715.1. Classification (NCBI taxonomy): domain Eukaryota; kingdom Viridiplantae; phylum Streptophyta; class Magnoliopsida; order Brassicales; family Brassicaceae; genus Crucihimalaya; species Crucihimalaya himalaica. Next base: position 811,740 of record SMJT01000035.1, on the reverse strand, counting down.
AAAAAAACCGCAAACATTAGCACCATAGCGGGTACCTCGAGCCTAATAGAGGGCCACGACCAAGCCCATGTTTTGTGTATCAAACGGCACACATCTAGAAATACTAAGTGTGTATACTCACCCATTTCAAAGAGAAATCTTTTGAGATTCAAAGACATAAGACTAAATGGTTTCCACAATCGAAACCCAGGGTGAAGGGAACAAAGAATCATTACTGATCACTAAAGTCTCACACGGCCATAAACAAGTTCTTGAGACTATACCTGCCCTTTACTATGCTAAGGTCAGTATGATTGAGGCTAATGCTGCTATCAAAGCACGATTTAAAGATTACACTATTTGGCACGACCGGCTTGGTCATCCCGGTACGAACATGATGCGTAAATTAATTCAAAATTCTAAAGGGCACACCCTTAAAGAAAACCGAGTCTTTCCCTCAACACCTCATGTGCACAGCTTGCTCACAAGGAAGTTGATCACTCGGAATTCAACCAGGTCAAATTGTCCAAAGAAACCTTGAATTTTTCTGGAACGAGTGCAAGGAGACATATGTGGACCGATCCACCCACCGTGTGGGACGTTTCGGTACTTCATGGTTCTAATTGACGCAGCAACACCGCTGGTCGCATGTCTGTCTATTGTCTTCTGGAACCAAGCATTTGCTAGGTTATTGGCCCTAATCATCAGGTTGCGAGCCCACTTTCCAGATTTCCACTTAAGACTATAACGTCTTGATAATGCTGCTGTGAATTTACTCCCAAGCGTTTAATGAATACTGTATGGCCATAGGGTAAGTGTAAAACATCCCGTGGCACATGTCCATACACAGAATGGATTAGCTGAATCATTCATTAAACGAATTCAATGGATTGCTCGACCATTACTTATGAGGTCCAGCTCCCGGTCTCAGCTTGGGACATGCAGTCTTACATCTGTTGAACTAATACGCATCCGGCCATCTAGTGAGCATAGATATTCACCATCCCAACTGCTAACGGGTCATGAGCCAGACATCTCCCATATTAAGACATTTGGGTGTTCAGTCTATGTACCCATTGCACCACCACAGAGAAACTAAAATGGGACCTCAAAGGAGGATGGGAATATATGTTGGTTTTTGATTCTCCCACCATTATCAAATATCTCGAGCCGACCACAGAGAGACCTATTTAAGGCCAGATATGCGGATTGCCGATTTGATGAATCGGTATACCTGTCTTAGGTGGAGAGACACACAAGCTGGTAAAGGAACTTTCATGGAATCAAACATCCTCACAATTGGCAAGATCCTTGGACTCTAGAATGTGATTCAGAGGTCCAAAAGATTATACACTTACAAAAACTAGCTAATCAATTGCCAGATTCCTTTGCTGACCCGGGACAGAGTAACTAAATCGTACATACCAGCTTGTAATGCACCAAGTACGAATAGATGTTCAAAAGGGACAGACTCAAGTTGCTACAAAATCTGCATCACATAATAAACGTGGCAGGACCATTAGGTTCCAAAGATAAGAATCCCCGAAAAACAAAGAAAGGTGCAACGGTTGAAAACGGGATTCCTGAAATAACAGACATAGCCGCGACTGAGATTCACCCTAGTGAACCGATACAAAAGGTTTGGGACGCCAAATCTCAAGGTTCCGAAGGATCAATAATAATGAAATCTCTATCAATTATAGCATGTCTAGAACTCAATGGAACAGAAAAGATGTCGACAATATGCAATCTTTGCATACAAGGTAGCACTTGAGGTTGCGCACACGCAAGAGGATCTAAAACCCATGTCTATAATTGAGTGCACTCGTAGATCAGACTGGCTAAAATGGAAAGAAGCCATAAACATGGAGTTAAACACTCTAAAGAAAAAGGAATGGTTTGGTCCGATCATTAAGGACACCATTCGATACTAAAACCAGTGGGCCACAAATGGGTCTTTGTGCGTAAAAGAAACGAACTCGGTGAAGTCGTTAGATACAAGGCACGGCTTGTAGCACAAGGATTCTCACAGAGACCTGGAATGGATTATGAAGAGACTTATTCTCCTGTGGTGGATGCAACTACTTTTTGATTCCTCATAAGTCTGGCTGTAAGAGAAAACTTAGATTTGCGGTTAATGGATGTTGTAACCGCATATCTCTATGGACCACTGGACAATGAAATCTATATGAGATTACCAGATGGCATCGAGATTAAAGATAAGCATGCATCTCGAGATCACCACTGCATTAGGCTGAACAATCCTTATATGGACTGAAAACAAGCGGACGTATGTGGTATAACCGGCTAAGCGAATATTTCATCAGAGAAGGCTACAAAAATGATCCGATCAGTCCATATATCTTTATCAAAAAAATACGAAAACAAAGGATTTGTGATCATAGCAGTATACGTGGTGATTTAAACATTCTCGGAACATCTGGTGAAATCGCCCAAACAGTTAGAATGCTTAAAAGCAGAATTTGAAATGAAAGACCTGGGCAAAACTAAATTCGTTTTGGGCTACAACTGAGTACATCAAAGATGGAATCCTTGTGCATTAATCGACATACATTGAAAAAATACTCAAGAGATTCAATATGGACCAGGTCCACCCATTGACCAAGCCCAATGGTTGTGAGGAGCCTAGGATTGGACAGTGATCCATTCGGTTCCAAAGAAGGATGATGAAGAAGTTCTCGGTCCTGAAATGCCATACCTCAGTGCCACAGGAGCATTAATGTACTGGCTAGTCACACTAGACCAGACATCTGTTTTGCCGTTAGTCTCCTAGCTCGTTTTAAGCTCATGTCCAACTAAAAGGCACTGGAATGGTATCAAACACATCCTAAGGTACCTACAAGGAACTAAGGACTTAGGATTGTTTTACACTAACAACAAACAAGGATGAGCTAGTTGGTTTTGCTGGATGCAGGATATCTATCGGACCGCATTGTGCCAGGTCTCAGAACTGCTATGTTTTCACGCATGGAGGAACAGCTATCTCTTGGAGATCTATGAAGCAGACAATCGCTGCCACCTCATCTAACCATGCGGAAATCTTGGCCATTCACGAAGCTAGCAGAGAGTGTGTTTGGCTGCGATCCATGACCCAGCACATCCGATCAGATTGTGGTATGGACGAAGATAAAGAGCCTACGGTGATGTTTGAAGACAATGCGGCTTGTATTGCTCAGCTCAAGGACGGTTACATCAAAGGGGATCGGACGAACCGTTTAAGAATAAAAATTTTCAGATATTTTACGGTTTTTCAACTTCTGTTCTGACAGGAACCAAACCGGAACCTAACTAAAATTTTTACCCAACAAATCTAAATCTCTACACATGGAATACCTGAAATCGATAGGTTCCTACACGAAACCGATTGGTTCCTATCCGGAGCCAAACCGAATACCCGTTTGCGTAGAGCTAATGCTACACATCGTCGTTCATGTTTTTTAGATATGCGTAATGATATTTTAAATACTTTTCTCTAGATCTTCCAAGGCGCTAAACATATTCAATAGAGAATATTATTTATTGATAGTTGATACATTTCATAATTTCACTAATAATAGACATAGGACGTAATCACCAATATGGTTAACTGATCTAAATCTGCCACACTTATATAGCTGTTGTACATAATAGAACAGAGGGGAGTACGTGATTGTTTTAACTGCATGCATCAATGTTATGTACATGTATTAGCTTGGTAAAGACTTTTTGGCAAAATGTTTTTGCAGAATCACAAAATAAAAGCGCGTCAAATGGAAATGTCTAGGCATTGGACGGTAGGCCCACGGCCCCAGACTCTCAGTACTACAATTAGTATCAAACGATGCTTCATTTTCTTATCTATATAAATAGCTCTGGTCTTGTAATGAAATTTTGATAGAGTGGAAAACTTAGCTTAATGACTACAAAAACGTCAAATTTCGTTTCTCTTCTTCTGACTTTTTTTATTCTGCTCTTATTAGTCTCATCTCAAGTTGGGGTCACCGAGGCCAAACGTCTGCAACGTAAGTGTTTACACGCATAAGGTCTCGCGTTTTCTTTCTTTTCTAAATCAGTATTCTCATGCATCTGTATGTATCTAGGGTTTTGATTAAAGAAAAAGCATAATTATATATTAAAATACTCAGGTCATCTCCGATAACCCTCATACTGAGGGTGGCTTATCCTAATTTCTTGAAACTTGATTGGACGACTGAATTTAAAAGAAGAAAACCAATTAATGTCTTAAAAGTACATGCTTTGAAGAACTTGTACATAATAGAATAGGCCTCGGCATAATAGCTAAACCCAAACCGAAAAATCCTACCCAAACTCGAATCCAGAACTTTTAAATATCTGAATGGATACTAAACTTTAAAACTCAAAAACCCAAATCCAACAATTCGAATGAGTATCCAACTATGCCTGAAATATTCGGTTTTTCATGTGTATTTGCGTGTTTCATTTACGTTTGCGTAGATTCGAGTAAAAATATTCGGATTTTTAGGTATTTTCGAATAATTTTATAGATTCGGATACAAAAATTTCGATTTTTACTTAGTTGGGTAAACCCGATCTAAATCCGAACCGAAAATATAAAATACCCAAATGGGTTCTAAACACCTAAAAAAAACGCAAAAAAACCGAAAAACTCAAACCAAACCCGGACGACCAAGACTAAGAAGATCGTTATTATTGAGTAGTGTGTCATGTATAGCAAATAGTATTAAGTTGGTAAAAAACAATTTACAATACAATTAATCTCTTTTATTGAGTAGTGTGTCATGTATATCAAATAGTATTAATTCGTTCTTTTTTTGGTAAAACAATCTTTACACCCACATAACCGGCAATCGTATGCATACATATATATTGATACATCATATTCGTAATCACATCCATATTATTTAAAGAAACTAATGATCTATATTTTTAGAAGGGAACAAACTGCGCTTGGATTACGTTCCTCTTCCACCTCCTCCCCCTCCCCCCTTCCCAAAACCCCCCACCTTCAAGCCACCCTCTAAATCGCAGAGAGATAAAGGCCCATAAGCCAAACTCATCTCCGGAAGTGACGGATTAGAGGTCAAAGAGAGTGAGTAAGAAGAACTGTCAAGATTATTATCAAATAGTAGTTAAAAGAACAATGGTGAAGACAGTCTTATAGTAGCTGGACTTTACAGATAATGTCGGAGTTTTAAATCATGTATAAGTATTTGGCTACTAATATACCTATGTAGTACGTTAAATAATAAATCTTTGTCAAATTATTATTTTTTTCTTTTTTCTCGTTTTCGTGTAGAATAACATACAAAGACACAATACCAAAATTTGAACACGCGTTGTGATACGGCCGGCGACACTTGTACAAATTATTTGGCAATAAGCCCCAACCATTTAGGTTTTTGATTACATATTCAAAATATTAATTTTATATATTGTTAATGTTAATTATTATGACTATAATCATGAAACTTATAACTATATTTGTGTAATAATTTTAAAATCATATTTTTTTGACATTATAATTTATATGTTATTCATTAATATGAAGACCTACAATATTATAAGATGAAATGACAGGAAAAGAGCCAATTCCTACATAAACTATAATATTTTGTGATGATACGTACACAAACTTATCAACTACGCCAAATTACAAACTATGCTAACATATCATTATTCCTAAACAACCTATTAAAATATGACCAAAAACTACATTTATATATGCCACACAATATTAAGAAATAAAATAAATTAAAACAAGAAAATACTGTTGTGCTTATATATATATATAATTTTTTTTTTGAAATGTTAAATTGATTAATCAACAAAAAAAATATTTACAAGAGTTTAGCCAGAACTGACTTCTAGTACAATTTTAGATATGCGAACCAGTTGGCAGAACTCGGCAAAGCAAAAGGACGTTTTAATAAGTTTCTCCAATAACAGAAGATGGCGACGTTGGGTTAGCATAAACAACTAAACAAGTACGGAAAGTTTTAAAATACAAATACTATTTCTTCGATGAAGGCTTTGAATTGTTAGGAGAAGTGAATCTATCACAGTGGTGGGAACAATATGAAAGCAGACGCAACTCATAGACAACATGATATGATTATGAATCTTAATTGATGATGGATTGATAATTTATCTATTTTGTTTAGGGCTAGCTAAACGATGATAAATTCTTTTACGTAAGATGTGCTTATGACTAAATTTGGTTTGACCATTCAAAATCTAAATCTTTCAGATTTCTACCAAAAAAAAAAAAAATCTAAATCATTCAGATCATATATTCGAAAAGTGTTCGGTAAAATGTTTATGGTTATTTTTAATGGATTTGTTATTCTCTAACCAATGAGAATTAATGTTAGAGTGTTTACTTAATTGTAATGCTCACTGATTATCTGATTAGCAAATGGGAGTTTTCCTTTAGTAAAGAATTTCATGTTCAAGAATTATGCTAAGTAAGTGTTCTTGCATTATAAATTGGCTGTTTAATTATCTTTAACAATTGCCTAATATCTCTGATCTAAATAGACATGTCAAGCGGGCCAGCCGGGCTCGAAACCCATAAAACCCTCACATATTCAAGCCTTAACAAGGTTATAGGGTTTTTTTCCAGGGAATTTTTGACCTTTTCTTTCGAAAAAAAACAAACATATGAGTTTATTTCATATCTTCCAAAATAATGAGTTTATGAAACGAGTCGATCAAAATTTAAACTACAATTAATATTCATTAAATCAACTTAATTTAAAAGCAAATATTTAAAATCAACACTTATATCAAATAAAATATGAAATAAAAATAATTCAAATTAGGTAGAAGAACCAATATTTTAATCTGTTTCGATGTTCCGCTAAGTTTTCTACTATTTCAATGCCTTCTAAATCCATCTTCTCATCAAGATCTACATATAAAAGTAAAATTTTATTTTTGTTGAATTTTGACATATAAAAATTATATAAAATATCATAAATAAAGTTTTTAAAAATATTAACTAAATATAAACACTAAGATTAGGGTTTTCAACTCTATTTACAATAAATATTTAAACAAATCTCCCTACTAAGCTAAAATATCATCAAAAACATTATTTTAAGGGCTTTCTGGGCCGGCCCGAACCCGACCAGACTAAGCCCAGAAAATCTTTTAGTCCGAATGGGTTAGCCAGAAAAACCCAGTTTTTTTTTAACTTATATATATTTAAACCTGAACCCGATGTCTTTTAGGGTTGGGCCAAGCCAGCCCACGGGCTTTGGCCCTAATTGACATGTCTAGATCGAATGACTTCCCTAATTGCTTATCTTGTTTGCCGCTTAGTTACTTATTAGCTTAGTTTGATTATAGTTAGTGATATTAGTGATATTTGCATAATTTTAATGTCATTTTCTTTATCTTTAAGTTCATTTCTTCTTTAGTTTTAATACTTTTACATTAGTTTTGGTCTTTCGTGTTCATGGTCTTACATATTAGGATTTTAGGCATATTACATGCATCTTGCATTGGTTTTGGTGCCTTTTACTAGGTGAAATGGAGATTGGAGGCTTTGATGGAGACTTTCATGCAAAGAAGAAAAATGATAATGCAGAATCAGTCTGAAAGACCTCAAATATCGACTCGGATGAAGGTCTTTCAATAGGAATCATCTTCAGGGATCTTCATAAAAGTTATAAGAAATTGAGTTAGCTTTCCAATGGAAGTTATTTCATGCCAATCCGAGCTACATAGAAATAGTTATGAATGATTTGGTTGAGTCATATCAATCTGACGCGTAAAAGAAGCTAATCCAAAATTTCCAGAGATCCTACCAAGCTGCTGTAGCGGGTTTCGACTGGCCGCTAGGAGCTTCATAGAACCCAGTTTTACCGGATCAAGACCCTATTTGTCCCGGTTTGACCGGGTTCGCCCCATTTCACTATATAACCCATTTTTACCTAATTTGTTGCATCTTATGCTTAGTTTTTGAACTCTCTTGACTCTTTTGAATATTCTATGAATATTAGTGTTTCTATGCAATTTAATTGAGTTTTCTTTTAGATTTCTTGCTTACATTCTTCTATCATTATGATTATGTAAATAAACAACATGGGTCTTTGTGTTTTCATCATGTCTAGTGAGTAGTCTACTTAGGACCTTTGGGTTTAGTAGACTAGGGTGATTAGGAGTTGATTCAAGATGTTTAAGACTTAATGTTTATAGATACTTACTCTCTAGGTCGTTTTAGAGCTAGATTAGCCTTGATCAAGCTAAGACTAGACGTTAGAAATTCTCATGCCGGAAGGTGTTAGATGAAATTTCTGAGAGAATTTAGAGAGTGCCTAGTGTACCTAGCCTATGAGAATTTATGATTAGGGTGCTAAGTGGTTAGTTAAGCCTGAAATTAATGCATATTAGTCTTGTAATTATGAATGAGAATATTTGTTAATTACTTGATTAGTATAGGATTAGAATCATGGAAGTGGTCTAGTTTACATTTGTGACCTAAGACAAAAGGATTAGCATTGTTAGATTAATAGAGCATTTTGGATTGATTAGTAGTCACCCGAATCGAATCTAATCCCAAGGACTTGCTTTTTATATTATTATTGTTCAAGAATTGTTTAGTTCTTGTTTAGTATGTTTTCGCTTCTTTTGAGTTCGAGTTTGATTAGTCTTTAATATTGCTTATCTATTGCTTTCGTTAGTCTCATTTCTTAGTTTTATTTTGGTCCTTGCTTAGTTATAGTTTGCTTTGCTTCTTGTTTTTTTTTGCTTAATTTGAGTAGTTTGTTAGTGAATCAAAACCCCAAAACGAATTTAGCTTATATTAAGTGAATTTCGTGTATTTCTAATGAGTTAATGGTTTGTTGCCAGTGAATTCGATCCTAAAGTGTTATAATGATATTCCATTTGATCATGGTAGAGTACACATTAGGTTTAATTAATTGATCAGTTAGTCTCTTTGATTGCTTATCAACTTGTTTCTTTGTCTTTGGGTTTATTTTTTATTTCGTTTACAAAACCATTAACAGTTTAGCCCTTATCGTTTAAGTGCATACTCGATGTGTAATCCCTAGGTGTTTTTTTTTGGGATCCAATCCCATTTCAATTACTGTAAAGAGCAATTCACCGTGCAATTGCATATTTATTTCGGGTGATAAAACTCGATTTTGTCATAAATAATGGCTCGACCAAAAATTTGCACAAACAAAACTAAATAAAAAACATGTTGGTAAGAAAATTAGACGATAAGATATAAAAAGTTCATAGATTTAACTAATAAGAAAATATGTAAATAAGTGTTCTTAATATATTTATTTAATTATTTTTTAATTGGAATTATAATTTAGTTATTGTCAAATTATAGTTTTTATACATGAATTATTGTATGTACATCTCCTTCAGTCTTATTTTATAAGATACTTTAGCTAAAAAACACGTTTATTAAATTTTTAAAAACAATATCATTTACTAATTGTATTTAAAAAAATTCAACTAATTATAAAAAATAATACATAATATAAGTGATCACAAATATGATATGGGGTTTTTAAAGAAAATATTAATAGAAAATAATTGCATTTCTCCTATATTTTAATTATTTTAAAATTTTCAATATCATATATACAAACTTAACATTGAATCACTAAAAATATTTGAAAATAATTATTAACAAAATATTATTAGAAAATATATGTAGCATAGAACAAATTTTTTCTCGTCTAAAGGATCTATTCTAGGACATAAATTTGTCGAATTCACTGTATATTTGAACTGAAATTAGCGTGTCAAGCTCTTACAAGTAAATATTAAAGTTTGAAACTCTCCGGATATGAGATTAATGGTGAGAAGCAAGATTTGAAGTGATACAAAACTGTAGAGGATACAATTTTAGGAATGGACCGAAGATGTTGTTGTTTAGAAAGACAAAAATTTGTAGTAAAGATAAAGAAGACAACGACTCAGAGATCACACTAGTTAAATTGTTGTAAGAAAGTCGAAGATTTTGTAATAACTGACAAACATCTCCGAGCTGCAGTACAATTCAATATGTAAGTCGATTATGTGAAAAATTCAAAAACTGATTTAAGAGAGATAGCTTTTAAAGAGATTGATGTCGGAGATGTTTGGATTATAAAAATAATAATGTGTGCTGTATTTGTTCCGTATTTTTGTTTTTATACAAAAATAATATTTTTTATAAAAATATAATATATTAAATCAATAAATAAATAATAAATAATCTAAACAAAATTTCACATCATAATACGGATATTTTTATTTATTATAACAGCTGATTTATTATAATTCAATCAATGCTAGAATTACAGAAATCATTATGTAAAACTTCAGACCAGAAGGTATGCAGCGCGTTTTCTTTTTATAGTGCAGGTATCTATTTAGTACATTAAACTTTTACATAGAAACCTATAAATAAATTTAATAAAATAAACAGATAGAATATCCTAATATATCCTATAAAACGGAGTAGATAGAGTATAAGTTTCTGTTTTGTAAAGACTTTTGGCAGTTTCATAAAATGAAAACGCGTTGATTGGATATATTCGTCGGCCAGTAGGCCCAGTACTACAGTTTGTATCTAACGATGCTTCATTTTCTTGTCTATCTATGTATGTGTGTGTAGGCTTATAAGTGTGTGTCTTGTAATGGAGTTTAATAGAGTCAGACATAGTCTAGCATTTATCTCAATGGCCGCAACGACATCAAATTTAGTTCCTCTTCTTCCTCTTTATTTATTCTGCTCTTATTTATCTCATCTCAAGTTGGAGTCGCCCAGGCCAAACGTCTCCAACGTAAGTATCTACCAGCATTATTTACACTATTTGTCTTGCTTTTTTTGACCATCAGTATTCTCGGCTTATGTATATAAAAAAAGCTTAACAAAATTTCATTACAATTTTTTATATAATTAAGTTCTACTTTCCCGACACTCGTTTATTTTTTTCCACCTTCTAACTTTTCTTTTTCTTATATAGAATTTCTAACCTACGTAATCGGCAATCTCATGGTTTTATTTATTATTATTTTTTTTTTTAAAAACTATGAGATTAGGGCCAGCTTTTAATAATTTTATCTATACAAACTGTCATTCGACCCTATGGCCTTTTGAATTAATCCGGTGTACATTTTTGGTCGAGCTACCTGCAAGTGTAATTTACATGAATCCTAAGATCGATTAAGCAACATGATTAATCACATGACAAAATTACAAAGGAGAGTTAGTGGAGTACCTCCATTCATTGTAGTCGAGATTTCTTGATGAACGGTTTCCTGAAGTCCTAATCTTTTAGTTAAGGAGATTATGTTTCTCTTTCCTTGCCTATGAACTATTCTCTATGCGTTGTCTTTCTGAGATTCTTTTCGGGATGCATTTATGATGGACTAAAGACATATATTTTTAGGCGGAGAGAGGACCTAAATCCTCTTTAGGGTTTCCATAAGATTTAATCTCAACCGTCCATCAAATTAGAGATTGATTATGAAAAACTCTTTTATTATCAATTTATTTGGTTACCAAATATATTAAGGAATAACATTATTCCAATAGAAAACGAGTAACTATAAGACCACATAATAGGAAAAAGAATTATTCCTTACAGTCTCCCACTTGTTCTTTAGTAAAACCCATTAATGTTTTCTTTTTTGGAATCATAAGGTTGTCATAATATGTTATAACTTGATTTCTTTTATTTGGTCATCATAAGTGTCTTGGCTAATCTAGTAATCAATTGGAGTCATGGCGGTCGCACATCATTCTGCAACATGATCCCTTCCATATACTACGTAACTGACTACTTTCATAGTTAAACCATAACATAAGTAAGAGTTATCATAATGGTCCCTTTAATGTCTTTAAATAAAGACTCATTCTGCTATCATATATCCAACAACAATAATGTGTGTGCACATTGGAAAAGAGAATATAAAAGATGTAAAAAACTCAAATAAATGTCAAATATAGGCTAATCAAAAAACAAATAACATAATTAGGAACTATCCTCAAGACCCATACTTTCAGCATGCTTTTTGAAATTCTTGGGAGGAAGCCCTTTCGTGAATATGTCTGCAATCATAAGTTCAGTGCCTATGTGTTCAATGACAATCTTTTCTCTTTTGACATCTTGCTTTAGTGATAGATATTTAAGTTCCATATGCTTGTCTCCCTTAGATATCTTATCATGCTTAGAGAAGAAGATTGCAGCTTGATTGTCACAGTAAAGAGTTAGAGGCTTGTCAACAAAACTTAATGCTCCAAACTCAGAGATGAAGTTCCGCAACCATGCTCCTTGAATAGAAGACTCATAACATGCCACATACTCAGCCTCCATAGTGGATGTGTAAATTAACTGCGGCTTTTGGATTTTCCCTGAGATTGCACCTCCAGAAAGGAGATACACATAGCCTAGAGTGAAATGTCTTGAATCATGACATCCACCAAAATCTGAATCCAAAAATGCAACCATTTGTGCATGTGTCGATTTTCTATACGTGAGCATGTAATTTCTTGTTCCCTTTAGGTATCTCAAAACTTTCTTTGCAGCTTGCCAATGAGCGAGTCCTGGGTTACTCTGAAATCTACCCAACATGCCAAGTGCATGACTAATATTAGGTCTGGTGCAAACCTGTGCATACATTAAACTTTCCACCAGAGATGCATAAGGATAATTTTTCATTTCTTGATGTTCCATTTCATTCTGCGGACATTATGAAAGATTAAGCTTGTCCCCTTTCTGCATAGGAACAATGCTAGAAGAACATGTCATCATGCCAAATCTCTCAAGAATTTTATCAATATATGCTTTCTGAGACAACCCTAAAATTCTAAGTGATCTATCACGGAATATTTCAATTCCTATCACATAGGAAGCCTCACCCATATCTTTCATTTCGAAGTTCTTTGAGAGATAACTTTTAGTCTCATGTAATGGACCAAGATCACTGCTGGCCAGTAAGATATCATCAACATACAGAACTAAAAATATGAACTTACTCCCACTGATCCTGAAGTAAATACATGGATCAACAATGTTTTCTTTGAAACCGAATTCTGTAATGGTTTCATGAAACTTTAGATACCATTGCCTCGAAGCTTGTTTTAGTCCATATATTGATTTCTTAATTTGCAGACCATGTCTTCATGTCCTTCAATTGCAAGTCTCCATTAAGAAAGACAGTTTTCACATCCATTTGATGCAGCTCGAGATCATACTCAGCTACTAACGCCATGATAATTCTAAGAGAGTCTTTCCTTGACACTAGGGAAAAGGTCTCATTATAATCGATGCCTTCTTTCTGATTAAAACCTTTGGCTACAAGTCTGGCTTTATATCGTTCCACATTGCCATTACATTCGAGTTTGGTCTTAAAGATCTACTTACACCCGACTGCTTTGTGTCTTTTTGGCAATGGAACAATGTCCCAAACTTCATTATTAACCATTGAGTCTATTTCATCTTTACTGGCATCAATCCATTTATCATAATTAACATCTTTAATGGCTTGTGAATAAAGGCATCTCCAACCCCACTCTAAATCCTACACCAAACTCTATTTTAGAGTAAAATCTGCTCTAATCCCACTTTATTTTCAATACAAAAATAGTGTAAACCTATTTTTTACTCTAAATATAGAGTAATCTTATTTTCCACATTATTTTAGAGTTAAACTTTTTTATTTATAAACTAATCCCTATAATTTTAAGTTATTTTATTTCAGAGCTATAATAATTTATTTAACAAACAAAATTTCAAAATCTTTTAATATCTTTTTTGATATAAAATACAATGACATAAAACCATAAACTGATAACAAATAATAATAAAAAACCATTAAAAAACTGAAATTAAAATACATAATATAAATGTAAAACAACAACAATTACTGATTTAATGAGTTAATAATCCAGTATATCGCTTCCGGATCTATCCAAATTATTAAAATACTGTCCAAACGAATCAGGTTGAGGCGGATCTTGTTGATATTGTTGTTGTTCGACCCTTTTTCGATAAATCCTTGTTTGTTCACTTTGAACATATGCACGAAGATTTGGATCCGGTATCGAGTTCAAGTCTTGGAAAAAAAATTTGTTTTCTTCTTTAAATTATTTCAATTCGTAGTTCTTACTTTGAATTTCCAAATGGTGTTGTCTTTGTGCATTTGTCTTCTTTAATTGCTCCAAAAATAGCTTATTTCCTTCCTTTCCAAAAATAATTTATTTTTGTTTTGTTATTTCTATGGTTAATTTTAAATATTTTCATAATTTTAGAAGATTTGAAAGAAAAAAAAATCAATGGGTTAATTTTAAAGTTTTATAAATAAAGTGTGATATTTAACAATAAGTAACAAAATAAAAAATAAGAATATACTTAGAATATTCTTTTTAGAGTAGAAAATAGAGTAATACATTGGAGAGAAATCCAACTCTATTTTAGAGTTACTCTATTTAAGAGTAAAAAATAGTGCAATACATTGGAGATGCTCTAAGAAACCGGATCTTTAATATTCAATTCTCCAGATTCTACTTGATAAAGCACATTGTCATCGGAAATAGCGGATCTCCTTTGACGAGTAGACCTTCTTAATGCTGGTTCCTCTTGTGTTTCATTATCATTATTGGCTATGTTCTCTTCTTGGAGTGGATGATCATTCACTGGATTTTCCTCATTGTTTAACGGTTCAACAATATGAGGAATCCTAGTAACATTCGGAACTGAGGGCAAAGAAATATTCACCCTAATTTTCTGAATGACCACATCTTGAACTTTATCACTTCCACTAATCTCGCCATTCTCATAGAATCTAGCATTACTGGTTTCTACTATTCTTGTACTATGGGTTGGACAATAAAATCTATATCCTTTGGATTTCTCAGGGTAACCAATAAAGTGACCACTGATCATTCTGAAATCCAGTTTCTTTTCATGTGGGTTATATATTCTTGCTTCAGCTGGACAACCCCAAACTTGGAGATGTGACAGACTAGGTTTCCAGCCTTTCCACAGTTCAAAAGGGGTCTTTGGAACTGCCTTGCTAGGAACCCTGTTCAATATATAGACTGCAGTACGTAATGCATCCATCCACAAGGATATATGTAAGTTAGCATGACTCATCATGGATCTAACCATTCCCATATAAGTACAATTACGCCTTTCAGCTACACCATTCCGCCATGGAGAACCAGGCGTTGTGTACTGAGCAACAATTCCTAATTTTTGGAGAAGTTTGGCAAAATGTCCAGGATGTTGACATGTTTCATCATATCTGCCATAAAATTCACCACCTCTATCTGACCTAATGATTTTCACTTTTCTATCCAATTGTCTCTCTACTTCAGTAATGAACACTTGTACAACATCCACAGATTGAGACTTTTTATGCAATAGATAGAGATAACAATAACGTGAATAATCATCGATAAAGGTAATAAAATACTTTTCACCTCCAAAAGAAGGAACATCAAAAGGTCCAGAAATATATGTATGTATGATTTCAAGAAGCTATGTACTTCTTGTGGCTCCTTTCTTAGTGTGTTTAGTTTGCTTACCCTTAATGCAATCTATACACTCTTTACTGTTGGTAAAATCAAGATTTGGAATGACTCCATCTTTTACCAGTCTTTTGATTTTTTCACTGGAATTGTGTCCCAGCCTTTTATGCCACAAGAAATATGAGTCTTTAGTACATGTTTTGCGTTTAAGTCCATTATTACCATGCAGGGTGAGATGTGTTTCATAAGGTTGATCAGCTAGGATAAGCATATAAAGACCATCAACTAATTTTCCAAAACCAATTCGATTAGAGTTTAGAAATAAATTAAAACAACCATCTCCTTGAGTCGAATTAAAACCAGTCATATCAAGTTTGCTTAATGAAACTAAATTACGGGAAATAAATGGAACATAAAGAGTCTGAAATAAATCTAAACAAAATCCACCATCTAAAATGAGACGATAAGTGCCAATAGCTTCAACCGGCGCTTTGTCTCGATTCCCCATAAATAAGTAGTTTTCACTTGGATTTATGGTTTGGGTCATAAGGAATCCCTGCAAGGAATTCGTTACATGTACATTAGCACCACTATCTATCCACCAAGTTTTAGAAGAAACATGAGTAAGATTAGATTCGAAAAAGCTTACGGAACCCATAGGACTACCTTTCTTTTCAAACCATTCTTTTCTTCTAGGACAATCTTTCTGGAAGTGTCCAGACTTCTTACAGAAGTTGCATCTTTCATCTTTCTTTGCCTTTTTCTTCTCATTACGTTGATTGAAATTATTCATTCTTGGTGGTGCTTTTTTATGGCTCACTTGATGCCTTTTTCCAGCTTTAGGTACATCTCCATGTGCATAATGGGCAACTCTAATACCTTCACGGCTAAGTCTGGACTCCTCTTGTACCAGTTTATTAGCCAATTCATTCGGCGTCCATTTTTCAGCTATGGCGTTATAATAAATTTGGAATGGCCCATATTGAGGGGGTAAAGAGTTTAGGATAAATTGGACGAGAAATGAATCATCCACACTCATTCCTAAACCCTTAAGCTTAGCCGCAAGGTTGATCATTTCAATGCAATGTTCATGCATAGACCTTGTGCCATCATGCTTTATAGTTGTAAGATCTGCCATAAGTTTCCCAGCAAGGAATTTGTCTGCAGTCTTAAACCGTTCTTCTATATCATTAAAATAAACCTTAGTTTTTTCAGCAAGTAAAAGGGCAGATTTGATGTTGCTGGCAGTTGTCATCCTCATGAACATAATGCTCAATCTGTTCGATTTCTCCCAAGTTTTATGAAAAAATTTTTCTTAACAACTTCGAGACATATGATTAAATGTAACAATGTAATACATTATTTCTAAAAGTAAAAATATATTCATTTGGTATTCTCATACATTGACATAATACTACTATTTAGCACTCTCAATAATAGTATAGCACCCTCAATATAATATAGCACACACTTATATGAAGAATAAATAGTTATATTAAATAAATTAGATGTCCACATAAACTTTTTCGCACATAAAAAGAAAAGATAGTCCACATTAAAAAAAAATAGCACGGTGCAGGAAAAATGACGTGTTTGGCAACATTTAGATATTATGAAAAAAACCATATATAAATTCCATTTGATAAACTAGATGTCCAAATGAATATATTTTTACTTTTAGAAATAATGTATTACATTGTTACGTTTATCTATGTCCTTTTGCTTTGTTTTTTTTTATAAAAAATTAGCAACTCTAGCAATTGTCATTTACCGAAAAAAATAATACTTTTTGATAATTACTAGATAAATACCCGCGCTATGCTGCGGGACTTTATTTAAATTATTTATTTTATATTTATTAATTTAATATATTTTGTTTTTATAAAAATGTATTTTTGTTTTAGAGAAGAAAAATATAGAAACAACTACAACACAAATTATTATTCTTGTAATAAAAACATCTCCGACATTAATTTTGTAGTATTGTCATATCTGAAATCATTTCTTCAATGTTTATACCTCTCTTTATTATTTTTTTCTCTT
Source organism: Crucihimalaya himalaica (assembly GCA_004349715.1). Classification (NCBI taxonomy): domain Eukaryota; kingdom Viridiplantae; phylum Streptophyta; class Magnoliopsida; order Brassicales; family Brassicaceae; genus Crucihimalaya; species Crucihimalaya himalaica. The sequence goes on along the minus strand of SMJT01000035.1, from coordinate 794,225 downwards.
ATCAATTTATGTGCAAATTAATTCGTTTTGAACTCAACCTCTTTTTTCTTATTCACTTGAACTTAAGTTATTTTGAAATATTTTTCTCTGGTTTATTAAAATTATCCATGGGAATTTATTTCTTAAAAATTGAAATCATATAAAAAACACTCTTTTTTACAATAACTTCATCAAAATTTTACCAAAATAATATTTTTTTAAGAGCACGAAACTCTGAATCATTGATCTTTCTTACAACGATTTCACCAGTTAAATATTTTTCTTTATTTTTGCTATTTTTTGTTGTATCTCAATTTCTCAGACAACAATATCTCCAGATTTATCTTGACTCTCTCATCAATTGTACCAACATCATAAGGTTAACTCTTTTTTTTTCAATGACTTTGATGGACATATTCCAAAATCTTTTTGCGGAATAGAAGTTTAACAAACTTTGGATCTCACATATTAGATTCCACTCGAGCTCTGAGACGTTTGTCGGTCATTACAATATCCTCGACTTTCTTACAACAATCTAACTGGTGTGATCTCTGCTTCGTTGTCTTCTTTATCTCTGCAACAAATTTTTGGTCTTTCTAAACAACAATATTTTCGGTCCGCTCCGAAAGATATCATCTTGAGTTTTGGATCTTTTCAAATTTTGCTTCTAAACCAAAAATATCACACTCGGAGAGTTTCAAACTTTAATATTTGCTTTCAATTCGAATTAATAGTTTAGCATAATTTCGACATATTTATGTCCTATAATAGATTCTATAGAGGAGAAAAATATATGTTCTATGTTGTAAATATTTTTTAATAAGTATTTTCAAATATTTTTATTCATTCAATGTTAAATTTGTATATATGACATTAAAAATTGGAAAATAAATAAAATAGACAAGAGATGCAATTATTTTCTAATAATATTTTCTTAAAAACCCATATCACACTTGTTTTTATTTTTTTATAATTCAAAATTATTTATTCTGACCAACAATCTCACATGCAGGGAGTTTCCAAGTTTAATTTTTGTTTGTAAGAGTTTGAGACGCTATTTCAGCTCAAATTAATATTTAAGAGTGATTTCGACATATTTATGTCTTGAAACATATTTTCTAGATGAGATAAAAATCCGTTCTATAGTTGCAAATAATTTCTAATGTTTTTTCTTAATAGTTATTTTCAATTATTTTTATTGATTCAATGTTAAATTTGTATATTAAGTTTTTTTGTTAATTTATATATGACTTAGTTAGGATTATAATAAAAATAATCAGCTAATTGAATTCAATACATTCTATTATTGTTTTTAAAATATCAAATAAACTTTAAATTTAGCTAAATAGAATTAATCAATTATATATAATATGGAGAGGTGATGTAGCAAATAGAATATGATGTGTATTATTTGAAATGTTTTGATTGGTTATATGTTTTAAATGATGTGTCAGCTCCACAAAGCTTTAAAAAGCTGATGTGTCAAGCAATGGAAAGACCTTAGAACTTTTAGTGTATTGATTTATTTTTACACTATACATATGTTATATTGTAGTTGTAATCACACTTATCGGTCTATGCATATTGTTAGAAAGAAACGAATTGCGTTTGGATTGCATTCTTCTTCCTCTTCCTTCCCCTCTCCTTCGCATCGTCGAACCTCCAATCTTATCGCTCCCCTCTAAATCGCCTAAAGGAAAAGGCCCATAAGCTAAAGTACTAACCAGAAGTGAAGGACAAGATGTCAGAGTTTTATAAGTATTTGGTTTTGGTTACATAAAAAACTTTGTGGTAACCAGTACTTTATATATGATTTGGTTTGCGATAAATTGATTGTTTAGTTTTTTCTTTGTTGGCGTCTACAACACATACTCTACATTATCAGACTTGAATCTGCAATAAAATAAACATGCGATAATTTAGTTTTTTTTTTTTGTTTTTTGGTTTTACTTATTCCAAGTATTATGTTTGTATATTACATATATTTTCACTCCTGAAAACTTCTAAATTTCTTTTTTAAAGTTTTTAAATCATATGGTTGAGGTTATAATTTACATATTATTTATTAATATGAAGAGCTACAATGTTCGAAGATGAAATGAAAGACCAAAGTAATAAAATATTCTTTTGTTGAATAAATGCTTTTTGTTTGAATAAGAGGAGGGGGGGGGGGAACCAAAGGTAACAACATCACTTGTTATTTATATATATCAAATCATATACCTTATAAATTATTGCAGATAAGAAAAATTGATTAGCGTAAACAAACACGAAAAATTTGCAAATTAGTACAATACTATGTATCCTCGACGAAGGCTTCAAATTGTTGGTAGAAGTGAAGCTATCTTATACGAAGTTGTGACTGAAAATGCCAAACCACGGCAGCGGATGATAATCTTGATGTGGACCGCATGATGAGGATACTGCTGGTCTATCTGATTTACGGTATGGTTCAAATTTTAGTAATTTTATTTAGAAAATGTCGCTAACTGATTAATTTTTAATTAACGTGCAGGTAAAATAGTAGTTAGCTTATTATTTTAAGTAAAAAGAAATGACATTTCCGTTGATATCTCTTAATATGTTGGATAGGATGGTAGTTGACAAAAAAGTAAGACTACTCAAAACAATAATTTTGACAAAGGGTACTCATTTAATATTAATGTTATTAAATAGATTATTTTACGAAATCTGCCACAAAAATATGATATACTAATAACTTAGACGCTTATAGTTTCTTCTCAATAAAATAATAATATTTTTATTCTATTTATTTATTTTGTTTATTTTAATTTCTTTAAAACTGTTTTATCCTATTACAAAAAGACACGTGTGTAGAAATGGTTCTCATGGATCTCTTAATTGAGAGACGATTCTGCTCTCTTTATTTTTTTACAATTCATTTTAATATTTAATCAAGACAGTCTCTAAGTGTGTGAGATGCCATAATGCTTTTATTCCGAATACTATGTGAATGAAAATATAATAAAAAAAAAAAACAAAACTCGTCTAGTTTCTTCTTTTATGTTGTGCAGTTATATTATCTTCTTAAAATTTGTTTATCTTTTATTCTAAATTTTTTTAAAACGTAACTTTTTTGACTTTAGAAACATATACATACTATAGAAACTATACTTGTTATTCTTTATCAAAAAACAAAAACTATGTTAATAATACCTCAACATCATATAAGTCTTTATTAGCTTTCATTCCAGCAGTTATATATGATGAAAAAAATTAGTACAACAAAATATATATTACATCGCATCGTACCGAAATTTAAAATATTAAATATGTTTCATAGAAATCGCTGACGGTGGTGGTACAAAAGGCGGTGGCGGCGGCGATGGTGGAGCACCTAGAGACCCAGTTCGTCGACTGACTGATGACCGCATTGGAATCAACTTCCTTCTCCAGCCTATTTTAATTTTAAAATAATTAGTTACAAACTTATGTCTTTTTATGTGACAACACCGACTTGCACATATATATTTATTAAAATCATTAGGATTTATGTTAGCAAGCACTGACCTGTTGCTGGGAGTAACTCTTGGGGGGAAGCCGGAGCACAGTCGATAGAGCATGGTATTAGAATAACTACTAGTAACAAAAACACGATTCTCGAATTCAACAGACCATTCTTTACCATATTTTTCTTTGTTAACTTGCTAAATCTCTTGATCTAATACTCTTATCTATAAATGTCACTATGCTGAAAGTTTAAACTCGAGAATACTCGGAACTCAATTCCTCCCTCTCTTTTTTTTTTCTCTCCTACTTGGTTATTCTTGTGGTTTGAGATACTCTTCCCCTTCAATGAATGCTTCTATTTTATAGCCATTAAGATAAGGCAATGGCTACTTTCTGGATTGAAAAGGCTCGTTTGCTATAATGTTGGATATTTTATAAGGCTTAGTGGGTCTAGTGGCTTGTATAATGGGTTTCGTAGAAACAACTTGTTTATAGAAGATAGTTTGACTTCTACTAAATAGACAAAAGAAACAAAGATAACGAAGCCAAATGTGACTTTTTTCAGCCACGCAATTAGAATACAACTGGAAAGGCTTTGTTATATATCAAGAAGAAGAAGAAGAAAACGAATTTAATCTGATTCTAATTAAATCTTTACTAAAGTGTAGCTACATTGTATTTATATTCAGTAGAGTATAACAAACTCTAACTAACACAATACACATTTTATATAAGTATACCGTATGTATATACAATATTCTATTATTTACAAGAAAAAGTATTCTAATATATCCCCTTCAAGCCTCTGAAATACAAACTGTGGATGGTTTTCGTGGATGAAAGAAGTTCAAATGGACATACGATTCAGCAGTGAATGAAAAGGACCTGGATAGAGAGCCTTTGTCAAAATGTATGCATGCTGATTGGAGCTAGCAACATGAAAAAGTATGAGGAAACCATTCTTAAGCTGGTCTCGAACTGTATGACAGTCAATTTCTATATGTTAAGTCCTCTCATGGAAGACCGGATTTGTAGCTATGTGTATGGCAGACTTGTTGTCACAATATAGCTTGGCTGGAGGAAGTAACCTTGATCTTCAAATCAGTAAGCAATTGTTGTAACCAGATAAGTTCACATGTAGCCAAGGCCATACCTCGATAGTCAGCTTCAGTGCTACTTCTACTAACATTCTTTTGTTTCTTACTCTTCCAAGATATCAGAGATGTTCCAAGATAAATACAAAATCCTGTGATGGATCGTCTAGTATATGAATAAGTACCCTAATCTGCATCAACCATTGAGACATAATTCTGTGTTTGCTGCAAAGAAAAGTCCTTGGCCTGGGTTACTTTTCAAGTATCTCAATATACGTTGAGAAGCTTGCATATGAATATCAGTAGGAGCTGATAAAATCTGACTCAATGTATTGACTGCATATGTGATATCATGGCGTGTTATAGTGAGATATAACAAACGACCTATTAATTCCCGATAAGAAGTAGAATTCTCCAGTGGTGTCCCTGATTCCTTACTCGACTTCAAAGTGGGATCCATGGGAACAGAACATGGCTGAGAAGCAAGTATACCTGTATCAGCCAAAATATCTAGAGCATACTTCCTTTAGCAGACAGAAATGCCAGTCGAGTTTCTTGTTATTTCCAATCCCAGGCCACATGTCCTTAATTTTGAAAGCCTGATGTAGAATATTCTTCAATGCATGTAACTCAACATCACAATTAGATGCAATCATTATGTCATCAACATATACCAACAAAGCAATGAAGGAAGAGCCACTCAGTCTAACGAATAGTGTATTATCTGCAGGAGACTACAGAAATCCAGTCTGAAGAACTACTTTCGAAAAACAATGATACCATTGCCTTGATGCTTGTTTCAAGCCATATAAGGATTTGTGGAGACGACAAACTAGATTCAGAGGCAAATGTGCATTGTTTGGAGGTGTATAACTCTAAGGTAGACTCATGAAGATTTCTTCATCCAATTCTCCATGTAAAAAAGTGTTGGTAACATCCATCTGTGTCAGAGTCCAACCATGGGCAGATGCCAATCCCAAGATTAACTTGACACTAGTCATCTTAGCAACAACAGAAAGTGTATCTATGTAATCAATGCCCTCCTGTTGTGTGTAACCTTTGGCAACCAGTCTTGCCTTGTACCTCTCAATGGAACCATCAGAATTGTACTTTATTGTAAAGACCCACTTACATCCAATCACATTCTTTCTAGGTGGTAAAGTCTCTATACTCCAAGTTCTGTTTTGCTCAATAGAAGAAATCTCCACATCCATCGCATTGTTCCAGTATGGATTAGTCACAACATGCCTAAAATTCTTAGGTTCTGACTCAATTGAACAAGAAATAACAAAAGACTCATATGATGGATTGAGTTTAGCATAGGTGAGATGAGCAGAGAGAGGATAGAGAACAGGAGAAGGATTAAAATAAGGTTTAGAAATTTGTGTAAGATTGCAATGATAGTCAGAGAGATAACCTGGAGTTTTCACTTATCGTTTTGGCCGTGCATTTTTGACTAAATCTTTTCGTGCATCAGTGATCACAGTATCCATTGATATAGGTGTGATACTAGAGTGTGATGTAGATGAATTTGATGGTAACAAAGCAGGTAAAACCGGTGCAGTATCATTAAGAAAATATTCATGATCATTGAATACAGGTTCAATTTCATTGACTATAGGAACATAACTAGATGATGATGGTATATCAATTAAGGGATCAAGTGCAACAGAGTTGACAAAGACATAATGGTTTTACAGAAGAAGTCAGGAGATTGTAAATCATAATTCTGTGTTTTGAAAGGAAAAACAATTTCATGAAATATTATATTCCTAGATATAGTGATAACATTTGTATCTAAATGTAAAACCTTATACCCTTTGTATCCAGATGGATATCCTAAAACTACACATGGCAAAGCTCTAGGGCTAAATTTATTACTAGCTTTAGTCAAAGTTGAAACATAGCCTAAACATCCAAAATTTCTTAAGAAAGAATAGTCTAGAGGTCTTTTAAACAAGACTTCAAATGGAGATAGTTTGTTTAAAAGAAGAGAAGGTCTTCTATTAATCAGAAACACATCAGTTCTAATGCAATCACTCCAATATATCAATGGTATGTTAGACTGAAAAAGTAAAGATCTTGCAACATTTAAAATGTGTTGATATTTTCTTTCAACAACTGAGTTTTGCTGTGATGTATATGCACATGAAAAATGATGTATTATTCCATGTTCTTTAATGAGTTCAGGAAAGGCTAATTCAGGTGCATTATCACTATGAATAACTTTAACAACAGTGTGAAATTGAGTTTTAACATGTGTTATAAATGCTGGAAAAATTGTAGAACATCGCTTTTATTTTTCATCATATAAACCCGAGTAACAAGAGTACAATCGTCTACAATACTCAGGAAATACCTATAACCTTCTATAGAATCTACAGAAAAGGTCCCCATATGTCTATATGAATAAGCTCAAATGGTAGCTGAGACAAGTTGTTATTTGACACAAAAGGTGGCCTCTTTTGCTTAGCTGATGGGGAGACTTAACAATGATGATGAGTAAGAAATTCTTTAGACAAAGATGTGATACCAGGAATATGCTGTAACTTGGCAGGAGATGGGTGTCCAAGGCGTTGATGCCAAAGATTTCTATCTACTGTCAAGGATCCACACAGGTTGATATAGCATGAATTGACATCAGTCTCTACAACATAGAGATTGTGTATGAGTGTGCCTCTACCAACTGTCAAGTCCTGAGTAAGGTCCTGAAGATAGCATGAATCAACATAAAAATGAGATAACATTGATTATGTCTAACTAAAGAACTAACACTCAAAAGATTGAATTTAAAAGTAGAAATGTATAGAACATCATGTAAAATAAGATGCTGAGAGATATGTACAGTGCCAGTGTGTGTGATAGGTTCTCTAGTACCATTAGGTAAAGAAAGTGTGACCCCTGATACTGGAAAAGTTTCACTAAACAAGGCAAGGTCAGAACAGACATGGCTAGTAGCTCAACTGTCAACTATCCAAGCACCATTTGGTAAGATAGAGTAAAGAGAGGATAAACAGTGATGTTGAAAGGTAAATGTATGGTGGCAATCATGGCACCATTCTCAGTTATTGAACTAGATGAGAAAGGGGAAGGCTTCTATTGAACTCGAACCTTAGCATTGAGCTGTTAAACCAGAGAATGAACTTGATCTGTGCTAAATTGACTGAGATCAAGAGACAAGATACTACTTCCAGTAACTGTATTTGCCATTGCATTAGCCTGTAAGGTCTGTGGGTGTTGAAATTGCCCCTGTTAAGGAAACTGAGACTTCTGCCCTGTCTGATATTTTCCACAGGGTTGTTGAAAACTCTGAGATGATGACTTGTGTGCCATTTTTTTTGCCCTGGAGGATATCCATGGAGCTTATAACATTTCTGAATAACATGTCCAGTACGACCACAATGTGTAAAAACTGGTTTTTGTTGTGACTTGAAGTTATAAGCTGTTGCATACGCTGTATTCTCATCTGGTCCACTATAGAAGCCATTATTCGATACCTCAATAGCATTATATTATCCAGAAAGAGCATTCGAAGTCGGTCCTGAATTCTAGAACACAACATTGTCCATCTTAGCAATCAGCTTGATTGATTTCTGGCGCTCATCTTGTGTAACCATATTGAAAACGTCTTCAATATTTGGAATCAGCTTTAACATCAAGATATGCCTTCTTGTTGGTTCATAAACTTCATTCAATCCCATTAAGAACTTTGTAACCCTTCTCCTTTGATGTAACTTTTTCCCATAGAGCTGCAACACTACACTCACATTTACCACATGTACACTGAGGCAATTCCACATAGTTCTTATATTCCTCCCAAAGAGTAACTAGTTATGTGTAGTATGTGCTAATGTCCATCGATCCTTGCTATATACAACTCAATCTTTGTTCTATTTAATAAACTCTGGGTGCATCATCTTGCTTGAATCTAGACATGAGATTTTTCCATATATCTTCAGCAGTGGACATGAACAAAAGACTCTGACCTATTTTCTTGGAAACAAAATTCATAAGCCAGGTAGCAACCATGTCATTGCATCTAGACCAAGATCCTCCATCTCGGTGATTACTAGGAGGATTAAGGATAGTTCCATCGATAAATCCTAGTTTATTCCTAACATTCAAAGCCATTCTAACATATCGTCTCCACGAATGAAACTCAGATCCTGATGATAATCTTTCAGATACAAGAACCAAACCTGCGTTATCCGAACTGTGCAGAAAATATGGATTCTCATAGTGATCCCTTGACTGATGATAATCAGATCTTGTAGGTGCTATTGGAGCTGGAGGTTGAATCGATCCCATTTCCAACTATGAAATCTAGGTCTACGAAGAAAATTGCGACCGATTGTGTAAACAAAAGAAAAACTGCGATTGAAGGTCAAATATTCAGAGAAAAATTGGAATTAAGAAGAAGAAAGAGATGAAAGAAACCAGCTCAATAAGCACAAAAATCAAATGAGTAACGAATTCGAGAACTAATCGACGGATTGAAGAATTCATATTGTGAAGATTGAAGCTCAGATGATGAAATCAAGAATGAGAAAAAATGGCGGAATCACGTCTTAGCTCTGATACCATATCAAGAAGAAGAAGACAAATTTAATATGATTCTCATTAAACCTTTAGTAACGTGTAGCTACATTGTATTTATACTCAGTAGAGTATAAAAAAACTCTAACTAACACAATACACGCTTTATAGAAGTATACGGTGTGTATATACAGTATTCTATTATTTACAAGTATATAGTATTCTAATATTATATGAATCAAATTAGGATGAGTACCGGATTTGGCTAAGTTAAAATGAAATTGCTGAACAATGTTGATATTTTTGTTTAATTACCTCACCTCCAAGGAGGAGAGGAACCCTATTTATATTAATTGAAAAAAAAGACATGTCAAAATGGAAGGATTTTAAAGAGTTCTTAAAATTTAAACAGGTATGTTTAAATAATTAAAACCTAATTTGTTTAACGCACTTAGTACTTCTATATAAATAAAAGCTAAATTAAGTATCATACGATAAATCTAAGGTACGTGATGTAAGCTCCAAAGGAGATACTCGACTTTGTCACAACTTCATGAGTTTAGTTCCTTAGGAAGCGGATGAAATTGTAGTGGGTGGATCGTAAAAATGCCATTCAAGGGTGTGAAACCTTTATGTTAAGTGATATGTGTGAGTTTTGCATAGTTTTTGATGTTATTTTTTTAGTTTTGGTCCCATTTCTTATCTAGTTTTAGAACTTTTGCATTGGTTTGAGTCTCATTTGGTCTTAATCTAGCACATGAGAAGTTTAAGTCAGTATTCTTGCATTTGCGTATGTTTTTGTGCTTCGTATTAGGTGTTTCAGATTTTGGAGAACAAAGAAAGCGGCGATCGATGAGCTTCATCAGGTACCTTCATCGGTGAAGTACCAAACACTGCATATTTTTAGAAACTGGAACAAAATTTCCAGAAGGATCAGCGGGTGACTGCATCGGGCAAGTGGCGGTCGATAAGCTTCATCGGATGACTGCATCGGGCAAGTGGCGGTCGATAGGCTTCATCGGGAATCTGCATCGGGTTCTTAACGCCCGATGGACATTTGCAAAACATCAAAAACCAGGTCAAAACCTGCTTTGTCCCGGGTTGACCCGGTTCACCCTCTTTACTATTTAAGCAACTTTACCTAATTTGTGTAGCATCTTATGCTTTGTTTTTGAACCTCTCATTTCCTAGTTAGATCTTGTATGAATCTTTGAGTTTGAATGAAATTTCTTTACTTTCCTTCTTAATTATCTTTAATCTTTTAAGTATCATGATGATCAAACACATTATCTTCATAGATCTTTGTGTTTTCAACATGATTTGTGAGTAGTCACTTTAGGGCATTTGGGCTTAGTAGATTAGGGTGATTAGGAGTTGATTCAAGATGCTTAAGACTTAATATAGATCCTTACTCTCTAGGTGGGTTTAATGCTAGATTAGCCTTGATCAAGGTAAAACTAGATGTTATGAAGTTTCATGCCCGGAAAGTGTTCGATGAAATTCCCGAGCAAACTTAGAGAGTGCTTAGTGTACATAGCCTATGGAAATAGATGATTAGGGTGCTAAGTGGTTAGTTAAGCTTGGGATTCATGCATATTAGTCTTGTGATTACGGATGAGAAGCTTTGTTAATTACTTGGTTAGTTTACATTAGTGAATTAAGACTAAAGGATTAGCATCGTTGGATTGTTCTTTGTGGATTCGACCCTAAAGTGCTATAATGATATTCCATTTGATCATTGTAGAATGCACATTAGGTTTAATTAATTGATGTGTTGATCAATTTGGTGCCGTTGTCGGGGAACAAAGACAATTAGCCATTAGGATTTCGTTTTCGTTTGAGACTAAGCATCAATTTTTTTTTCATATGTTTAGATTCATACACCTATTTGAGATGGTAAATTTCTTATTTTTTCTTATTACTAATTTATCTTCGTTGATTCTCTTATGCCCTCAAAGGTATCCAAACCAAAAGAAGAGAAATGGGAAGACAAGATCATTTAAGGTGTTGGACATAGACAATCAAAGAAACACTCTTCACGCTCCACAACTTCAAGAATTGAGATCAAAACCGACTCATGTTCAAGAGAAGACACCCATAATAGGAAGCTTTGATGCTCCTCATTATTATGAGTCAAGATATAGAATTCGCCAACCTCCATTCATAAGCCAATGCTTATGAAGTCAATGCAAGTTTGATTAGATTGATTCAAGGTTCTAAGTTTTTGGGGCTAACAATGGAATCACTATGATCACTTGGATTCTTTTGAGAGATTGTGTAGCACGTTTAATATTGGAGGTGTGCTCGAAGATAGTATCAAGCTTATTTTGTTTCCATTTTCTCTTGGAGACAAAGCAAGCCAATGGGAGAAAGTTATACCATCTCACTTGGTCAATTCTTGGGATGAATGTAAGAAGATCTTCCTTCTCAAGATCTACTCCAAGCAAAAAAAGGCTCAAGTAAGAAATGACATAGTGAGTTTTAATCAAGGAATTCATGAAAGCTTCCATGAAGCATGGGGAATACTTAAGGGATATACTCGAGATTATCCACATCATGGATTCAAAAAAAATCAATCCTTAATATCTTATATATGGGTGTTAATAATGATCTCAAATTGACTTTTGATGCAGCTAGTAAAGGGCGGTTTGCAAACCTCACCACCGTGGAACAAGGAGAGCTTCTTGTTGAAATTTTTGCCAAAAGTGATCGAAACTACAATGAGAGATGTGATGCAAGACCTCAAGATGAAGCAAAATATATGGTAGAGACGGTCATAATGATGCAACAAAGAAGATCTAGTGTGGTTGATGTACAAGGACAAGAAAGCGTATGTCGAGTTCTTCAAGATCAAGGGTATCGTTTCCAACAAGGTTCCCATGGAGATCCTCAAGAATCTACCCAAGATTAGGAAACAAATAAACTTTTAACTCAAGTCCTAGAGGATCAACAAATGGATGAAATTGAGCTTGCCAAGACGTTAGGAGCGATTGATAGCACATGTGTTGAGTTGAACTTCAAGAATGAGAAATTAGCCTCACATATGGAAACCATGGAATCCAAATCAATTCACCTCTTTTGGCCATACAAGACATCAAATAATTTGTGTTGCATGATGTCACAAATAGTTGATATTGAGATAGTTAAGAATGAAGAGAACAAAGGGTCCAATGAGGATGATCTTGATAAGAAGATAAGTTTGAAACTCATGTGGAGTATGAGAACAAGATAATGACACGGTTAATGGTATCAAGAAAGTGATAGCTTCACCCCCAAGAGCTTCTAAAAAAAAAGACCAAGAAGAAGATAATACTTTGGGTTATGGTAATGAAGAAGCTTTCGCACTTGATGGTGTTTGTTTGGATTCTCTCTTCTCCACCACTATAGAGAATGAGATTGAGAAAAGCATGGGAAAACCTATCAAGAAAAAGAAGAAAAATAAAAGCAAGACGAAATAAGTTACCCTCCTTCCCACCCAAGTTAAAACCGCCTCTACAAAGAAGCTAAGTTTGGGAGAAGCCACACCTCTTCCACTCAACCTCTGCACCACTCATGCTTCACCATCCTCCCCAAAAAAATGGAATCCTTTGATTTCACCATCTCCTAATCTCCCTAAAAATCAAGGTTAGGGCCACGGTATGGTCTTCTCTTCCATTGTATATACCTTTAGTTTCTCTTTTCTTGTTTGTTTTCCCCTTCTCTTTGGCTTCTATTATACCGAGATGGTATAATTCAAGTTCGGAGAAGAGATTCGTGTCTTTTGACTTGGTGTTTTGAGTTCTTATTTTTATTTTCGCATATTTGAGTCCATGTATTCATTCATTTGCATTAAAAAAACGGAAAAAAAAATCATGTAGTTTTGCATTGCATTCTTGATTTTAGGATTGAGTCTAGTGGCATCTAGGTTACGTTTTCATATGCATAGGGGATAATGATGATATTGCCTTGTCAAAAATCAAGCTTAGGATTGAGATCAATGCTCTTGATCATGGGTATATGTTGCTTGTAACTTCTTTGAAAAAATGAAAAAGCCATGTTTAGTTCGTTTACACTTCGAAAGCACCTACCTTAGTGAAACTTGTATGATCCTCAAAGCAACTCTATGAACTTATACTTAATTTGAATCTAATCTTCTCGCTTAGCGAGTTTGAATATGTTCTCATGGTGCATCATTCGGGTTTTCTTATTCATTTCACCACGCTTATGCTAACCCGAATGGCCATTCTATCATTTTTAATGGTTCCTTTACCCCTAACCTTTGCCATTTCTTTCATACCTTGTGTTGATCGTTGAGTGAGATATTTTGTTGTTTTGTGCCATAATTTGCAAAATCTTGAGAGTATTGAGAACGACAAAGGAATGCCTCTTGTTTTTGCTAGCTCTTGGAACATTAGGAGACTAACGATTATGTTAGGAATAAAAGATATAGGTGGTTAGATTGAAAATTAGGGTTTGGAAAAAATGAGGTGAATGGTGAAAAAAAAGATTTGGTCATTAGCCTAAAAGGAATGAAGAAGTCCCTAGCAAATGAAAAGTAATAAGAAAAATGCTCTAAGTCTCTAAGTGCAAAAGAATTTGTTAGTTTCCCATAACCAAAAGAAAGAAAGAAGAAAAGAAAAGAAAAAGAAGGAAAAAGATTTGGGAACAAAGAAAATCTAGTAAAAAAAGATTTGAATTCCTTTGCGAGACTACACTTGATGCTTTAGTGAATGTGAAAGAGTTGCTTTGGTTTGAATGCTTGAATTCTATTTGGTTTTGGAGTTTAGAGTAGGAGTTTAAATTGAACTAGTTATGGCAAAGTATGAATGGGTAGATGCTTGTTTCTTGCACCGTTTAACCATATTTAAGGGCATATTTTTTGAATTTTTCGTTTGGGTTTTGAGGCTTTGAATCCTCGCCTTCATCTTCTCTTCTTGGATTATCTCTTTGAAGTTTGCTTGCGGACAAGCAAATGATAAGTTCGGGGGAGTTGATATGCGTGAGTTTTGCATAGTTTTTGATGTCATTCTCTTAGTGTTGGTCCTATTTCTTATTTAGTTTTAGAACATTTGCATTGGTTTGCGTCTCATTTGGTCTTAGTCTAGATTAGAAGTTTATATCAGTCTTCTTTGTATTTGCATATGTTTTTGTGCTTCTTATTAGGTGTTTTGGAGTTTGGAGAATAAAGAAAGCAGCGGTCGATGGGCTTCATCGGATACTTGCATCGGTGAAGTACCAACCGCTGGACATTTTCAGAAACCGGAACAAAATTTCCAGAAGGATCAGCGGGTGACTGCATCGGGCAACTAGCGGTCGATAGGCTTCATCGGGTGACTACATCGGGCAAGTGGCGGTCGATAGGCTTCATCGGGTATCTGCATCGGGTTCCTCACGCCCGATGGACATCTGCAAAACATAAAAAAACCGGGTCAAAACCTGCTTTGTCACGGGTTGACCCGGTTCGCCCCTCTTTACTATTTAAGCAACTTTACCTAATTTGTTTAACATCTTATGCTTTGTTTTTGAACCTTTCTTTTCCCATTTAGATATTGTATGAATCTTTGAGTTTGAATGAAATTTCTTTACTTTTCTTCTTATTTTTTAAAAATCTTTTTAAGTATCATGATGATCAAACACATTATCTTCATAGTTTGGGTTTTCAACATGAATAGTAAGTAGTCTTTTAGGGCATTTGGGTTTAGTAGATTAGGGTGATTAGGAATTGATTCAAGATGCTTTGTACTTAATTATCTAACAACCTCACAGGTGAGGCAGTACACATGTAACAAATGAAAGAGAGATACATGTTAGCTTCCTAGAGGAGCTTGCACCTTAACTGGAATCAAACAAATTTCTCGGTACACTTAGCTAAACCACTGTCGATCGGCATCAGTATTAAAAATTAGAAACACATAACTACCAGCCCTTACAGAAATAATATACCTATAAATAATGATAAAAAAGAAAATAAAATTTTTGAAAATTAAAGCAACAAGATTCTAAACTGTTTTTGACCATACGATGGCTTCGATTAGTAATTTGCGGAATGACTTTTAAATTTTTTAAATTTATTCCGCATAAATTTTTCAGTCAAAGAAAAATGTGTAATCAGTAAGAAAATAAAAAACGCAGAGTTTGTGCTTTTGCTAAAAAATATAAGTAAATGGCTATCAAGCAATTAAGTGAGAATATAGTTGCTTATTTGTGTAATAGCGAAATATATTTTTTATTTTTGTTTTTCATGGCAAAAAATCAATTTTGAGCATGGATAATACAGTTGCATGAATATTAATATAGTTGAATGAATATTATATATTATTTAGATCTTGTTACTTATAATTTTGAAATTATAAGTGTTTGAGAAATATTTTTAAGCTTTATATATATATTATGAATGTCTTAAACAAAATAAGTGTTTGAGTACTATAATTAATGTTATTTACTATAATATATTTATATTGTTTTATCTCTTTCTAATTCTAATTTTAAATATATATGTTTAACAAATTTCTCATTATCAAATAATATCTTAAATATGGTGAGATTTCATATTAAATAACCTTAACTTTAAGTAGTTATATTTTTTCTCAAAAAAGAAAATTATACTTTTTCCGCAATATTTATCCAATCGCACAGTTTTTTGTTTCTCTGCAACTTTTCATTCAGCAGATTAAGTAATTCCGCAGTTTAAGCTAATTTTTGTCATTCTGCCAATACGCAGTGTTACCAATCGGAGTCGATATATTTAAACCGTTTCTATTTGTCGAAAATTCTCTCCACTATTCAATAAAATGATTTTGTTTTCATTATACTGACAATAAAAAAAATTGAATAATATATTGAATATTATTAGGGTTTTTTTAATTTTTGTTTCTTATGTCGAATGGACAGTTTAGTTCCGATCACCAAGATATTATCTCAAGCCTACTTATCATCAAATAAATGGACAATTTTATGTTCTTCACAATGACTTCTGTATGCATACTTCAGTGTATTTCCTAATAAAATGATGTTACCAAAAAAAAATCAATTTTGTTTTTGACACAAACCGAGAAAGATGTTACTTCCTTTCCAAGTATCTCGTTAATGCTAATTTGACGAATTAACGGATGATGAAACTCACTCCGTCCTCTAAATAAAAAATACTATTTTTTTTGTGCTTGAAAATGAGAAGCCTATATTTTTCAGCTTGTCGGACCTATTAGTTTAAGGATTATGCTTTCTAACTACTCACTCGGACTTGGATCATACTTAGAAACCTTTGATTTAGTCTCCAGATTTAGTTTCAAATTTTAATTCGTGGTGTTCGATTACAAATTTGTAGCTTTTATTTCTACATAACCCTTGGAAATATTGATTCATATTTGATTCGATTCCGATGTAGAAAAGGCTTTATTATGTGGGTTATATATATCATGTTTTTATCATCGTCTCAAGTTTTAGTGTCGTTCCAGAGTCCATTACATTTTTTAACGTTTTTAGTGTTTTTTTGGTTGATTCTTGAGTTTTCTGCAGATTACGGGATGTTACACAAGAATAAGAAGTTTTCTATGTTTTTCGGGACGATTGCGGAATAACGCATGCAAGAAGGAGAGGAGACTGATTGATCTACACCAAGATCGATTGATCAAAGCCCACAGACGAAAGAAGAGAGAGAGAGATCGATCGATCCATACCAGGAATAATCGATCAAAACCCCCGGATGAAGAAAGAGGAAGGGATCGATTGATCCACAGGAGGATCGACCGATCCGATCACGCAACAGATTATACTTATCCTATATTTTTATTTCTTTTTGCAAAAAGGGTATACATACCGAAAAACCTAATTTGGATTCTTACGCTTTATTTATTCTATTTTTCGGGAGAGACTTTCACCTTGGAAGCTACTCCCTGGGATCTGAGATTCATCCTTTCTGGCAATTTAAAGAAGATTTTTGAACCCTATTTTTATAATCTATTGCAATTCTATTATATAATCTTCTTTGATTTGTGTTGTTTTCATCGTTATGTCTGAGTAGTTTACTGATTGGGTTTTAGGGTTCTAAGTAAAGGATTCAATGGTTGATAATTTGTTTGCTTCTATGAATCTCTAACTCTTAGGTTCTACAATTCACATGTTCTTAATGATAGAATATGATTAATCACCCTGTTTTATATCATAGATTTATTTATGCATGAAAGTGTATGATAGGTTGCCTAAATCGATGTGGATTGAGCAATATGCTCTTAGCCAACGACAGTTGATGTTAGGAAGTATTGTGAACATAGTGAACTTGATTGATAATGCATATTTGACTAGGAGATCTCAAACGACAATTTGTAAAATTGATTAGTCAAGTTTAGGGATTAATGTCTTAAAAGAGAAGTAGTCTAATATTAAGTGTTCATGTTCGAGAACGGTTTCATTTATTGAGTTTCTTTATTCATTCATCTTATTGCTCATTATTTCTCTGAAATACCCTATGACCCAAAGCCTTTAATCTGTTAGTTTACATCGTTTAATTTCTCTGTATTTTTATTTACAATCGTGAGATCCAAAACAACTTTTTTACGTTTTAGCTATTTACGAATTTCGCAAATCTATAGAGTACCATTGGTCCTTGTGGTTCGACCCCGAACATACTACTGCGCACTTTACCGTGTCTTTGTGGTTGAAGTATTTCGGGTTAATTACTCGAGCAATCAGTGGGTATGTTTCCATTTGAGGATCAATTTGTGTTAGTTTATAATTATATGGTTATTGCTGGTTTGATTTCAGATTCTCTTCATTCAGCAATTGTTTAAGGGAATTTAATGAAAGTACCCCTCCACTTTGCCCCGTTCTATTTTTTAATCTATTTGTTTAATAAAAAACTCCTGAACTAAAAACTGTTAATAAATTTAACCCTCTGTTTACAAAAACTAATACCCTATTCTAAAAATCTCTGCTTATACCCGATTACTCACCGCTTAGTCGTTAGGTCCACCCCATCTGCCTCGATTAATGACTAATACCTTAAAAAATCTGTCATCGGATTAGTTTTCACCTAATCCGATTAGTTTCCACCTAATCTTATATATTTCGATTATTTTGGATTGCAAGTATAATAAAATTTTGTTTTGTTATTCATACGTCTAGATAGAGAGTTTGTGATGTTAAATTATAACTTATGATCATAATTTTAATGAAAATCATAAAATTTTGGGGTTAAGAATGATATCTTTTTATGCGTTTACTGCAGTTAAAACAAAAGATTATATAAACATTTACTTATAATGGATTGACATGTTTTGGAAACATAAATTACCTCTAAAACTAGTCTTCGATTAATCTTTGTTTAATCTCCGATTAATTTCACGTTATGCGCTAGTCGGGCGCTTGGGAACGGAACAAATTTGAGGTTTTTTTCCATTAAATTCCCATTTTTTAATGCATAGGGAGATACCTTGGTCGAATTGATGTGGCTGATTCATTTGGTAAAGTTATGCCATTATTACTTCTGCTTGGTCTTTCGAGTTTGATTTTGAACTTGCTTAGTTGTATTGTTTTTACATGCTTCCTTATTTTTTCTTTGATTTTCTTTTAAACTTCTTAGTTTCTTGGTTATTTTCACACTTGCTCATTTCTTAGATGTTAACTTGGTTTTCTTACCTACTGAACTTGTTTTACTTCTTTACTTCATTTCATTAGTTTTCTTACGCATTACTCATAATTAACTCTCTAGTTTGTTTCTCAATTGAATTTTATTTAGATAGTTGTATGTTTCTGTTTGAAAATAGTAAAGATGAAGACTCCTGAGCGTCTATCAAGGAAAAGTACTCGTCGTCATTAGATTAGTTTTTGTGTTGCCCAACAGTTTCACACCATTTCCATTTATACTCCTGAGCGTCTATGATAAAGAAATATTAAATTTCAAAACGCAAGTTTCAATATCTATATTTCTAAATCACCCAAGTGCAAGAGCTAGCGTTGTAGTAAATTAGATGTCAAACTACAAAGAATAGAATTAACACAATAGGAATACAAGTCTCTACTTAATCTAAGTAATTAAGGATTAAGGGATTTAATTGAACAACCTAAGTAATTCAAACAAATAACTAAGAAGCAAGGTAAACAAGATAGAATTAAGCAAAAGAACTAAACAAGGCAATCAAAAAACTAGAAGCATGCAAACTTTAAAGAATAACCAAATTCAAAAGCAAACAAGGCGGAAAACTACTAATCAAAGCTGAACGGTTCTTAAGCAATAATTAAACAAGTGAATTCTTGGGTAAAGTAATTGATTAAGGCAAAACCAAGCCAATCCATGATGCTTATTCAAACTACAAATGCTAATCCTTAGGTCTTAGAACACTAAGCTAGACTAATCCACTTCCATGGCTTTAATCCCTATACTAATCAAGCAATTAACAAAGATTCTCATCCGTAGTCACAAGACTAATATGTATTAATAACAATTCTAACTAACCACTTAACACCCTAATCATCTATTCTTATAGGCTAGGTACACTAAGCATTCATTAAATTCATTCAAACATTTTCATAAACACCTTTCGAGTATGAAATCACCTATGATCTAGACTAACTTGATCAAGGCTAATCTAGAATTAAAAACACCTAATGAACAAGGATTTTTAACAATCTAAACCTTAAGCATCATGAATCAACCTAAACCTACCCTAATCTACCATATCCAAAGATCCTAATAGAACTACTCAATAATCATGACATAAACACCAACATCTACAAAGATTAAGTGCTTAATCATAATGAAATTTGAAATACTTAAAGAATTTCAAGATGAAAAGAAAGGAAATTGCATTTTATTTAAGAGATCATTACAAGGTTCTAAAATCTGGCTAAGAGAGTTCTAAAACAAAGCATAATCCCTAACAAATTAGGTTAAAAGTCTTTAAATAGTAAAAGGGGCAAACCGGGTCAACCCGGAACAAACCAGATTTTGACACGGAAAATTTGGTTTCGTCATGTTCTGTAGCAGACCTCCACTTAGCCGATACAGGAGGACGCTACACTTATAATAGTCTGTCGTTGGTCGCTACGTTTGGCCGCTAGAATCTCTGAAATCGTACGAAACCTTTGTAGCGGTCAGCGTTTGGCCCTTACAGTTGGTCGCTAGGCCTCTAACGGTCTGTTTTTGGCTGCTACGTTTGGCTGCTAGAATCTATGTCCTTCAAACTTCATTTTCTTTTGCGTCCGAGCTTTCCCGCAACTCTGAGTCTTTTCCTGTGCATAACTCTTACTTTCCTTCTTCTTAACTCCATCGCTAAAGTTTCCAAACTCCGAGTAACCTAACAAAAGAGATCAAATGCAATGCAAATGCATAGAAACAAACCTAAAATCTTAAAATGCATGTTCATGAACAAAAAAGACCAAAACTAATGCAAAAAAAGTCAAAACTAACTAAGAAGTGAAATTAAACCTAGAGAAAACAAGCTAAAAACAATGCAAATCCTATGAATATCAACTCCCTCGAACTTATCCTTTGCTTGTCTGCAACAAACAATAAAGAACAAACTGGAGAAGAAGTTTGAAAGGGGGGATTCAAAGCCACAAACCCCAAACAAAGAATGTAAAACAATGTCCTTAAATATGGTTAAATGGTGAAAGAAACAAATATCTACTCATTCGTACTTTGCCATGACTAGTTCAATTCAAACTTCTACTCTAAACTCCGAAACCAAATAGAATCCAAGCAATAAAGCCAAAATATCTCTTTCACACTCATTAAAGTTTCAAGTATGATCTCACAAAGGGAATTCAAATCGTTCTCAATCGGTTTGGGGGAAGGCCTTTTTAAGGTGGTTTCTATGGAGTCTTTCTTTGGTGGTTTTGCTTTCAAACGAGAAGGGTGCTAGACAAATGCAAAATCTATCTAAGACCGAGAACAATTTATGTATACAAAGTTATACCTCTCGTTGCTCTACCCGTCGTATGATACCAAATGTATTTTCTATCCCTTTGACACAATCTATTCAAACCCTTTTTCAACCCCAAACCTCAACTCTCATGATCAAAACCCTTTTTATCTTTTGGTGACCTCTTAGGGAAGAACTCTTCTTCTTAATCCTTAGCTCATTTTCTATCTCTTTTCTAATTTTCCTTGTTCCCATATCTTCTTTTTTTTCATTCTTTCTTTTGGTTTCTTATTTTATGGGGAACTAATTTAATCTTTTGTACTTAGAGATTTAGAGCATTTTTCTTATAACTTTTCATTCCCTAGTGAATTTTTCTTTTAGGCTAGTGATCCAACTTTTCCTTTCACACTCTTATCAATCTCTCCAAACCC
This sequence comes from Crucihimalaya himalaica, assembly GCA_004349715.1. NCBI lineage: Eukaryota > Viridiplantae > Streptophyta > Magnoliopsida > Brassicales > Brassicaceae > Crucihimalaya > Crucihimalaya himalaica. Next base: position 772,877 of record SMJT01000035.1, on the reverse strand, counting down.
CAATGTCCAATCTAATCACTTATTTCTTTCATTCCTATCTTAATCGCTAGCCTCACAATGTTCCAAGAGCTGCCAAAAATGAGAGGTATCCCTTTGTCGTTCTCAATACTCTCAATATTTTGCACTCTATAGCACAAAAAAACACAAGGCCTCACTCAACAATTAATCACAAGGTATGAAAGAAATGGTAAAGGTTAGAGGTAAAGGAATCATTCAAATTGATAGAATGGTGATTTGGGTTAGCATAAGCGTGGTAATGTGAATAAGAAAACCTGAATGATGCTCCAATGAGAATGCATTTGAACTCCCTAAGTGAGAAGATTAGATTCAAATTAATTCTAAGCTCATAGAGATGCTTTGAAGATCATGCAAGTCTCACAAACGTAGGTGCTTCGAAACCTAAACGAGCTAAACATGGCGTTTCCAATTTTTCAAAGAAGTCAAATGCAACAAATAACTATGATCAAGGGCATTGATCTCAATCCTGAGTTCGAGTTTCGACAAGGAAATATCATCATTATCCCCTATGCAATATAAAATGCAACCAAAATGCTACTAGACTCAATCCTAAGGGAAATAATGCAATGCAACTACATGGATTTATCTTTTGGTTTTTTTCAAAATTTTCAAAAAATATTTTTCCTTAAAACATAACTATTATTAACGCAAGACTCAATAAATGGAAAAAAAAAACATATCGTTAGTAGCACGTCCCTCCTCCAAACTTAAATCATACTGTCTCGGTGTGAAAGTAAACCCGAGAGAAGGACTAACCAAAAACGCAACACAAAAGCAAAAATCAAAACTAAGTGAGACTAATATATACAAGGTGGAGTTGGTATTAGAGTACGAGGACTCACCTTATGAGTAGGATGGGTTACTCAAACATGGACTCGGGAAACGCATCGTCTGTCTCTTGGTTCAGCGGGTCTCATAGGGAGAATGTCGTGATGGCGCGAATTCAACCATAGGTAGACTTGGTTCAACTCTTAAAGAACGCCTAGATTCGACATCCATCTCATTGATGTCTTCTCTCTCCCCAACCGAATCCTCAACCGTCTCATCAACGCCCTTATTCTTCGAAGAAGTAGAACTCGAGCCCATGACCTTCTTCTTGTGGCTCTTCACCGTCTTGAAAAGCTTCCGGATGGTCGTATCTTGCCATTTGTTCCATTTTTGGAGGAGGCAAATGTGATCATGTGCTTCTCGAAGTCCAACCTCGGCTAAAGGTTCATTATAGGGGCAGAAATGATACCTCGCGCCTCCATAGAGGTGTGGTGGAGGTGCATCCTTGTTCTCTCCTTCCTTTGTACTAGCCTTTATGGGGCCTCTTCTTTTGGTTTCCTTTCCTAAGGATGGTGGGGATATTGGGTCGTAAAGGAGATCCTCGCTCGGGGTAAAGATTACATTGGCCCGGATGTGAAGTGATGTGATTTCCCGGTTTGGGAGTAAGATCTTCTTCTCTTCATTCTCGCTATATGAAAAGCGATACTCGTGACGATGTCCTAAGCGGCCCACTAGAAAGTGAGCCTGGTTGAGGTATGAGGCGTCAAGGCATGAAATATCTCCTCAATTTTCACCCAAATCGATCCCACAAGCTGTCAAGATCGGTGTAATAATGCCTCCAATACTCAACTTCGGAGTCTTATCCGTGGTCGTCCAAATCCAATCCTTGAAAAAATGGAGTTGGGTGAGAAGTATGGCACCGAGACTAGGGGCATAGTACTCCTGAAAGAAAACTCGGCCTTCATTGGTGTGATGGAGAATTTGATTGATCGCACTAGCTAAAAGCTTCATCTCATCTTCCCTTATCACTCCCGTCTTTCTTCTAGCATAGAAGGTATGGGTAAGGACCTTGTGAGCATAGCGTATGGCGGGTGTCTTATATTACTCACCTTTGTACATTCTTTTTCTCAATGGCCAACACTAATGGGTTTCCAAATGCGAGTAAATAATGGTATCTCACTAGGGATATAAAAATAGATTCCTTCCTCAAACCCATATATGGCGTCAATCTCACGGAGTGTGAGCTTGTAAGACTTTCCGCCAACACAAAATATGATGTCAGCATCGTCATCCAATTGCTTTGTGTTAGTTGAGTCGAGGTGGAGGGTCAATGAGGTGATGAATTGGTGAGTTGGAGTTTTGTAAGACAGGTACTCCATCTAAAAGAAACTGCCTAAGCCCATATTCTTGAAAATGAGCACCACATCCTCAAGAATACCGAGCTCATCGATAAGTGCATGGTCTAAAAACCGTGTTGGAAAAAAAGGTATGGTTTGGAGCTTGTCCAACAACTCGGAATAACTAGTCTTCTTCCTTGAGGAGGCACTCGTCTCAGGTTCTTGTTCGGGTTCTTTGGCGGGTGCTTTCTTCTTTGAACTTTTCTTCTTTGAGGCTTGAACATTTGCCTTTTCGATTGCCTTACTAGTGCTTCATACAAGTTGTGATTCATCTTCTTCGTCCTCACTCTCACTCACCGGTTGAGCTACCGCTTTGCTCTTCTTTGGTGCTTTTTGAGTTCTATGAGGCTCTTGTCTCTCTTTGGTCTTTTCTATTAGTGATCCCTACAAAACATGCCATCGATTGTAGTAAGCTCTTAATGAAACTAAGACTTCATCATAAAGTTAAAATGTGCTCTAGTCTTAAACACCAAGAGCTCACTTCCAGTCACAATCTAAATGCCAAAGGAAACACAAGGTGATCACAAACCCCAAATTCACCATTTTCAATTCAAAATCACACAAACATGATTATACAACCGTGAATGGGTCCAAGAGAGTGCTTATAAGATGCAAAGAGGCAAGTTAAGAAACCACATTGAAGCACAATCATGAGCAAGCGTAAAACACTCAATCCATTTCATCATTTTCAAGCTAATCACTCACTAAACATGCTCCATCAATCTCGAAAATTGCTAGTCTTCTACATTCATGTTCTAGGGAGTAAATGCAAGATAAAGAAATGACCAAATCCAAAAGCCCTAAAAATTTTGTTTTCCCCCAAAATTAAGAACCCTAACTATTCAAAATTCAAAATCCCTCAATTTCAACTTCAACTTGAACATGTGAATCAATTAAACTAACAATGGGTATCATTTTAGACCAAACAAGTGCACAATCGGACCTATGCATTAGCCAATTCAAAGGTATGAGCAAAGAGAGTTCAAAATTTTGGAACGAGAGAGGGAAAATCAAATTGTTACCTTGAGTTATGATGGATTAAGAGGCGAAATCAACTAATAGCAGGGAGAACATAAAAGACGATAGTGAAAATCAAGATTGTAGCACCAAGAATCGTGAAAATCAAGTGACAATTGAGAGAGAAAATGATGGTTTTGCGTTTTCAAGTGTGCGAAATCGTGAAAGTGATAGAGAAGATAGAAGAAAATCGATTTTGGGAGAAGAGAAGAGAGAAAACCGGTTAAAATTGGAGTAAAATCGAATTGGTAAACTTAAATCAAACCGGTTTAACCGCTAAATAATGATTTTGACTTACCTAGGAACTGTAGCAGCCTGCATCGTATCGCTACAGGAAGTCGCTACGACTATATCGACCATCACTTACCCGCTATACAAAGCCGCTAGGACCTCTGGAAATTTTGTTCGAAGTTTCTGAAACCTCTAGCCGTCAAGCTTTTACCGCTACAACGTGCCAATACACTCCTATCGACCATCACTTACCCGCTACACTATATCGCTGTGATCAATCGTAATTTTTCTCGAAGTTTCTAAAATCTTTAGCGGCCAGCACTAAGTCGCTACAACATGCCGCTATACTCCTACCGACCAGCATGTAGCTGCTACACTACGCCACTAGGATTTTTGGAAATTTTGCTTGATTTTCCCTTACTTCTTTAGCGGCCACAATTACGCTGTTACATGAAACCGGTAGTAGCATAATGATTGGCATTAAGCCGCTATCGCATACCGCTAAGATCTTTGTAAACTCCGAAATTTTACATGAGCTCAAACTTCATGTGCCAACCCCTAAAATTTAGACCAAAACAATGAAAACACCAAATTAAACAAAAACAAGAAGTTATATACAAGGATACCATGGGATTGCCTCCCAAGCGCGCTTGTTTTACGTCACAAAGCTTTGACAGTTCATCGCCTTAGGTGGTTGTAGGATTCAAGAGAGGAATCGTTGTCCTTTCTTCTATGAACTCATCAGCCAAGAAAGCCTAAGACGTTGCCCGTTCACTATGAACTCTCCTCCGTTCTTGTATCAAAGAACTACTACACCATAAGGTCTTACTTCCTTGATCTTGAACGGACCGGACCATCTTGACTTGAGCTTCCCGGGAAACAAGTTCAACCGAGAGTTGAACAATAGAACGCTGTCATCAACCTTAAAGTTCCTCAGAATGATTTTCTTGTCATGAAACTCTTTAGTCTTCTCCTTGTAGATCCTTGAATTCGCATAGGCTTCAAGACAGATCTCATCCAGCTCATTCAATTGTACCAAGCGCTTCTCCGCGGCCGTCTTGATGATAAAGTTAAGAATCTTCACCGCCCACATAGCTTTATACTCAAGCTCCACTGGAAGATGACACGACTTCTCATAAACAAGATTGAATGGAGTCGTCCCAATAGGCGTCTTCAAAGCGGTCCTATAGGTCTAAAGTGTGTCATCTAGCTTCATAGACCAATCCTTTTTTGTTGTACCAACCGTCTTCTCAAGGATTGGTTTGATTTCTCGATTAGAAGTCTCAACTTGACCACTCGTTTGAGGATGATACAGCGTTGCTACCTTATGTTTAATCCCGTGCTTCGTCAACAAACTCTCAAAGATTTTATTGATGAAGTGAGTACCACCATCACTAATCACAACTCGAGGAATGCCAAAATGCGGAAAGATGATAGTTTTGAACATCTTCAACACAACCTTAGCATCATTTGTCAGACTACCTATAGCTTCAACCCATTTCGACACATAATCAACCGCTACAATGATGTAGTTGTTACCATAAGAAGACAGGAACAGTCCCATGAAGTCAATTCCCCACACGTCAAAGATCTCAACCTCAAGAATCGGATTTTATGGCATTTCATTCCTCTAACTTATGTTACCTTTCCGTTGGCATGAGTCACATCTCAAAACGAACGCTTGAGCATCTTTGAACATTTTCGGCCACCAAAACCCTGATTGTAATGCCTTATTGACGGTCTTAAATGATGAATAATGACCCTGTAAGTTGAGCCGTGGCAATGCATCAGTATACCAGTCACTTCTTCTTTCGATACACATCTTCTATAAAGGTTGTCCTTGCAAAGTGTGTACAAGGATGGCTCATCCAAATAGAATCGGTTCAAGTACTTGAAAAAATTCTTTCTAGCATAGCCTACCAAGTTAGGAGGCTCCTTTCCACAAGCCAATAAATTCACATAATCCACATACCATGGAAACTTCTCATCCATCCCTATGATCTCTTCTAGTCTCTTACCCGTTTTGATGACTTCGTTTCCAAGATGAACCGTCCTAAGTTGTTCCTCAGGTAATGAATCATCAATGGGAAAAGTGACAAGTGATCCGCTACACCGTTCTCAATACCTTTCTTGTCTTTAATTTCAAGATCAAACTCTTGTAGAAGCAAAATCCACCTAAGCAACCTCAGTTTACCATCTTTCTTTGCCAATAAATGTCTCCAAGCCGCGTGATAGGTGTGAACAATAACTTTTGAACCCACCAAGTAAGACCAAAAATTTCAAATGCAAACACAATAGCTAAGAGCTCCTTCTCCGTAGTTGCATACTTCACTTGAGCATCATCTAAGGTTCCATTTGCGTAGAAGATCACATGGAGCTACTTATTTTTTGTTGACCCAAAACTGCTCCTACCGCAAAATCACTTGCATCACACATTATCTCAAATGGTAGATCCCAATCTGGTCACCAAAGCATTTTTGATCACTAAAAACGCTTCTAGACACTCTTGATCGAAGTTGAACTCAACTTCCTTGCAAAGTAGCTTTTTTAAAGGTCTAGCTATCTTTATGAAGTCTTTAATAAACATTCGGGAGAACCCCGCATAAACCAAAAAGCTTCTAATACCCTTCACCAAATTCGGAGGCTCCAAACTAACCATCACCTCAACCATTGCTCTATCAACCTCAATACCCTTTTCTAAAATCTTATCCCCAATAACGATTCCTTCTCTAACCATGAAGTGACACTTTTCCCAATTGAGCACTAGGTTGGTCTCCTTGCATCTTTTGAGTACTCTACAAATATTAGAAAGATAACCACCAAACGAAGCACCATATACGGAAAAATCATCCATAAACACTTCAACCATATCTTCTATTAAGTCCAAGAAAATTGACATCGTGCACTTTTTGAAAGGTTTCCGGTGCATTACATAGTCCAAATGGCATCTTTCGATAAGTAAAGGTACCATAGGGACATGTAAATGTCGTTTTCTCTTGATCACTAGGATGTATCGAGATTTAAAAGAACCTCGAATATCCATCAACAAAACAATAGTATGGTGATTCGCTAACCGTTCTAGCATTTGATTAGTAAAAGGTAGAGGGAAGTGATTGTTTCTAGTTGAGGCATTAAATTTGATAATCAATACACATCCTATGACCGGTGATAGTTTTAGTAGGTGTGAATTCATAATTTGCGTTTTTAACAACCGTTGTTCCACCCTTTTTTGAAACTACATGAACTGGGGAAATCCAAGTACTATCCGAGATAGGATAGATTATCCCCTCATCTAAAAGCTTGAGGATCTATTTCTTAACAACCTCTTTCGAATTAGGATTTAACCTTCTTTGATGCTCAATAGAAGTCATTGATTCATCTTCTAGATGTATCCTATGCATGCATAAAAATTGAGCAATTCCCTTAATATCATCCAAATAATAACCTATAACCTTTCTAAACTTCCTTAATTCACCTAGAAGGGTGGCTACTTCCTCTTCACTAAGATCCTAATTCACTATGACCGGGTAAGTAGAGTTTGTTCTAAGAAATACGTACCTTAGCCCTTTTGGTAGTGGTTTGAGGTCTACTTTTGGAGCCTTGAGTTCACTCTAATCATCGTCAATGCTAGACTTACCACTGCTAGCCTCCTTGGGTTCTATGTTATCTTCTACTTCAACCACACTCACATTGTGCGCGAATTGGGTGAGTTCTAGGAATGAAGTGCTCTCTTCGATAGGCTTGTGAGAGTCAAGGAGCTTCTCATATCCAACACTCTCCACATCAATGAACTCATTCTCCCCGTTCTTACAAGTGATACTTATAGAAAATCTTCCAATGCAAGCTTTTCTAACAACTCATCTGCCAACTCGTCCATGGTCTCAATCCAAAACGCTTGACCCTCTATTTTTGGCTTTTTCATGACCTTGTTGATGTCAAATTGGAGAATCATATCAACCAAATGATTTATCCTCCCCCTTCTCACATCAATGATAGCTCCCGCGGTTGCTAGAAACAGTCTCCCAAAGATAAGTGAATCTCTTGACTCTTCATCCATTTCCAACACAATAAAGTCGGTTGGCACCTCAAAATTCTCAATCATAACTGGTAAGTTCTCTAGAATTCCAACGGGGATCCTAACCGATCTATCTGTCACAAAAGATATTCTACATTGCTTATATCTTGTGAATCCAAGGCGTAGCTACCGAGAGAGGCATCAAACTTACACTAGCTCCTAAATCACATAAGCAACAAGAAAAAGAAAGTGGTCCCAAAGCACAAGGTAAAGTGAAGCTACCCGGATCTCCAACCTTATTTGGTACTATCTTTCGTTGAATGATAGCACTACACTCATGAGTCAAGACTACCATACCTTCTAGATTTTTTGTTTTCTCCTTGATAGCATCTTTAAGAAACTTTTTGTATTGAGGAACCAACAAGAATCCATCAATTATGGGCATGGTAACTTGTACCTCTTTCATTTGCTTGTCAAAGATGGCTCTATACTTCTCCATGAGTTTTTTTTCTTTAAGCGGCCCAGAAATGGTAGCTTAGGCTCATAAGGCCGTGACACAAACAATATCTCTTTCGGAGCCGAAATCGGATCCTTCTCTAGAATCGCCTTTCCTTTACCCTTTTCATTCACCTTCACTATCTCATAAACTTTCTCTTCTTCAATAACCGGTTCATCTTCTTCAATCTCGATAACCACCTCCCCCTTTTGCTTCTCAATGTCCTCATTGAGACTCTTAGAAGGAACTTCCCTTGTTGCTAGCTCTTTGCCAATTCTAAGTGTAATAGCATTGATGTACTCTTTTGGGTTAGGTTCGGGTTTCCTCGGTAAAATCCTCGGTTGTCTACTTGAAGAAGACGCTCTTTGAGCCATTTGGTGACCCATATGTTTTATCTTCGAGTTGAGAGGTTCAAACTTCGCATTTAACTCATTGTAAGAACAATCCACCTTAGTATGGATCTCCGACATGTTTTTCTTCATCTCACTAGTAACATTAGCTTGCCCCGCTAATAATTGTTGAAACATACCCTTCATATCAAAGGTTTGAAGAATGTTCCCTTGTTATGGGGGTTGATACCCTTGTTGAACATTAGGAGCGAAGTTGGGCTTGTTGTATCCTCCTTGGTTACCTTGGAATTGACCTCTAGGAGCAAATTGATGTTGTTGAGGATTAGACCCTTGAGTTTGATTAGATGGCACAAACGATCTTTGTTGGATCCTTGAGGACCTTGAGGCTTGTAGTGTTGATCTTGTGGGTTCTCCACATTGTTACTCCTCCAAGATAAATTGGGGTGATTACGGTAGTTTGGATTGAAGCCTTTATTGTAACCCCCTTGGTAGGTCCCTTGACCATCAATAAAATTCTTCTCTTCTTGCCCTTCAACATTCTCTTCGAATCCAATCTCTTGAAAGCCTTGGTTGCCCTCACAATCGCCTACAAAGTTGATTGACCGTTGCATACCTTGTAGGACCTTATCCATTTTCTCATGTAAAGATTTGATCTCCATACCACGTTGCTCATCACTCTCTCCACTTCCTCGTGGAGCACGGCCATAATCCTCACTGTAGTTTCCATCACTTTGCGCTTGATTCTCAACCAAGGACATCCCTTCTTCTACATCTTTCCCCAAGAAGTTCTTGTTGCTTGCTGTGTCAAGTAGTATTCGGAACTTAGGAAGGACTCCTCTATATAGGATACTTAGGAGTGATGCGTTAGAGAATCCGTGATGAGGGCACTTAGTAGTGTAGCCCTTAAACCGCTACCAAGATTCGCTAAAACTTTCACCACTCTTTTGCGTGAACCTTGAGATCTCTTTCCTTAACTTAGAGGTTCTTGAGTAGAGAAGAACTTGGCAAAGAAGACCTTTTTGCATTCATCCCAAGGGTTGATTGTGTCACTTGGAAGATTCTTCTTCCATTGATGTGTCTTATCCCCAAGAGAGAATGGGAATAGGCGGAGCTTGAAAACGTCTTCCCAAACGCCATTATCTTCATCGTGTCGCACAACATATCAAATTGGTCAAGATGATCCAATGGATCCTGTTTGATCCTTGCACCATGTTGGTTAGACTTGCCTTGATCTCAAAGTTGTTGTTTCCTACCGGCGGAGGCCTAATACCATTGCGGTTTCCATGCACATTCGGTGCATCATAAGCTTCGATCACCCTAGAGGTTTAGGTCCATGGTGAGGAACTTGCTCACCGTCATCTCCTTGACCGTGTTGATTGTGGTCTTGATTCCCACCACCAACGTGTGGATTTTGGTTCATCATACCCAACCGCTCTAGATGTTCTAACCGTTCTCTCTCAAGTTTTGCTCTAGCGTTTTCCCTTTCCAACCGGTGAATGTCAACCATGAAATCAACTAAGTTCGCTTGACCGCGTCATCGCAAGTTCATACATCTAGAATCAAAGAGAAAACCAATCCAAGATGATCAAATATCAAAAAAATTAAAAACTTAGTCTCAAGTAGATTCCAAATCCTAATGGCTTATTGCTATTCCCCGGCAACGGCACCAAAAACTTGATAAAGAAATATTTAATTTCAAAACGTAAGTTCTAATATTTATATTCTTAAATCACCCAAGTGCAAGTGCTAGCGTTGTAGTAATTTAGATATCGAAACCACATGGAATAGAATTAACACAATAGGAATACAAGTCTCTACTTAATCTAAGTAACTAAGGATTGAGGGATTTAATTCTACAACCTAAGTAATTTAAACAAAGAACTAAGAAGCAGGGTAAACAAGTTAGAACTAAGCAAAAGAACTAAACAAGGCAATCAAAAGATTAGAAGCATGCAAACCTTAAAGACTAACCAAATTCAAAACAAGGCGGGAAACTACTAATCAAAGCTAAATGGTTAAACAAGCAAATCTTTGGGTAAGGTAATTGATTAAGGAAAAACCAAGCCAATCCATGATGCTTATTCAAACTACAAATGCTAATCTTTAGGTCTTAGAACACTAAGCTACACTAATCCACTTCCATGGACTTTATCCCTATACTAATCAAGCAATTAACAAAGATTCACATCCGTAATCACAAGAAAAATATGCATTAATAACAAGTCTAACTAACCACTTAGCACCCTAATCATCTATTCTCATAGGCTAGGTACTCTAAGCATTCATTAAGTTCATTCAAGCATTTTCACAAACACCTTCCGAGCATGAAATCACCTATGATCTAGACTAACTTGATCAAAGCTAATTTAGCATTAAAAACACCTAACGAACAAGGATATTTAACAATCTAAACCTTAAGTACCTAAAACCTACCCTAATCTACCATACCCAAAGATCTTAATGGAACTACTCACTAATCATGACATAAACACCAAATCTACAAAGATTAAGTGCTTAATCATGATGAAACTTGAAATACTTAAAGAAAGTCAAGATGAAAAGAAAAAAAAATTGCATTTAACTTAAGAGATCATTACAAGGTTCTAAAATGTGGCTAAGAGAGTTCTAAAACAAAGCACAATCCCTAACAAATTAGGTTAAGAATCTTTAAATAGTAGAAGGGGCGAACCGGGTCAACCCAGAACAAACCAGGTTTTGACCCGGAAAATCTGGTTTCTTCATGTTCTGTAGCGGCCTCCACTTAGCCGATACAAGAGGTCGCTACACTGATAATGGTCTGTCGTTGGTCCCTACGTTTGGCTGCTAGAATCTTTAGAATCGGAAGAAGCCTTTGTAGTTGTAAGCATTTGGCCGTTACAGTTGGTCGCTAGGCGTCTAACGGTCTGTTGTTGGCCACTAGAATCTTTGTCCTTCAAACTTAATCCTCTTTCGCGTCTGAGCTTCCCCGCAACTTCGAGTCTTCTCCCGTGCATAACTCTTGCTTTTCTTCTTCTCAACTCCATCGCTAAAATTTCCGAACTCTGAGTAATCTAACAAAAGAGATCAAATGCAATGCAAATGCATTGAAACAAACCTAAAATCCTAAAATGCATGTTCATGAACAAAAAAGAGTAAAACTAATGCAAAAAGGTCAAAACTAAATAAGAAGTGGAACAAAAGCTAGAGAAAACAATCTTAAAACAATGCAAATCTTATGAATATCAGTCTATCAAGGAAAAGTACTCGTCGTCATTAGATTACTTTTTGTGTTGCCCAACAGTTTCACACCAATTCCATTTATACAAAAATCAAGGTCTGATCATTCTGCTCTCTTTTACTTCTTCATTCATCAGGTTATTTGGGGGCTTTTATATGTATATGTATCATTCATTATACTAATACAAGGTGATCTCGTTTGTATCTATATACTATATCTACAGGTTGTAATTCGTTTGCATTTTCTTGCAACCAGTTTCTGAACCAAGAGCACCATGAAACAAGGTCCTTTATGTCCCTTGATAGCAACTCTTTGAAAGATTTTTTCGCCAATTGTTGTTTGCTTCTTGTAGTTCCTAATTGATACATGTATAATTTTTATGTTCTCAAATCAGAAAAAAAAAAAAAAAAGTGTCACCTATTAGAAATATTTTCCTTATTTTAGATCCATCAACAAATGGAGCTCTAAAATGGCTGAGAGACGAAAATTCTAGAGACAAAACAAGAACTGGAAGAAGATACAGACTTGTGGAATAACATTAAAGATTTTGCATGGTAAGTGGGTTTTAATAGTTTTGAAATTATATAGTAACCTGTAAAAATTTGTTATGTTCTCAAATCAGAAAAAATATATAGAATGTCTAGACATCGTTTTCCTTATTTCAGGTCCATCGCAAAGGGAGACCTAACAACCTATAAAGTATGATCTTCTTGTTTTTGAAGGTATGTGTCGTATTATGGTTAGTCATCTGATTCTGCTCTTATATTTTGAAATTACATTCTTCTTATTAATACAATGGCGGATTCTGTTGTCTATGTGACTATGTGAACCTATCTTAGAAATAAACTTTTATTTTGCAGTGCTTCGTTCGCTTGATTTTAAGAGTTTTTTTATGCTTCTTTCATAACTTGAAGTGGCTTTGTATGATCGAACTTCAATTTACTTCTGATGCGTTTTAGGTATGACGACACTTTATAACTGTTAAAAGCTATTTTTGTTATGAGAATTTTTTTGATCTTAGTCATCTGAAGACATGTGAAGCTTGAGAAGACAGCAGGGAAAAAACAAGATCTAAGATGACTTTATTACCACGTCTCACAGGTAGGTTCATTAAAACCTTTTTATTGTTACTTTTTTTGGGGTCAAATCTTCATTTTACGACATATCTTTTGATTTGTTTATTTAGATAACAGATACCAATATTAATGTGTGTTTCCGTTAGCGCTCCAAAGAGATTTGTGCTTTTCTTTTTGCTCCACAGGTAGCACTTTATCACTTGTAGATCGAAGAAAATAATTCTATAAGGTAGCACTTTATCACTTAGCCACTTATGAAGAACTTTGTGATGTAGCGGTCTTATTTTCTCATTTAATCAAACATTTTTAGGTGATAAAGTGCTACCTTATAGAATTACCAAAACATGTGGAGAGGAATGTAACAAATATATCGGCATGCTACATGACAGATCTTGGTCATCTCGAAGGATCTTTCCACATATTCATAACTTAAACAATGTTTTAAGTACTTGTCACAACTTCGATTATCCTAGCAACTGAGATTTCCTATTTCATATCTATCCTAGATTTATAAATGCTTTACTATTTTTCTTTCTTTCTTTTTTTTTTTTAAGAGAATGTAAAATTATATTCAAACAAAAGAAAACCGTTTTTACAACAAGTGCAGCAACTGATTGAAAGCTTAATTACAAGAAAAAGGTTCTAGGCACAGTGAACTAGCTAGTCTCTTGCACCAAACCAAGTTTGGAGAGCTCCGTGAAGTTGACGATCCGAGGTTTGGCCAATAGTAGAGATTATATTCCTTACTTGCTTGTCGATGAATCTGATCAGATGAGGAATAGAGGTAGGCTGCTCCCCATGACGTCGAGTGTTGCGTTCACGCCAGACGCAGTGAATAGCGACTTGAAAGACGCATCGAAGTAAGAATACAGTGGGATGTCCTAGGCTTGTATCCGACACCATATAAAGGAGGTGATGCCAGTCCGCTGTGAACCGGGGGCCAAGGAGCTTCCTCGCCAAGGCTTCCCAGATCTGATATGAGAAATTGCAAGTGAAGAATAGGTGTTGTCGTGACTCCATCGGGAAACCACAGAGACTACATGCCGTATTAACCCGCCCTTGCTAGAGAGACATACAATCACCGGTTGTCAACCGATTATGGGTGGCTAGCCACGCAAAGATCGAGTATTTCGGTGTAGAGTGCTTGAACCATATTCCTTTGTGCCAAGGAACATGAGGGGAGGCTTCACGGATCTGTAGCCACGTCTTCTTTGAATTGAATTGAGGATAGTATCTATCTGATTTGCTTCGCCATAGGTGAATATCTGTAATTTCCCCGATGGAACGACTCCTTAGGCTTTCTAGCTCATCTCCTATTTGACGTAATATATCAGCTATGAAGTGTCGTCGCCGCCAATGGGTCCACGCCATTGCCACAGTGAAATGAGATGGTATTCTCAGTTTGATTATTCCTCTAAGTCCGAGTCTATCCTTTAAGAAACCAAGAGAAGACCATGAATCGTACCAGAAAGAGGTAGAGTGACCATTTCGCACATCCATCTTGTGAAAGTCTCGAGCCATAGTGCGGTATTTTAGTAGTTTACGCCACATCCAAGAACCCTTGGTTGTGTTTTCTTTAATTGACCAGAAGGATTCGTGACAAAGGAGGTGAGTGTAAATCCACTTAACCCATAAGGATGGCTGAGAGGAAACGATGCGCCAGACCAGCTTGAGACAGTTCACTAAGTTTATCTCTTTCAAAGGCCAATGCCCAAGTCCTCCTTCGCATTTCGGTTTACATACATCCTCCCAAGCCAGCTTTGCCTTCCGTGGATTTAAAGCAGGACCTGACCAAAGGAAGGCCGAGCAAAGGCTTTTGATTTCCTTTAAACAAGCACGTGGAAGCCGAAACGCTAAGAGCCAAAAATTGGAGATACCCATCAGTACCGAAGCTATAAGTTGCAATCTACCCGCTATCGACAGATGGCGAGCTGACCAAGACTGTATACGACTCTGGATCTTTTCAACAAGCGGAAGATAATCTGATCCTTTCATCCTTGTGGACAGCAAGGGGAGCCCCAAGTAACGAATAGGAAGAGATCCAGAGGAGAAAGAATATCTAGAGCTTATCTCTTCCCGGATGGTAGAAGGTACTCCTGAAAAAAATATGGTTGATTTTTCCATACTGATCCGCAGGCCCGAGAACCGCGCAAATGTTTCAAAGACCTGAATAAATCTGTCCACCGACCTTACATTGCCATCCGTAAGTACCAGAATATCATCCGCAAAGCTCAAGTGGGTTATACCCATAGTTTTGCACTTCGGGTGATAGCCTATATGATTTGCATTTGCTGATTTGTCAAGGAGCTTAGAGAGTACATTCATACTAATGACGAATAGGTAAGGAGATAGGGCACACCCTTGTCGAATCCCTCTCTCACTCCGAAAGAAACCCGCGAGTGCACAATGATATCCAATGTATGAACTGATCCAGAAAGTTCATTACTCTAAGCGTAGTAAGGATAAAAGACCACTGGACCGAGTCAAACGCTTTTGATATATCGATCTTTATAGCACACCGTGATGAGAGTCCATCAATATGGTAGTCTTTGATCAACTATGTGGCTAGTAATAGATTCTCTATCAATAATCTGTCTTTTACGAACGCCGATTGGTTGAGAGCAATGAGTTTATGGAGAAGCAGCTTCAACCTATTAGCAAGAAACTTGGAGATGACCTTATAAATGACGTTGCAGCAAGAGATGGGGCGATAATCTTTCATTTCAGAAGCTTAATTCTTTTTAGGTATAAGATCCAGAATAGTGGAGTTCATACCTTTTGGAAGGAAACCTTTGATGAAAAAGGATTGAATTGCAATGGTAAATTCTTTGCCCACAATATGCCTAGTAGCTTTACAGAACTCAGAGTTATAACCATCCGGACCGCGAGATTTGTTACTTGGCATGGCGAATAAAACGTCTCGGATCTCTTCCGCAGTTACTTCTCTCATGAGAAAAGTGTGGTCCTCATCCGAACATTTACTTGGCAAGAGATCTTGAAGCTGTTCCGGGTTAACACCTATATAGTCAGCCGGAGTATGTTGAAGGAAGTCCTTAAAAAAACCTTCAGCTTCACGTTTAATACCATCACCTTTGGTCACCACGATGCCGTCACGACGCCGGATTTCACGAATGGTATTGTGTGATTTTCTGGAGGTTGCTGCTTTGTGAAAGATCTTGTTGTTTCTATCACCAATCTTTAGCCAGTGAAGTTTCGATCTTTGTTTCAAAAAATTCTCTTCCAAATCGGAAATACGATCCCATCTGTCGTATGCTTCGTGTTCCCCCTCCATGTTTTGAACTGACAGGTATTTTAAGTTCTCCTCTTGCTTAGCACATAGAGTTTTGTAAGCATCCTCAACTTTAGTCGAGAGATTACCTAGTTTGTCTTTCGCTAGGGCACGAACCAGGGGTTTGAGTCCCTTGAGTTTCTTAGCAAAGCGAAACAAAGACGAGGTAGAAAGGAAGATGGGCTGAGATTGTTGCCAATATCAGGCTACTGTCAGAAGAAACTCATCAAGCTCCGTCACTGCATTTATAAATTTGAAAGGCTTCCGTGAAGACTCCGTTTCGTTGTCTAATCTTATGCAACACCGGAGGTGATCAGAGCAACCTCCTGCTTCAAATACACTATAAGCATTAGGGAAAGCAGCATTCCAATCTGAGTTTTTGTGCACTCTGTCTAACTTCTTTGAAATCGACCCCTCCTCCCGTTTATTACACCATGTAAATAAAGGTCCGTGAAATGCCATGTCTTCAAGAGAGCACACCCTAGTCACTGTTTGAAAATCGCGCATACCATGAGGGATAGAC
Organism: Crucihimalaya himalaica; assembly: GCA_004349715.1. Lineage (NCBI taxonomy): Eukaryota > Viridiplantae > Streptophyta > Magnoliopsida > Brassicales > Brassicaceae > Crucihimalaya > Crucihimalaya himalaica. The sequence goes on along the minus strand of SMJT01000035.1, from coordinate 756,480 downwards.
GGAGAGTTACCTAAGTTGGAGTGTTCCCTCCCCTCTAAGATTTCATTAAAATCACCTAAACACAACCAAGGTTTAGAATGGATGAGTGGAGAATTATGATGATCACACAAGTCACTCCACAGTTCCTTACGCTCGTCAACAAAGTTTGAGGCATAGATGAAAGAACAAAAGAATTCGTCCTCTCGATCCTCTAGTTTCACCGAAAAGGTGATCATTTGGCTACTCTTAAAGAAAGGAGTAAGCCGGACATTATTTTGCCATACAACCCAGATACGTCCTCCGCGATTGTATTCATAGTTTCTGAGAATCGACCAATCTCAAATATCTGAGTTCCTATCACCCTTGATTTTGCCTCCTGTACCCTGGTTTCCAGCAAAGCACCAAAAACAAACCCTTCCTGTTTCACCCAATTCTTTATAACGGAATGCTTTTTTTATTTATTTAGACCCCGAACATTCCAAAAGAATCCTGACATATCAATTCTTCTTAGGTTTCTTTTTCCCCTTAGCACTCAAGAGGGACTGTTTTGTGCTAAGGACATAGGTATCAGAATGATATTTTGAAGAACCCTTCGATTGACGAGGAGGAGGTTTACGAATCGACGATTCATTTATCTTGTCTCTTGTTTCTGATTTTTCTTCAGGCACAAACTCTCCCTCCTCTTCCTCTTCCTCCATCTGCTTCTTCCCACTCATGATTGGATTTAACGAGTCGTGAATTGTGTCAGCTGGGGCGGATTGATCATGATCACAAGATACTTCTTCTAAAATAGAGAAACATGATGGGGAAGCAATGTTCTCTGTTGCTTGGGGTTTTGGTGGGCTGGAGTGATTTTTCTTGCTTGGGGAAGCCACTATCCAGCCTTCCAACTCCGGGGAGGACATATCCAAGCCAGCCAAAGCAGACAAGGTGACAAGTGACTTTGTCCGAGTAGTAACATGATTTTGAAGCAAAGTTAAAGGCATCGGCTCCGTATTCTGAAGGAGTTGGACTGCTGTTGATTTCAGATTTTGGGAAGTAGGTGAGTCTCGTCTTCCTGGAGAGATGGAGTTCCCCCCAGCCTCAGTTGGTGACTCGGTTGCCTCCGTAACCGCCTTTGGTAATGAGGTCCCAACTTCAGGGGTAGCTAGTAAGATACCTTGTTCCTCTGTTTTATCTCTGACATTCTGTTCTTCTCCTTTTTCCAGAAGTCGGATTTGTTTTTCTCCTCTCTTTGCGATACAGTCTTTGCTTAGATGACCCCACTTTGAACATATGGTGCAGCGGGCAGGAAGCCAGGGATAATGAAATTCCACCACTGCGTCTACCGCCATTTTTCTGGATTGAAATCGAGAATTTTTTGGGAGCTCTCTGTCCATGTCAACTTCCACAAACACTTTGGCTTCATCAAAGCTATTGCAGAGCTCAGTTTCTGGGTGGAGCCGGATTGGTTTCCTACTGCAGTAGCTAGGAAACCAATTCCATCCCAGGAGAATAGCTTGTGTGGAATGTTCCGGAGCGTGATCCACATTGGCATTGTCTTGATCTCGGGCTCCTCTTCATCCGCAACCGGAGACCATTTCGAGATGACCATAGGGATATCCGCGATATTCCACATGCCTCTGCGAAGAATCCTCAGACGTGTTGCTTTATCTTTGATTCTGAATTTGACTGTCGAAGAGTTGACGGTGAAGACGTCGATACAAACATTTTTGTCCCCAAGTGGCCAGATCTTATTCACTATCACATGAACTTTTGCAATGTGGGGCGCTGCAAGGAATCGCCCTACAAGGAGATCTTCCCACAACGGTACAGAGTTTTGAATCACTTCGTCTGGGATCACTACTCGTTTTGATCCATCCACTGTCTCCACTTCCACTTGATGTTGTAACAATGAAGGTTTGTTTTTGACAACGTTCACCCATGAAACTTGCTTCGATGAATCCGAACTCCCTCCAACTAGAGGAGGATGGTCTGCCAGACTTAGCCGTCTCCGGCATCGCCGACGCTTTCGGAAGCCCTAGCGTGCGGTTGAAATTTCGAGAAACCCTAGTCGCCCTATTGATCGCCTCTTTGCTGACGTGGCCTTCTCAATGTCTTTCTTTATTTCATCTTAAGTGTCTGTAGCGGTTGTAGAATTTCCGTAAATTTCTAAAGATTTCTGACAGAAGGACGTGTGCGTATGTCGGAAAGCATTAAAAGTCATACCTCTGGAAGTCAGCATAGGTAGTACCTGTTGTAAATTCCTTCTATATGTTATGGTATCCACTTGCTCCTTTCTTAGATGCTTACTTGGTTTTCTTACCTACTGAACTTTTTACTTCTTTACTTCATTTCATTAGTTTTCTTACACACTTACTCATAAGTTAACTCTTTTGAGATGTATTGGGACTATTATGAACTATATGAGATGAAGTATATTTTGGAAACACATAGCCAAAGCAATATCCAAAATCCTTCTTAAACATTTTTCAAAAACAATATCCAAAACAAAGGAGTTAGAGGAGAAAGCTCTTTCGTCATTTAAAATGAAATCTAATATTGAATAAATCACAAATATAAACACTTTATATATAATGACTCATATATTGAATATGGATTCTACTTTTAAGTTGCGTTAGATCTCGTCGGCTGAAAAAGAATCATCTTCACAATCTTTGATGGGTAGACGACGTTGATGATTCTGTATGATATATTTTTTTTTTTTTGAAACTTGTATCTTTTCCATTCATGGCAGTGATAATGTCTCTGATGGTGACGGTATTGATGGCGGTGGCGGACATAATGGTGGTAACAGTGGCGGTGGAGGGGAGGGTAATGGCAAATGGTAGCCACCACCTCCACCTCCTCCACCATGTCCACTATTTGATGATTTTACCCGCCTCATCATTCTTCTCCATCCTATGTGATTTTTTAATTACAAAAACTAAGAATTAATAATTATTATAAGAAATGTGTTATCTATATCTATTAAAAGGTCGGAGTCTAATCCATTTAAAGGATTTGAACTTATACTGATAAGTAATAAGTTAAACCAAAGAATAGCTAAACCAATTTTATTTTACTTTTTCCAGTTGCAAATAAATGCAAGCTGAAATAAACCTAAAACAACAGAAATAAACTTTCTAAAATCTTAATTTTAAATAAAATGTTATTATAAACTACCATAACCATAACTGCACAATGCCCAACTAATCTAATCAATTGATTTCTGGTCTCTATTTGGTTTTTAGTTTTCATAAACCAAAACAGAGATAAATAAAACTGAAATTAACGAAAACTTAAATTATGAAATGGGCACACGAATTTAGGAGAAATAATTTCCTAAAACATTTCGGGATGATAATATTTGCACCTTTTCTTATTGAACTTTTTACTAGTACTCGATTTTAAAAATAAATCATTCGGATACATGTCTCTAAACTAACCTGATGATGGGGGTAACTCTTGTGAAGACGCAAGAGCGTAGTTGTTAGAGCATGAGAGCAAAATAATCAATAGAAGCAAGAACACAAGTCTCAATTTCAAAGGACCCTTCTTTGTCATCTCTCTTACTCACTTTGTTAATCCTCTTGATTCGATATTCTTATTTATATATTGTCTCTATGCCAACAGTCTAAGTTCCACATAAGGACAGAAAAAGATGCGTAGTAAAAGACGACTTTTTGGCCAATCTTTAATTTTCGTCAACGAAGACCAAAAAACGGAATTGACATTTTCCTTGTAATGTCCTTATTTAAAAAAGTCTGTGGTGCATGAAATTTTTACGTCATAGTAGAGTTTAAATAATTGTTAACAAGATCATAAATATATATAGAAGAAATAGATTTGACCTCTGTTCAGTTATAGAAGAAATTAGTTCTACGATAAAATCTTAAACAGTGCTAACAAAATCGTACGTAAATATTGCTATTTTAACTGATGTTTTAGATGAAACGCTATGAAAATTTAAAATACAGATTCGTATTTCTCAATTCATCTAAAGGCTAATTAGATTTTTTTTTTCTTAACTTTCGCAATACAAGATCTACACTTATTAACATCAGTGAACTAACTTTTTTTTTTTTGATAAATTTTGATACTAATATAACTTTCCAAGTCTTCCTTAGTTTTTTTTATCATTATTATTGTTACTATTGCGCAGTGCATCAGAGTTTAGTTTCAAAAAATTAAGTTATATTCGTAATTGTAATGCAAATTGAATTAAATATTCTTATAATTTACACATGAGTAGCTGAAGTTTTCCACGAGGATTTTCACGAACAACATGTACACACTAAGACTCCATCTCTTGGGTTATACGTTGAATATCCATTTTGAAATGAATTTCTCGTAGATCTCAAGGTTCATTAAAATATTTGATGTAACTAATAACCAATTTTTTCCAATAACTGCATTAAATATTATGGGCGGACTGACAGTGACGCATGGCCCCATGTGTAGTAGTATGGAAACAACGGATTGCTCCAATATTGTTTCAAGATAGTTTAAGATGGTTGTAAAATCCTTCTAAGGACAACAATGTGGTTCTAATCCTCAAACTAGCGCACCAAACCTCAGTTTATCTCATTTGGAAGGAGAGGAATTGGAGACTTCACGGTAACTCTTTTCGACCCTCTAGTGCAATCATCCTCGATATCAAGAACATTATTTGATGTCGTCTCGATCCGCTCTCTTGGGCCCAACGAATTCATCCCTCAGTCTCTTGATATTGGCCTCTTGATTTGGAGTTTTTCAGGATTGACTTGGCTCTTTGTTTGTTTTGTGTACGACAGGTTCATGTGTGCTCTTTATGTGAGGCACCGTAAGTGTTCGTTGCAGGTTTCCAAGATTTTTTGCCCTGTTTTTATAAATTGGTGTGTTAAAAAAAAAAAAAACTTTGTGTCACATTAGTTGTTAACCGAGAGCATGAACTGATGTCCAACTATGTTCGGTCCGTAGGATTGAGAATGTATACTTAGATCCGCAAGAACATTATGATGTTTGCGTAAAATCGCATCCGATTTCAAGTTTGACGAGGAATAGTCCTATAGGACTTCAGCCGGACTTCACATTGAACCCGAAAAAATAAACCTGTTTGTTCATCAATTATATTCACTCGGTCTTTTTTTTGTTAAGGGCTTGTGATTTTTGAACTGATCCAAGATTAATTTATAAGGATCATACTCGGAATGACATTTAGCACCGGACTAGGACCCAACCTAAACTAATTAGGATCGAAGTCTGACTGACATTTAGCAACTTAGAAAAGAAAAAGTCGAGTTAAGCGGAGCACACCAACTATATACGACTGAACTATATCGTTGACATCTCTACTTTAATTTACCAATAACAATTCTCCAATATTTTAAACTATAGGTGACTGTTGAGTACTGGATATTCAAACTTAATATTCGTGATTTGTTCTATTATGTCCAGATCTACAATTGGTATTGGTTAATTTCTTGTGTCCTTACTATTCTTACATTTACAATTGGTATCCAGGATTTCCAGATAAACATGAGCACACCTAGAAACTTACAAAAAAACATTAGCTAATGCGAGAAACAGATTGCCAATTTGATTCTAGATCTTTTTTAAACTAAAACTAGAATTAATTCTTATTATAGTCAATTAATATTCTTAAACAGTTATGTAGAGTGGTATTATTCACTTTTTATTACGTATTGTATTTATCAATGCGCATCAAATAAACCTTTTTATTTTAGTTTTGTTGTATCGATACATTTTTGTCTTATAAAAATAATTAATATGCACACACGTAAAAATCGATGATGGGTCTGTATATATGCCAATATGGCAATTATTATTTGCTCACCAATCAACTTGACGATGGCGGAGGTGGCGGCGGTGGCGGCGGTGGCTGCTTATGTGGCGGAATTTGCGGTGCATATGAAGGACTTCGTGGACTTCTTGATCCACGTACTGGTATCAACTTCTTTCTCCACTCTATATAATTTATGATAACAAAAAAAACTAAAAATAAGTTTTTCCATACATGAATTATTATTTTTTAAATCCGTACTATTAACAAAATTAATAAAATACGTAGTTATTGTTTCTTTAAAAACATTGTTAAAATTAGCATAAACACTTATTATATGTTTCAAAGAAAAGATAAAAGTTAACCAGTTTAAAATTTTTGATTTGAGTAAAAAAAAATCCCAAAAGTAAGATGAAAAAAAAAACTAATTAGGTTTTTTTCGGTCTTCCATAAAATTTACTGAGCCCAAAAAAAACATCGGTTAACATCATAGCTTTCTGAAAAAATTATCATATTAAATATAATTTGCTAGAAGATACATGCATGCAGAATTGAAACCATATTGAACCATACCATCTCCGTTTGGTTTCTATATCTTGAGAAGACTAAACTTGCATGCGCAAATATATGTTCAATTTATGAAAATCATTAGCATATGTGTCGAGACTAACCTGACGATGGGCGTGATTTTTGTGGAGACGCAAGAGCGAAGTTGTTAGAGCATGAGACCAAAATAATCACTATAAGGAAGAACACAAGTCCCAATTTCGAAAGACTCTTCTTTGCCATCTCTCTTTACGTCGTTGTTAATTTTGCTAAACCTCTTGATCCGATACTCTTGTTTTAACCATGCGAATGGTTAAGTCCAAGAAATCACATTAAAAGTCGGAGAAAAGAAAGAGAAAATGAACATTAAAAAAACTGTGACTTTTCTTAGTGATTTATTTAGTCAAAAAAAAGACATTAACAAACGCGTATGGTAAATATTTCAGCAATGACACAATAAAACGAAGACTAACTAAGCAAAGTATGACTTTTCTTGGTGACTTGTTTTAATCAACAATGACCTAAACAAACAAACAAATTATTTAACTATTGACAATTCGTGGGGTTCTTTAATGCTCTCCAAAAATCCATCAAACGTAAGATGGTAATCAAAGGAATAATTATCAGACTTAGCGTAATTTACATATAAATGTAATAACATTATCATTGGTGGAGATAAATTTTGGATATTAATTAAGAACCGATCAATAGCGGTCTGTAGCAACTGGATGACAAATAGAACACCCGAAAAAGGAGTTTTCTGAGTTATCACATAAAAGACAAATACATTCATAAAAGATAGGTTTCGAGTTTTGTAAACTGTTCAAAATCTAGGGAGAATGTTGATGAATGTGACCACCACCATGTCCACTGCTTGACGGTCCTGTAAAAATGTCTCCATTTGGCTTATATATACTCACCAATCTCCTCCCTATAAAATAATATCTATGCATTAATATTTATACATAATGAAAAATAAGAAAATATATAGTAAATGTCGAGAAGTAAGTATACAATCTAATCTAACGGATAAGAAAAATATATACATAAATTGATGATGCCATAAAAATAAAATAAAAATAATAAGTACATAGTTGTTTTCGTTATAATGAATTGATCTTGAAGATGCGAAAATAAGTACTTTCACAAAAAAAAAAAAAAATATATATATATATATATATATATTAATATGAATATCCTACCTTGAGGTCCGTGACCACCTCCACCTCGTCTACTTCTTGATGATGGTGTTCCTATGTCATTATTGTGCTTATAATACGCCAAAATTCTCCTACCTTCATTTTATTTTTAGAGATATTTATTTTTTGAAAGTGCATATATTCATAGAAACCTGTCGCATATACCAAATGACTGAAGCGGAATACTAGAAAACTAAAATTTGATAACGCTTTTATCAATCTTCATCAAAAACTAGTTATGGAATCTCCATATTAATTAATAATTCATTAAAATAATGAGTCTAACTAGAATATTTATAAGAAAATCTCGAAACCCTAAGAACCCTCAAATCTTATAATAATTATAACGAATTCATTGAAAGATAATAATAAAAGATATTTAGAAATTATCCAAAAATCTCGCTACACCATGTCTTGCCGAATCTTGCATATTTGTTGCATCAACTTCTTAAATCTTGTGTGTGGTAACAAAGATGGGTGTAGCAACATATGATCTTATGGCAAAATTGTGATTGTGATTTTGATAATGATATATGACTTTTAAATCGGATTTATGCTCGTACATATTTCTTTCTATGTAAGTATTGTTGTGTATTTCTGATCTAAAAGTTGGGTGAAGAATAGTGTGCTTAGGTGATCTTTTATAAGAATGTATCGAGTCTCTAAGCCACACGGATAACACGAAGGATTTGAATGACCTGGTTTAGCTAAATAAGAAATACTTCTTCTATTTCAAATTAGTTGTCGTTTAAAATTTTTTCAACACATATTAAAAATATATTTAATTTTCTGTTTTACTCATATTCAATATATTATTTTATCTAATATCATTATTTAATAAGCTAAAATAATAAGAATAAAATTAGAAAATCTGTCAAAACCCTGTATTGAAAACATAAACTACAACTAATTTGAAATAAAATTTAGTTTCTAAAATGATAACTAATTTGAAACGGAGAAAGTATATGAAAGTATATTTGTAATTTGTTTAGCAAAGAAAATATGTGAGCTAGTGTGCAGTCTTGGGTCAAGTGAAGTGAAACATTGGTTAGGGACTCCAAAATTTTAGGCACATCAACAAAACATTGATTTATGAACAAGCTCCCAAATATTGTATATTATAACAATTTATAAATCTTTAAAATTTACTCTTATTTTAAAAAAACTATCGGGAAAATCCAACAAAAATTGGGCTTGAACTCCCTAAATTTCAGGGTTGGCCTCGGCTACCGTTTGTTATACAATTAACCCAGGTCTTATATATCAGACCCTGATCACTACTAGAGTTGTATCCCACATCTTAGAATCATGCTAAGGCCAACTCCAACGTGACTCTATCCCAGCAATTTGGTGTTGGATCTGTTCCAATGGAACGGTATCTTCGACGACAACTCTGTTTTTTCATGAATAGCGGTACATCATATTTCGTGTAACACTATTCACTAACACTAAAAATAAAAATATTTATTTTTTGTTTTTATTTATTGTATAAGTAAATTGTTGTTTATTAGTTAATTAAAATTTATAGATTTGGGCATTCAATAGTTATCTGTTTAGGTTTGAGTTCGGATTAGTTCTTTCGGGTTGAGTATTTCAATACTAAAGAAATAGTATCAAATCGTGTATTTTATATTTTCAGTTAGAATCCGATTTGGTTATTCGGTACCATAAATATGTTTATGATTTTAGTTAGGATCCGGTTTGGTTATTCAGTATAATTTTTCACTATTTATATTATTCCGATTGTAGTTTAGTTTTGGACAACCGATTGTAATGTTATGTTTAACTTATAATTAACAGTTATAAGAATAATAAGAATTTATTAAAGTTATTAAAATTGTAAGAATTTTAAATTAAATGATATAATAATAAAAGAAATATTATGACATCAAATATTTGGTGTAATTCCAACACCAAATATAGTGTTAAGGTTGGAAATGTCAAGATGGTTAGAAGTGTAATAAGCTATTGCTTGTCATATATAGATCCTTGTTAACTTGGGTAGGTTCACTTTTGTTTAGGAAGTGTTAAGACATGAATATTCAAAACATGTTTTTCAGTTACAATTAAAATATTTTTAGGGTAATAAATGCTTTAAAAGTATGGTTCGGGATAAGGTTAAACTGACCGGAATTGCCCTTATCAATGACTACAAACTACAAAAATGAAAAAAAATCTTCAACTTTGCTTTGTTCCATTTTTTAACCCTGAACTAAATTTTTAGTAAGAAAACCCCTGAACTAAAAGCTGTTAATAAATTTAATCCTCCGTCTACAAAAACATTCTATTTAACTAAGCTAATTGTTGTATTAAATGAAACAAAACAACAAGACATTTTTTCTCAGGGGAGTTTAATAAAAAGAAATTTAAAATTTTACGGCATGAATCAGATATCCAAAAATAATCTGATTTAGACGGAACGTAGCGAATAGCTAAACCTATGTTGTAAAAATCTTCGCCTATACATGATTACTCTCCGCTTAGTCGCTAGGCCCACCCCTAGATACAAACTCACTATCTAGACGTCTGAATAACCAAAAAATTGTTTTATACTTACAATCCAAAATAATCGAAATATATAAGATTAGGCGGAAAGTAATCGGGTTAGGTGGAAAGTAATTTGATGACTGATTTTTTTAAGAGATTAGCATTAATCGAGACAGATGGGATGAGTCTAGCGACTAAGTGGTGAGTAATCGGGTCTAAGCATGAATTTTTAGAATATGAGTATTAGTTTTCGTAAACAGAGAGTTAAATTTATTAACAGTTTTTAGTTCATAGTTTTTTCTAAAAAAATTTCAAGGCTAAAAATGGAACGGAACAAAATTGAAAAAATTTTTCATTAAATTCTCTAAAAATAATTCTCTTAACCGTTCAAAATGACCTATATATTTTAACAAGTATGTTCGCTAATTAACTCTTGATTCAAACCTCAAATAGCCAAATATAGACTAAAGGGTTTTAACATTTAATTTTTTCTTATTAAATTTTTTGTTAGAATATATAAGTCATTTTGCATAATAAATTTTATTTTTCCAAAATAATGAATAAATTAATAATATAAAAAATTTTGACCATCTGATAGAAAGTGTTTTATAAACCATGTGATATAAAAGATTTGATCCAAGATGAAATAATATCAATATAACCAATTATGCATGTAGTAAAAACGTGTATGTATTAATTGAGAACTGGTTTATGTGATTAATATATTTTATGAACTCTATCAATTAACTTTAGCTAGAATATAAATCTATTCACGGGGTTTTCAATATATAGAGTAAAAATGTAAAATAATTATGCCATGGTCAAATTAATATACATATGTATGTCAATAAATGTATTGAAACACTAACCAGTTATTGAGAGTTGTTTATGATCAGCAGACAAAGTAGATTCGGTATGGTGAAAGAGGAAGCTAAGAAGAAGAAGTAGAAGAAGCATAAACACATGACCCAGTTTTGAAGAACCATTCATTTCCATCTCCTCTTTCTCAGTATGTTGTATCTTTGTCGTATAAGAGTGAATTTATTATAAGACGTGAAGACAGATAAAAAGCCTATCCTAAAGAGAGAAAAAAAATGTATAAACAAATGAAAATATTCTCTGCCATTCAATTTCAATAATTGACCCTCTTGCTTTTCCGTGATCTTTCTTTGTAGTTTCTTTATGCTAAAAGATTTTTTTAATTGAAACTTGGATTATTTAAATAACAATTAAGTCTACATCCCAATCCCACAAATCCATATCTTAATCAATACAATAAAAATAAAATAAGTTTCACAAAAAATATCATTTTAGAAAAAATTTCAGTTTTGTCTATACTGTAACCGATAAAAAAAATTATAGTGACACATCAGTTTTTTTGTTAAAAGATTTTTAACTGAAATTGGATTCTTCAAATACAATTAAACCAACATCCCAAGCTCAGAAATCCTTATCCAAATGCGATTAGGTAAATCACAGCATATTTTATTCTCCACTTCTGTTTGAAACCAAAACCATATATTATATATATATGAAGAACATACAAAATTAAGAAAGATTTCCAAATAAAGCAAGAAAGAAAGCAGTTCAAAGTTGTCAAATTCCTGTTAACAGATTGGTTTTTGTAAGAAAACACATAAAATAAATTTAAATTTTTTGTACTAAAAGGAACTTGTAATTATTTGATTTTTCACTTCGTGCAAAAACACTTACTTGTAATAGCATATATTGCAAATTATACATTCACATCTATATTCCTTTCGATGAATCATTACGCAAGTATACATATGTTCTTATGAATTATTACATACGTTTATATACTGGCCAAAAACTAAGGAGAGGAATGTTGATGAATGTGACAACCACTGCTTGAAGGATAAATATACTCATCAATCTCCTCCCTACAAGAGAGTATCTATTCATTAATATTTATATATAACCAATATGTAAAATAGAAAAATATAAAATCGGAAGCATAGTGGATAATTTGTATTTTATTGATTGATTTTAAAGTTATGAATTATGAGTACCGTGTTGTGACCACCACCACCACGTCTACTTCTTGATGGTGGTGTTTCTACTGCAGCATTGGGCTTATAATCCGTCATCATTCTCCTCCCTTCATTTTATTCTTAAAGATATTTATTCTTATATATAACAACGACATTATAGACCAGATGTTTTATAAGAAAATAAGTTAAAGCATAATGAGTCAAATCAAACAATTAAAATCTTTACCATAATCTAGGTTAATATAACTGTGTGTTTTGCCAGAACTAACATTAACTAATTGCTGACAAAAAAACTAGTATTATATACAGTATTGATGACTCAAATCTCAAATGGCCAGATATACACTCGTGTATATTAATTTTTAATATTTTTAAATCTTTTTTAATTATATAAGTTACTTAGCAATAATAATAAAATATTTTTAAAAAAATATATATATACACATATATTTCGAATTTTTTATAGATTGACGGAATCGTTTTGGTCATATAGTAGAAAGTGTTTTATACTGGTACAACCGTACAAGATAATGATCAAATTATATAAGATAAAATAATATCGACAAAACCAATATGTACGTACAGCTGAACAAATCTATGTCATTTCATGAGACTTGATTTCTGTAATTTAGAATATTCCATAAACTATGTCAATTTACTTTGCTAGACCTCATAAATACAGCTTTTGTTTTTTTTCAAATTCAATTATGTAGAGTAAATATATCAAACAATAAAAACAGAGTAATTGCTTTCATTACATAACATATGCATATGTATATGTGTATATGTGTGTATGTGTGTCATGTGTGTGTGTTGAAACTGATGAAACACTAACCAGTTATTGAGAGTTGTTCATGATCAGAGGGCAAAGCAGATTCGGTATGGTGAAAGAGGATGCTGAGAAGAAGAAGAAGCATGAGCACATGACCTAAATCTGAAGAACCACTCCTTGCCATCTCTTTCTCTCTCTCTCTAAATATGTTCTTTCCAGCTAAACTTTAAAATTCCAATAAGCTATGAAGACATATAAAAATCCAAAAAGAAAACAAATTAAATCTCTGTATTTTACCCTCTTGCTTTCTAGTGATCTTTCTTTGTATTTTACTTTTAATGTTATTATTGAAATTAAAAGTATATATATATAAAGGTTACAAGCAGCCGACATCCCAAGCCCATTAAATCTTTAACCCAGTACAATTAACAAAATCATCTATATGAGTTTAAGAGTGTATGAGGTTTTTCAACCCTCTGTATAGCTATATGATTTTAGATTATCCCAAGACCTTTGTTGTGTAAACAATGGCGCTTATACTTGTCACTGTGTATTATTTATTTTTTCCAACTCTTTGTTTTACATTTTTGTTGATATTCAGACCGAGTAAAAATAAAAACTAGAACGGCAGACGTTCTTTATTGACGAGCTGAAAAGTTGGCAGTTTACAAGTATGATCAGAATACTACAAGTTTGGACGAGCGTATTGCTATTTTTCAAGTTTAAGACGAGTTGAATAGTTTTACAAGATAAGATGAACTAGATGTTCTGTCTAACTAACTATTTGGTGAGGCATCTTATGTTTCTTTTAGTGCGAGTGGCGTTGCTTCCAAAAAGGATCCTTTCTAGTGCTCATAATTCCCCTTTTTATAGGGCGGTGAAAGGGCATTTGCTGATTTGGCCGTTTCAGGGTTAATTCCGTTCGTACCCTTACTTTTTGCTAAAAAGCTCGGTTTTTTATTGAGCATGATTCCGAGTTTGAGTTTTGAGTGGAGAAGGACGAAACTCATATCCAACGACTCTAATTATAGGTATTTTTTTTAAGTGTACTTAATGTGAAGGTATTATTAATCAAAAGCTGAAACATATAGCGAATATTTGTGGTTACAGCTTTACTGTAAATTTGTGGTTACTAAATATATATATGTATATATAGTGAAAATCTATATTCAGTCTATGCTAACTTCATCATATATAATTATAAAGGAAATTTGATATTTTAGATAAAATGTACATATAGCTTGTTGAGATAGCAACATAAACTTAGAGCATCTCTAATATATTGCACTATTTTTCACTCTAAAATAGAGTAACTTTGAAATAGAGTTGGATTTCTCTCCAATGTATGATTCTATTTTCCACTCTAAAAAAGTATATTCTTAGTATATTCTTATTTTTTATTTTGTTACTAATTGCTAAATAATACACTTAATTTATAAAATTTAAAAATTAACCCATTGATTTTTTTCTTTCAAAATTTCTAAAATTATGAAAATATTTAAATTAACCATAAAAATAACAAAACAAAAATAAGCTACTTTTGGAGAAGAATAAAATAAGCTACTTTTGGAGCAATTAAAGAAGACAAATGCACAAAGACAACACCATTTGGAGATTCAAAGTAAGAACTACGCATTGAAATATTTTAAGAATAAAACAAATTTTTGTTCTAAGACTTGAACTCTATACCGGATCCAAATCTTCGTGCATATGTTCAAAGTGAACAAACAAAGATTTATTGAAAAAGGGTCGAACAACAACAATATCAACAAGATCCACCTCAACCTGATTCGTTTAGACAATATTTTAATAATTTGGGCGGATCCGGAAGAGATTTACCGAATTATTAACTCATCAAATCAGTAATTGTTGTTGTTTTAAATTTATATTATGTATTTTAATTTCAGTTTTTATTTTTTTTATTATTATTTATTATCAGTTTATGGTTTTATGTCATTGTATTTTATATTTAAAAAGATAAGATTCTAAAATTTTGTTTGTTAAATAAATTATTATAGCTCTTAAAATAAAATAACTTGAAATTATAGGGACTAGTTTATAAATAAAAAATTTCAACTCTAAAATAGAGTAGAAAATAATATTACTCTATATTTGGAGTAAAAAATAGGTTTACACTATTTTTGGAGTAAAAAAGAATGAGGTTGGAACAGATTTTACTCTAAAATAAAGTTTGGTGTAGAATTTAGAGTGGGGTTGGAGATGCCGTTATACGTACCGGTGCGTTTTCAAGAAATGTTATTTTCAAAGTACGGTGATGGTGCTGGTGACAAAGCGATGGCAGCGAAGATCGTCACCCTAATGACAACAACGAAGATGATGTAAATGGATTTGTAATTAAATGGATTATATTTATTAAAATTAACCTAAAGTAAATAAAAGAGTGCTTAAAGAAAAAATAGATTTGGTTTTATTTTTAATATTCAATAAACAAATCAAACTTTAAATCGAGCCAACATTTCGTCTCAGCACTATCATTTTTTATATATAATTGAATATCAAAATGTTGGTATCTTTTATATAAAATACCTATATATGAATTAGTTAAGAATTAAAATAAAAATTTAGAAAAATAAATATTAAAATTAGAAATTCACTTACCGGAGGTAGTGGTACAGTATTTTGGATGATATCAGTATATTTACTACTGAATTTATGAAAATATCAAAACAATGAGGATATATGTCAAGCCTTGACCGGTTAATTGGAGTAACTCTCGTCGAGAAGCAAGAACAAAATCAATCTGCCATCTCTCTTTCTTAATTTGTGAAATCTCTGGATTCAATACTCTTATTGTTATCCTTACGCAAATGATATTGGATATATATTCTTGTGTTTAAATATCTATATGTAATCTTAATCTATTTGTATAGTTCAATGATAAGACTACAATAGATGGTTCTGCCAGCATCACTTTAATTTTTTCGATGAGATTTACATTAATTAATCTACGTTGTATAACTTTGACTATAAGTATAGTAAGATAACAAAAAAATGTTAAGAAAAATTGTGGGCTTGATACGTCAGCACCAATGACTCTCTTTTAATATATAGAAGATATGGACATGTTCAAGTGTAAATTTGATGGATCCGATCCGGTTTGTACTTGATCGATCCAGTTCGAATTTGTTTGTGATTTCAGTCAATTTAGAACCTTGTATACCTAATCTTCATATTAAATCTATTTTTGAATCTACAGGAGTCTCTACATATATAGAACACACTTTATAAGATGGAAGGAACAATCAAAATAGTTCAAAATTGATTGTAGGTCTATACTAACCAAAAAACTAAAAACAATTTGCTCAATCAGCTATGACAATTATTATTTTTTGTCAAATAAGCAAATTCATCACATATATTTTAAAAAAAATCGATATTGTAAGTATAGCTTATCAATGATTCCAAACATCACAACATAATCCATTCTTCTCAAGAACTGTTGTCCTCAAAGTCCCGGTGCGGGTGACAACAATGAAGGTGGTGGTGATGATGGAGAAGGTGACGGTGGTATATCTCTTTTCCTAGCTCGTTGGCTTATTGATGGTCGTGTCGTGATCATCATTCTTCTCCATTATGATTTTAAATCGTAATTTAAAAAGCTAAGTATCAGGTCTTTAAAAAAGAACTCATAAATATTTATCAAAATTAGCAACTTTTTTTTAACAACATAAAAGAGATTATTGAAAAACAGAAATTAAAAAATATGGATCTAATTATAAAAACCAGCTCTAACCTATTAATGGGTGTATCTCTTGTGGTTGTGCAGAAGCAAGAGCATAGTTGATGGAGCATGACACCAAAAGAACCACTAAAAGCAAGAACACATTTCTTAAATTATTTGCCATCTCGTTTTCTTAATTTGCTAAACCTTTTGATTCAATGCTCATATTTATGTGTCTGCGTGAGAATGGTTTAAGCTCCAACGAAGAAAAGTTCAGCAAAACATTTATCGCATTATCAACTATTTTCGCCTTTTCGGGTGAAACATTTATTGCTTATGATGTCAGTGTAGAATTTGACAAAGTCCAAAAAAGACCAAAAAATTGACCAATAGTTCACGAATAATATCTAAACACGGCTACAAATTTCAAAATCATGAGTTGCTAACTTTTTTTTCTTTAAGAAAAATGATTATATTAATGTATTTTTAAATTATCATTGTTATGAAATACTATTATATGGATATTCATTAAAAGCCATTACAATATTTAAGATAACTTCTGGTACGAATATAAGTTTTTGAATGAAACTCCACCTCGACGAAATATACATCCACGTCCATGTTCGTACCCACTTTATAGTCATATATTTGGCCAATGTTATTGGTGTGGTTTTTCTCATTCTCAATATAAAATGTCACAGTCGCTCGGCAATGAACTATAACTAGTTGGGCATGATCATTCATGAAACTTCACCAATAGGTCAATATTTTGCCCAACTACGAAGTGACAAGGTATTATGTCTTCTCGACAACATTGTTAAGTATAGTGTCTTTTTCTAGATTTTGTGCATCAATGTATTGAGATATATGGATTGCCGGTTTACTTTGGTTTATTGATTGGTTAAGTAATTGTTGGTTAAATGTAATTAGAGTGAGATATATAAGCTGAAACGATATACATTTGATTTGTAAGTTTTGGATAACAACTCTTAATAGAAAGATTATCTTTCTCTTCATCTTTGAGCTTGAGCTCGTCTTCTCCAGTAAATCTGAATTCAATATGGTATCAGAGCAATCCATATATCTCAATACAAGGCCCAATGGTATTCTCTGCACATAATATAAACTTAACATAGTTAAGTTATATTCACTTACAGACTTAAAGTCATGTGGTCTTAGATACAACCACTATAACGAGATTTAGGTAATAACACATTTTATTGATTAGATTGCTCCCAATAACTTGTATATACTCGGTCTTGAGACTCTCATGTATGTGATGACAAAGAGATATATATAATCACGAAAGTGTAATCAAATTACATGTTTGATAAATAAAGACTATCATAGTTATCCTATATATTAAGTCGAGACAAAATAGTGATCTTATTAAACAAATGTGTTTGATCCATAAAGAACCTTTTAAGCACATTCGTTTAGTAGCCCAATAATTGTATCATCATTTGATGTGCATAAAGATCCCTTTCGTCCTCGGGAAAACATCGAAAATCCAACGTATGCGAGATGATTGTGATATATTACATAAGGCTAACACTGACGACTATATAAAAACAAAAACAAATCACTATCAAAATATTTATTTCTTAGAAATGGTTACTAAAATTACTATTTATAATAAACATGCTTATTAAATTGAGTATCAAGTCTAAATTTAGACATCGACATAGAGGAACTCTAGTAAAAATATGTATACGTTGTCAGCTTCTTTTCTTAAAAGCCAAACTTAATATCAAACAGCGCAAGTTTCAGCAGATTTATACATAGATAACCAACAAAAAAAAGAAGCTGCTCTCTTTGTTTTCTTTCTTTCTTTCTTCATACATCTGCCTCTCAGATTCGTCGTAGCGAAGCCAACCTCTTCTCAAGCTCATCCACTTCACTTGATTCAGAGCTGCAAGTTAAAACTAAAAGTTAGATCTTTTTCTTTCTTCACTGTGGTTTTGATTTGACCAAACTTTTATATATGACATGAGCTCACTTGTTGTTAGTAGCTGCAGCGGAAGCAGGAGGAGCTGCGGTTTTTGTAGCAATCCGACCTTTCGGAGCTGAAGATAACTGTTTAAAACAAATGAAAGAGAAGACGGATTTTAGTTTTTGACTTACCTGAGAGACCAAAAAAGAAGAAATGACTTTGCCTTAAGTGCAGAGAAACCTAACCTGAGATGCAACGCCAACACCAATCTCATCAAGAACTTGGTTAGTGAGATCTTCTGTTTCTTCTTCAGCCTCATCTTTGTCAAGTGTTTCATCAATCGCCTCTGACATCATCTCTATCTGCAAATCCAACGATAAATAAACATATCAAATGCTCCTGCCAACTAATTTGTACCTGTTGCTAATTGGATAAAGTGATCTCTTAAGATTAAGAGATGTATTTGTTTACCGTCATGTCTAGCTGTGCCGACTGCTTCTGGAAATCCTTAATCACCTTGGCTTGTTTCGTTGGTGCCATTTGCTGAAAATATAAAGTAGGAATGAAGTTAAGTGTTATGAATTACTATGTACCTGGTTCAGAAACTATTGTGGTTTCTATATAGGTTCATTGCACTTCAGTATTGAGAATTGAAACAAACTAACATTACCTTGTTCATTGCAACCATAGCTTTGGTAGCACCTTTCATGCCAGATGAAATCGAAGTGCTTGCATACAGAGCCTAAATGAAAGTTAAAAAGTAACTTTATATTAACACTAGATTATTCTAATTGAATTATTAATTTAGCTGATGTTGAATTAAAGGAAGTAAACCTGTGTATGAGTAGTTACACCCCTAATTTGAGCACGGCTTCCTTGTAAGTTGGTAATCTGTTGCCTCAATCGAACAAGTTGACGAGCTAAAATCTTTGTGGCCGCCTATGAATAATCAACAGTCCAGAGATCAAGTTAACAATGAAGTTCTTAGCTGAAATTGGAAGAGAACAAAAACTGTTTTTTTCGCAAGAAAGGGCATGAAATGTAGACTTGCCTCATTTCCAGTCTTAGCCGTTTTCTTGATTTCTGCAACTAGTCTCTTCTCCTAATTGTGACTTAATGTTAGTAAAGGATATGTATCTAAGAGAAGCTCAAAGTCTGATTAACCTACCTCTAATTGAAGAGATGTAATCTCCCGTTCGATACCTACAATGACATTGGATCTAAAGTAAGTCACAAAAGAATCAAAGCCTAGCTCCATTCTTATTAAAGACAGAACAGAGGTTAATAAAAGAGTTCAAAAAATTAACAACAAAATCCCCCAGTATCAAGAGTAGTTAGTAATCTCTACTAGTTCTTGCCAAATTCAACACTTTCGATTACGAGAACCGCAAAATCAATATGTCTCTTTGATAACTCTGGTTTTAAATAGACAGAATGATGCAGCGAAACAAACAAGAGCATAAAAAATTGCCACTAAACTAGATTAACCAGAGACAAAAACAACATCTCAATGAATTGGTAGTAAGAAAGTTTCTTCAAACACTAAAATCAATGCATCCATTTAAATAAAGTGATATCGATGAGATAAAACGAAATCTCAACCAAAATTGGAAAGGTAAAGCATTCTTTAACCAGGGATTGAGTGAAATCAATCCAATCCGTTTACTAAGTAGCAATAGAGTGACACAGATCAAACTCCAACAATTTCAGTCATCACTCAAACAAAACACAATCGACTTAAATCAAAAATCAAACTTTGCTAGAGATTGGAACCTATACAACATACCTCGTGTAGCCACAGCCATTTCTCTCTTACTGGTACGAAGAGCATCTGTGGGAATTAGATAAAAAATCACAACTTTTCAATACAATCAAAAAGCAGGATTGCAAAATTCACATAATAACTAAATCTGAACAACTTACTATTTTCCAATTTCGAGCTTCCGCATACTTAAATTACACATCTAATTAAGGTATCTATCTACCCTTTTATGGATAACAAGAACCCAGAAAAATTCACACCTTGCCCACACAGTAAGATTCAATTCTGAACACAACTAACACTTAAAGGTCCTATTTTTTTTCAGATTGAGTTTGCTCACCAGCAGAAATCAATACATTCCTCGCAATTTAGCAAGAGATGAAGAAAAAGAAAGAAAACACAAAAAACTAAAATCTCTGAGGAACAATGTCAGCAAAGTTTTCAGCTTTTTCACCTTTGGGAGTGGTCTTCTTCTTGAAGATGTTCATGGCGATTTATCTTCTCTCTTCTCAAATCGAGATAGTGGACAGTCAAGAAAACAAAACCCTTTACGTTCGTGTTTATGAAAAACCCTAAATAAGAGAAAAGTGATCTGAGCGAGGATGAGAAGAGGCAAAAGTTGTGTGCTTTTAGCTTCTCTCTCTCTTTGTCTCTCTCTTTGTGAGTGTGAATGTGTAAATGGAATGTGTCAGAGCGTGCCTTAATACAATAATAAAAAAACGGTACTTTGGAACTAGCCGTTACAGTCCAGATCCTACTAAAATTCTTTTTTTTATCCATTTCTTAAATTAATTGTTTTCAGATTTGTGTTTTGTAAGAGCGAGAAATACTGATTAGATATCTCGTTAATATAATATTATTTGTTTTATTTTAGAAAAACTTGAATTATTTTTTTTGATTTTGTATGATTATTGGAGAGTGACGTCTTATTAATATAATATTATTATTTTAATATAATTTAATATTATGTATAATTTTAATATACAATTTTAATATATAATTTAAAATTATGTATAATGAAGCTTGTAAGATAGCTAATTTTATTTTAAGATTTATAAAAAGATTTAAACTATTTAATTAAGATTTAAAGTTTTTGAAAGTTTTGATTTATTACAATAAAATATGAACTAATTATAAAATGACATGTGTTAGATATGAGTCTCTTTCATGGGTCTCTCAATAGTTCTTATTTGAAAAGCTATTCTCAACAATTCTAACTATTCTCTTTTAAAATAATAATATTATTTTCTTTTTTTATTTATTTTAAATTTGAAAACTCATATGAGAGACTACCGGATGGTCTAACTATGTTAAACTCTAGTTAGTGTAGAAAATGGATGATTATGATGCTAAACGAATTGAATAAATGATAATTTACAAAATACACACCAAAACAACTTATATTTGTATTATTTGCCAAAGTCAAAGTGAGCTTACATAAAATAGCCATTGAGTGGTTTTTTGACAACTAAGCCTCTTAACCGAACCATATGCAACTAAGGTGCTACAATACACTTATTTTGCTATCTAGTCACTAAAATAGTCCACAAAAAAAAAAGACAAATATGATGTGATAGTTTACACTTTCTTTTGTTTTCACATTTTTCACATTTCACATTTATAATTTTTAAAAAAATTTTGTTCTTTAAATTAAATTTTTTTTTTCTATCTTTTAAGATCTATTTTCCTATTTTTTATTTTGAATTATATTTAAGTTTTTTACTTTTAATTAATTAAATTATTGAAAACGATTACAGATATGCATTACCATATATTTATGTGTACGTACACGGTAATAATTAGTGTGTTTATGTGTACGTACATTATTACTTCATGTACATCTATCAGTACGTCATATATGTGCCCATCAATATTAAACTAACCATAAAATACTTGTCGAGAATGAAATCAACATCAAAGAAAAAGAGATATTTAGGAAGATAATATTATTGCCGGGGGGGGTGTTGGTGCATTTAGTTTTTCTATTAAGTCGTTTACCGATGAATATAATTGTAAAGATGTTGGAAGAAAGCTTAGATGCCCATGAAGTCCCTTATAAGTCTGATTTGCAACAGATTTCAATAGCGTAGCTTTCTGAATCGTTTAAAATTTCATGAGAGAGTTTAATCGTTTCTGATGTATAATATGACCTATAAACTGGAAATTGCAATCTTTAAATTTGTAAGCAAACCAATTTGGTGCAATTGTTACTATTATTCACATAATTAAAACTAGGGAGCTACCCCGCACCACGTGCGGAAAAAAAATAGTAAGAGATGATGACATTTTTGTTTCTGAGGGTAGTAAATGTGATATTTCACGTTTTCAAATTTTTTTTATCATTGACTATTCATCCATGATTGATAAAAGATTAAGAAATCTTAGTAAATGTTTATTAATTCAAATTTTTGCGTGTTATGTTTAGTTTTAGTATAACAAATGATGTTCAAGATTCTTCATATATTGTATATTCCTTATTTAATATTTTTATATGTTATTATCTTGATATTTTAAATCTACTATAAATAACGACAACTATACATTACAATCATCTCCACACAATAGTATATATATATATATATATATATATATATATTAGATGATTTTTTAAAAACATTATATCACAATATTATAATTTTTTGTATTTTGTTTTTGGTAGAAATATAAATTTTCAGTTTGTTTAAATTTCATAATCTTTATATAATTATCTTACAATAAATTTAAAATATTTTAAAGAGCAATATATATATGATATAATAAAATTGATCTCAACGAAGTAAAATGAAAGTTCAAGATTTTAACAAAAGTTTTTTAAAAAAACTTTTATAGTAATTAACTTTATACAAATATTTTTTTAGTTTTTTTTTTAAACCTAAAAGACAATATTTTTAATTAAATAAATTTATTAAAAATAGAGCGGTAATGAACCACAATAAAGTTCGCTAAGCTTATCCAAGTACCTTCGATAACGATCAATGAATGCATCTTCTATTAGAGCATCAATCTTTTGATCCTGAAATATAAGTAAAACTAAAACAGATCAATAATTGCATAATTTTAAAAATTAAAATCGAAACCTCAAATTTTATCTTGTAGAAATAAATATAAGTAAGAATAGACATTTTCATCTACAACGATGAGATGAAGAAACTTTTCAAACATATTTGATATTTTGAATTTCTCGAGAATTTTGACTCGTATAGTCCACCACGGAACAAAAAAATTCAGTTCCGGTACACCAACAACGTGTATCTTTTGATGAATCGTTTCTCATAACATCAAAATGTAATTTACGCAAAATATTTGAAAAATTTCACATGGAAATATATGTTCTTAAAACTTGTATCATTTAATAAAGTTTATAAAGTTGAATAATAACTTAATTTTGGATTAGAATTAATTCAAAATTATCAAAGAGCCTTTCATATATATTGTGTCATTTTTTTGTATAGAAAATAGACATTTAAGAAAACATTATTACGTGTTAGAGTAATTTAACTTTTTCGAAAACATTTTTTATTCAAATTTTTTATATTTTATTTTTATATTAATTTAATTTTCATAATATATTCAAAATTTTCAAAAATATTCTTTTACAGTAATTTTAACTTTACTCAATCTTTTAAAAGAATTTAAAAGAGTAATTCAACTTTTTTGAATTTTTAATGTTTTTTTAAACAATTATAATTTTTAAAGAGTAATTCAAATTTAAAATTTTAAAGAATTTTAAAATTTTAAAGAGTAATTCTTTTCTCTTAATATATTAAAATTTTTTAAAATAAAATTATAATAATTTTATATTTATTCGTTTTTAGTATTTGTTTTAAAGAAAAATGACAAAATATTTAAATAGATCAATTGATTAAAGATAGAGTTAAAAAAAGTAGTAGCGGAATATAACACTTTTGTTTCTGAAAAGTTGTATTATTTAATAAAATTTTTATAGAGCTGAATATTAACTTAATTTGAATTTGGATTAATTCGAAATTTTTAAAGAATCTTTCATATATATCGTAATATTTTTTGTGTAAAAATAGATATTTTTAAGAAAATATTTTTCATTGTTATAAAATATATATAATCTCCGTATCATATAATTTTTTAATAAAAAATTAAAGTAACAAAAGTAAGCAAATTTTATCTCTACAAAATTATAAGAAAACTACCAAAAAAGTTTCTTTTCGATTATTTTCTAATTTTGATTAGTAGTTTAAAATTTTTAATTTTTAATTTTTTAAAAACTAAATTAAATAAAAAAATTTCTCTTAATTTATTTATTTTTTAAAATTATTTATTTATAGTAATACTTTTACTCGAACATTTATGAATCATAAAAATATAAACCATACATTCAAAATTAGTATTGAACGTGTTGGCTACTTTATCTCTGAAGACTCATTTATTGTATTTTATTTTCTTATTTTCTTATTTTGATTTTTTTTTGTTTTAAGAATCGTATCGTTATAGACGGTTTTAGATTTTGTATATATGTGAACGTACACAATCATAATTTGTATATATGTGAACAAATGGTATTAGAGCTACGTTTCTAGCTCATGCAAACCCATGCAAAGTTAGTTTACTCTTGAAGGTTGTGCAATTTGGAGTTTTTTGCTGTGAGCTTCAAGTTATTATCTTGTTGATAATGGAGCCTCCTTAAGGAAGATTTGAAGTAGAAAAGTTTGATGGAAAAGGTGATTTTACTCTGGGGAAACATAAAATCTTAGCTCAACTAGATATTCTCGGTTTTGAATCAGTTCTTCAACCTGAAGTTGTTCATGATATTAAAGGAAATTAAAAGGAATTGTGATTGAAGGAGAAGAACATGAAGTCAAAGTGGATCCTAAGATGCTGGATAAAGATGGAATGGTGAGAAATTTGTTGAGTATGAGTTTGATAGATATTGTGTTAAGACAAATTATGAAGGAACCCACAACTTATTCTTTGTGGACAACTTTGAAGAACAAAGGTCAAATCTCTGCCACACAGTTTCTTTCTGAAACAAAGGTTCTTTATTTTTAAAATGGAGGAAGACAAGAACCTAGATAAGAACCTAGATACATTCAACAAATTAATTTCAGATATGACCAGCTTGAATGTTGAGATAAGTGAAGAAGATCAAACTGCAATTCTTCTAAAAAATTTGCCAGAGATTTGATCACTTGGTTCCTACTCTTAAGTATAGCGGTGGCAAGGATACAACTCTAAAGGAGATTATTAGCTTAGCATATTCCATTGAAATGGAATTGAAGAAAAAAAGGTGATTATTTATCCAAGTCAGACTTTGAAGGGTTATTGGTTCAGAACAAGGGGAAAACTGAAGAAAGAAATGGAACAAGAGGTCAGAGTAGCAGCAGAAGTAAGTCAAATAGAAAGAGAAAAAATCAAGACTAAAAATGGATGTTGGATCTGTGAGAGTGACGAGCACTATAAAAAGGAATGTCCCAAGTATTATAAAAATAATTCAGGTCACTCAAAGGGAAAATCAACAGAAGCAAGCGTTGGAAAAGCATACTGGGAAGAGCCTATAATGCTAATAGCTTCAAGACAACATTCAAGAGAAGGTTGGATGCTTGATTCAGGTTGTTCATATCATATGACTTTTAGGAAGGATCATATGTTTGATGTGAAAGATATTCAATCATATTCTCCTCCGAATTTGGAGGGACATCAAGTAACGCAGACGAAACAATCATGTTCCTCCATCGTTCAAAACAAGCCAACCCTTTCTAGGCATCATATCTCTATTTCAGACATAGAAGGAGAAGCAATAGTGTAGATTCCAGACGACATTTTCGAAGACTCTACTCCCCTATGGGAGAAATTTTTGATTGGGAAGTTCCTTTCTACCTCATCCCCTCATGTGGCAAAGGTTCATGCCATCATCAACAAGATTTGGACTCTTGGAGATAAAACTGTGATCGATGTTTTTGTTGTTAATGACACAACCGTCAAGTTCAGGATCAAGGAAAGTGCAATTTGAGATAGAGTACTTATGAGAGATATGTGGAACATCGCAGATGTGCCTATGGTGGTGTCCAAATGGTCTCTTATCTTGGAAGAAACCCAAATGGACATAAAAACTATCCCCATGTGGGTGATTCTCAAACATATCCCACATAAGATGTTCACGAGAAAAGGACTGAGTTTCATTGCAAGTGCAATTGGTGATCCAAAATGTTTGCACCCAGACACGGAGCTTTGTAAAAGCTTCGAGGAGGCAAAGGTTTTTGTCGAGGCTGATTTGTCAAAAGACCTGCCTACATCATTCCGGTTCAAATCTGAATAGGGGGTGGATGCAGTGGTTGAATTCAAGTATACGTAGCTGCCACCAAAATGCCAAACATGTTCGAAATGGGGTCCAACACTTCTTGTTTATGCCACTTCATCTACAATGGTGTGAACAAGGATTCCATACTGTCAAGATCACGAAGATAATACCTGAAACCTAGCTAGGTCAACACGTACATCATGTCTTTTCAAAGCAGGGTTTCCATTAGTTTCAATCAATCTCATAACAGAACGAAACGTGGACCTCAATTTCCCTTGCTGAACAAGAGGTAGCTGAGCGTTCAGACCAGTGACAAAGCTGTACCAAGTGGTTGGTGGGACCAACTATAAAGAGGGGATAAATATATTACAACATTGCAATTATTGACAGCATTCCATACATGTGAAGCAAGTAAAAGACCACGCCACTTAGATCAGTCTATGTGAAACAAAAAAAACAGACCTGGCTCGGCCATGTAACTTATGTCGCCTCCAAATATTAAAGGCATTGGAAGTCTTCGATGAACTGGAGAAGGAAGATCGCTTCTCGTTTCATCACCACCAAGGAAAAAAACTAGATGAGCTAACATCAAATCAGGAGTGGCAGCTACCTGCACATCACAAGTTCTTATGATTTTTAACTGCAATCCATTTTTTGCCATCTTTAAATAATTTAATGAATCCTTGTTATCAAGAACATTTAAGCTCCAACCTCTTGACTAAGATCTTATTAGAACTATGATGACTACTCCAACAATTCTCAGAAATATGATTGTCCTTTTCTGTTTCTTGCTAAAATTTACAATGTTCTAAAGGTAGTCAATAGACTGCACCGCTCCTAAGTTGAATATGTACCTTTAGCCTTCAGGTAATGCCTTGGAACGTCTGGAACATAGACAAGAATGGTCAGATTCTGATCGTACAAAGTCACAGTGTTTCTGAAATTTTAGCCTCCAACGTGATTGCTGCCAAGACCATGCAAGAGGATAGACAACAACTGAAAGCATAATGTAAATCACACCCTCCCACCACTGGTATGCAGCTATAGCATTGACCTCATCAACAAACCTATTAAATGCAGCCTCGTACCTAGAGAAAATTCAAATTAGGAAAGGCATGCACATATTATCACCAAAAGATAAAAAAACCAACAGCTAACAACTAACTTACAAAATCTCTTTTCTTTCCTCTGGGGGGTGCATGAGAAAAATGCCAAAGTTCAATAAAAGTATTAGGACTTAAGAAATAGATCTTATGCATGTGACCCTCTGATTCCTCCACTTCTGCTCAAGGTTCACTTCTTTGAGGCTTCCATTTCCTCCAATACTAGTGTGAATCACAGACCTCCCTATCTCAAGTGTGTGCAAGAATAAAAGTACAGTTCCACCTGAACCACCACCAGGTCCTAGACTTGAATTGCTTAGGCCTTTCAGCGTCTTCCTGGGACTTTTACCATCAGTTGTTATCGAGCCTTTAAGTGACCAGCTTGAAAGTGAGTGCTCAAGTGATCCAATCACTTCAAATATTAGTATAAAACAAATTATTAGGAAGAGTTACTATATAGAGACAGTTGGTATACCGCAGGAAACAAGCCAGAAGTGAACTAAAACATTACACAAATTTGTAGAAAAATATTATAGGAAGTGATACAGTTCAGAAACAGTTAGTATATTGGTAGGAAACACACATGAACACAGAATAATAGTGAATACAAAAACCAAACTCACATTAATCTACAATCAGCAGCACATACAACAACTTGTTGCGGTTCATGCAAGCGATTGGTCTTGCACCAGGTTTCAGTTCCGGGATGAAGAATTCATGAACGTCTGCAAGTACAAAAACTCATCATTCTTTTATACTTAGTTGCTAATATGGCTTTCATGGGAAACACATATTGTGAGTCTAAGAACTAGACACATTTGGATATAGTGTTGAGGCTATAAATCAGATCCCTTACATACCTTAAAGTGCTGCAGTGGTTACTTGACATCAGCCATGTTTATTTGATTCTTCAACTGACAAAAATCTCAATTTCTAACCCAACAACAAATCAACACATTATAGCTTAATAAATAGTAACTTTTCATGCCTTAAATAACTCGAGGGATTAAGATCTCTTTTGGACAGATTCAACTGAGCTCATTTTTTTCCCTGCTTCTCAAAAAGTCTCTGCAGAATCTCCTTTTTCCCCTGGATCAAGATTCAAGAAGTTCAATCATGCATACATAATTGTGTTATTTTGTTATATTGCATCACGGCGAGAACGTGAAGCTTTTAGGCACAACAAAACTTTGTAGTCACAATACAATAGCTTGTCACATAGGTTAGAACGATCATGAGAATTTGAGAGGTAATAGTCCTAAATAGTTAACCTTGATCCAAAGGTGGAAGCCAAATTTTTGACTGTTATATAACTCTCATGGACAGAACAATCTTTGAGCCAATCAATTCTTCCAGAAGTCTCTTACTCTTCTGGTCAATCACCTAAAAGAAGAAGACAAACACATTAATAAATTGAATACATTTGTCTCGCATCGGAGATATTAAAAACAAAAAATTTATGAGACTAACAAAAGAGGGAATACCACAATATGTGAAGTACTTGAAACAGTATTTAAACCAACGTCATAAGTTGATAAGTGTGCCCATTCAGTTCGTTTACACATCCTGATGATCAACACGTTGAAAATATGATTTGTCGATAAGGGAAGTCTATAAATACTTTTTAGAGATGTCTGGTTAATGAGCTTCTAAATAAAGAGATTTCTAACCCATACGAAGCTTGACTATATGAATCATCGCGTTGAGCTTGTCAGAGAGTTGAGCCTCACCACGCACCGGCTAATTATATATAATTGGCGCCCTGCATTAAACAATTCAATTACTAGGATTCTAGAAAGTATAAATTGACTTGTTATGAATAGCAAGAATAAAAAATATTTGAAAAAATGAAGTGAATCAAAGGGTCATTACTGTACTTGTTGAAGAGCAAGAAGCGCAGCCAACTCGTCTATAGTCACAACACCGTCACCATTCATATCATCAGCTTTGAACAACTGCTTTCTAGTAAATAAATCAGTGAAAAGATTAATTCTACCTTCAACAGGAATACAGCAATCTAGCATCTAGATCTTCTTAGCGGCACGGTTTTATTATACTTGAAATCAACTTTCAAACACTAATTGTGTAAATGAGCGAAAAAGACTCATGCATCCACTAATGACATTGAAGTGTGCCATACAGAGAACATAATAGATAAGAGTGGAAGGTTTAGGCAAAGCATACCACTATGGACAAGATACGCTTTGCAAACCGCCTCTCGGTTTCAATAGGATCCTGCAAATATGAAATAAATTAAAACTAAACACCATTGTTCCTTTATTTTCTCAAATGTTTTCACTACTGTATACCTCAAAAGCGCATGAAAGGAAAATGTTGCCAACAACTTTGACTTACAAGTCAAATGACTTACAAGCCGACTCAGGTTCCTGTATCACACCCAAAGAAAGTGAATACGTAGGGAGGAAACTAATCTTTTAACATCCACTACATTCACGTGAATGTTATATTAAAAACAGAGTTTATATTTGAATTAGTGGACGGTGTTCTAAAAATATTTGATGAGTTTGCAAATTATTCGGGGTTGAAGATAAGTGTTGAAAAATCTACCTTATACATGGTTGGAATCGCAGAGACTGTTCCCAATACAATCCTTCGACGTTTCCCATTTGCTCAGGGGGTTCTTCCGGTGCGATATCTAGGATTGCCTCTCCTCACTAAACAAATGTCTGAAGCTGATTATAAGCCTTTCTTGGATAGAATTTAGAGCTAGGTTGTCTTCATGGACTTCTCGCCATCTCTCTTTTGATGGCCGTTTACAGCTTCTGAGTTCTGTTATCTCAGGTATCACTAACTTATGGATCTCAGCGTATCGTCTCAGTAGCGGTTGTGCTAAAGAGATCTAAAAGTTGTACTCTGCTTTTCTATGGTCAGGCCCAGAGTTGAAGTCTACTAAAACAAAAGTCGCTTGGACAGAAGTGGGTAAGCCTAAAAAGGAAGGTGGCTTAGGGCTTATCTTTCAATTTGCTCGAAAATGGTTCTTTCTGGGTTGTATCGGTTTCAAAGCTAAGAGGCTCCTCGATGTGAAGAAAACTTCTCAAGTACAGAGACAAAGCTTCAGAGCTACTCAAGATTGGGATCCAAAATGGAAAAAACACTTCTTTATAATGTAATTCCTCTCGACATATATGTTGATAAGGTGATCCAAGGACAGGATCTTTGATTCATATGATCGGAAGTAATAATGCTTGAGAATCTTTATCCATACCTGATCTTTAAAAGGTACTTTGTCCCCTAGCTTCTTCAGTACTGTCAGCTGAAGCTTCAAAGCTTGTTTCATGAGATAAAAAGCACTTGACTTCGATGTATTTATGTGAGTGGCTTCAGTGGAAGACGAATACTCCATCTTCTCGAGATAAACTTGGCTATAGCAAGCGAATAAGAGAAATTTCAGAAGAGCCATAATGAGTTGTCATTTCGGTACTCCTCCGAGAATTGCTCTAGCCACGCATACTCCTCTGCTCTCAAAGCAAAGTAGTCCACACAAAACAAAGCGCCCACTGGATCATTCGTGTCCAACGAAAGTAAGAGTTTCCAGACATCCAACTCTGACCTATGACAGCCACGCCTGTCCATGTTTCTCATGTGATTGAAAAGCATCTTGAAGAACAGCTTGTTTGTCTCGTGGTTCAACT
The DNA here is from genome assembly GCA_004349715.1 of Crucihimalaya himalaica. NCBI lineage: Eukaryota > Viridiplantae > Streptophyta > Magnoliopsida > Brassicales > Brassicaceae > Crucihimalaya > Crucihimalaya himalaica. Next base: position 725,317 of record SMJT01000035.1, on the reverse strand, counting down.
CTAACCGCAGTTTCCCTGGAACGAAGTGATAATAGGATGCCATGCACGTTCCAATCCTTACAAGCACTTTCCAATGGCATATACAGCCATATCATGCTCACCAACAAACTTAAAGTAGTCTGTTATAGTTATGAGCGACTCAATATGGTAAGGATGGTGTATAAGGACACTTGCTACACCATTAAAATCATGGATAGCCTGTGCAGCTTCAAATGCCCTCTGAGCCTGCGCATATGAGAATGAATGGGTGTATCTATACATAAAAAGAAAAGTATTTCATCAGACGTACAAAGTTACAATGTCCATATTTTTATACACACACCTATAAGTTAAAAAAACAGAATAGTAAAGAATGTTACTTGAAGTAGTTGTTACCATCTTTAATCTCTAGAAACTCCATTGAGAAAGATCGATCCCAGCAAGACCAATTCTCCTTTGGAGATATCAGAATCGTCTTTGTGATATGATGAACTCCACGTCGTCCCCCTCGTTCTTGTCTAGAGCTACCATCGCCTTGAGTGCCAATCTCAAATGGTCTTATAGCCTTTGAATCATACTAATAAATCCTTTTAGATACTCATAAAGGCTCGCTAGAAGAAGATTGCCATTACTGCATAAACTGTTAGATGTCTTTCTCGCAACCCTGGAGCCTTTCTAGTATCGTTTTTCACAATGAACCTAACATAGAAGAAAGCAGATTGGGTGCATATATATTCAAAACTCAAAAGCATATCGGCATTTTTTGCAGTAATGTGCTAGGCAAATAAACAGCAGAGAGAATCGAAGTGAGATTTCTTACCATGGATGTTGTTGTTCTGTTTCATCAACACTTCTTGTTTGTGCCACTTCATCTACAATGGTGTGAACAAGGATTCCAAACTGGCAAGATGACGAAGATAATGCCTGAAACCTAGCTAGGTCGACACGTACATCATGTCTTTTCAAAGCAGGGTTTCCATGAGTTTCAATCCATCTCATAGCAGAGTGAAACGTGGACCTCAATATTCCTTGTTGAACCAAAGGCAGCTGAGCGTTCAGACCAGCGACAAAGCGGTACCAAGTGGTTGGTGGGACCAACTATAAAGAGGGGATAAATATATTACGACATTGCAGTCATTGACAGTAATCCATACATGTGAAGCAAGTAAAAGTCCACGCCACATAGATCAGTCTCACTCCAAAGTGACAATATTCTGACCAGTCTTTGAAAGTCTTCCGTCAACTCCAAATATAAAAAAGCATTGGATGTCTTCGTGAACTGGAGGAGGAAGATTGCTTCTCTTTGCATCACCACCAAGGAAAAAAAAAACTAGATGAGCTAACATCAAATCAGGAGTGGCAGCTACCTGCACATCACAAGTTCTCATGATTCTTATATTGCAATCCATTATTTGCCATCTTTAAACAATGAAATGAAACCTTCTTTTCAAGAACCTATAAGCTCCAACCTCTTGACTAAGATACTATTAGAACTACCAATTCTCAGAAACTATGATTGGTTTTCTCTTTCTTACTAAATATTTACAATGTTCTGAAGAGTAGATTGCATCGCTCAATAGATGAATATATACCTTTAGCCCTTCATATAATGCCCTAGAATGACATGATCATAGACAAGAATGGTCATATTTTGATCGAACAAAGTCACGGAGTTTCTGAAATTTCAGCCTTCGGCGTGATTGCTGCCAAGACCATGCAAGAAGATAGACAAGAACTGAAAGCATAATGTAAATCGCACCCTCCAACCACTGGTATGCAGCTATAGCATTGACCTCATCAACAAGCTCATTAAATGCAGCCTCGTTCCTAGAGAAAATTCAAATTAGGAAAGGCGAAAACTAAGTTTTTCAAAAACTACGTTCAGGCATGAACATATTATCACCAAAAGGTAAAAAAGTCAACAGCTAAAAACTAACTTACACCCTAAGAAATAGATCCTAGGCATGTGAGTATGTGACCTTGTGATTACAACAGACATTAACTATAAAAGGAGCACTTTAACAACTGTATATAATCTACTGAATCAAGATACCAAACACAGAATTATAATCATGTTTCACAACCTATTTCAAAATTTCTCCTTCTTTCTTATGATGTCCAATGAGATTTTTCAGATTTATCTGTCAATAGGTGGAACACTTAGAAGCAAAAACAAAACCTTGGTATCTCCCTTCAAAAAATTTCATCCAGACTCATATAAACGATAAAGATTAAGCATACCTCATTCAACGACTAGAGGAACGGAAATGAGTGATCAATCTGAGAGCCACCCAAAAGTTTTCACCAACGTTACCTACACATCATAAACAACACGCATGAAACTTGTTCAATGTTTGTAGTTATGTTACTGATATATCATGGTTTTTACCCACTTTTAACCATGATATAAGTCCTTTTTGTTGAGTCTTTTCTTTAGTTTTAGAGTCTTTCAGGTTCTTTTCAAGCTATAGGCGCATATGGAGCTAAATTGGAATATTGGAAGCTTTTGAAGCAATCTGGAGTTGAAGCAGTTCGGGAACAAGCCAAGCATCGATCGACACCTGAGAAGCATCGATCGACACCTGAGAAGCATCGATCGACACCTGAGAAGCATCGATCGACACCACCCCTTTTGGAGAGACAAGACCAAAGAACCTAGCATCAATCGATACCATTTACAGTATCGGTCGATGCTAGTGACCAGAACGCGAAACAAACCCGAAGATAAACCAGAAGCTTTCCTTATTTTTCGAGATAACTCCAAAAACGTTTTGATTATCTACATAATTTGGTTTTTGAGCCTCTTAGAGGAGATCTTGGTTTTTTTTGGGAGATAGAGTTTTTCTGCAATTGAGTTTTTGGAGAAGAAATCTTGAACCTCTTTGTATTTCTTACTCTATTTCATTTTATTATATGATATCTATTCTATTCATGATGTTTATTTCATTCACCATGTCTGAGTAGATTCCCTGTTAGGATTAGGGTTGCTTAAAGGTATTTGATGAATTATTAGATCTGAATTAATTGTTAGGGAATAATCTATAGAGCTTTTAACTTAGACTTGAGATTAATGCTTATTCTAGCCTCGCGAACTAGAATCTGATGTTAGGTTGTTTGATTGGCACGAAAGTGTGATTGATTGCATGATCTAGTGTTTGGTGAGCAAAAGCCTTATTCGCAAAGAAATTTGGTTTAGGGATTTTGTGAACAATTGAACTTGATCGTTAATGCTTGTTTAAATTCATAGAATTTGCAAAGAAATTTAGAATTCTAGGTTTAGGCATAGATAGTTTTCGCAACGACAGTTGGTTTACTTTACATCTGTGTTTCAAGTTTGAGAGCGGAGCTTAATTTATTCATGACAATTGATTTGATTTGATAATTCTGATTTACCTGCAAGTTTCCCTAAGCCTAGCGTTTTCCTCCACTGAATTACTACCTGTTTTAATTGTTTTGGTATTCTTAATTTCATCTATTTGGCTTAGCTTAATTCATATTCTATAATCTATTGAGTGTTATCTTGAGTCTTTGTGGATTGACCCCTAGAATACTACAGCGTCTGCTTAGATAATTTAGGGTATTAGATTTGAGCATATCAGTTACTACAAGGAACTGAGCTTATAGAAATTAGTATGTAATTTTCCTACAAGAAACTGAGCTTATGGAAATTGGTATGTTAATTGTCCTAAATATACGAGAAGAAAAGAAATCATACAGCTTCTTGTACAACTGTTGTAGAAGGACCAGTTAGCCAGCGTGGACTTGGACCCCCTAGTTTTCCTAGAACAGAACTAGGAAAAGCACTATTCTCCACAGTAGTGCGAGACCAGATTATTGAACAAGCTCCTTCTGTATTACCAGGCCAGGAAAAACCATCATAGTAAGCCAAGTTAGTGACAAGACAATTATATATCATTGTGTATTAAGATAATTTGAAGTGTTACCACACTTTTTTCGCTTACCAGTATCAATAAGAGAACAACAACAAACTTTTTCTTAATAATTGAAGCATCGCCAACTATTTGCCAGTTTTCTCAACAGAGACAATGCACAACTTGCTTTTCACCGAAGAACTAAGCTCAGAGGTTCCATCTTGCATGTTCTGGAGCTCTAAAAGCATTCTCAGGATAAAGATTAAGAACTTCGTAGCTGCACGTTCTAAATGGTTCCTCTCTTAGAAATAATTAAAGCCGTTATTCTGCACAAACTGCAGAAATAGAGATGATTGTCAAATTTGCAATGCATTACACCTAAACGTATCTAATATGGAAAATAACTACCAAAAACTTTTTGTTGACAGGTCAAAATCAAAGTCAAGGAACACAAACCATTATGATATCGGTGAGATGTTCTTCATTATTAATTATGAGGAAAAATACTCTTGCCCATCTTTTTGTTTGGGAATCCCATGCCTCCAAGTCATCGTCATCAAAATTCTCAACATGATCACCAATAAATCCTTTCAGATACTCATAAAGGCTCGCTAGAAGAAGATTGCCATCATTGCATAAATTGTTGGATGTCTTTTGGTTGCATCCCTGGAGCTATGGTTGCATCCCTGGAGCTATGCTAGCATCTTTTTCACAATGAACCTGACATAGAAGAAAGCAGATTGGGCGTATATATATTCAAAACTCAAAGCACGTCGGCACCTTTCGCAGTAATGTGCTAGGCAAATAAACAGCAGAGAGAATAGAAGTGAGATTTCTTACCATGGGTGCTGTTGTTCTGTTTCATCAACATTTCTTGTTTATGCCACTTCATCTACAATGGTGTGAACAAGGATTCCATACTGACAAGATCACGAAGATAATACCTGAAACCTAGCTAGGTCAACAAGTACATCATGTCTTTTCAAAGCAGGGTTTCCATGAGTTTCAATCAATCTCATAACAGAGCGAAACGTGGACCTCAATTTCCCTTGTTGAACAAGAGGTAGCTGAGCGTTCAGACCAGTGACAAAGCTGTACCAAGTGGTTGGTGGGACCAACTATAAAGAGGGGATAAATATATTACAACATTGCAATCATTGACAGTATTCCATACATGTGAAGCAAGTAAAAGACCACGCCACTTAGATCAGTCTATGTGAAACAAAAAAAACAGACCTGGCTCGGCCATGTAACTTATGTGGCCTCCAAATATTAAAGGCATTGGAAGTCTTCGATGAACTGGAGAAGGAAGATCGCTTCTCGTTTCATCACCACCAAGGAAAAAAACTAGATGAGCTAACATCAAATTAGGAGTGGCAGCTACCTGCACATCACAAGTTCTTATGATTTTTAACTGCAATCCATTTTTTGCCATCTTTAAATAATTTAATGAATCCTTGTTATCAAGAACATTTAAGCTCCAACCTCTTGACTAAGATCTTATTAGAACTATGATGACTACTCCAACAATTCTCAGAAATATGATTGTCCTTTTCTGTTTCTTGCTAAAATTTACAATGTTCTAAAGGTAGTCAATAGACTGCACCGCTCCTAAGTTGAATATGTACCTTTAGCCTTCATGTAATGCCTTGGAACGTCTGGAACATAGACACGAATGGTCAGATTCTGATCGTACAAAGTCACAGTGTTTCTGAAATTTCAGCCTCCAACGTGATTTCTGCCAAGACCATGCAAGAGGATAGACAACAACTGAAAGCATAATGTAAATCGCACCCTCCCACCACTGGTATGCAGCTATAGCATTGACCTCATCAACAAACCTATTAAATGCAGCCTCGTACCTAGAGAAAATTCAAATTAGGAAAGGCATGCACATATTATCACCAAAAGATAAAAAAAACCAACAGCTAACAACTAACTTACAACATCTCTTTTCTTTCCTTTGGGGGTGCATGAGAAAAATGCCAAGGTTCACTAAAAGTATTAGGACTTAAGAAATAGATCATATGCATGTGACCCTCTGATTCCTCCACTCTGCTCAAGGTTCAAGTGCGCGCAAGAATAAAAATACAGTTCCACTTGAACCACCACCAGGTCCTAGACTTGAATTGCTTAGGCCTTTCAGCGTCTTCCTAGGACTTTCACCATCAGTTTTTATCGAGCCTTTCAGTGACCAGCTTGGAAGTGGGTGCTCAAGTGAACCAATCACTTCACAAATTGGTATACAACAAATTATTAGGAAGAGTTATATATTAGAGACAGTTGGTATACCGCAGAAAAAAGTCGAAGTGAATTAAAACATTACACAAATTTGTAGAAACAGTTAGTATATTGGTAGGAAACACACATGGACACAGAAAATAGAGAATACAACAACCAAACTCACATTAATCGACAATCAGCAGCACATACAACAACTTGTTGCGATTCATGCAAGCGATTGGTCTTGCACCAGGTTTCAGTTCCGGGATGAAGAATTCATATGGAAATTTGTATGTTAATTGTCCTAAATATAGATTATGTGTTAAACTAATGAAGTGTAAGAGCTAGAGCTCGAGAGGATAAACTACACTAATGTAATAGATAATGAAGTACCATTTTACCAACAGATAATAAAGGGGACACTAAACACCTATGGCCTAAGCAGATCTGATATTATGTGTTTAATATACTTGCTATTGTTTGGTTAGGATAGAGATTGTAACATTACCTGAAACCATTTGAATAAAACCCAGTAGAGAGTACAGGAAAACTAGAACCCTAATCCATTCAAACATGTTTTGATGCAGAGAAACAGTAATACATAAAGAAGTTCAACACTACCTCGGAAATAAACCATCGAGCCCTTCTGGATAAGCTTTGCCAGTCAAAGTTCTATTTCCATGTGAATCACCACCCTCAATGCAAGTATGATTGTTTCCGCCTAAACTCAAAGCATGTCGGGACCGTTTCATCTTCAGCCAACTATTTTGAAAAAGTGAGTTTCCTGTGATTGTAGTTTAATCGGTCGTTTGTTCGCAGACCTAGAGATAGTGATAGTGAGCGAACAAAACCTGCCGATAAGGTGTTATGAAAACGGCGTCATCAAGGAGAAAAAAGAAGATCAAAGTATTACTCTACTCAGAGATTCAGAAACTCAAGACATAATCATCGAGTCAAGCGTAATTAAAAGACCAAACTAACTCTAAGGATCTTCAAAAAATCGAACCTTGAATCCAAGTTGCGGAGAAATTGATGAAGAAAATGTTCGGCGAGATTACTCGAAGAGTACAAGATCTCGAAAGCTCTATCTCAGTGAATGATCTAATCGATTTCGTCACCACAAAAATCCAGCTCTACTCTTTACTCGTCGAACAAAGTAACGGTCGGATCTTCAAAGAATCGAACCTTGAATCCAAGTTGATGAAGAAAATGTTCGGCGAGATGACTCGAAGAGTAGAAGATCTCAAAAGCTCTCTCTCACTGAACGATCTAATCGGATTTCGTCGCCAGAAAAATCCAGCTCCTCTCTACTCGTCGAACAAAGTAACGGTCGGGTCTTGCAAAATCACGCTTCCACCTTTTAAGAATACCCTTTTAAGAATTTTTGATGAGAGTCTTGAATCTTGATTGTGAAAGTAAACGGTCGTCTTCAAGTCTCTTTTTGATTTCAATTTCAAAAAAGGTTTCAACTTTCGTAAATTGCAAAATATACACCTATTTGGCCTTTAATTGCAGCGTTTAGCAAAGTGAATGTCTCCTTTCACAAAAAAGTCACTTCAAAATATATGACCAAAACTGTCCTATTTCACTTCAAAAATTTTAAAATGTATTTTATTTAAAGTAGTTTCTTTTTAATGTTACTAGAATAATATCCCCATATACACACGGGATATTTTTTAACATATGTGTATAATTATTTTTCTAGTTTTTGATTATAAATTTTAATATTTAAAATTTTTGAAGATACTAATTTTTAAAATACTAAATTTATTAATTTGGATATATTTCAATTCATATTTTTTACATCAAAATTATGAATACTTTTTAAATGTTAAATGTGGATTTCTCTTACTTGTTATGCTTGTAAAACATTTGATTTCTCATGCTTTTAACAAGAAAACAAATATACAAATGATAACATTAAGACAATTCAAAATTCAAAATTTATATTCCTATAAAATAAAAAAATCAAAATGGAAGTTTTAAAAGTGTCAGAATGATGTTCAATAAACACTGGTGGCTGTAGATTTTTATTCTCTGGCTGCTTCTTCTTTTTCACGCATTTGTTGCCGTCGTTACTTGATCTTTAAGTCATGTGATGATTCATATGGAGTTAAACTGTTTTTCTTTTTCAAAAGACATGAAAAAACATTGTCAGAACAAAAAAAATTATGTAGCTTGAATGATTTCGGATTTATTTTAGTTTGGTCGAATTTCTCATGTTTAATGTTTTTTTTCCACCGGAAAATAGGTCCTTATTGTCGATAATAGTGATTATTCACCAATTAAATATACTTGTCTTTCTTAAATGAAGAGGTTAAACCTTCATCACCCTTCTATATGTCACCCTCTCTTCATAATAGTATACACGCGGGTTAATATAGAACTTGTCTTTTTATATTATCTTTAGTTGTAAATGATTATTGGTATAACAAAAAATATGTAAACTTTGGAAATGTAATAAAATTGTTTAGAATTAATATGTACACTGATTCGCTAATATTTTTAATAGATTTTGTAACTAAACAATATCTAAGTTACGCTTAGATGGCGCAAAAAGTCAAGAATTAAAGTAACTATGCCATATCGTGGACCTATGTTCACTAAAAACATGTCCAAGATTATTTACTTGGAATTTGTTTGTATCATTTCTATTCTAAAACTATGTAGGACGTCAGCCTCGCATGGTTTATGCCTTTATGGCCTTTATGGCCTTTATGTCTATGTCTCTTCCATTCATATCTCTAGTTCTTGTTATTTTTTACTCTAACTCTAAAAAATTTTCCAGGCTTCTTTTGTAACATAGCTAAGATATGTCAAAAAGAAAAACAAATGGTGATAAAAAAACTTGACTCGGAGTCATTAGGCACATAACACCCAATCATGTTCATTACCCTATGTATGTTTAAAATCTATTGTTATGCATGACATCTTAGAGAAATACTCTTATGTCCAATGATCAGAGCTATTTTTATCAATTAATTTCCTTCATAAGATCAAAAAGAGTGAGCGTGATTTCACATCAAACAATCCACATTCAAATATGTTAAAACTTTCCGCCACAAACCATCATCATCCATCAGTTTAGAGCTAAGCCGGCAAATATTTTCAAGTATAGAATAAATGTGATACTAATAATACTTTTGTCTATTTTAAACATTGTGCCACAAAAATGTAGAGCATATATAAGCATACCTTGGATAAAACAAGTGTTCAAACAAAACAATAAAAGCAAATCATGACATCAAATTATCTCAAAAGTTCAAAACCCATCGCATGATTGAACTATTGATTGTATAACTTCATGACTTACTCAAAATTATATGCTCACGACCTCTGACCTATGACCTCTGACCTCTGAGCTTGCCATTTATTGAACATCACATGGCTACAAGGAACTCAAAGTCAAGAAACGATCGTACTATAGCCACAAATTAGTCAATCAATCAAGGTAAAGTGATTCTCAACAAACTAAACAAAATCATTCAGCATTTTGAAACTACATCTAAAGTGGATTCCATGGAAATCAAAGCTCTCAATTTTTACTCATGAATTATACAGAAAACTATCTCTACTTGAAAAAATAGTTTAATAATATTCCTATCACAGAAAATCAATCTGAGAAACATATTACTCACTTATCGTCAAATCACAAAAAATAAAGCAAAAATGAAACTAAAATATCAACTTTGGAACTCCTATGATCAAATTGACAGATCTCATATTTTTTTTATGCTTTTCACTTTCTCTTTTATACTCTGAATATTTTTTTTGTTTTATATAACAAAGGAATCCAAAAATAACTTCTTTCGCCATTCATGTTGTTGAATAACGATTCAATGGTGAAATTAGGTTGATTTCGCTTTGGTTCTCGGGCAAATAATTGATTCTAGAGATTTGAAGAAGATGGAAAGAATAAACCGATAGATTTAATTGGAGTCTGATTTTTTATTTAGGTTGTGTCATGGAGATAGGTGCTGACATGTGACACTCTTGTAGACATATTAGAAAAAAATCAATTAAAAAGTCATTTAAAATAATTATAAAAATCTTATTAGAATATTGATGGTTCATAGATTATAGATTGTATGTTAATCCTATGACAACATACATGCAAATAGCATACTCGGATTCGATTTTTGTAAAGAAAACAAAACGTTTGATTTTTTTTATAACAATTACAGGTTTAAAAGTTTTTGAAAATTGAAGTAATTAATATTATTTAGTAATATTATTTTTAATATTTTTTAGAAGGTGATAGGAAGGGTGCTGAGGTGTTAAACAAATATAAAATAGAGAGAATGGGGAGAGAAGAAACGAAGAGGAAGTCGATAATTTTTGTGGTGAAAAAGCGATTATTTTTTTTTTATGGGGAGAAGTCGAAACCACCAAATGTTGTCAGATGAGTAGAGTTCTAATCGGAAAATTAGAGTTCATTCATCTTCGAAAAGATTTCCGATGTAATCGACTGAAATCACCGAGAAATAAAAGAAACTCAAAATTTTTAGCTTGTCAAATTTAAAATTTGCTAATATATGTTAGATTTACAGATTTAATGTGTCAAAAATATTAAAACATAAAGAAAATAAAGGATTAGGAGAAAACTGTAAACGATGGTCACAAACTAAGGTTAAGAGGATATTGAGGTGGAAGATGACTGCAAAATTACAGTCATACCTTTCATGAAAAGAGGACTTATGGACGATACTAAATAAAAAGCGTTATAAACGTATACCAAACAGCAACATACACTAAACAAAATAACTCTACACAGTACAAACGTAAACTAATACATGACTATTAACGTACACAATCTCGTAAATATGCCAAATTTAATTTATATAGAAGATTTTTGCGAGTCTCTTTGTAGTGGCCTTCACATTGACAAATTGTACACTGTTTACGTCTATTATATTGTGTATTATTGTAGAGGTACGCAATATTTAAATACTTCGTACATTAAAAAAATTTGGATGATTTGACTAACATTTTACAACATATCGTACAAGAATCATAAGTAAGGTCCTAATATCAAAGAATAATGTTGTTGTATAGTTTGAAGGATATAAAAAAATAGTCCAATATTGTTATTTATAATGAAAAACGAAAAATCTATAGAAAATTTACATTATTTGAGTTGTAATTGTAAATGAGAATATTTTAGACATTTACAGTTTTTAGAAAAATCATCTCCATCTAAATGGTTCAATTTGTTTCATCCAACTGAATTTTAAAATTTTGCCTAAATTTATAAAGTTTATCTAAATAAACCATTTAAATGTTGTCATTTTCAATACTAAACAAACACTAACTCTCATCTCCATCCAGACGATTCAAAAGAATTTGATATGCATATTGTTCTTTTAAAATGCGTAAATTCTCTTTTTTTTCGTACAATTCTCAATTTTGTATACGAATTAGAGATTGCAATTATGTGGTTAATAAAGTAGAAGTGCGGCTATTTTGTTAACCGTGCTCACCAGCCATAGTTTGTCTGATTTTCTACTTGTTGTAGTCTCACTGTCTTATGTTTAGTCCCAAACACAAAACCTCCTAATCAGACCGCGCATATCGACTGTGGACATTGTAGAAAGACACTCATGTATATATCCTTATGGAACATCATCTATTAAATTTGTTTACCTATACAGTACTAATGTTAATGTTCGTCTACATTCCAATAAATTTATACATTCCAAAGGTTAAACCGGTCCCAGTTTGAAACTTTGGTTTTAATGTTTTCATTATAAGCTCTAAGATTTGCAGATTTTTTTTTTCTATTTTGGCTTTGACTGCTTCAATTGCAATTTTGGCCTGCATGTTTGTGTTTATATGAATAGAAAATTACGGAAAATTTATACTTTATAGGGGGGAAAAAGTTTGAAATATAATAATAAATAAATAAATAAAACAAAAGGGAACTTATCCGATTTGGCAAACAAAAAGTTCCAAGTTCCAACTAGTTCATTAAAATCACATAAGATTCACATGGTTTCAAGTTTCAACTGCAATTTCTACCTTTAAATTTGTGTTTATATGAAAAAAAAATCACTAAAAATTCACATTATTTTTTATAAAAAAATAATAATAATAATTTTTCTGAAAAATAATATTTCGTTTTTTTTTTCCTTTTTGGCATTTAAATTTAAACAATTTTTTTTTTTTGGTCAACTAAATCTTTTTGTTTAATATATAAAGTTGTAGGTTCATAAGAAAAGTTACAACCTAAACGCAAACGCAATCAGCTAATTGAATTCATATATCCACAAAATGTTTGAAAGTCAAAACAGGTTTAAGTTTGGGTAGATGAGACTGTCCCAAGAGTAAGTTCACTTGCCACAGAAAAAAAAAAAATGAGAATCATATCTTATTTTTTTCACTGAATCTTCGCAACCACCAAAACCTAAAATTAACCCTCCCAAAGTTAGATGGTCAGACAAAAGACCAAACACAAACACTCAAAACCTCAATATATAACACAACACTTTTTACACATTACAAACATAAAACAATTTCATCAAACTCATCTTCAAACATGGCTGTTTCGAAGCTCGCATTTGCTGCCACGAGCGGTAAGAGCTGCAAAATACTCTTAGGGCTGAGATTACTCGCCTTCTCGGCCACGTTATCTGCAGCCATTGTAATGGGACTGAACAAAGAGACAAAAACTTTCGTTGTGGGCAAAGTTGGGAATACACCAATTCAAGCTACTTTCACTGCTAAGTTCGACCACACACCAGCTTTTGTGTAAGCCTTAGTAACACTTTAATTTACAATCTTAGATATTCCAAATGTTGAATTAAAGACTAATCTTTTGATGATTTTGGTGTGGAAAAATAAAGGTTTTTTGTAGTAGCTAATGCAATGGTGAGCTTCCACAACTTGTTGATGATTGCTCTTCAGATTTTTGGAGGAGAAATGGAATTCACTGGTTTTCGTCTTCTCTCAGTCGCAATTCTTGACATGGTATATTAATATATTCATAGACGTATATATATATATTACTAATTTGTTTATTATATGATATAATTTATATCAGTGTTCTTAAATTCTTTAGTTGTTCACCACTATAAACCAACTAGTTGGAGAGTAAAAAGATTTATGTTAATATATTTATTAATCATTTTTAAAATTTAGTATCATTCACATTTAAAAACAAAAAAAAAAGATTTTAGAGACAATATGCAATTTTAGTTTCATGAAAATTTAAAAATAATATTGTGTTTTGTTGACATATTGTGTCGTTTTTCAAAAAATAATAAAATATGATAAATTTTAGAACAAAGTCTCATATATTTGTGCTGACTTGGCTTTTTTCTCGTTGGAAAAAACAGCTGAATGTGACTCTAATTTCGGCGGCAGCAAACGCGGCGGCGTTCATGGCGGAGGTAGGGAAGAATGGGAATAAACATGCGAGATGGGACAAGATTTGTGACAGATTCGCCACTTACTGTGATCACGGTGCCGGAGCATTAATCGCTGCCTTTGCCGGCGTAATCCTTATGCTCATCATCTCCGCCGCGTCAATCTCTCGTCTCGTCCAGCCTAATAAAAGCTGTTCCACCACCGCATCTCCCTCCTTCGTCCCCTGAAAACATACACACTTGTTTCGTTCCCCTGTTCTTTTTTTCTTTCTCTCTTACTTCTTTGTGTTCTTTGTTGAGTGTTTTGGTGTGTATCTCGAGTGATTTATCAGATTGTGTAATCATGTTAAGCATATGCCTTGTATCTTCTTACTAAAACTTTCTTCTTTTGTGTTTATTCGTAAATCAATTATAACGATCGATTAGGGTTGTGGTTATCATAATTCTATTATCCACGAGTAAAAAAGTTAGATATTGGATATCATTTTAAAACTATTTGCCATGCTACTTCCTCTATACATAAACTATTATCCGATTTATAATACTCGTTTTTACGTTTATATTATTACCTAAAACCTAAACCAAATCAGTAAGGATACCTTCTTAACTTTCTAAGAATCTTTCATAAACCTAAATTTTGCGGTATTATTGAAATTTTAGGATTTTCGTGATGATTTTAGGATGTTTTCATTACTCGATAAAATTGAGTAAAATCTCAAAATTTGAGTTACTGGCACATCATAGCCCCTAACTCAAGGCACATTTGACAAAATTAGAAATCAAAATTGTTTCACAACGAATTACGGTATGACATGCAGCCCCGACCCAACATAAGTTACAGCCTTAGGAAAAAAAAATAATGGGTCTTTTTATGTGGAAAAACAAACTAAAGGCATTTTTTGAAATCTTTTACAAGTAAATTTTGAACACTTTTATCATTTTTTAAAAATATGAGCTTTTTGTAATTAAAAAAATAACAATAATTTAGATAAATTTTTGGGCCTTTTATCAATAATTTTTGGTCCATTTATTTCCTTTTCCAAAAAATAGGCCTATTTTTTATGTAAATATATGAGCTTTTAGGCTGTCCAACCCCACCCACCCTAGTGTAATAGCATAATAGTTTGTAATAGTGTTGTCGCTATTACAACACCCTCAAACACATGCATAAAAAATGGAAAACAAATAGTAAAACAATTTACAACGATCGATCATGTTTACTATTTTTATATTGTTTTGTGGAAGTCTGGAAGACTATCTTTCTTTCCCAAAAATTTAGTCCTTGTCCATGGATAATCATTTTTTTGTTCTTTTTGTTGATATTTATTGGCTTTCTAGATTTTTTTATAAAGATTTTGATATTTATTTTGCTAACAAAACCAGAAACTTGATTCTTGTCAGCCAAAACATGAATATCGAAACCCATCCATAAATCATCTCTCTCATGTTATGGCCATGCTCAACTCATGAAGCTCTAAAAACTGGTTCAGGTAAGAAGTAGAGTCCCAACGTCAAAAACACATCTCTTCTCCAAACTCAAAGATCACCACTTATATATAAGATTACCCACAAACCCCATGGTAACACACACAAGAGCTCACAAAAAAAAAAAAAAAAAAAAAAAAACACCAAAGCAACAATGTCGAAAATCTCTAAGGCTTCTTCTCTCTGTTTACTCTTTGTATTCTTCCTCTTCACTTCACAACCCGCACTCTCACTCCGTGTCCCACAACTTCAATCAGAACCAAAATCAGCTCAATCCCTAATGGATGATTCGTCTTCAATGAGCAAGATCGATTCCGGAAGTGCAAAATCCATGATTGCTGGATTCTTCAGTCACAAGTTTCCATTAAAGGGCTGGCCTTTCCCTAAGTACCCACCTTTTACTATGGTTAACCCTAACATTCCAACGAACCCATCTGGAGCTCAAGAGGAATCCGAGAAGGTACCTTCTTCTCCAAGCAAGGGCAACAAAGATGGAGGAAACGCTTGAAGATTGGAGTTAAGTAATTGTGTTTGAAAACATTTCTATGGTTTTACATTGCATCAGCTAAAAAATGTATCTTTTAACAGTTGAATGGTAAAAGAAAAAGATATTTATCTATCATTAGCTCGAAGCGATTTTCGCTATGACAGTAACAGGGATATTAACAATGTGTCCTGTATTTCCAAACAATCCAAGTCTGCCAAAACTAGAACTAGAACTGTTCTTTGTCGCCTTGAGGGCTACGCTAAGTACTTGAGTTTCTCCCATGCCTATAGAAAATTGAGTAGGTGATACTTTCATTGAAACACCATAAGGAGGACTCCAGCCAACATTGTATGTCTCATTTCCGGCTATGTTTCTCATTGATCTCTGGAATATTTGCGTGCCATTGAGCGTTGATACTGTAATTGATGGCAAATTGAGGTCAAAACCGCTTATTGTTGCATTGTTAGCGGAACAGTGAAGTCCAGTATAATTAAATACTACCGGATCCGAGCCATTGATCCCACAGAGAAATGACATATAGTCTTCAAAACCTACATAGGTAAAAGTATATATTTTGAATAGACAAATCAAACTTTTACTTGTGTGAGCCAAGGTCAATATGCACTTACTTGTATCGAAGATTAGACCAGGGTTCAAAGCTGCAGTTGCATTAACAAAACCACTTCCCATATCAAAAGGTGTTGCGGTATAGAGGCTTTGATCAGGATTGGAATAAGTTCGCTGAGCCATTATCGGACCGCCTTTATTATCATTAAGAAGAGCAGTTGTTGAAAGCGCGGATGCGATTTGTGAAGGAGTAAATTGTGGATAATTTTGTTTGATTAATGCAGCGACACCAGCTACATGAGGAGCAGCCATGCTTGTACCGGACATCATAGCAAATTTCTCACCTAAACAGAGCAAAAAGAACAAAACTTAAATCCTAAAGTTACTGACTTTATAGAAAAATCCTCTCTTCTGATCACTTGTATATGTAGTTTACCTTCAAACTCGGTTGAATCCGTTGAAGCGGAACTCCAAGCACCCCAGATCGAGTTTCCAGGAGCTACAATGTTCGGTTTTAATATGTCTGCTTCATTAAAATAGTTGTCTTCTGGATCAGGTCCTCTTGCTGAGTAATACATTACCTTAGGAGCTCTGTTACTGAAGTTAGCATTTAAACCGCCTTCAATGGCTGCAACCGCACCAAAACCAACAATTTCTTTGGTGCTTCCATCTCTTTGAAGAGAAGTGTTATAGTATTTGAGTAAAGTCTGCAAGAAAAACATATCTTTAAAGCATTAGAAACCATGTATAAACCTTTAAACAAATGTTTTTAGTTTCTCACCTTGGAATCTTCTGCAGATGGAATTATGATTCCGGGCATGTCCATCGGCGTTGGATTGATCTGAAAACCAAGAACATACGGGTCCATATAGAATACAATGCCAATCGCGGAGAGATTCTTGGCAACATTTAAAGCTTGTTTTATAGTCGAAAGCCCGAGAACAAAACGAGCAGAGTAGCTACATATCAGAAGTTTCCCCAAGACAAGATCTTGATCGAAATTTTCATAATCTTGACATTCACCTACATACATATCCTTGTCTACAGAAGTACTATTGTTCAAGGCATGAAAAGCAGAGATCATCTTGTACATTTTCCCATCATCCGTAGGAGCTGTAAAGAAACAAATTACACAAGTCAAAAATCCATAATTTTCAGAAAGTTATAGTTTGAGATGGTAAGGACTTACTTGAAAATCCCATGCCTGGAATAGTTACATTGTTTCCTAGGATTAAGGAATTGGAGTAAAATCTATCATGAGAAGAAGCACCAACTGTGAAAATCCAAGGACTGTATGAAGACATGCTATTAGGCGCTGGACCGGTATTTCCCGCAGCTTGGACAACGAAAATTCCGGCTTTTACAGCGGAGAGTAATGCCATATCTATAGGATTAAAGAAAGTGGCAACACCAGGAGGTTTTCGATTCGGTGTAATTGATAGACTTAATACATCTACTCCATCTTGAGCTGCCTAAAAAATTTACAATTATTATAGTAAAGTTTTTTAATTTGAAAGAAAAGCTAAAATCTTTTATCACATTTAGTTTCTTGATTTGCAAACCTGATCTATAGCTGCAACAACATCTGCGGCAAAACCTCCAAAACTCTTGTACAATGCCTTGTAAACAGAAATACTAAATAGAGGAATAAAAATACATAAAAGTTGAAGTTAGTTTGTGAAGATTTTACTATAGATCCAAGTTTTGTTGTTTTACTTACAATGCACGAGGAGCGATTCCACTAGCGTTTCCAAAGTTATGGTTAGAAACTATCACTGGAACGCCGTGGTTTCCTGCTGCAATCGAAGCTGTGTGTCTGCATGTATATCCAAAGTAACAATCTCTAAGCTTCTACCTGTTTTTATATGATATAGCCAATAGTTACACTTACGTGCCATGGCCATCTCCATCGAAAGGAGAAGCGTATTCTTCAGATGAGTTAAAGGTCCCTCTAGTTATAGCGGATTGCGCGAAATGCCGCGCTCCAACTAGCTTCTTATTGCAAGAACCTGATGGAAAATCCGGTGTAACTTCACAAACACCTGAGAAATGCTTAGGGATTGGATATGAATGCTGAGAATTAGAGTCCTTATCATTAAAACTAGGATGATTCGGATCGATCCCAGTATCGATAAAACCGATAACAATTCCTTCTCCAGCAATCTCAAATCCACCTTCTTTGACCCATGCTCCTTGTGGTAAACCCATAAACTGTGGAGTATAAGTTGTTGCTGTCCTAACAGAGTAATCCAACACTACGTTTGCTACTTCTCTTCTCATGGAAAGCTTCTCAGCCTTAAAGTAATAAATCATAACACAAAAACTCAATATCAAGTACTCAAGATTATTTCTACAATGATCAAGAACTCATGTCTTATACCTGTTGTGAGCTAACAAACAGAGCAAATCCATTGATTAGATAATGGTAACTATAAAGCTTTATATACTTCTCTCCTTTTAATGTCTTTCTCAAGAAAGAGTCATGAGATTGAGCAACAGATGGTATCTTTGACTTCCCATGACGTTTCCTCGAATTGTTCCTATACAAAAAAAAAAAAAAAATACAAAAAATACAAAAAATGGGTTTAACTAAACCTATACAGAGAATCTAGTGACAAGAATGAAAGAATCAAAATTTAACAGTACCTTGGTTGCAATTTTGGTGTAAATTTGGACTTTTTGTGTTTATGCGTAATTTGTTTAAGCTCTTGTTCTTCAAATAGATGAACAATAGGAGGTTGTTTAAGTGTGACAATGTACACGGCAGAATCATCATCATCATCTTGTTGTTGTCCCAAAGTGTTGTTAGACAAAAACCCAAAAGAGATCACAAGTAATAAAAACCCAAACTTCACCAACATAACTCTACCCTTTGTTTGTCTCCCTTCTAAATTAAGAAAGTGGAAAACAAAAATAGAGTTTTTGATCTAACACTTTCTCTAGGTTTTATACAGAGAATGTAAGAGTCATAAACCCTACCAACTGAGAAAAACACAAAGATAATCTAATTAAAGTTGCAAAAGAGGATGAACCCATTAAAGCATGTTCATGGTGAACAAGTGGAAGTGACAGAGAAACAAAAAAGGAGCTGCCTTTTCATGTCGGAAGGTCGGTGAAAGAAGAGTGCG
This sequence comes from Crucihimalaya himalaica, assembly GCA_004349715.1. Taxonomy (NCBI): domain Eukaryota; kingdom Viridiplantae; phylum Streptophyta; class Magnoliopsida; order Brassicales; family Brassicaceae; genus Crucihimalaya; species Crucihimalaya himalaica. The sequence goes on along the minus strand of SMJT01000035.1, from coordinate 706,212 downwards.
CATTTATAAAAATTAACTTAAAACATAGAGAAAGATACATGAAAGAAGCAAATGCTCACGAGGATCTAAAACCTTTTTATCTTGGATTCTGGCAAAATTGGAGCTGATTTGAGTGGCTACCACGTATTTGGTTCCCACATGATTAAAGCAGAGGAGAAGAAACACTTATAAGTGCGATCGAACTATAAAGGAGTCTCTGATGTTAAAAAAAAAAAAAAAAAAAACTATAAAGGAGTCTCCTTTTTGTTTCTTTCAATTATTCAATGTTTCTCTTTTTGGATCGTTAATAAAAATTATGGTACTATATTAAAGAAAGAATTGTGAAAACTGGGAAATAGATATTTTTTAAAAATCCGTTGAAAATAGATTAAACATTTAAAAACTTAAGAAATTGGCATATTTTGTTTAGCTTTTAGAGCTACAAACTGAGGTTTTAGTGGTTAGGATTTGAGTTCTCTTAAAACTTCAAGGGGATTTATTGCTTTACGAATTTTAATTTATTTAAAAATCCAAAATAAATTTATGTGTTATTAAATTCTTGATTTAAAATCTTTAGCGAAAATCAAATTTTCATTCATTATCTAAATACTAATTAAAATCTCATGTTATACGTTTAATGGTTTGTTATTGAATTTCATAATTCGATTTTAAATAGATTTGAAAATAAAAAATATAATACGTTGGTAAACCATGTTATTTTAAAATTCGGATGTTTGGTTTCAAAATAAACAAAAAATTTCAAATCCATTATATAATTATAAATCGATGATTCAATGAACCAAAAAATGGCTCAGATTTTTGCTAATCCATTACGAAAACTAAAATATCTATGTTAATTTACCATCAAAATTCAAAACTTTCAAAAATACCATAAACTTTTGATTTATGGAAAGTTCTTAAGAATTTAGGAAGATGTTCTGAATGATTTATCTTATGATAGCTTCCCTGACCTAAACTTTATCAAAATTTTATAAATATCACGGTATATTTTTAGAAGTAAGACTTTCTTTATGTGATATGTTAGGCTATTTTCGTAATATCCAAAATTATTGGATTATAATTTTAACTAATATCGTCGTATACTCAACCACACAAAACGATATTGAACGAGATAAGAGCGGCAAAACCACCGTGTCCGAGTCACGACTCGGTGATAAATCGGTTTTCAAAAAAAATGATACTTGCAGCAGTATCGACTCCATTTTCACTCTCGTCCGTGGTTTTCAAGCGCCGTCGTAGCTTCAGAAATGTTTCCGTACCTCGAGTAAGCGCCAGTCTTTCTCCGGAGGCCTCTCCTCTCCTCCGAGCAGCTCACCACACCGTAAGAGTTAAATCTGGAAAATAGAAACTTTACAAATTAATACAATAAATTGCTATTATGATTGTTTCTTAGAACCCAATTTCAAATGGGTATTGTTTGAATTGTGTTGAAATTCATAAAATTGAAGAAAGATTGATACTTGAATACAAAAATTTGTTTGGTAACTTTTGCAGGTGGATAATTATGTAAAGAGTGGGATGATCATTGGTTTGGGATCTGGAGAAGCTTCAGATATGGCTATACGTCATTTGGGTCAGCAACTTCGTTCTGGTTCCTTAGAAAATGTAGTTGGTGTACCAATGTGAGTCTTAGAATCCAGTAAAGAATCAATCTTTTTGTTTGTTCAGTTGACTATATCTCTATTCATTAGTTCTTGGATCATGATTCTCCTGCGAGTTGAGTTTTTGCATGCTTCATGATGATTTGTCCTTGACCTTTGTTCAGGTCTGCTCGAAGCGCGAGTGAAGCAGCAAAGTATGGAATCCCCCTGGAATATTTCCGGGATGATTTTCAGGTAGTCGCTTCCCTGCACTTTTCTAAATCGGTTCGATCTATTTTTTCATGTTGGGGTAATGTTTACAGTGTGACTCCTTTTCTAGATTGATTTTGCATTTCATGATGCTGATGCTGTAGAAGAGAATACACTTATTGCAGTTATTGGACGGCGAAGAAGTTCACAGGAAGATGACTATATTCTGAAACAAAAGGCGAGTGTAGTTTTCGTCAAAAGTAGTTAAGATGAGTAGCTCATTGCTTAGTTTTGGGCTTACAAAGAGGGATTCACAATGCAGTCTATTGTAAAAGCAGCTGATGAGGCAGTCTTTATGATAAAAGAAGAACAATACAAGGCAAATCTTGAAGGTTCTATCCCTGTTCTAGTTCAATCCGTAAGCAAATTTCTACTGATGAACTTCGTTCTAATCCCTCAGTGAGGACACTTTTAATGACTCAAAACATGGAAATCCGAGGTGACGCTTGAAATTTTGGGTACAGCTTAATTGGTTGGCCATAGCGGAGGAGATAGATGATTTGTATTTGGGTGATGCAGAGGTAGGCCAGTTTGGTTCTTTCTCACATGTTTTCTCAGAGGATAGGTTTTATCAATCATGTTAAGGCACGTCTGATTAGTCGTATTTTACTTTGTGCTTATGTGTGGAAAGGTGTGGAGAAGGGCTTCTGTAGGAGATGCAGGCCCTCTTGGAGGAGACTTTCCTATAGTAACCAGTGATGGTCACAACATTCTTGATGTTATATTTACAACTCCAATTCCAAGCCTCAGTAAAAGCTTTACTGCAACCATTAAAACGTATGCATATTGTTAATTGATGTTGTATTTGTTAATCGACGTGAAATTCTGCAGCTAAGGTGGCTGAAAGCCTGGAAACGATTGATGGCGTTGTGGACCATGGACTTGTTATCAAAACTCGGTTAGTTTCAAATCCATGGGTAAGGTTTACCACATAGTTGGTCAGGTCTTAAGAATCCCAATCTATTCTTTTGGTATTACAGATGCTCAGTGGTGATCGCAGGAGAAACTGAAGTAAGAACTGTTACCTTGCAGACCACTGCAGGGGAGGGTGGTGTATGAACCAGAGAGAGACTCTGCTGTTACTCGTTTGTTACGTACATTACAACAACATAGCCTAGTCTGGTGAGAACCAAAATTGCCAGTCAAACCATTAGAAGCCTCTTTTACAAATTATACATTCAGTTCATAGAGCAATGCTGTAACTTCTACAAGTTCACTATTTCTAAATTCAGTTGCTTCTTCCATGAGAAATCACCAACGCTCAGGCACCCGAGAGACAAAAAGAGTTATGACTAGCCGAGGGGTCTACTCATTCTTGTGGATGTGACTTTTCTAGTAGGTGAAGTGACTCCTACAACCAAGATCGAGAAAATTGTATTTAGCGGTTTCATCAAACAAAGATATAAGTTCTTTTAATCAAATTTCATAAGTGTAAACTACTCTTAGCAGATTCTAGAGAGAGCAGGGTATCCACAAGTTCATCCTTCAATAAAGCTAATGTGAACATCCACAGCTTTCCAAAACAAAGTTTAAGACCTAACTATAAACAAGAGATGATAAAGGTCTTACTAATTGGGAAGATTTAAACCACTTTAAATGGAAGACTGAGAGGTCATCAATTCACAACCAAGGTCATCCAACCTTGGGCTGATATTCGTGCTTCTAATAATCTAATAAGGGTTTCAAACTCATCAGTTCAAGGTGCAAGAGAGTTTCTGTGTAAGTTAGAGGTTTCGCAATGTGATGATTCTACACTTGGATGTTAGTATCGACTAGTACTCTTCAGGATGCTTCAAAGTGAACAAACTCTTAAAGAAACACAAGAAGAAAAGCAATCAAAAACAAGGCACTCATCAAAATTTGCAAGCTCAGATAAGTATCAGCATTCTAGTAGAGATTGCAGCTAAGTTATGAAGTTCAATCACTACACAAAGCCAAGCTAATCGGGAATGTGTTCAACCAAACCACACATCATAGCCAAGCTACACATAACTTTGCAAGCTACGTAACCATCAGCAAATTACAAAGGCTAATCAAGTAGAGTTCAATATCAAACCAAACAACTTTGCCTACAAAAACTTGATAAACAGCTTACCTAATCAATGTTGCTGATTCTGGTGATTTGGTGGAGGAGGCGGCATGCCAGGACGAGGGGGAGCAAACATGGGAGCACCACCAGGCGGAGGAGGCATTCCAGGGCGAGGCGGAGGCGGTCCTTGCATTCCATGAGGTGGAGGAGGTCCTCTCATCATACCACCAGGAGGAGGAACCATCATTGGCCTTTGTCCACCATACTGAGGCGGTGGTGGACCAGGATACGGCGGTCTCATACCATAAGGTGGAGGAGGACCTCCTTGACCAGGAAAAGCAGGTGGAGGCGGTGGCGGCATTTGCCCCGGAGGACGTATAATCTGCGGTGGTCTAGAGATCTGAGGCTGCATCATTCCAGGAGCAGGTCCACCAATTCCACGAACAGGACCAGATAATCCAGGCTGAGCTTGAACCAATGGACCAGTCGGTACTCCACGTCCAGCAGCACGGCCGATTCCGGGACCAGCCACGGCGGTTACAGATCCCGATTTGGCGCGAGATTCTTCCGGCGGTGGTGGTCCTTCGACTGTCATCGAAATCACTTCTTCGCCTCTAAGTAAAACCAAACCAAGCGTACGACGCTCTTCTCTTTCTTCGTTCGTCTTCTTGTTACCTTTCACCGGAGGAAGTTTCCGAAACTCCTCGCAGTCGCCGAGAACAAGATTCATGTGACGATCGAACGCCATGAATTTTCCGATTAGTTGTCGTCCGTCTTGGATCGTTACTCGCATCCTGTAGTTAATGAACTGAAGCATCTTAGAGCTCTTCGACATCGACATTTTCGCCGGCGACTTGAATACGTCGGAGAATCTTGAGCGAGCAGTCCAAAATTAGAGTTTAGGCCTTGGAATTGGTAAGAGGGAAATTTCAAGGGTTTATACGAGAAAGAGTGAGAGACACTTATGTTTGGGCTTTGGTTCGCTTTTGGGCCTAGTCCAAATGGATTAGGCCTTAAATAGCCTATAAAATTGATATACTAATTTTTTAAACATAATTTGTTTAATATTTAAAATGTGTAATGTTTCTGATTAGCTTCATAGATTTTTTTTCCACAAAGTTTAGATAATTTATATACATGTATAATATCTAAAAATTATTTTGTTTCCGAATAGCTTCATAGATTTTTGCACAAAATTTAATTATGTAAAACTTAGTTTTCATAGTTGAAAATTTACATTATCACAACACATATCAAGTTTATCGATAGTATTTTCAACACGTCTTAAAAATTTCAACCAATTAGAGTCTATACATTATGATAATATAAATATGAAAAATTTTAAATCTTCACGACACATGTCAAAGTTTATCAATAAGATTTTGACACATGTAAAAAATTCAACAAATTAGATTTAGAAATTATGTTAACATAAATAAGAAAATTTTCAAATCTAAAATGATATACTTAGAATTAAAAAGGGTAAATAAATATTAATATAACTATATTATGCAATCAATTACAGATCTTAAAAAAAATAAGGAAAATAAATCTTCACGACATATATCAAGTTCATCGATAAGATTTCGACACATATAATAAACTTCAACCAAATAAATTTAGAAACTATGTTCACATAAATAAGAAAAATTTCAAATCCAAATGATATACTTAGAACTTAAAAAAAAAAGTAAATGAATATATGTATATTATGCAATAAATTCCTGAGCTTAAAAAAATAAGAAAAATATTCTAAATTTTTTATTCTAAAATTTAAATATAAATCGGAACGATAAAATATTTAACGCAAATATAAATATAAGTATATAAGTAATATTTTGCATAATAATTGATTTAATATATATATATATATATATATTACCAGGGACAAAGATTTTGCCAGTTCAATCAAATGATTAAGGGATAGAGGTTTCACTATGTTTGTAGCACATCCAAAAAAATTCAGTGAAAAACTTGATAACTAAGATGTTACTGGACGGCTGAAAATCAAACCCATAGAAAAGCATGTATATATATTGTGTATTGTATTAGGCGATAATCAACTTGAATACTTTTTCGTACGATAGATGTAGAAAATAAAAACAAAAATAAAACTTAAGTGAGACTTCTTGAGACGTATATATATATGTTCTAAACCACTAAAATTTCTAAGCTATTAAAATCATTTTGTCAAGATTTTGATAAAATAAATATTAACATAGTAACTAAAATACACAGAGACTTCTAGATGCATCCAAAAGGTTTTAAAGCATAGATTGTCGGTAACATATATTAAAAATAGAAATACCGGCATGTGTAAGAAAACAATATAAAATTAATTGCAAACCCTTGATCAAATAGATATGAAACATTATAAAAAACAATATTAAACTATACTTGGAAGATTTGGAACACACTTTTTGCAATCTTTTATGGAACTACTTTTGTGAGTTTACACTTTTCCTTCATCTTCTCTCAACTACTTTTGTGAGTTTACACTTTTTCCTTTCATATTCTCTCCACCGATATCTAACCTAAGTCGAGCATAATTTTTGCACAATTTTGAGATTCTATGAAAAAAATTCTTGCCACATGTTCTAATATTATTGGTTTCCTTTTGTCTATCACTTAAAATTTAATTCAATAATAAAATTATATAAAAACATATTTTTATTTTAATTTTGAGATACTCTTATTGTTTCTCCATTGATGGAGATGCTTTTAGATCTCTCCAACACAAACCTTGACATTAATATTATACGTTGTCATTTCAATAATACACACCTTATTCCCTTATTTTCTTATATTATTTGGTTTTCTATCAATTTTTATTACAATGTTTTCAAATATTAAGTTTTATTATGTCGAATCTGATTGATTAACTTACATGTGAAATTTAAATGAATGGATTTTTTTATCAATAAGATTTACCTTTTTATCATATTTAATCATATTTTTTCTTCTTTTTAATCATATTTTTATTTATTATTTTAAAAGTTATTCATTCACGTGATCGTGACACGTGTCAAGTATATCAATAAGATTTTGACATATGTAAAAAAAATTCAACAATTAGATTTAGACAATATGCTAACATAATTTTTTAAAATTTCAAATAAAAAAAATTATAATTTTTCTAAAAAAATATAACTAAATATCTATTTATTAAATTAAATTAAGTAAATTATACAATCAATTACTTATCTTAAAAGGATAAGGAAAGTAATAAAAATATACAATAAATAAAAAGGAAATCAATTTATTTTTATTTTTATATTCAGAAGAAAAAAATCTTGTTATATAAAGTTTGGTTTTCAAAGTTGTTGATTCACATGATCATGACACGTGTCATATTTATCAATAAGATTTTGAGATTTCAATTCGACACATGTAAAAAACTTCAACCAATTAAATTTTAGACATCAAAATTAGAAAATTTTAAATACAATATTAATTTTTTTTGAAAGTTAAATAAATATCTTAATTATTTATAAATTGAATTAAGTAAATTACACAATCAATTATTGATCTTAAAAGGATGAAAATTAATATTAAAAAATGAATAACAAAAGGAAATCAATTTATTTTTATTTCAGATTCAGAAAAAATGAAAGTCAAAAAATAATTTAAAAGTAAATCTTATTTAAATAGTGTACAAAAATTAATCAACCAAAGTTTCATGTGTAATATATGTGAGTGTATATTTATAGTGTAAATATTGAATATTTCATAAATCGGCTATTTTTTTAAACGTGCGACACAAGACTTGTCACCATCCTTGTGCATACTTAGCTTAAGCTTGTGCAAGCATAAATTCTCTATCTTAGAGAAATCTAGAAACTTTTCCATAAAACCCACAAAGGAAATGTCACTTGGGAACTCATTAGAGTCCAAATCCAACTCGGGAATCATAAGCCAGAGACTTTTCCACCTATTGGACAAAACACTAGTCCTAACAGCTTCCTTTGTCGGAAGATACAATAGTATCTGATTTATCAAAGAGTCAGGTAATTTGCTTTATCCAATCCTCGCTCGCATTTGAGAAACCTTCTGGTCGTTTCACGGATTCATCCATCAAATCCGCACGCAAACTCGATCCGAAGCTTTTGCAGAGACAAACTCGAAAGGTAAGAAACAGGTTATCGAAGAATCTTGTTTTAGTGGCACTAGACTGAAATCACCTTAAGGGTTTTGTGTATTGAAAGATGCAATGGTCAGAGAAGAAGCAAAAAGAGAGTGTTTAGGTTTATGGTTCATTGGTTCATCGCTCTCCTCGAGCTTCACAATTCTCAAGTTGTCTTAGTTTTTATACCTAATTATTTGGGCCATAGGGCCCATTAACTTCTCTGGTTTCATGAGAGTTTGAAATGCTGCGTTTAATCGTTTTGTAAATATACTGCTTTTTATACAAGCCCTCAAAACATTATACCAATTTGGAAAACGAAATTAAGAACAATAAAAGATCATAAAAGGTGTTATCATTTGTTCTGTTTTTAATAAGAAGCATATCCATGAGGATGAATCTTTTGCCACCTCCAAGCAACTTGAAGACTATCTTGAAGATTAGTGAATCGAGCAGTCCAATTCAAATCTTTCAAAATCTTTGTCGGATCACTATAAACTTCTGCGTAATCTCCCGGTCGCCGAGGCAAGAATTCTACTTTGATCTCAACTCCTGTCGCCTTCTTACACGCCTCCACAAATTCTTTCACGGATCTTCCTGTTTAACCAAACCACAAAACGGTTAATATCACATTGTAACTATAATATTGTGCAATGAAATCAAATTATGGTACATGGAAGTTAAAGGTTTTGGAGATTAGTATGGGCTAAGAATCTCTCGGTTATAAGAAGTAAAACAGAGTTCTTGTGTAGTGAAAATGTTTAAGTCAATACCTTTTCCAGTACCAACATTGTAGATACCGACTTTTCGAGGCTGAGCTTTCTCGAGAGCCTTCACGTGAGCATCCACGAGGTCAGTAACATCTATATAATCTCTAATGCAAGTACCATCCGATGTTTTGTAATCTGTTCCTTTGACCTATCACAAACCATATAGTATAAAGGATGTTGCAATATATGATTATAGGTTTCTTTTAAAAAACGTAAATGTTTTTTTCTTACTTGCAGTCCGGGAATGAAACCACGAGCTGCATCGAAACAAGCACCAGAAATCCGTCCTTGCTCGCGAAGCTCGGGTCTCGGAGCTTCTCCTAATCTACCTCCTGGATCTGAACCAATCACATTGAAGTATCTGGCAAAGTTCATAAGATTCATCAACATTTGCATATATAACTGTTTCATTGATCATATAGATTGAGAAAAAAGTACTTAACGAACCGAACCTTAAGATCATAACCGCCATGTCAGAGTTCTTAGAGAAATCCAAGATCATATCCTCTGCCATCTTTTTAGCTTTTCCGTATGGATTAATCGGGACCTAAATACAATATTTTGCATTAGAAAAAAAAAGTACATAAAGAGTTTCATTATCGATTGATCTAGTGCGGAATTAAGATTACTCACTTGTGGAGTATCTTCAGTAATTGGCATTTTATCAGGCTCTCCATATGTAGCACAAGTGCTAGAATAAATTAATTTCTTCACTTTATGTCTAGCCATAGCTTCAAGAACTCCTAATGTGTTTGATGTAATGTTATGGTAGTATCTGCAACAAATAAACATATCGAACAATGAGACCGAAAAAATAAATTCTTGCAGCGATGGTTAGAACTATAGATAGAGTTAGGACTGTACTTTAGAGGATGAAGGGTGCTTTCTCCAACATAAGCTACCGCAGCAAAATGCATCACAGCGTCAAAAGCATTCTCCGAGAAGATTTTCTCGACCTGAAAATTGTATGGTTAAGAAAGAAAACACAAAATTTGTATGCTTCAAAGCTTAACAAACATCAAAAAGTTATAAAGGGATACCGCTAAGGGATCTCCTAAGTCAGCATAAATGAATTGGAGTCTTCCGGTTTGCGGGAATAATCGCTGTAAAGTCTTAACAGCCCCGAGATTCCCACGCGAAAGATTGTCCTGTTGAGAGATCAAAAGTTTATTAATGTATTCAAATTTCATCAAATAGTTATTGAAAAGTTTGAAAGTAATCTGAAGTACCACAATGGTTACGCGGTATGAATCTCTAAGCAGCCTTAAAGCGGCATGTGACCCGATATAACCAGCACCACCAGTAACTAAGACATGAATTACTCCTTCCTCTCTTAGAGAAAACTGAAAGCAATCAAACACAACAAAACCACATAGAAAACATTAGAGGAGTGTAAAAGCTTTCGAGGTGTTTTGTGTATTCGACGATGGATATACCGCGCTTGGAGATGTGAAACTTGAGGATTGACTGATCACAATAATGGCTAAGATTAGGAGTGAAGCTATTAAGAGAAGCTTTCCAGTGAGATTGTGCTTTGTTTTGGGTTCTAAGCAATCCATTTCTACATAAACCCAAACAAAATTCTCATAAATATGATATGATCATAAGCAAATTTTGTTAAGAGTAATGATCTCTCTACCTCCTAAAGACAAAGGTCTTGAGTTTCTTCGTTGGCTTCTAACTCCAGAAGAATTTAGCATTGAAAAACTTCAAATTTGTTCTGGTTTTAGAATGGAAACAGAGACTTGAGACCAAAGAAACATATAAAGTCCCACAAAAATCAGTAACTAGCAACAATGAAGATCATGTTGCTGGAGATTGCTGCAAAACAAAGGAAAAAGTTACAACAAGAAAAAGAAAAAAAAGATATATTAACAGACACATACCAGTCAAAGCTACCAAATTCTGCATACCTACATTTATATGCATGAAAAAAAGAAGATGATAATAATATATGTTGCAAGTGGGACCTAAAGCTGACAGAAAAAAAGTTGAAATTTTTATGAAAACATTTGTGTAAAAAATTATACTCCACATTTGTTATATTATATTAATAAAAAGATATTAAAAAAAAACTTTAGTCAAAAATAGTTGCAGAGGAAAAAGAACAGAACAGGGTAAAACAAAAGTAGGAGACAGAGTCTTGAAAATGTAAGAATAGTCATCAAAGTTGACTAAAACTCCGATCAGTTCTGATGATATTTTATGATCCGATTCCGATTCCGATTTTGATTCAATTTACGAAATTTAGGAAAAAAAAATCAGAAAATGGTCATAATGATTCAAAACAGAGTGAAAAAACCTATTAAGAAGATTTGTGATAATCTTGATCAGATAAAAAAAAGAAAAAAATTTGTCAGGAACAATACAAAGAGAGAGAGATGATTAGTGCACCTGAGAATTGTGAGAAGACGAGAGAAAGTGATGAAGGAGTTAAAAGATGGTTTGGAGTATGAAACGCGCGATGTTATCAACGGACTATGAGAGAAACTCGTGACGAGTAAAAACTTAAGAGAGACGAAGAAACTCAGAGAGGAAACGTGAATTGCAAAACGAGAGCACGACTACGACCTGGTCGCGCACTCTCTTTCTTTGTTATACGTTTTTTCTTTTTTTTTTATATATTTGGTATTATTCAGAATATAGTTTTTCGAAGATCATGGAAGTATATTTTAGTATTTATCTCCTTTTTTTTAAAGTGTAAAATAGCTATCCTTTTTCACGATTTTAGTATTTATATGAGTGTACATCCATTAATTTGGCAATATTTTTGTTGACTTTAAAAGTGTACAAGTATTAGGATTTAATTTCATAAATGTGCAAATAATTTTAGAATCTACATATTTTAAATAAAAATAGTATTTAATAAAAAAGGGTAACAAACGCAAAAAGAAAGATAACCTTAAGTTTTGTAAATACTAATGTCAAACAAAACAAAAATATCACTAGAATCATAGTTGTAAAAATCGGGAAATTGTAAATAAACGAGGCTTTTTTAAATATTGTCCGTATATGCATTTTAGGGTAAATTATTCATAAATTATTTTTTATTAGTTTTTACAAAGAAAATTAAGAAAAATTAGTTAAATAATGATGAAGAAGACATGAAAACACATATAATATCTAGAATATGTTGTTTTTGTTGCCGACTATGTTTTACAATATTTAGAATTCTATTTCTACGAAATTTAGCATATCGAAATGAAATTTTTGGATAAAATAAATAAAAATGTGTAACAGTATGTACTATTCCAGAATAAGTAAAAACATATTTCTCACAAAAAAATATAGAAAACAAAGTCTAACATATAATCAATCCAAAATGGGGATTCCGAGTAAATAAAATACTCATTCTGTCCCAAATTATTAGATTTTTAAAGTAAAAGCACAAAAAAAATTTAAAAATATTATTTATAAAATTTGAACCGATAGAATAAATACCGTAAAATTCAAATGGTCATAAACTATTAAACTTATAAATTATGCATAGAAATTTGAGAAAATCTAATATATTGGAACAAATTTTTCTCTTAAAACATTCAATAATTTAGAAGAGAGGGAGTAAAGCTTTTTAAGCCAATATATTACCAACAATTCTCGGCTGAATATCGATGATGTGCTAACCTGCTGTATTTTTATACTATTTAAGATTTAATACGTTGGAAAAAAGCCAATATATTACCTTTCCCAAAATAATTGATTTTTTTTTCATTTTTCTTCTAATTTCTTATCTTAAAATAAAAGAAAAATAATTCAAAAGTTTTTGTTGGCCACCTAACATAATTTTAAAGGCTGATTAATTAGAGTTTAGAAGCCGATGTAGAGTGGGTAACTACCTATAGTTTAATCAAAGTCAAACAAGACTCATGAACCTTTCTATGATATTAAAAATACATATAAGACAAATTATTGATGATAAATCGAAGTAAAATAGGTGCGGCTGCTTAGTTGTAGCGACTGCCCAACTATCTAACGTGTTTGGCCATCATGGTCAAATCAAATGATTTGATCCTACATTTTGCATTTTTTGTCAACTACATTTTGCAATTAGCTTTCAACTTTGTCAACTATTATGTATAGTTAATATATCAAATTGACATGCATTTTGAATTGTGTGCATGCGATATGTACGAAATGTAAGATCGGCCAAATGACAAACCATTGGAAATGGCTGATTAGTTTGTCAAAAGCTCTAACATATGAAAAGGAGGCTAGCAAGTTGGAGCAGGAGTAAAATGCGTAGGGAGCAAATGTATCGATTTGAGTTTCAAAGTTGCGACGAAGTCAAAGAGAGAGATGTAATAGAAGCTAAACGTGCTTCTGAACCGGTGGGCAAATCACGTGAGGAAGTCTCGCATCTGATGCGAGACTTCCTCACGTGAACCAGAATTGAAGATGATATTGATATGGGCATTGAAAAAACAAGTAGTAGAATCTTGATGACTAGTAAACGACCTCGAAGCATAAGACTGACGAGGAGGGTGTTTTGGTTTATAGAGGTGATGAAAGACACATAAAACCGGCAAGACAAGGACGAGGCAGAGGAATAAGATTACAGGAAGCTCACACAATGTTTGGTATTATTAGTTTGTTGGGGATTGAGTCGGTTTGGTGACCCAATATATCATTAGGCCTGGGCACGGAGCGGATATCCTGAAAAAATAGAGTATCCGTGATCCGCTCCGCTCCGGTCGGATATTTGCTTTTACGATCCGCTCCGATCCGGAAATTTTTGGATATCCGTAAATTCGGATATCTTAATTCATTTTGACTATCCGCGAATTATCAACTCCGCTCCGCTCCGTTAATTTTTTTTTAAAAAAATCAAAAACAAATATGGTGATACATAAATAAATATAGATAAATATGTCTTCAGTCTTAAAAAGCTAAATTCAACTTAAACACTTAGCATAACCGAATATTACTGATCACAATATCAACAAAAACGTGATCAGACCTACACTAAATAGTTCTCAATATCAAGAAAAACCGAATATTACCGATCACAATATCAACAAAAACGTGATCAGACCTTCACTATCTTCTTTTTCCAAATAGTTCTCATAATCCAAAAAACTTTCACTAATGTTATCTATCCATTTATCTCCCGCAGTAGAAACCTGCACACACAAACATATGAAATCAAGATCAAAACAGAAAACTAACTTCAGAAAAAACTACAAACTTAGCAAAGTTAATAATCAAACCTAAATCAAGAATCAATCATCAATAACCATTGGACTAGTTGTCATGTTTTCCAACTCCATCTCTAAAAAAGTTAAGAGGTGAAAATAAACAGAGTTAGATCACAATAAACTAAAAGAAAACTGATTGAAAATATAGATGAGTAAAACGTACCAGATTCTAGCTTTATTATTTCATCCATTGTTTCTTCCACAGCAAGAGTTTGATTCTCACGCCGAATCCAATCTTGAGTGCAAATGAGAGGTTCAACTAACATTGGGCTCAACGAACTGCGGAAAGAATCAAGGACACGACCTCCCGCACTAAAAGTAGATTCCGATGCAACCGTCGATATAGGAACAACAAGAACATCTTTTGCCATCAGAGAGAGAATCTTATATTTTGATCATGTAGTCTTCCACCAAAATAAAATATCAAAACTATCATCCTCATCATTTTCGCAATCATCCATCAAATATCTTTCCAATTCTGATTCAGGTTGGGCATGTCCTTTACTTTCCTTGTGTTTCTTATACATCGTAGTCATCCAAGAACCAATCTTCTCAATCTTTTGAACATAAGCTTCACCAATATTGTCATCTTTTCTACTAGAAGACACCAAACTCTCAGGACTGATGGTCTTGTAGTACTCAAACAGTTTCACTAAAGCATCATCAATCTTTGACAATAAACAAGCAGCATCTTCTGCCAAGTATATTTCACCAATCAACCATTTACCCACTGCATTTTGTATCTAGGATCAAGTACAGTTGCAACAAAGATAACCATGTTCATGTTATCAAAGTTTCCCCAATACTTGTCATATTTTTCCCTCATCTTGACCGACATATCTCTTATGGATTTGGCCTCATCCATACCCATCTTCATTATAAGTAAAGACAAACCAAAGATCTCTTTCATGAAAATGTTTGATGTGACATAAAGAGAACCTGATATCTTCACAGTTGTGTCATAAAATGATTGCAAAAATGGAATAAGACCCTCAACATAAGACCAATCAGCATCAGTCAGTAAATCATCACCCATTTCAACTCTATAATCTTTGTCTTTTAATTCCAGCAAATCAAAAGCTTTCCTTACCTTGAGGGCAGAATCCAACATCAAGAAGGTCGAGTTCCATCTAGTTTCTACATCCAAGCAAATACCACAATTTGTAGAAAACTTCAATTGTTTCAAACATTCCTTCAACTTCAGCGACCTGTTTGGAGAAGATCTGACATAACGGACAGCCAAACGAATCCGAGAAACTGCAGCTGCTACATCCTTCAAACCGTCTTTAACAATCAGGCCTAGTATATGAGCACCACACCGCATATGAAGAAATTCTCTATCTAACACACAACCTGCTCTTGATTTGAGATTCTGTCGTAGGTAACGTACTCCTAAATCATTTGAACTTGCATTATCCACTGTAATAGAGAAAATTTTGTCAATTCCCCACAACAACAAACACTTCTCAACAGTTCTTCCAATCATTTCACCGGAATGACCTGTAACTTGGCAAAAGTTTATTATCTTCTTGCGTAGTTTCCAATCAGAATCTATGAAGTGAGCAGTCAGACACATATAACTCAAATTCTGACAAGAAGACCATAAGTCTGTGGTGAGACTAACACTTCCAGGATATTTTTTAAACCATTTCCTTAGTTGTGCTCTTTCTTCCTCAAACAAAATTATACAATCTCTTGTCACAGTTCTACGTGAAGGAATCTCAAAACGTGGCTGCAGCACCCTAACAAACTCCTGAAAACCCTCTCGCTCCACAGTTCTAAAAAGCATTTCATCTTTTATAATCATCCTAACCAAAGCACGGCGACAATCATCTTTATTATATGCGAGGAATGAAGGAACAACATCCTTACCATCAGCAGTTCCGTTGCGATGAAATAGAGTTGATTGTTTCACTCGTTTACCTTGTTTTTTTTCACACTCTTCGTTAACTCCAAGATTTTGGAAGAGGTTGCACCTAGCCAAGTGATTTTTCATTGCACTAGTTGTTGAACCAGCTTTAGTTCGACATGAGATCGGTGTAGAACAGTACTTACATACAGCTTTGAGTCCAGATTCCATCTTAACAAAATGAAGCCAAACAAAGGATGGTTGTTTAGCCCCCGGCTTGGTTGCATCCACACATCCTGATCCTGGCTCTGTTTTAGAAGCCGGCATCTGATCAGCTTTGACATTACTTGATTTTTCTTTATCTTTCATCTAGACAGAAAAACAAGTAGAGCAGAATAGTAAAAAGAGGAGGAATAAGAAGAAGAAGATATAAATCCCCAAACTCTACTTCAACCCTAATTAACAACTAGAATAGAGCATCCAAAGCTTGTACGATTCTAATTTTGTCGTTTTCAGCATGAGTCTGGGCTTTCATTTTACTTCATGATCTAACTAATTGTTTCGGCGGTTTCTAATCATGGCCCAACTAATTAATTTTGCTGTTTATCTTTTTATATCTTATTAGTAACTTAATTTAACTCAAATATTTTTGTTTGGAACTGTACAATTGTATACACGGTTATATTATATATATATATATATATATTACATACATAGTTATAATTATACGGATCGGAGCGGATATCCGGTCTTTTAAAAAACGATATTTGTGATTTGCTCCTCTCTTAACGGATCTTACATTTTACTATTTGCTTTGCTCCGGAGCCTTACGAATATCCGGATTTTTTGGATCAAATCAAAGCGGATACCGAAGCGGATCGGATCGAACGGATATTTTGCCCAGGCTTATATATCATGACACTGTTAATCACCTCGACATTAACATTATCATCGGTTCTCTTAACGTTATCGTCACAACAATGCAAACACACACAAAAAAAGTCATAGAGTAATAAACTACATATTTGGGAATGTCATCAACGTTAAGAAAATCCAATTTAATGTGACGAATTACGAACAATTTTAGATAAAATTAAAACTAGAATTTCTAGTGACTGAACCAAAATCCAAAATTCAATTATCTTTTCACTCAACACTGAATACAACAAATAGAAAACCATTATTTTTATATAAGAATTTGATCATTTTTTCGATAAGTTATAGTATCATCAACGTTAAATTATATTGGGAATAGTAAAAGTATACACTTAATTTTATTATTACTCTATCATTCCTTTTACAATTCGAAGCCAACAAAAACGTACATGTCAATGTTTTATGTCATGTATAACTTTGTTCTTACTTGTTAGGTAATGCTTGAAAAAATGGGAATCAATTCGTCAACTACTCCTCTTTTGCATATCTTTTGTTTAATATAAGAATATTTTATACAATTAGCTCAATCATTGGACCAAAATCTATTCCAATAAACCAAACGGAAATAAAATTATAAAATATGGATAAAAAATCACAATTCAAAGACACTTTCCAACTAAAGGAACCTATCATTCTCATTGTTTGTTTGATCCCAAGAAGTAAAATAAATTCAAATCGATTTCATAATTCAAATATTTGTTGTATGAGATCAATTTAAATTACATACGAATAAGAGGATGAAGTATTCAAATTTTCATACGTGTAACATATAATTTCTAAAAATAAATGTTTGGTACTATTATTTGTCATAGAAACGAAAAGAAAAACCCCAAAACTAAACATAAGTCTTTCATGTAATTAAACATTACACAAGATCTTTCAGACCAAAAAAAAAAACATTACCCAAGGATCTATCTGAAATAGTTTTGCATTTCAAGAATAACTTGAAAGAGTGAATCAAAGGATAACTTTTTTATTTAATCTAAAGATTCAAGAAGAAGGAACAAGAACAACTTGCATCATGTTCTTGAATTCGAAAAAGTCAACGCGACCATCATGATTACTATCAACAGATACAATCATCTTCTCAACTTGTTCAATCTCTCCTGCTTCAGGAAGCCCTAGCTTCTTCAAAACCTTTTGTAATTCAACGGCGGAGATAAATCCATCTCCGTCTTCATCAAACACGTTAAAAGCTTCTTCAAGATCTGATTCCGGAGACCCGTCGCAGCAGCTTCCTTCTCCACCAAAGAAAGATTCGTCTAGTGTTTTGTGGAGTGCGGCAAAGTCGTCGAACCGGAGTCCGGTTTTGTCCGGTTTGATGAAAGAGTCAACGGTTGATTTGAGATCGGAGAACTCAGCATCGAGACCGAGTCTTGAGAGGGCTTGACTTAGTTCTTCGACGGTGATGAATCCGTCCTTGTTTTTGTCGAATAGGTCAAAGACTCGGTGGAGACGGAGAGCGTTTAGACTTGGACTTCGTAGTCTGAAAGAAGATGATTGTCTTGAGAGTTTCTTCTTCTCGTTACTGATCTCCATTGTTACTCTTCTTCTTAGTTGTTCTTCTTTGTGACTCTGTTAATATAATCGGAGACTTGAGAATCACGAGGCGGAGACTAATTAAAAATTTGGAATCACGAGGCGTAGACTAATTAATACTACTATATGACTATAACAAGCACATATTTTTAATGATGTGATTATTTGTTTATTGAAAAAAGGGCTCATGGATTAAGTTTCTGAATAAGCACAATCGATGTGTGCTTTCAAATATAGGAACTTTTCAGTTTTGTAAGAATACGTTTCTGCCATGCTAGTTTTCATTTTAATTATTTTCTTTTTACATTAAAAGATTGAACGTAAAAAAACAAAAAACAAAAATTGTTGCGTCTCACACCAGTATTCTTTGTAGCAAGACTCTGTATTTGTGTAAACACAATAATCGATAAGTTGTTTCATATATGGATTTAAGAAATACATAATTGAGTTTTTACTACTGTCTTACTCTAATTGTGACTAACTTACATAACAACAAAACATTCTTTATTAATCATCCTTCTTTGGTTTCTTTGCTGTGTCGACCTCAGAGGAATCATTATCACATAGCATGTTTACTTTTTTGGAACAGGATTTCAAAGGCTCGCATCATTTTCTCTCTCTTTAACATTCAGTATACGACGGCCATAGATCTCGCCTTCACTCTTGTCTCCTCCTGAGTTCCAGTTACCACATCTTTCCTCGTGATATTACAGGGCGTCCTGAGTAACTTGCATCGATGCTTAATGTGTTCAAATACTTACAGGGTTATGACTCTACTTTGGTTGTTCTCTTGACATCTCATGGATTAAGCTCTTCATAATAGCTTTAACTGATCAAGCTTATCACAAGACTGAAAAAGGAATGCAAGTCTGACAAGACTAAAGAATGGATGCAAGACTGTGTCAGACTTGGCCAGACTCCAATGCAGATTTGGCCAGACTCCAATCTAGATTTGCCAGACTCCAATCCAGAATTTACAAGATTTGGAAGTGTTTTGGGAATGCAAGTCTAGTAAGACTGAAAAATGGATGCAAGACTGTGCCAGACTTGGTCAAACTCCAATCCAAACTTTGCAAGACTAAGAAGTGTTTTAGCTTAGTTTGAATTTGAATTTTGAATTCAAACTAAGGTCACCTTCATATCTTGGGACTTGGGAGCACAAGCTTCTTTATTTCATTCATGTCTCTATGTCTACTCTTCTATAAAATGTTATGTACCTTATTGTTTAATCAATCTAAGAGACTATCTCTCTATTCTTGAATTTTCTTTACTCTCTCTCTCTTGTTCTTCATTCTTACTCATGATTCTCTCATTCTACTCTCTTTAATCCGCATATTCTAACATGGTATCAGAGCATAGATCCTAAATCCTCCATTCTTATTCGTTCTTATTCTTCTCCTCTCATTCTTGTTCGATTTTACTCATTTGTCTCTTTTTATCCGGTGGATAATAGCCTTACCCAACGGTTCTTCACTATTTAACTATTGGATAAAAGCATTTCATCCATGGAAAGCACCAAATCTTTGATGAATCTTGTTACTCTCAAAGGAGAGAACTACTTGTTATGGTCAAGAACCGCGTTGTGTGGCCGCGGATTTTAGCGCCATGTTGTGACATCTCAAGCTCCAAAGAAAGTCACCCAAGAAGATGGAAAGGAGGCCGCCCTTGCTGAAGAAGACAAGCGGTTTCAAGAAGATCAATTGTCCTTGCCATCATTCAAAACTCACTTGAAGCATCGATCCTAGAGGCATACTCCTATTGTGAAACCGCAAAGGAGTTATGGGAGACGCTCAAGAATGTTTATGGGAATATTTCCAACTTGACTCGGGTGTTTGAAGTGAAAAAGGCTATCAACAACCTCAGCCAAGAAGACATGGAGTTCACAAAGCATTTTGGAAAGTTTAGGTTTCTATGGGCTGAACTTGAAATGCTAAGGCCAAGTTCTTTAAATCCGGCGGTGCTCAACGAAAGGAGAGAGCAAGACAAGGTGTTCGGGCTTCTACTCACGTTGAATATGGCATTCAATGAACTTATCAAACATCTCCTAAGGGCTGATAAGTTGCCAAGTCTAGATGAAGTTTGTGCCCAAGTTCAAAGGGAACAAGGTTCTCTAGGTCTCTTTGGTGGGAAAGGAGAGTTACTCCTAGCTAACAAGAGCACTTACAAGCACGAGGAAAGGAAGGTGTGGATATGTGATCATTGCAAGAATAAATGTCACACAAAGGAGAAATGTTGGATTCTCCATCCCCATCTCAAGCCAAGCAAGTTCAAGGAAGGTCCAAGGGCAAACCTCTCGGTGGAGTCCAAGGATGAACTAGGACAAGCTATGGCAGCATCTTCCTCCTATGGTGATGTTGTAAGGAAATCGGACTTGGAAGCTCTCATCAAGTCCATTGTTTTCCTAAAGGAATCGCGTATCTCACTTTTATCTCACAAACCTAGCAGTTCCCTTATTGTAGATTCGGGTGCTTCCACCATATGATTGGTAATCCGAATCTTTTAGGAAATATAGAACCGGATCTAGGAAAAGTGACTATACCGAATGGTGATAAGGAATCAGTTAAGGGAGTAGGGAACCTGAGGTTATTTGATAAGAAGTTTAAAGCATTCTATATGCCTAAGTTTACTTCTAATGTTATTAGTTAAAAGGGTTACTAAGGATTTGAATTGCTATGCTATATTTGGTCCTAATGATGTTCATATTCAGGATATTGAGACCGAAAAGATACTTAGAGAAGGAGAAACTAAGGATGAGCTTATGTTCTTGAGAACAATTCACCAAGCGCTTTTAATTCTATAGCTTTAAATTCGAGTAGTGTAGTTTGTTTAAATGCAATGTGACATGCTAAGTTAGGTCATCCTCATTCTCGTGCACTTGAATTGATGATGCCTAATGTCTCTTTTGATCATCTTAGTTGTGAGTCTTTTATTCTCGGTAAACATTTCTAGTTTTTCTTTCTTAAATCTAGTACTATTTATGAAAATTGTTTTGACTTAGTTCATTCGGATGTTTGGACCTCACCATGCGTATCTAGGGATAACAACAAGTATTTTGTGACCTTCATTGATGAAAAATTAAAATATACTTGGATTACTTTGCTTCCATCTAAGGATCATGTGTTTGATGCATTCCTTAACTTCCAAAACTATGTTACTAATCAGTTCAATGTGAAAATCAAAGTACTTATGTCTGAAAATGGTGGAGAGTATACAAGTCATAGGTTCAAAGAATACCTACCCAAACATGACACTATTCATCAAACAAGCTGCCCTTATACACCACAACAAAATGGAGTGGCAGAAAGGAAGAACATGCACCTAATGGAAGTGGCAAAATCAATGATGTTCCATACCAATGTGCCAAATTATAATACCTCATTACACCATTTCTAGATGTTTGATAAGGAGATCAAAAATGCAATCTCAGTTTTTAGACATAGAAAGCGGTTTCGCAATCTAATGTCTCTTTGGATTATATGACACTTTCACTTCTTATTTTCTAATCCTTTGTTGCCTTGTTTTTAATTTTTTTTTACAAGGTTTCAAAAACCATAGATTTATTTTGTATAAACCCTAATCTTTTCATTATTAATACATCTACAGTTATGTCAAAAGAAAAACATCAAAACATGCATACGAACCAAACCTAGTCGGATCAAACTCTGGATAGTCCGAGACGCGGGTTTAATCTAGATCAGTGACAAATAAACAAAGCCACAAAACCCAAAAAGCCCAATAACAAAAAATGTCGTATTCTCTTTACAGCCCATTCGTTTCCATTGGCCACTTCCATTGCAACAACCACCAAAACCATATCTCGCCGCCGTCGACGACGACACTTGCTTCACCACCGTATCTGTATCGACGCAAGAAGAAGATAAGAAGAGTTATAACTCTCTCGTCTGATTCCATGGAGGTTTGTGGCGTAGATTCTGAAGGGAAAGAGTTTAATAGCGCACAAGAGATGTGGAGAGAAGAAATTGGAGAAGAAGGAGACGAAACGAGAAAAACCCAATGGTACAGAGATGGTGTTTCTTATTGGGAAGTATGTTTTCAAAATTTCTGATCTCAAAATCGTTACCTTTTCTAAGTTTTAGTTCTCTGTAAAGTTTCTTAGATTTGATTGCTCTCTAAAGCTGGCAAATTTGATTATATTTGTGTGTTTCTGTTCTTATTAAGGGAGTTGAAGCTTCTGTTGATGGAGTATTAGGAGGATATGGTCATGTGAATGATGCTGATATTATAGGAAGTGAGGTTTTTCTTAAGACTCTTATGCAAGAAAGATTAGTACATGTTGGAGCAAATCAGCAGTTAGTGGCTCTTGGTAACTCTCCTCTCTTATTGGTGTTTATTGTTTATTTTATTAGTTCTTTACATGGGTGTTTCTTACAAATGTAGATTGTGGTTCTGGCATTGGAAGAATCACCAAGAATCTTCTGATTCGATATTTTAACGAGGTGAATGTATTTCTCTGAATGATACAGTTTTTAGCTTATGTTCTTCTCTGTATTTTATTTCATTTGATAACCATTTTTGTATTCTTTTGATCTTAGGTTGATCTTCTTGAGCCAGTAGCTCAATTTCTCGATGCAGCACGTGAAAATTTGGCATCTGCGGGCTCAGAAACGCACAAAGCGACTAACTTTTTTTGTGTCCCTCTTCAGGTATCGTTGCTTGAAGTATCGCTTCTGCTTTCTTTATAGTTTATCTTTGTTTTCAATTCTCCTTCACCTGTGCTTTGTGAATGTTATATAATTCATAGGAGTTTACGCCAGCTGCTGGAAGGTACGATGTCATTTGGGTTCAATGGTGCATTGGGCATCTTACAGACGATGACTTTGTTTCTTTCTTTAACCGTGCAAAGGTAAAGACTTTGTTTCTTCTCTTTCATTGCACAATATTCAGTTACTCCATTACAAGCCAAGTAACATTTTAGTTCCTATGCACTGTGTTTTTGCTGTTTAGTCTCATGTGGTGTTCTTGATTAATCTCAGGGCTGCCTGAAACCTGGTGGGTTTTTCGTCGTGAAGGAAAATCTTGCTAAAAGAGGTGTCTTTCGATCTCTCTTTTGGACCCTCACTTTGACATTTTTATGATTTGACACAAAACTGCATATATGTTTTTTTTTTCTTTGTGTGCAGGATTTGTTTTGGATAAAGAGGATCATAGCATCACCAGATCGGATCCCTACTTCAAACAGCTCTTTAGCCGATGTGGGTTACATCTCTATAGAACAAAGGTCGAATTCTTGTCTGTGTTTTTAAAATCTAAATCCCATAAAATTAAGAACCATTGGTTTAGAAATTTACAGTCTTTTCTCCAAAACGACATATTCCAGGATCAGAAAGGTCTTCCGCAAGAGTTATTCGCTGTAAAAATGTATGCCTTAACGGTTGACACACCACCCAAAATCCATCGAACCAGATCAAAAACTCATAGCAACAGACCACAGATTATCAAATGACAGGCTTTTGCTTGGTTCAGTCACATGGTTTGGTTTTGGGCCTGCTTGAATCTCCTCACCTCCATGGAGGCTCCATCACCTTCAACGAATGATAAACTATCACGTAATCGAGACTTGCCAATGTTTCTAACAGTTTATTTAAAACACCTATTCATCATTTCTGCCTATTTAGTACCATTCGTCTGCACTTCGTTCTGTAGTCTTGAAAACATGGAGTTGGGAAAATCAACTGAAAACCAAAACGTTGTTGTTGTAAAACTTAGGAAGCATGTTATCACTACCGTTGGCAATGGCTACAACCTTGTCTTCTCACTGACATCAATCAACGTTTTGCTCAGCCTCCTAGCCACCGGGTCCAGTTGGTTCACTAAAGAACAAAATCTCTCATTTGTCATGTTACTGTCAACGAATCACCTCAACGTAGTTTTGGCCCAGATCATCGACGGTGGCACCGAGAGAAGTGATTTGCCCTTGTGTGTAGCCAATGGTGCCTGGATCGATAAGTTTGTCTCCTTGAAGCCTTCCTTTAAAGAGCTTTTGGAGAATTCTTACAAAGCTACTTGCAGTCAAGTTGACAACCAAGTTAACTATTTTCAGTTTTCTTAGAGGACAAACTTTGGTTCAATTTCTTGGGCAATGCTGCTAGAAATGTGTATGTTATATCCAGGAATGATTGGTCAATTTGTTGATTACTTCTTGTGAAGCCTGCTGAAGTGATTGAGGAAGTGAATACATGGGCTGAGGTGCACACTAACGGACTCATCAAGCAAATTCTTTCACGCAATTCTATCGATACTATACATACCAGCACACTTGTACTAGCAAATGCAGTATATTTCAAAGGAGCGTAGAGCAGAAAATGTGATGCAAACTTGACAAAAGATAGCGATTTTCATCTTCTTGATGGCACGTTAGTGAAAATTCCTATCATGACCAATTACGAAGACCAACCAACAACAAACTTTAACTCACAAGTAACCAAGAAGGATGAAAATGCCCTAAAAAGAACATAACCAACATTATATATATATGTTTTAATGAATCTAGCTTAAATTGAGATTAACATCAAAGGTGATTTTGTATGCTACGAGTAAGTCCTCCGCTGTATGCTGAAGTTCCTTGCATTTCAATGGTGCTGAATCTATTTCTTACTTTATCAAGGAGGCTAATGAGTCGTAGAGCCAAGATAGGAGTTTCTCCGTGACGTCTTCCATTTCTTTTTCGCCATAAACTGTGAATCGTGAGTTGGAAGACGTACACTTAAATAGAGTTACGATTTATATAACCTTTTAAACCTTTTTAGATTTTAAACTATAAAAAAATTCGTTTGTTTAACGGTAACAACTTTTAAGAATCTA
Organism: Crucihimalaya himalaica; assembly: GCA_004349715.1. Lineage (NCBI taxonomy): Eukaryota > Viridiplantae > Streptophyta > Magnoliopsida > Brassicales > Brassicaceae > Crucihimalaya > Crucihimalaya himalaica. Next base: position 681,099 of record SMJT01000035.1, on the reverse strand, counting down.
AAGATATCCATTATATTTAGAAAGTTGTGTCTTATGTCTAAAATTCTACATAATTAATTATTACAATTTCACTATATTTTAGTATAGCTATTGCTAGTTTTTTTTGAACCATATGTAATTTGAATAGAAATATAAAATCATCAAATCAGTAACATCGACTTAAGACTATAATAATCCATTACTCAGCAAGAGTGGAGTCTAATTTTTGAAAATCTTTCAAATATATCCACCAATAACATTTTATTTTGTCAACGAATTCACCAATAACTCTCCTCTAGAAAAAATTATACTACTCATATATGTAAGCTCATAACATTGAAGAGGACTATACGAACCACAGAACACAACACAACACAACTAGGCCTAAACACAACACATAATGAGAGGACCACACAAAACATAATGAGAAACCGACACACCCGTACATAATACTAGGCAAAATAAAAAACGTGCTTAAGAGCTAAAATTTGATAGGCTCGTTTCCAAGAGCAGGCTTACACGTGGGCTTAAAGGCCTAAGAGGTGTTTACTAAAAATGCATGTTTAAAACAACTTGATCCGGTAAAAAAATATGAATGAAAAAGTAATAACAAGTAACCAAATAGTAATATTTTAGTCTTTCCAATTGAAGAAAAGTTGACGAAGACCAATTCTCATACGCGGAATTTACTAAATCATTTTTATTCGACCAATTAAAATGGTGTTAGATTTATTTAAAAAATAGATGAATGGGTTACTCGACTACTACATTCAGTTTGAAGAGATTACTCGGGTGGTAAAAGGTTGAATCGCCAACAAAAATTGGCTTAACTGTCGATAGCAAATTTTATGGGCATAGGTTTGGCGAGTTTTAGATGGATCATGTCATACCAAAAAAAAAACATATTTTAACATCCTAGTTCCAACCATACCAGAACTGCGATTTTGCATTTTTAACAATGTTCTAAATCCATTCATTTACAAATTTGTTAAATCAGTACATTGAATCCACAATGTTATTAAAAAAAATTGAAGTAATTTTCTTTTCTTCAGAAATCACCCAATCAATCATTTTCTTTAACAATATATTACCACTTTTAACCTTATTAGGATGACATCTATTTTATATAAAAGGAATCTTAACCCATAGCCCACTTGATAAATAAAATAAAATAAAAAACAAAATAAAGTTCTTCAAAAGGAATCTTATCTCATCACCGTTTCTATCTATGCATCAAAAATGGAGTGTTTGAGAATTTTTCTTTCTATCTTTGGAAATTTTCTTCTGTTGAATCTTTCACTTTCTCATGTTTCTTCAACTTCAGCTCAGAGGACTAACCACGAAGACTTTCTCAGGTGTCTCTCTCCCAAAATAAACGACTACACAAGAATCATACACACATCCAAAGACCCTTCCTATTTCTCAATCTTGAATTCGTCCATACAAAATCCAAGATTCTCTGTCCTCGAAACACCTAAACCGGTCTCTATCATCACTCCGGTTCAAGTCACCGATGTTCAATCGACGATTAAATGCGCTCGGCTTCACGGTATCCACATCAGGACTAGGAGTGGTGGTCATGACTACGAGGGCTTCTCTTACATCGCCAAAACCAGACCGTTCGTTGTCATTGATTTGAGAAATCTCCGGTCTATAACCTTAGATGTCAATAACCGGACCGGTTGGGTTCAATCCGGAGCTACAATTGGAGAATTGTACTATGAGATTGGAAAATTAAGCAAATCTTTAGCCTTTCCGGCCGGTCTTTACCCAACGGTTGGCATTGGAGGGCAATTCGGAGGTGGAGGGTACGGTACATTGATGAGAAAATACGGTTTGTCGGCGGATAACGTAGTTGACGCGCATATTGTTGACGCGAACGGAAGCTTTCTTGACCGACAAGGCATGGGTGAGGATCTCTTCTGGGCTATCCGTGGAGGCGGAGGATCAAGCTTCTGCGTTGTCATATCATGGAAGATTAGATTGCTTGATGTTCCATCGGTAGTAACTGTCTTTGACGTCACGAAAACATCGGAAGAAGAGGCTGTCTCGGTCTTTAACAAATGGCAGTACATCGCTGATAAGGTTACTGATGATCTGTTTATAAGAGCTATGTTGCAGAAGGAAACCTCGGTTTACGCTTTGTTCCCGGGACTTTATCTCGGTCCGGTAAGTGATCTATTAGTGTTAATGAAAGACAAGTTTCCAGAATTAGGTCTTGAGATTGAAAATTGTAGAGAAATGAGTTGGATTGAGTCTGTTCTTTGGTTTATCAAAGAAGAATCAATGGATAGTCTTGCGAAACGAAAACGAACCTCGAGATCTTTCAAGGGCAAAGACGATTTTATCCAAGAACCGATACCTAAAACCGCAATTCAGTATCTTTGGAGACGATTCTACGCGTCCGAGGCTCGGCTCGCAAAGATCATACTCACTCCATTTGGTGGCAAATTGAGTGAAATTGCGGAATCTGAAATACCATTTCCACATCGGAAAGGGAATCTATATGAGATTCAATATTTGGCTTATTGGAGTGAAGAAGAAGATAAGAACAAGACTGATACAGAGAAGTACTTGAGATGGGTCGAGAGTGTATACGAATTTATGACTCCTTATGTTTCGAAATCTCCAAGAAGAGCTTATGTTAACTTTAGAGACATTGATTTGGGGATGTATGGTGGGATGAATATGAAGACAAAGTACGAGGAAGCAAAGATATGGGGAGTGAAGTATTTCAAGAACAATTTCGATAGATTGGTGAGAGTTAAAACGAGTGTTGATCCAATGGATTTCTTCTGTGATGAACAAAGTATTCCAATTCTCAAATCTGTTAATGATATTTAAAATTTTTTAAGTTTCCTTTGCATAAGTAATGGGCTTCTTTTGTTCTCTTTTCATTCTTCTTTTAAGATGGTAATTTTAGTTGAATTAAACCAACCGAACCAAAAATAAACCGAAGTTTTTTTGTAAAACTGGGTTGTTCTAAATATACAAACCGGGATGTCAATTCTTGAAATGACATGCCTAGTCTAATCTGGTCCAAATATTATTACATAAAGTACTAAAAGTGAAATAATTGGAAATGATTGACATGTCCCATACTCCCACCATAAGCATGATCTTGTAGCACATTTGGTTTAAGGGCATAGCTCCACCTCATGGATTCAAGTCATGGCACTATGGGAAGAGAGAGAAGAAGAAGAGAAGTCTTGCTATATATGCAAAATATGAAACATACATTGAATTCTCAATGTGTCTCACCTGATTAGCGTCTAAAGTCTAAACGTTCTAGACGCTAAGTATAATTTGAATAGAATTATACTTATTTCAGCTTATTAAAAACATAGAGTGACATCAATGGAAAATAATTGATATGTCCCACAGAGGCACACATTCCTATCCATAAATGTACTGTGTGCTGACGACAAAAAGTAAAATGCCCCACCTGGTACATTAAAAAGTAATTATATTATGTAAATCTCCATTCTAATTTTGTTTTCTTCTTCAAATAATGTCGTTACCTGATCTTTGAGCATGATTCATAATTGACATATTTAATTAACACAAAATTAGTTTGCAATGGACTGATCGTAAGAAATAGTGGCTCTTGTGAACGGATTTGTTTTGATCTGGTTCTAGTTAACAATAGTACATGTCTGGTTATGTCAACCGGTCCCTATTTATCCACCAAATAGAAACAAACTTTTGAATTTGGTGGGTTTCGACCGATTTTTTTTTTCTACATCTCATTCCAAGAAAATTCCACCTAAACCCAAAAGGCCAAAAAGTCGACCTAAGAAAACAATATTTGTCTGTATAAGAGATTTTGACCATACCATGGAACACGAATATAAGGATGGAAACATAACTTCTTTTTTTCCTGTTTGCTTAAAAACAAAAACTTAATGGTAAGTGCAGTGCGGGACAACAGCGAGAGGTAACAAAAATTATTATAGTCGTCTCAATACTGCAGAACAACTGCGAGAGAGAATTGTAATACGGTTCTAATAATAACAAAAATATATACATATTGAAACTATACCGCATTGTACGATTCCGTCATCATTCCAAACCTTAAATTGATGGTAACAGAACAAATATGATGTTTTTTTTTTGTGATATATGTGATATGTTTTATTCTTCTAGATCGGTATACTTTTTTGTCAGTATTTTTATATCAGTAATAATTCGAGTTGATATTCTATATGCTTTATTATAATATATATATATATATAAATATTTAACAAATTTTAAATAAAAATGGTCAAAGGTTCATAAAAAGTGAATTTATATTTACTAGTTTAAAATCATCTAATACTTTCTCAACTTTTATAATTTTTTAAAAATTACAATTAAGTTAGATATAGATAATTTCTTAATTTATGCATGTGTGATCAAAAGATATATATATATATATATATGTGTGTGTGTGTATATATATATGTATATTTATGTATATATATATATATATATAAAGAAACATATATATATAAATCTGGAGTGAATCACATATCTGCTTATAAAATCTTAATTTTTATGATTTTCTGTGTTTCTAACAAATGTTGAATTTTAATATAAAAATTAAGCTTTCGGCTTTTCTGGATTTATCAGATATAAAAACAACACAAAACACGAATAACATGAATATTTTGCTACCTCTACTTGACGTATGCATTCAGTTCTCTATAAACACAAAGTGCAACGTTTTTTAGACCCCCATGAGGAGAAAAAATGTCCATCAGGTTGCGTCACTTGAGACAGTGGCTGTCGTCACATTCACACCATTGAAAAATTTGGCTGTCTCACTCGTCGTCGTCATTGACCCGAAAAATCTGTGGCCTATTTTCACATTTGCACATGTTCAAGAATTTGACTCAAAACACTTGAATATAATAATGAGTGAGTTAGTTAAATGACAAATAAAACAAATTTTAGTTAGGTAAATTACGAATAGTGAATTTGACAAATGACAAATGGCGATAAAAAAAATACTAAAGTTAAAAAAAGTATAGTAATGATAGTCAACATTGTCATTAAATAGTCTTTTCCAATTTTAATTTCATTTAGCTAGTACAACGGAAGCGTGATTTTTTTTTTCACTGACATTTTAGTTTTAGTAGATATATAATCAATCACATAGCGGTTCGTGTTTTCTAGTTTTATAGTTTTATTGATTCTGTTATGTGATCGTCTAAATATATTATATGAGTATCTAACAAAACTATTCATTTAAGAAAATAACATGTTTAAGAAAAAGTATTCATTTAAGTCACATAATTGCCATCCATAAACTTGTAGCTTGTTATAGAGTGCAAATACTCAATAAAATAAATTTATTATTAAAAATAGAAAAAATCTAATACTATCTTTGTTTTTAAAGATTAATTTTCTAAATCTTTTACACATTTCAAAAAAATATTTAATACAATATTTAATTAGTTTTTAATAACATTTTTAAAACAACTTTTTACTTTATTAATGCTCTACATCCAATCCAATAGAAAATAAGTTGTGCTCTAATATTTTAGTGAAACTATATTTTTCAAGAATAATTAGTTATGTTGTAAAGAGAAGTGTATTACTTAGAATGTAGAAAATCAATCATTGTGAAACAAGATTAAAAACTAGAAAATCAATCTTTTTTTGAAACAAAGATAATAAAAAATTGGGTGAAAATTTACAACAGTGTTTTATTATTTTTGTATCTTTAAAATAATCCATTGTGTATTCACCTAAGAGACTGCACCTTTATATGATGAAAATACAAATTCATTTAATAAATCAATATCTACATATAAAAATAATATGATATCGGAAAATTACGTGTACTACAATATTTAGATGACATGAACAAAACTGAATACAAAATATTTATTAAATTAAATATCAACGTAAGAGATAATATGTATATTAAAAATCATATATTTCTTAATAGTTAATCAAAAGAAATAAAAAAATTCCCCAATTGATCGAGATTTACTTTTGGTCGTTGGACAATAAAAGAGCTTGTTATTTTCTTAAGTAGCGATATATCCATTATCATTGTATTGCAAACACTTAAATATAGTTTTGATTTATTTTTGTTTCCTGTAACTCTTTTTATTTTTCTCTATTACTATATATTTCTCTAACACCACACCAGTCACACCCTTGAACGTTTTTCCGTCTTTGTCGCCTTCATCTCATCTCCACAACGTTTACGGTCAAGTTGGTAAGGCTCTAAGAATTCCTTTCTTTGTGTTAAAGTTTAAATGGCACTGAGTTTTTGTGGTACACTAAAATCAAACGATCCATGATGAAGAACTTGACTTGGTTAAATATTATTATTCAGTGACTACTTTATGTAAAGAGTTTAGGCCTTTGGGCAATGATTTTCATATAGAAGAAAAATAAAGTTGTACATTTGTGGAAACTTTAAGATAGAGGAGAGCGTGTAAAAAGTTTTAGATTTTTCATATAAATACACTTACTTCCGCAGATGCTGTTGGGATCAAAGTGTAGCAAACAACAATAAAGCAGAAGAACTTACTTCGGAAAGAATGAGATCTTCCAAACCATTCCCTGTATTTTCATTTCTTTCAATTTTGGCCTTATACTTTTCATCCTACACTATAACACCAATTTCTTCATCAACCTCCCTGCAAGATCAATTCCTCAGCTGTGTCGAAAGAAACACACGTGTTTATCTCCCACTCGAGAAAACGTTCTTTGCTCCTGCCAAAAACGTCTCTATGTTCAGCCAAGTCCTTGAATCGACGGCTCAGAATCTCCGGTTCTTGACAAAATCCATGCCTAAACCAGGATTCATATTCAGCCCGGTTCACGAGTCTCATGTCCAAGCTTCCATCATCTGTTCCAAGAAACTCCGAATGCATCTCCGTGTTAGAAGCGGTGGTCACGACTACGAAGGCTTGTCTTATGTCTCACAGATCGTCAAACCGTTTATATTGATGGATCTGTCAAAGCTGAGAGAGGTCAACATTACTATGAAAGACAACAGTGCTTGGGTTCAAGCTGGTGCTACAGTTGGTGAACTTTATTACAGGTATAAATAAAATAAAACTCAGTATTTCAAGAAAGATATCTTTGATTGTATATTTAGTCAAAATGTTTGGTACTTGTAGGATTGCGGAGAAGAGCAATGTCCATGGGTTCCCTGCGGGTTTGTGCTCGAGCTTAGGCATAGGAGGGCACATAACAGGCGGTGCATACGGCTCTATGATGAGGAAGTACGGTCTCGGTGCAGATAATGTTCTTGACGCAAAGATCGTTGATGCCAACGGTAAATTACTCGACCGAGCAGCGATGGGTGAGGATACGTTTTGGGCAATTAGAGGAGGCGCTGGAGGGAGTTTTGGGATCATTCTAGCATGGAAAATAAAGCTTGTTCCTGTTCCTAAGACCGTGACCGTCTTCACCGTCACCAAAACGTTACAGCAAGACGTTGGCAACAAGATTCTTTCAAAGTGGCAAAGAGTTGCGGACAAGCTTGTTGAAGAGCTATTCATCCGAGTGCTCTTCAACGTAGCTGGAAACGGTGGGAACAAGACTGTGACCACGTCTTACAACGCTCTGTTTCTTGGCGGGAAAGGCACATTGATGAAAGTTATGAAGAAGAGTTTCCCGGAGCTAGGGCTAACACTGAAAGATTGTATCGAAATGAGCTGGCTTGAATCCATTGCTTACATTTCTGGATTCCCGAGCCACACTCCTACTAATATCTTGCTTCAAGGGAAGTCACCTTTCCCAAAGATCAGCTTCAAAGCCAAATCAGATTTCGTGAAAACCCCCATTCCCGATTCCGGGCTGAAAGGGATCTTCAAGAAGCTACTTAAAGAAGATATTCCATTGATGATATGGACTCCTTACGGAGGAATGATGGCGAAAATCCCCGAATCCCAAATCCCTTTTCCGCATAGAAAAGGAGTCCTCTTCAAGGTTCAATACGTAACGAGTTGGCCAGACAGCGACAAGAGGCCGAGCAGACACATCAACTGGATCAGAGATCTCTACAGTTACATGACGCCTTATGTCTCAAGTAATCCACGACAAGCTTACGTGAACTACAGAGATCTAGACCTAGGAAAGAACACGAAAGACACAAAATCTTGCTTTAAACAAGCTCAAGGTTGGGGAGCTAACTACTTCAAAAACAATTTCAACAGACTGGTGAGGATTAAATCAAAGGTTGATCCAGAGAACTTCTTCAGACACGAACAGAGCATCCCACCTGTGCCTTGACGACAACTTTATCACATCAAATAAGAATAAACTAGAAGAGATCAGATTATGGTTCTTCTGTATCTCAGAAAAATGTTCTAGCTATGCTTGTAGTACTTTGTTTCACTGCTTGTAGTACTTTGTTTCACTTAAAATTCGAAAGGTTGCTTCTTAGTACCTAATTCCTTAATCGACTCAAGAATCCTATTTAAAGGCTTGTTCTTGGTGAAATTAAGATCGTTATACCTAACTCCTAATGATCACAATTCAAAAGGTTGTGACAAAGTACAATAACATAATCACGAAGCCCAATAAGAGGATAAGGATCCAGGCCCTCAAATATTATAAAGTTATGTAATTTTATTAGGAAAAAATGTAAGAAAATATGAAATTACACTTTTGGTTGAAAAAAAACATTAACTTTTGTATGCATTAAATTACAAATTTTAATTGATTTTACATTTAAATCACAAACTTTGTTTGACCAAACTATTTGAGGCACGCCATTAAGTATTCGTCCAAAAGGTAACGACATGCCTCAAATGGCTTGGTCAAACAAAGTTTGTGATTTAAATATAAAGTCAATGAAAGTTTATGATTTAATGCGTACAAGTGAAAGTTTATGCTTTTTTCAACCAAAATTGAAAGTTCATGCTTTTTTTAACTAAAATGAAAAATTCACGATTTTTTTTTACTTTTTTCTAGTTTAATGAGAAAGTAGTTTAATTAAAAAAATATTTATTAAAGTATAGTTTAATGAATTAAGATGTCTTTTCATTAATAAAATATTTATTTATTAAAGTATAGTTTAATGAAGATGTCTTTTCATTAATGAAAAAAATATATTTAGAAAGTATAATTTATTATATTTCTAATTTTTTTATTAAAGTATACCATTAAATATTAGAAATTTAATAAAAACATTTTAATAAATAAAAAAATTCATTATTGGAAAGCTATCAAAATTCGGTAAACTATACTTTAATAAATAATTTTTTTTCATTAAACTATATTTTACTAATTTTTTCATTAAACTAGAAAAAAGTAAAAAAAAAAATATGTAAAAAAAATCTTGAACTCTCAATTTTAGTTGAAAAAGCATGAACTTTCAATTTTAGTTAAAAAAAACATGAACTTTCATTTGTACGCGTTAAATCATAAACTTTCATCGACTTTACATTTAAATCACAAATTTTCATTGACTTTTCATTTAAATCACAAATTTTGTTTAACCAAGCTATTTAAGGCATGCCGTTAAGTATCTAAACGGATCTATTGGACGGATACTTAACGGCGTGCCTCAAATGGCTTGGCCAAACAAAATTTGTGATTTAAATGTAAAGTCAATAAAAAATTGTGGTTTAAATATAAAATTAATGAAAGTTTGTGATTTAATGCGTAGTGAAAGTATTTATATATATATATATATATATTTTTTTTTAACCAAAAGTGTAAGTTCATGTTTTTTTGACATTTTCCCTAATTTTATTATTTTGATCTTTTTTGTGTCAACTATTATTTTGATCTCAGAAATTTGAAAAACCATCTAAGATTTTTATCACTAAACATATTTTTCCGATTTGGATTAACCTACTTGACATCGTTGTCCGGCCTGTCGCCATAATTGTCAATTTACATTTTTTTTCTTATGTCTAAAACTTTTTTTGTTATCACGGAATCATAAGTATAGTAGGTAAATCTTTTTTTTTTTAGTTTTATGTCAGAATAGAATAACGTTAAATTCTTGTTTTTTGGATGTGTGTTCAATTTGAAACAACTTGAAACCTTTGTTCAAAAAATTTCCGTCTAGACCCGATTACTCTCCGTTTAATCGCTAAGTCCATTATAGCCGCCTCGATTAATGACTAATCTCTTTAAAAAATTCTTCATCCTATTATTCACCGCCTAACCCGATTAATCTCCGCCTAATTCGATTAATCCCCGCCTAATCTTACATGTTTTTATTATTTTTAGATTGCAAATATAAAATAAATATTTTTTATTATTCGAATGTCTAGATAGGGAGTTTGTAATGTTAAACAATAACTTATGTTCATAATTTCAATGAAAATCACAAAATTTTGAGGTTAAAAATACATTTTATGTGTTTATTATAGTTTTAAAAATAATATTATATAAAATATTAATTATAATAGATTAACATGTTTGTAAAACATAAATTAGCCCTAAAACTAGTTCCCGATTAATCTCCGTTTAATCTCCGATTTTCTTGCTAGACGCTAGGCCCACCTCGCACGTCCGACTAACGCCTAACAATTAATTGAACATGGCTTACCTTGAAACCATATAAATCTTTTAATTTAGTTGCATTATTTTGGTCCACTTAACGGTGTTCTCGTTGCTATCATTCCCACCTAATCGTTGACAATCAAGAAAAAAGCACGTGATCTATTTTTATCAAAAAAAATTATATTTAGAAAAATAGAAACTCATTTCTTAATTGACAAGAAAAAAAATCAATATACATCCAGTTCCATATTTGAAGCCTAATTATGCATATGGCTTCTCTCCTGCATATACTTTTGGCTGCAGGAATGGGAATTTCAAAACCAAGCCCTATAATTTCTTGTATTTCGTTTTTTGCCCTATATATTTCATTCTATACTACTATAACTCCAACTTCTTCAGTCTCTGTACAAGATGGTTTCATTGAATGTCTCAAAAGAAACACAAATGTTGTTTTTTCACTTGAGAAAACGTTCTTCACTCCTGAAAGAAATGCTTCCATCTTCATTGAAGTCTTTGAATCGACCGCTCAAAATCAACGGTACTTGACCAACTCAATGCCTAAACCGGGGTTCATATTTACACCGGTTCACGAATCTCACGTACAAGCTTCAATCATCTGTTCTAAGAAACTTGGAATTCATTTCCTTGTTAGAAGCGGCGGTCACGATTACGAGGGCGTGTCTTATGTTTCGCAGATCGAAAAACCATTTATACTGATTGATTTGTCAAAATTGAGACAGATCAATGTTAATATTGAAGACAATAGTGCTTGGGTTCAAGCTGGTGCTACGATTGGTGAGCTTTACTACAGGTAATATGATAAATCAGTAGTTTGATTTTATATAATAAAGTTTTCTATACAAATATCACATTTCTAATTATATTGGGAGGTTTATTCGTTTGAGTAGTTTAATTGATTTCAAAATCTAGTAAAAATCTTGTGTTATGGGAGCACTGGTTTAACATTTTTTAGCAAAATCTTGTGTTACATGCACGTTAACTTGTAACAAAATATCGAATAACAAAATTTTAACTAGTATTTAAAAATATTCTTTATACTTTTGTTATTCGATATTTTGATTTCACATTGAATTTTAATAAAGTATTACGTCAGATTTGAATTATACCAAGTTTAGAAATGTTTTCGAGTTGAAAAATACAAAAATTCAAATATAAGAGCAACTACAACAATAAGAAACTCAAATGGTTAAGATAAGTATCTTAACTAATAACTCTTCCCTTCTCTATTTCCTATTTTTTTTCTTATTTTTCATTATTTTATTCTAAGAGCCCCGTTAATATCTCTTTGACGGAGATGCTCTAAATATAATTTTGAACCTAAACAGTAAATACTAAATTAGATCCACATGTTCGATATCAAAGTCAATGAATTTAACAAAGATTCCGCCCGACCGAAACTAGTGGAACAAGAGTGCAATGGTCCCTAGCCTATGGCCATTGAAAAAGAAGAAAAAAAAAATAGCATATAAATAGTTTGTATAACCAAAATTTCAATATTTTCATATATTTTGAGCTGAAATACCTTTAAAATTCTAAAAATAGGTCCAGACGTTCAAACTTTTCGTATTTACCACATTAAAAAATCCAAAAAAACTTGTTCTTCTTAAGGTCTTCAATTATATTGGACGGGACTTCTATGTGGTTTCTTTAAGCTTTCCAGTTTTCAATAAAATTTGTATAAGATGCAAAAACAAACGGCAAACGATTTTAATTTTTTTTTTTCAAACGCTCAAGGTTTTGGATCATTTGGAAAGCAGTTATACTAAATGTTAAAAGAAAAAATTGCAATAAGATTTAACAATATATCACTATTGAATCTTTGGTTTGTTGACTGTAGAATTGCAGAAAAGAGCAAGATTCATGGATGCCCTGCAGGTGTGTTTCCGAGCTTAGGCATAGGTGGGCATATAACAGGCGGTGCATACGGTTCCTTGATGAGAAAGTATGGTCTTGCTGCAGATAATGTTCTTGACGCAAAGATCGTTGATGCTAATGGTAAATTACTCGATAGAGCCACGATGGGCGAGGATCTGTTTTGGGCAATTAGAGGAGGCAGTGGAGGGAGTTTTGGGATAATTATATCATGGAAGATCAAACTTGTTCCGGTTCCTGAAACCCTAACCGTGTTTACGGTCACCAAAACATTGGAGCAAGATGCAACTTTCAAGATTCTTTCGAAGTGGCAACGAGTTGCGGACAAGCTTGTTGAAGAGCTCTTCTTACGAGTGTTCTTCAGTGTAGTTGGAAACAATTCAAACAAGACTGTGACGATGGCCTACATAGGTCAGTTTCTTGGCGAGAAAGGCACCTTGCTTGAGGTTATGAAGAAGGATTTTCCTGAGCTAGAGCTAACTCAGAAGGATTGTATAGAAATGAGCTGGATAGAATCCATTGTTTACAACTCTGGATTCCCAACAAGCCCTCCTCCTCCTATTGAGATTTTGCTTCAAGCCAAGTCACCGATCGGAAAAGTTTACTTCAAAGCAAAATCGGATTTTGCTAAAGAACCTATTCCTATTGTAGGGCTCAAAGGGATGGTCAATAAGTTGCTTGAAGAAGAAGCAGCGTTAGTGATTTGGACTCCATACGGTGGAAAGATGGATAAAATCCCTGAATCTGAGATCCCATTTCCTCATAGAAACGGAACCCTCTTCATGATTCAATATTACAGGAGCTGGTCAGACAACGAGGAATCGAACAGACGCATTAACTGGATCAGAGAGTTGTACAGTTACATGACGCCTTATGTCTCAAGCAATCCACGACAAGCATATGTGAACTACAGAGATCTAGACCTGGGACAGAACAAGAACAACTCGAAGGGTAACTTCATAGAAGCTAAAGTCTGGGGAGCTAAGTACTTTAAAGACAATTTCAACAGACTGGTGAGGATTAAAACAAAGGTTGATCCAGAGAACTTCTTCAGGCACGAGCAGAGTATCCCACCTCTCGTCTTAAGCTAAAGCTCATGAAGACGACAACAATATCAAAAATAAGAATAAAGGTAAGACGAACATTAAATATATTAGAAGAAATCGAATAGTGGTTCTTCTTTCTTTATATCAAACGAATGTTGAATAGCTATGACTATAAACAACATTGATGTACCTTAAAATTCGAAACGTTGGTTCTTATACGTCACCAAATTGATCTCAATCCAATTTATCTAGAGCAACCCCACGACTTTCTTATATAAATATTTCACAATATGTTTTAGCTAATAATTACAAAGGGTTGAATGTAGTACGGTAGTTATGTAATGTTGTATGAGAAAATAACTTGGAATTATTGTTGCCTGTACATATTTCTGTGAAAGAATTTGCATGTTGGCTGGTATAACAAATCCGACTCAAATATTATAAATACCCGAAAGGACCTATAAACCTAAATCCGAAAATCAAAAACCCTGAACTGAACCTAAGCTCTAGTTGGAATTGTGATAAAAGAAGTGCATCTGTCAATCATGTCGTGGTCTCGTCTTAAAATATATATTACTAATGCGTACAGTGAAAATCTCAAGAACTCCTGCATGTTCTTGACAACACCAGAGAGCTACTACGATACAGAGATACAAGAGCTTGGTACATGGGCAGCACCAACCCAGTAAAGTGTTTAGAAAAAAGTGTTTTTAGCTTTTGTATAAAGAATAACTCTCTTTATTAATGTTTAGAAACTCTCTCAAAACTAAACTCTTAAAAGCTCTTAACTTTTTTCCATATCAATTGTCACAACTCAACTCAACAATAACTTTTTTCCATATTAACTTTTTTCCATATCAATTAGATAACTCCTAATCCTATCATACTTAGCTTAAGCTCATCTTTATCTAACCAACTTGTTAGATATATCTTAAGCTACATGATAAAGTTGAAGTTTATCCAACATTCTCCCTCTTAAACTTCAACTTGTCTTTGGACATGTCTTGAACTCCTACCAAACTCCTCCTTCTCTTTCTTTGGTTTCGTACTTCTTTGGTAAAACGTTTTCTTCATTCAAGAACACGACTTCATGCATATAAAGAGCTGGATCGGCTTCTTCCGTCTCTACTTTATTTTCTTCTTGTGTTTTTTGTGTTCTTTCAGGACATGAGGAAGCATAGTGTCCTAGTTTATCACAACGATAACATATCACCTTTGATAGATCCTTCTTTTCTCTTGTCTCGTTTTGATCACCTTGATTTGTTCTTTCTTGTGAGTTGAATCTTCCACCTTTGTTTCCTCTGCCTTCTTTTCCACATCCTCTCCCTCTTGACGCCGAAAAGCTTTGTTGATCTGAGTTTACGTAAAATAGATTTTCTTGTGTTTCGACAAGATTCTCCTCATCGAGAATTCTTTCTTCATAGGCCTTGAGTCTTCCTATGATGTCTTCTAACGTTGTGGTGTTTAGATCTTGCACTTGCTTGAGAGAGGCTATGATTTGGATGTACTTTTTCTGTGGTAAGCTATTGAGAAACTTCTTCACAAGTTTTGGTTCCTCAATCGTTTGCCCAAGGGAAGATAACTTTAATGCTAGCTCCGATAACTTTTCCGCAAAGCTATCGATTGTATCTATGTCCTTCATCTTGATCCGTTCAAACTCACTCATTAGAGTTTGAAGTCTTGCTTCCTTCACACGACGGCTCCTAGATGACGAGATTTGATTGCCTCCCATATCCCTTTTGAAGAGTCTTACTCGCCTACTTGCAAGATAAGATCCTCTGGGATTGATTGAAATAACAGTCCTATTGCAACATCGTTCTTGTTGGAGTCGTTTTAACCAGGTTCAATCGTTTTCCACACCTTAAAGATGCACAATAAGACCTTCATCCTCATGGACCATACCGTGTAGTTTGTTGATGTTAGCATGGGGCATTTGATCGACGACGTGATCACTTCCTTCGTCCGTGAAGTGGTGATGTCTCCCATGGTTTTGTTAGATCGACTTCTTGATCTAATGATCTTCGTGATCGATTAACCTAGACGCTTTGATACCAAATAAAGTGTTTAGAAAAAAGTGTTCTTAGCTTTTGTATAAAGAATAATTCTCTTTATTAATGTTTAGAAACTCTCTCAAAACTAAACTCTCAAAAGTTCTTAACTTTTCTCTATATCAATTGTCATAACTCAACAATGATATTTATAGGCTTATCACACCTTTGCTAATCTTATTTCTAGTAGAATTAGATAACTCCTAATCCTATCATACTTAGCTTAAACTCATCTTTATCTAACCAACTTGTTAGATAAAGCTACATGATAAAGTTGAAGTTTATCCAACACCCCAGAGGGGGGACAATAAGGGCGTAGGCATTATTTTTCAAAAAATTCTTATAGCAAAATGACCCATATTATATATAAAACAAGGAATTATTAAGAATTGTCAGAAGTCTTTGGTTTGGCATGTGGCTCTATATTTTATTGAGACGAGCCTGTGCATGGGTCAAGGGATGCTCTCCTATCTACGTCTACTAAAACTCAGATTAGAGATGCTATGTAATTTGAATCTTAATAATTATGTGGCAAAATCTGATTGGATAGTATTTATACAGTTATAAGCTGTCATGTAAATCGAAATAAATATGCAATAAGAAACAACTTATAATTCATAGATGCTTCAATACTGGTTACAGAAAATATCCCTCAATACTAAGTACTTAGTCATAAAAGTCAATGAATGAGATCTTATCTTTATGTGAATATAATTAACTGAATGTGTATAGGCAAAACAAGTAAGAAATCTTTTATTTGTAATTTTTTTATATTTAAATTGGAGAAAGATATCAGATGTTTCACTTCAAATTTTCACTATAAGTAGTCCCCCTTTGTAGCAACGCATTTCATCATCACTACTTTTTTTTTTTTGCAATCTTCAAGTTTTCATTTAGGTAACAAACTCTTATAGAGAAAATAAAGAAAGGTTTGAAATCTAACCAAAAATGAAGATGAAGCTCATGGTTGTACAATTCTTCATAATCTCTCTTCTCCTCACATCTTCATTTTTCGTACTTTAAAACGCAAGGGCTGATTCGTGTAAGTGTATACTTAATCTAGTTAGTTATTGTAGGTAGTTTATCATTTTAAACTAGTTGTCTGAAATTCTAAAATTGTATATGTGATGTTAATCAATTAACAGCATGCGGTGGAAATTGCAATGTGAGATGCTCAAAGGCAGGACAACATGAAGCGTGCCTCAAGTACTGCAATATATGTTGCGAGAAGTGTAATTGTGTTCCTTCGGGCACTTTTGGAAACAAAGATGAATGTCCTTGCTACCGCGATATGAAAAACTCTAAAGGCGGATCCAAGTGTCCTTGAACATACTTTGAAGATCCTCATCGGATACATAGCATCCATATATTATATGTATGAGAGAATTAATTACATGTTCGATGTATGAAATAAAATATTGAAGCTTAAATGCTCAATGTCTGAAATGTTGTAATCATTTAATCTAATTAAATAAATCAAGAATAAATCATGTCAAGGTTTATATTTCTCAGCTTCATTTTCACTGTAACCAACGACTTCAACTCTTGCGCGGAGTCTCATTAGTCTGATTATTGCTTTTGTATGTTCTTTTTATGATTCTTGGATAAAGAATGTGTTCCAACTTTTCTGGATTCACTTCTGAATCCAACCATTTTTGCTTTCCCAATATAGATGATATTCATATTGCAGAAAATTATGTTATATCATGAACACAAAAACATGTTGGAACCAACTAGAATGTTTTTATTAATTAGTGTCTCGAATGCAAATCAAATTATTGATACACATTTTATATTCACCAACCTATCTGACGAATATTATGATGGGATTAATATTTGAGAATTTAACTCTCTCAAATGTCTTAACCCAAAATTTACAAGGGGTGTTAGGATAAAATGGTTAATCATGTAATTAACAGATTTGACTGGTTGCATCCACTAATGCAAATTGCAGATTTTACCAGTTGCATCAACGAATGCAAATTGAAAGGTCGTTTCGATGTATATTCTAATGTTGACAATTCATTGGTATAATGAAATAAAACTCATTGGCCCAACTCATCTCTTCGTGATATAATATGTCTTTTTGAGTCGCTCTGCTTTCGTTTGTGGAGGGATCATCTTCTAATATGCCCTAAACCAACAAATCCAATTCGCATATGCCCCTGTTTTAAAACTTATTTTCTTTTTCAATTTTTAAAAATCAGAAAAATAAGAAATGACTCTGAACTCTTAAGAATATGAGTTATTTACGACCCAACTACATGTAATTGGTCAGCTCCGGATTCAACGGATCATAACCATCTGAATATAAAAAAAAATCGATCTCGATCTCTTCGCTTCTTCTTCTTCGTCTCTTTCCTGTTCTTCGTCTCTTTCCTCTGCTTCCTCTCTTTCTCTCTTCCTCTTCTCTGGATCCCAACAAAATTGTATCCAAATCGAGCCCAATCTCATCCAAATTGTATCCCAGATCCATCATCAATCTGTAAGCTTCTTTTCCCATTCTCTTTTGTTCCCTTTGTTTGATTGTCATGAGTTAAAGTTCGATTGTTCTTTTAGCTTTGTTAGATTTTTTCTCTCCTTGTTTCAAATTGTTTCTTAAAGAGAGAATTGAGTCTCATCGTTATTGCTAATTGTCATAGGTTTATTGAGAATTGAGTTTCAAATTGTCATAGGTAATAAACTTCAAATGTTGAAATTAAGAAGAAACTCATTGTTATACCCATATCAAGAAAAGTGTGTTATTTGGAAAGCATTCTGCATAACACAAAGGAAATGAATATTACTTCGCTAGGACTATAAATTTTACGTATTTGTTGAGATGATTCCATTGAAACAATTCCATTGAAACATGTCTCTTAGATACGATTCTCATCTCTTTTTTTTGGCATTTCTTGCATTGTTGCTAGCGTTTGATTTGAGGACTAGCGTTTAATTAATAATAACTATAACCTCATTGCTACTGTTTAGGTAGTTAATAACCAAAAAGAACATGCTCGTTTTGTTTGTATTGATTTTGTTTTGGTGTTATAGGTAATAAGCACAATGATTAAGATTATAAGAGGGAGATCTAGTAGAAGTCAGAAAAGATTGAAGAAATAGTAGAAAAACACAAGAAAATGAAAAAGAAAGAGAAGAAACAGTGCAATATGCTAAGAATAAAGGAACCAAATTCCAGCAATGTGATAAGAAGAAGTGTATAAGCGAGTCGAGGCGGTGAGACATGTCACTTCTCTTTACACGTAAAAGAAAGAAGAAGAACGAAGAAAAGAAGAAGTGGCATTTATGTTTCTGACTTTGATGTATGTTTTTATGTTTTAATGGTTTGGTACTTTGGTGTGATAAGAAGAAGTGAATAAAGGAACTAAATTCCAGCAATGTGATAAGAAGAAGTGTATAAGCGAGTCGAGGCGGTGAGACATGTCACTTCTCTTTACACGTAAAAGAAAGAAGAAGAACGAAGAAAAGAAGAAGTGGCATTTATGTTTCTGACTTTGATGTATGTTTTTATGTTTTAATGGTTTGGTACTTTGGTGTGATAAGAAGAAGTGAATAAAGGAACTAAATTCCAGCAATGTGATAAGAAGAAGTGTATAAGCGAGTCGAGGCGGTGAGACATGTCACTTCTCTTTACACGTAAAAGAAAGAAGAAGAACGAAGAAAAGAAGAAGTGGCATTTATGTTTCTGACTTTGATGTATGTTTTTATGTTTTAATGGTTTGGTACTTTGGTGTGATAAGAAGAAGTGAATAAAGGAACTAAATTCCAGCAATGTGATAAGAAGAAGTGTATAAGCGAGTCGAGGCGGTGAGACATGTCACTTCTCTTTACACGTAAAAGAAAGAAGAAGAACGAAGAAAAGAAAAAGTGGCATTTATGTTTCTGACTTTGATGTATGTTTTTATGTTTTAATGGTTTGGTACTTTGGTGTATGCAACTGGATCTTAGAAAAAACTTACATTCTTGGTACAACTGGTACCATTGGATATAGCTGGTTTTGAATTAAAAAAAAAATTGGATTAGAAAAAACTCAAAAAATTGAATTAAAAGAATGATTCATTTGATTATATGGCGTTGACATTCTTAAAAATTAATTAGAATTTGACTGATTTGACCATCATACTGTCTTAGAAAATGAATTAAATAACTGAAAATTTTACTCATATTTGTGCACATGTACTCAGTTGTACAAAAATGAACATAGTTGTTCTTTTCTTGATTATAGAGTTTAATCAGTTGTTGTCGTATTTAACACAAGTTTTTTTAGTTGTACCGATGATATTAAGTAATTAAAGTACATTTACAACATATATATATATATATGTATTTATATGTGTTAAAATACAAATATTGAGACGTGTTGTTACTCATGTTTGTTTTTGGATTTTTTTTTGGTATTTTAAAACAAGAAGATGTAATTTTTTGAATGTTGGCTTTGTTGGATAAGAACATGTAGTTTGGTTTTGTTGAAGCAGGAACACGTTTGGTGTTGAAGCACAATCTGTATGTGTTTAGTGTTGGATGATATTAGGTACAAGTAGAACACTATGATATAATTGAGGTACAATTGAGGCAATCTGGAATATAAAACGGTTCTATACAAATTAATTAAAAGCATTTGAGGTACAATTAAGGTACAATTGAGGTATAAGCGTTGCCAAATCATCTCACTTTTGACAGATGGCACCACCAAAAAACATAGTGCATCCAAATATTGTACACAGTTGTACTCAAGTAATTAGTTGTACCTGTATGTACAAAGTTGTATTTGGCTGATTTAAACTTATAATCAGTAGTACTGTACCATAAATTTATTTTTGTATAGTTGTACTTTTTAAAAATGGTAATTAAAGTTCATTTACTACAAACATAAGTAATCATATGTGTAAAACACTTGGTAGTCCATTGAATAAACTTAAAATAAATAATTTAGAAATCTAATAATTGGTAACTTCATTGAAACTTTTCAACTTTCCAACTCTTCATCTCAATTCCTTTCTATTTATTTAGTTTCCATAATTTTTCTGTTACAAATAAACACATTTCCCATTCAAAATCGAGTATCGTGTGGGATAAGTATGTGGTAATATATAAAACACTTTGTAATCCATTGACTAAACTTAAAACAAATATTTTGGTAGTCTAATAATTGGTAACTTATTCATTCAAACTTATCAAAATATTCTATTACAATTTCTTATCATTTAATCGAGTTTTAATAAATTCTTAAGATTTATTTTTCTGTTACAAAAAAAATAATAATATTTCTTACAAAAATACAAAAACAAAAAATCTGTGAATATTCCATAACTACAGATAAACATATATCTAAATGAATCCTAAATCTTCTAAATAAATCGTAAATCTAGGGCCCCCAAAAATCTCTATCTATATATAAATTTCCTAAATGCTAAGTCCTAGTTTCCAAAACCCTAATTAAGATAACAACATAGATTAACGAAGTCGGAGGCTTTCTTCTCTCTTTCATCTTATTTTCCTTTTGTCTTCTTTGCTTACACAGAGTAGAAAATGTTCGACCACCTTCTCTTTTTCTTTCTCTCTACCTCTTCTTTACTCTTTTAGGTTTTTTTTTGTTCTTCTTCGATTAATTCGTTAATTCTCTAGCGAATCCGTTATTGAATTGTAGCTGACGCAGTTTATTTGTGAATTTGGTTGATTATTTTCAGGTGGATCTGTTGATTTTTTATATGTAAGACTTTGATTCCAACATTTTGTATATACCTTGTGAAACAAGGTAAAAACAATCTAAACTTTGTTTATGTTACTCAGTTGCAAGTTAACTCTATTGTCAGGTTTTCTTGATCTTGACATGTTGATGTTTATTTGATTGAATTGTGCAGGGAACATTCAGAATTTTCTTTATAATAATCTCTGATGGCGCCGTTGCATAGAAGGAAAAGAGACTTGATGCCTAAGTTGCTTAACAACGAGCCTGATGAACCAGAAGATCTTGATGAGTTCAATCACCAGTTGAAGAATCTACCAGAGTCGAATGTTACATCTGATTAAGACGTTCAATATCTTGGAACGAGAAGATCTCAGTCAAATATTAATTACCAAAACGAAGTGCCAAGACAGTCAGATATTGCTTATTATCCAAAGCGGCGTAGAACTGTTCCTCGTCATTGGAAGGAATCATCAAGACTCCCTTCTCTTGATCCCTATCCCGGCTCGGCTCACCCTGCTAAGGAGAGCATTGCAGAGCAGAAATGTTTCATTCCACCGCCATGTTTTGAGGTAGTCTCTTCGTATGCTAGAAGATGTTTTAGTACATCCACAATGCCGAGAAGTAGCAATTTCGCTGTTGGTGAAGCCTCCAACACATACAACGGACCTTCAGACATAACGAAGCAAGATGTGAAGAACAATTCTCCATTGGATACAAGCAAACATATGAAACCAGTTAAAAAACTTATACATGTTCTTTAGCGGATTTGTTTATGCCCAATGAAGAAATGATTCAAACCAAGGAAAGACCCATGAACCAAAAGAAACTGGGAATTGGTGTGGATATTGTTGAGCCGATGAAGTGTGATGAAGGGACCAAGCGTGAGGTTAATGCTGACACAGTGTCTCTGAACCATGAGAAACTAGGAATTGGTGTGGATATTATTGAGCCGATGAAGTGTGATGAAGGGACCAAGAGTGAGGTTAATGCTAACACAATGTCTTTGAACCATGAGAAACTAGGAATTGGTGTGGATATTGTTGAGCCGACGAAGTGTGATGAAGGGACCAAGTGTAAGGTTAATGATGACACAATGTCTTTGAACCATGAGAAACTAGGAATTGGTGTGGATATTGATGAGCCTATGAGATGTGATGAAGGGACCAAGTGTGAGGTTAATGCTGACACAACCTCTCTGCAAAATGCTGACACAAGGTCTCTGCAAAAATGTAACAAGAGAGACATGTCTCACTGGTAGAACATTTCACAGAAGAAGAAATAGAGATGCATATAATGAGTCTTACGATGCCAAGTAGTCAGATAACTTATTTGGCCATTCTCATTGCTTTTTGTGCATCTTTTTATTTGTTTGATTATTAATTCTTTTGTTCCACATAGCGAAATGAGAGAAATGTGCGACATCAAGGAGGAGGAGGATGAAGCATGTCAATTGTGTCATTTTTTAAAAATCAGAAAAATAAGAAATGACTCTGAACCCTTAAAAATATGAGTTATTTACGACCCAACCACATGTAATTGGGTCAGCTCCGGATAAAACGGATCATATCCATCTGAATATAAAAAAAAACGATCTCGATCTCTTCGCTTCTTCTTCTTCCTCTCTTTCTCTCTTCCTCTTTTCCGGATCCCAACAAAATTGTATCTAAATCGAGCCCAATCTCATCCAAATTGTATCTCAGAATCATCATCAATTTGTAAGCTTCTTTTCCAATTCTCTTTTGTTCCCTTTGTTTGATTGTCATGGGTTAAAGTCCGATTGTTCTTTTAGATTTGTTAGGTTTGTTCTCTCTTTGTTTCAAATTGTTTCTTAAAGAGAGAGTTGAGTCTCATCGTTATTGCTAATTGTCATAGATTTATTGAGAATTGAGTTTCAAATTGTCATAGGTAATAAACTTCAAATGTTGAAATTAAGAAGAAACTCATTGTTATACCCATATCAAGAAAAGTGTGTTATTTGGAAAGCATTCTGCATAACACAAAGGAAATGAATATTACTTCGCTAGGACTATAAATTTTACGTATTTGTTGAGATGATTCCATTGAAACATGTCTCTTAGATACGATTCTCATCTTCTTTTTTTTGTCATTTCTTGCATTGTTGCTAGCGTTTGATTTGAGGACTAGCGTTTAATTAATAATAATTATAACCTCATTACTAGTGTTTAGGTAGTTAATAACCAAAAAGAACCTGCTCGTTTTAAATTGTTTTACATTATGATTTTAGATTTCGGATATGAGTAATTTTTTATGAGAGCTTGTATTGATATTGTTTTGGTGTTATAGGTAATAAGCACAATGATTAAGATTATAAGAGGAGGATCTAGTAGAAGTCAGAAAAGATTGAAGAAATAGTAGAAAAACACAAGAAAATGAAAAAGAAAGAGAAGAAACAGTGCAATATGCTAAGAATAAAGGAACAAAATTCCAGCAATGTGATAAGAAGAAGTGTACAAGCGAGTCGAGGCGGTGAGACATGTCACTTCTCTTTACACGAAAAGAAAGAAGAAGAACGAAGAAAAGAAGAAGTGGCATTTATGTTTCTGACTTTGATATATGTTTTTATGTTTTAATGGTTTGGTACTTTGATGTATGCAACTGGATATTAGGAAAAACTTACATTCTTAGTACAACTGGTACCATTAGATATAGCTGGTTTTGAATTAAAAAAAAAATTGGATTAGAAAAAACTCAAAAAATTGAATTAAAAGAATGATTCATTTGATTATATGGCGTTGACATTCTTAAAAATTAATTAGAATTTGACTTTGACCATCGTACTGTCTTAAAAAATGAATTAAATAACTAAAATTTTACTCATATTTGTGCACATGTACTCAGTTGTACAAAAATGAATATAGTTGTTCTTCTCTTGATTATAGAGTTTAATCAGTTGTTGTCGTATTTTACACAAGTTTTTTTAGTTGTACCGATGATATTAAGTAATTAAAGTACATTTACAACGTACATATGTATTTATATGTGTTAAAATACAAATATTGAGACTGGTGTTGTTACTCATGTTTGTTTTTGGATTTTTTTTTTGTTATTTTAAAAACAAGAAGATGTAATTTTTTGAATGTTGGCTTTGTTGGACAAGAACATGTAGTTTGGTTTTGTTGAAGCAGGAACACGTTTGGTGTTGAAGCACAATTAGTATGTGTTTAGTGCTGGATGATATTAGGTACAAGTATAACACTATGATACAATTGAGGTACAATTGAGGCAATCTGGAATATAAAACAGTTCCATACAAATTAATTAAAAGCATTTGAGGTATAATTAAGGTACAATTCAGGTATAAGCGTTGCCAAATCATCTCACTTTTGACCGATGGCGCCACCAAAAAACATAGCGCATCTAAATATTGTACACAGTTGTACTCAAGTAATTAGTTGTACTAGTATGTACACAGTTGTATTTGACTAATTTATACTTATAATCAATAGTACTATACCATAAATTCATTTTTTATAGTTGTACTTTTTAAAAATGGTAATTAAAGTTTATTTACTACAAACATAAGTAATCATATTTGTAAAACACTTGGTAGTCCATTGAATAAACTTAAAACAAATAATTTGGAAATCTAATAATTGGTAACTTCATTGAAACTTTTCAACTCTTCATTATTTAGTTTCCATAATTTTTCTGTTACAAATAAACACATTTCCCATTCAAAATCGAGTTGTGTGGGATAAGTATGTGGTAATATATAAAACACTTTGTAATCCATTG
The DNA here is from genome assembly GCA_004349715.1 of Crucihimalaya himalaica. Lineage (NCBI taxonomy): Eukaryota > Viridiplantae > Streptophyta > Magnoliopsida > Brassicales > Brassicaceae > Crucihimalaya > Crucihimalaya himalaica. Next base: position 656,218 of record SMJT01000035.1, on the reverse strand, counting down.
ACTAAACTTAAAACAAATATTTTGGTATTCTAATATTTGGTAACTTATTCATTCAAACTTATTAAAAGACTTTATTACAATTTCTTATCTTTTAATTGAGTTTTAAAAAATTCTTAAGATTTATTTTTCTATTACAAAAAAAAATAATAATATTTCTTACAAAAATACAAAAATGAAAAATCTGTGAATATTACATAACTACAGATAAACATATATCTAAATGAATCCTAAATCTTCTAAACAAATCGTTAATCTAGGGTTCCCAAAAATCTCTATCTATATATAAGAAGAAGAAGAGAAAAAATTGAAAATAAGATTTTGATTGATTGAATTTTGTATTTAGTTTTAAATATTTTTTCTAAATTTTTCAATTAAATATAACTAAATAATAGAATGAAATGTGAGTAAGGGTAGATTGGAATTTTAATGTTATAATAAAGAGATTGGGGTATTGGGATTAAGTTGGGGCAAGTGAGACTTTATACCATTCTTTTAGGGCAAATTAAGGTGTTGATCCGTTTGTGGATTAACCATATCAAGCTTCGACGCTCACAAGCTCATACTCGATTCTCGAAAGATTGTTATCATCCTTCACGGTGATGTCTGTGGTCTCCTCTGCAACTTTAACACGTCCCTATCTGCCAACTACAAGCATCATAGATCCCTTGTACATGTCGATCTTCGCATTGTGCGGTTACTATACTGCCCTCTTTCATCAAATCCACTGATCAAAACTGAATCAAAACATCAATTAGAGAAACAGTATTTTATACATTAAACAATGCTCATTGACTTATCAAACACAATACACAGTAGGAACACAGGCGTTGCATTGTTCCCTTATCTATTTATATAGTAAAGAAAAAAAAAATGGACACTGTTATATAAGAAAAACAAAATTAAATGATTGTGTTAGACATAAAATACGGGGAAAATAATGGTGAATTTCATTAAACATAAAAAAGAACATCGTTTATGTTGTAATTCAATATAAATATGTAATTGGTAAAAAGAACTGCATAATAATTCTGCAGATTATGTCATATGATAAAGTTTGCTTTTAGTTTTGAAATTGTTTTAAGTATTAAAGTTAACTCTACCCATTTCTGCTTGAAACCATGATCAATCATAACAGCTTTGAAAAACATGGCTATCTTTTCAAGTTTTATTTGTCCCCTCCGCTAGAGTATCGTCCTTTACCTTCCTTGTTATAGGTGAATTAGCCAAGAATATCTATTTAAAAAAAATATAAGTTCCACTTTCGGTAAAATAAACGGATGTTCCTTGACACTGAAAAATTAAATTTGATGTCATGCGAGAAAGACATATATATATTATATTTAAATTAACTAACTTTAAAAGAAAAAGTAACTAGCTTTTGGATGAAACAAACAAACAAAAAACATTAGCGGAGCTTATACTTTTTATGTTGCCTGGTATAACAAATCCGACTCAAATATTATAAATACCCGAAAGGACCTATAAACCTAAACCCGAATTGAACCTAAGCTCTAGTTGGAATTGTGATAAAAGAAGTGCATCTGTCAATCATGTCGTGGTCTCGTCTTAAAATATATATTACTAATGCTGTACAGTGAAAATCTCAAGAACTCCTGCATGTTTTTGACAACACCAGAGAGCTACTACGATACAGAGATACAAGAGCTTGGTACATGGGCAGGCCCAACCCAAAGGAGGGGGGACAATAAGGGCGTAGGCATTATTTTTCCAAAAATTCTTATAGCAAAATGTGGCTCTATATTATTTTTCCATATTATATATAAAACAAGGAATTATTTAAGAATAATCAGAAGTCTTTGGTTTGGCATGTGGCTCTATATTTTATTGAGACGGGCCTGTACATGGGTCAAGGGATGCTCTCATATCTACGTCTACTAAAACTCATATTAAAGATGCTATGTAATTTGAATCTTAATACTTATGTGGCAAAATCTGATTGGATAGTATTTATACAGTTATTACCTTTCATGGTTGTTTCATGGTTGTGTTATAAGCTGTCATGTAAATCGAAACAAATATGCACTATAAGAAACAACTTATAATTCATAGATGCTTCAATACTGGTTACAGAAAAAATCCCTCAATACTAAGTACTTAGTCATAAAAGTCAATGAATGAGATCTTATCTCTATGTGAATATAATTAACTGAATGTGTATAGGCATAACAAGTAAGAAATCTTTTATTTGTAAACTTTTTATATTTAAATTGGAGAAAGATTCAAATTTTCACTATAAGTAGTCCCCCTTTGTAGCAACGCATTTCATCATCACTACTTTTTTTTTTTTTTTGCAATCTTCAAGATTTCATTTAGGTAACAAACTCTTATAGAGAAAATAAAGAAATGTTTGAAATCTAACCAAAAATGAAGATGAAGCTCATGGTTGTACAATTCTTCATAATTTCTCTTCTCCTCACATCATCATTTTTCGTACTTTCAAGGGCTGATTCGTGTAAGTGTATACTTAATCTAGTTAGTTATTGTAGGTAGTTTATCATTTTAAACTAGTTGTCTGAAATTCTAAAATTGTACATGTGATGTTAATCAATTAACAGCATGCGGTGGAAAATGCAATGTGAGATGCTCAAAGGCAGGACAACATGAAGCGTGCCTCAAGTACTGCAATATATGCTGCGAGAAGTGTAATTGTGTTCCTTCGGGCACTTTTGGAAACAAAGATGAATGTCCTTGCTACCGCGATATGAAAAACTCCAAAGGCGAATCCAAGTGTCCTTGAACATACTTTGAAGATCCTCATCGGACACATAGCATCCATATATTATATGTATGAGAGAATTAATTACAAGTATGTTCGAAGTATGAAATAAAATATTTGAGCTTAAATGCTCAATGTCTGAAATGTTGTAATCATTTAATCTAATTAAATAAATCAAGAATAAATCATGTCAAGGTTTATATTTCTCATTCAACTCTTGCGCGGAGTCTCATTGGTCTGATTATTGCTTTTGTATGCTCTTTTGATGATTCTTGGATAAAGATGATATTCATATTGCAGAAAATTATGTTATATCATGAACACAAAAACATGTTGGAACCAACTAGAATGTTTTTACTAATTAGTGTCTCGAATGCAAATCAAATTATTGATACACATTTTATATTCACTAACCTATCTGACGAATACTATGATGGGATTTATATTTGAGAATTTAACTCTCTTAAATGTCTTAACCCAAAATTTATAAGGGGTGTTAGGATAAAATGGTTAATCATGTAATTAACAAATTTGATTGGCTGCATCGACTAATGCAAATTGTAGATTTTACCGGTTGCATCAACCAATGCAAATTGAAAGGTAGTTTCGATGTATATTCTAATGTTGACAACTTCATTGGTATAATGAAATAAAACTCATTGGGCCACCAACTCATCTCTTCATGATATAATATGTCTTTTGGAGTCGCTCTGCTTTCGTTTATGGAGTAACCATATCAAGCTTCGACGCTCACAAGCTCATACTCGATTCTCGAAAGATTGTTATCATCCTTCACGGTGATGTCTGTGGTCTCCTCTGCAACTTTAACACGTCCCTATCTGCCAACTACAAGCATCATAGATTCCTTGTACATGTCGATCATCGCATTGTGCCGTTACTATAGTGCCCTCTTTCATCAAATCCACTGATCAAAACATCAATTAGAGAAACAGTATTTTATACATTAAACAATGCTCATTGACTTATCAAACACAATACACAGTAGGAACACAGGCGTTGCATTATTCCCTTATCTATTTATATAGTAAAGAAAAAAAAAATGGACACTGTTATATAAGAAAAACAAAATTAAATGATTGTGTTAGACATAAAATACGGGGAAAATAATGGTGAATTTCATTAAACATAAAAAAGAACATCGTTTATGTTGTAATTCAATATAAATATGTAATTGGTAAAAAGAACTGCATAATAATTCTGCAGATTATGTCATATGATAAAGTTTGCTTTTAGTTTTGAAATTTTTTTAAGTATTAAAGTTAACTCTACCCATTTCTGCCTGAAACCATGATCAATCATAATAGCTTTGAAAAACATGGCTATCTTTTCAAGTTTTATTTGTCCCCTCCGCTAGAGTATCGTCCTTTACCTTCCTTGTTATAGGTGAATTAGCCAAGAATATCCATTTTTAAAAAAGTATAAGTTCCACTTTTGGTAAAATAAACGGATGTTCCTTGACACTGAAAAAATAAATTTGATGTCATGCGAGAAAGATATATATATATATATATATATATATATATGTATATTATATATTATAATTAACTAACTTTAAAAGAAAAAGTAACTAGCTTGTGGAAGAAACAAACAAAAAAAACATTAGCGAGAAAATGCAATATCCAACAATAATATTGCGATAGAACTAAAAGTGGATTTCCCTATTGAATGTCATAACCAAATTTTCAAAATATACAACAGAACTATCATTGCAATTTATTTTGAAATTACCAAAACATTGATACGATTGTAACTTGCATAGTTTTTCAAAGAAGAATAGATGTAAAGGACACATCAATCTTCTCTTCGTGATAATAAAGGACTTTATTTTATCTTTTTTCTTTTGTTTAAGAAGATTATAATATTTTTCGGTGCGGTTTGATATCCATTATACAATATTGGGCTAACTAGAAGAGTCCATCAGCAAAATATATATTTGCATATAAAGTCGATGATATCTCTCATATGTGCATGGCTCTAAACTAATTGATACAATCATGTCATAATATACTTATTCTAACATTTTTGGTCAACCTTTTTTAGAAATTAGTAATCTCTTTCCTAATTTAGTATATAATAAGAGACGGTTAATCAATGATCAAGCTTTACAGCCAAACAAAATAAGTTAAACATGTAGTTGAGGAATCACAAATCAAATAATCAATAAAAAGCAAGAAGACGCATGCTTGAGCAAGCTATACAATTAAAGAGAATAAGTATGTAGTCAAGGAATCAAAAATCAAATTATCAACAAAACAAGAATGCAAGAAACGAAGCGAGAATGCAAGAAACCAAACGAGAAGCAACGAAGCACAAAAAGCAGTAAGAAGCAATTAAGCAAAGGAGCAAAGAGACATGGAAGAAATGAAGTGTATGTATGTATGGATATAAGCATGTAAGTATGTATGTATGTGTTGTATATATATATATATACAAAGATGCATAAATGTATTTATGAATGTATATATATATATATATATCGGTATGTATGTTATGTGTGTGTGTGTGCGCTTTTTTGCATGTGTTGTGTACTACTTCGTCAAGTGATTTGGAAGATCCCACGAAGTGTTCTTTGGACCACAGATCATTAGACTATGAAATCTGCAACTACATAAGATGAAAAATAGACTATAATGTCAAACTATAAGAGCAAATGTTATATGAAAAGAACTTCAAATCATATTCGTAAGATCAAACATAAGGAAAAGATTGAGGACACATACCTTGGGAGAAGTGTTCGACTTAAAGAATCTAGAAAAGCAAAATCTATTTAAAAAAAAATATAAAAGAGTTTAAGATTTTTGTGGAAAGAGATTGAAGAACATAATTGGAAAAGCAAACACACCACCTAACTTAAAAGAAAAGAGCTAACCTTTAATAAGTCTTTCGTCTGTATACTTTCACAGCTTTTGGTATTTATATAAGATTAAAGAAAGAGCTCAAGAAAAGATACCTTATATTGCAAGAAACTAGCTCCTTTGTTTTGTGAGTACCGTAAGGACTTTTAAAAATAAGTCTATTAGTCTCCTCTGCTCTGTGACTTAGATCTAGATGCCTCATTTTGAAATCAAATATTACTATGCATTCAAAAAACAGTTTACAATAAAGAACAAACTCTTAAGATCGGCAGTACACAATGAGTTGAAATTACTATATTGACGAAGACTTACCTCATGATAGGCAAGACCGTCGAAAGAGATGGATAGATGTTCTCCACATATTGATGCTAAAAAAGATCGGCAAGTGGTCATTTAGCTCATAGTCTAACGTTATTCTGACACATTTTACAGGCAAAGATATATCAAAATCATAGAGCTTACGCAACAGCTATGAGAGCCATATATCAGAAAGAGGAGAAAAAAGTAAAAAAAAAAAAATACCATGAAGAAGAAGATAGTTAAGAAAGATTGAGGACATACCAGAAGATGTCAAAGGAGATAACAAGTGATCAAGATAAAGCTGAGGATAGTGGAGAAACTCCCGAGAGGGCTGTCATATTTGAGGCCGGATTATTTACTTCACACCTTTCATCCATAGAAGTCACCACTTGAGTATGCAAGAAGACAATGGAGAAGGCCAATTTCAATACAAATAATTAGGCAGCAGATACAAAGGCATTGAATACTGGAAAACTGAAGAAATCATATTTAGTTTTTACCTTCAAAACTGATACTGTGAAAGTGGGTTTTACTGTCGTGAACCGGGATGTGGTTAGTCAAAAAATACAGAAAATGGCTGCTAATATTGGTGAGAACTAAATAAGTCCTACATATGTATTCACTGTTTTCAATTTATTTATTTTTATAAGATTGAAAAAAAAAAAGTAAGTATCATGAGAAGACAAACCTTATATCGAAAGAAACAAGCTGGGGTACAACCAAGATGAGAGAGGCAAATCGCATTCATCACACACCGTACAGACTTTTCTAAAGAAGTCTAACGGCCTCCTCTGCTTTGCGAGTTAAGTCTAGAAGCCTTATTCTGAACCCAATCATGCATTCAAATAACATAGTAAAAATGAACTCTAAGATACGATAAGTTGAACTTACTATATTGTCTTTACCCCATGGAAGGCTAGACTGTCAAAGGAGATGGACAGTTTCTCAGTATATTGATGCTAAAAGAGATCGGCAACTGATCATTTAGAATAATAATGCTGACACCTTTCATAGAGAAAGATACATCATTATTGCAGAGTTTATGGAACAGAACGAGGGCCATAGATAAGAGGAGAACAAAGTCTTTTGTGAATGGATTAAGTGATGGAGTATTAACTTACATACTCATTAGTTGTGATTGGGTTAGCACGCAATACTTCAGATTTGCTGCCATCAATTAGATTTGTAGAGTAAACCTGCAAAGAATTTTTCAGCAGAGCATTTTCTCATATACTATATACAACAAACTAAGCAAGCATTAACTAACCTCTTCCCATTCAGAGTGCTCCGCACACATCTAGAAGGTTTCCAAGAACGCAAGTCATCTGAATAAATTAGAGTCACGGGTCAAACTATGTGTTGTTATTGACACATTTTATTGCCGTCATTTTCACACTTACCCTTTACAAGCTCATTGGGCGTCAGTGAACTATGACTTTGGAACAACAGCATCTACTATGATACCAAATGAAATCGAAGGAGATAAACAAGCGATCAAGATCAAGTTGAGGATAATGAAGAAACTGCGGAGAGGGCTATCATATTTATTTCTCACCTTTCATCAGTAATAATTTCCATTTGAATCTGCAAAAAGACAGTGGAGAAGGCTGAATTTAGTAGATTAATTAGGCAACAGATACAAAGGCATTGGAGACTAGAAGACTGAAAACTGGAAACCTGTATAAATCATATTTAATTTTTACCTTCAAACTGATAAATATAAAAATGGGTTTCGCTGCGGTGAGGAGAGATGTAGTTAAGTCTAAAACTACATGAAATGGCTGGTTGGCGTCATAACTGATGAGATAGTATTGGTTAGAACTAGATAACTCCTAATACGTTCTTTGTATGTGTGGTTTCATGGTTTACGGTTCTTATATAAGATTTACAATATATATAAAAAAGTTAAGTATGAGAAGACAAACCTGAGATCGCAAGAAACTAGCTTGTCTACAATCAACAAGAGAATTGTAAATCAGACTCATCATGCATGATGCACCGTACAGCCATTTCTAAAGAAATTTTATAGTCTCCTCTGCTTTGTGAGTTAGATCAAGAAGCCCTGTTCTGAAATCCGCCATGCAATCAAAAAACATAGTAAAGAAATGAACTCTAAACTACTATAGTGACAAACACTACTATATTGACAAAGACAGTGACCATTAACATGTAAGCAAACAGTCAAAAAGCAAGAAATTTAAGCAGACACAGGAAATTAAGGAATCAAGAAAATAAAAAGAGCAAATTAAAAATGTAAGCAATGAAGCAAGGAAATAAGGAACGGATAAAGGAAGCAGAGAAGCAAGTAAGCAAGAAATGGAAACAATTAAGGAAGCAAAATAAGCAAGAAGTTTAAATAAATAAAGAAAGTAAAAAAAATCGAAGCAAAAAAATATGTAAGCAAGGAAGCAAGCAAATGAAGGAAATATGTAAGGAAACAGGTAAGCAAGCAAATTATAGAAGCAGGTAAGTAAGAATGGAGAAAAGGAAGCAAGTATACGTAACCAAGTAAGTAAGCAAGAAATGGAAACAAGGAAGTATGTACGCAAAAAAATTAAGGGACAAAAGCAAGTAAGCAAGTAGAGTTAATGAATCAAGCAAACAAAGAACGGGTAACCGCAGAAAATAAAAAGCCAAAGTATACGTAGCTATAAACTTGTAATAAATCCTTGCTAAAAGAGGATGATCACCAAATGTATGGCAAGTTAAGAAAGCAAATTTAGCAAGAAAGTTAAGAAAACAAATAAAGAATCAAGCAGTCAGCAGTAAACACGAAAGTAAGTAATCAAGCAAGCAAGTATGACAGTAAGCAAAAATTAAACGCGCAAAAAAGAAGAGCAGGAGAGTTAAGGATATGTAAGGAGGCAAGTAAGCAAGTCAAGGAAGCATAAGAGGGCAAGTAAGCAACCAAGTAAAAGAAGCATGTATGCAAACAAGGGATGGAAGGAAGTAAGCAAATTAAGCATGTAAGCAAAGAAGCAAGCAAATCAAGGAAACAAGTATGCATATGTGTATAAATGATACTGATACATGTTTTATGAATGATGCATGTGGGAGAATGATACTGATGCATGTGGGAGAATGATACTGATACATGTTCTCTCATTAGCGCGCATTAAAGTTATTAAACCATTAAGTTGACACAAAGGCCAAGTGGGAGAATGTAAGAATATTTTATATTCTATGTGGCCTATGTGTCTATCGGTTTAATTATAAAGTTCAAGTTCATATTAATGTTATGGATTCTAATATTAAAGACGACACCGTGATGGATCGGTTTCGATTAATGAATTAGAATTCGGGTGTATTGATAACCCTCTTCCCATTTCCATATTATATTTCATAAACATCCTTCATTAATGATCACATATATATTATTTATGTGTGTGAATAAAGAGATGTGACTGTTGCCAAAACAATGTGTCTTTTCATGATATCTCTAATAGTATATATTATAGATAATTCAGGAAATCAGTGATAAGAAAAACATATAACACAACAAAAGCCAGAAGGATTTGATTCCATAACAAGTTATATTAAGCATGGATCAAGTGTGTGTGGTTGAATTAATATAAATCTAGATAGTCTTGGGATAGATTTCATAAATAGAAATCATAAAAGTTTAAATTTATATTTGGTATCAGAGCAAACTAGATTTGTTAATTCACCATGTTTAACCGTAAAATACCATGAACGGGTGTTTTAATGATGATTATAAATTCTGGGTTTTTTTTTGTTGTGCATGATCATAAGAATGCTTCTAATTATTTATAACATAAAAGTCGAATTAATCTGGATCATGGGAAGTGTATAATTTGACTTGATCCTTGTTCGGGTGCCATGCATGAGTAATAATTTGTTCATAATAATGATTAGAATATATTACTACGCAATCGTTTGTTTAAGTTTATATGATCATCAAGGCATGCATCGTGTCTTTAAGGTTGCATGTGTGAATAGTCACAATTGAAAAAAAAAATTAGAAGTAAATATAAGTGCATTTATTGAAATGGCTGATGATAAATCATTATTATATGTTGTGGAATTGAATTATGTGTTTGATCAAAGCATTCATAGTGAACGAATGAATCTGGGTCATTTGTGATGATTATAATAATTATACCTTGTGGTGAAAAGTGACCGTTTTGATGATCCTGGTAACCGCTCGTCACTTATGATGCCATGAGAGATCATTTATCTTTATCGAAACGTATACGTTTCTTATAATGCATATACGTTTTCTTATAGTACCTCCTATTAAGTGACGTTTCATCACAAAAATAGTTATACGTTTTAATTATAAGAAACGTATACGTTTCTTATAATGCATAAGTTCATATCACTTATGACGTTTCATCACAAAAATAGTTATACGTTTTGTGATAACTATTTTTGTGATGAAACGTCACTTAATAATGACGTTAATTAAGAGATGCCAATTTGTAGATACATATAGATATGGCATTATAGAATAATAATAAAATGTTTTTGCTGCATTTTATAAAGAACGTTTATTGTTTTATGAAATATTAACACAATATAATAGAAATTATACCTATTAAACTTTTAATGTTTATATTGTATATAACTTGTTAGTCACCAAAGTGGCCTTGTTATATTACATGTAGATATTAGAAAATAAAAGACTTATTAATTGATCATAATTAAAGAGATGCTAAAAATGATATTAAAGTTTTAATTGATCAATTAATTTTATTATCTATATTTTTGGAGATCACCCAAAGGTGGATCATTGAATATAGTTAATAATACTAAAAGGATTAATTAATTCCATTATAATCAATAATATGTATACCCAAAGGTAACATGTTCATTTGATTTATGTGTATGATTTGATTAATTGTAAAAGTATAAAAATTAGCATCATTGAAAGTGCTTGTGTTTAAGTATTGCCCAAAGATTGCTTAAATACATGCTTTAAGTTAGGCTTCTAGAATCTGTATAAAAGTTTCAAAACACTAATAGGTAAGCATGTTTGAATGTTTGCAGCTTCATCAAATTTGTATGCATCCGCTAAGTCTGTCGTAAAGTTTAATGGGCTGAATTATGGAGAATGGTCAGAACAGATCCGGTTTGCATTGGGTGTAATGGCTTTGGACCTTGCAATACTAACGGACGAGGAACCTTCAGCCATTACGGAAGATAGCTCCGAAACTGAAAAGGCTCGTTATGAGACTTGGGAGCGATCTAACAGGCTGAGTTTGAACCTCATGAGGATGACCATGGCCGAAAGTGTTAGGCCATCTATGCCCAAGACAGAGAAAGCAAGGGAATTCATACTGAAAATTAAAGAGTGTTCACAATCGGATTTGGCTGACAAGTCGATTGTAGGAAGCCTCATGAGTGAGCTTACTACGAAAAAGTTTGACTGGTCTCAGCCAATTCATGATCATGTGACCCACATGTCTAACTTGGCAGCAAAGTTATCAACCTTGGGGATGGAAGTTCACGAGCATTTCTTGGTCCAATTCATTATGAACTCCCTACCTTTTGAGTTTAGCCAGTTCCAAGTGAACTACAACACCATTAAAGACAAATGGGACTTTAAAAAATTAAAGGCTATGCTGGTTCAAGAGGAAAGGAGAATAAAGGAAATGAAGGATCACGTTGCTAATCTCGTGGGTTTCGGAAGTGCTAGTAGCAATAAGGGAAAACCAAGCAGAAAGGACAAGATGAAGGATAAAACTTTCAATGAAAGCACCCGAAAGTAAAATCCATAAGGAATGAAAGTGTTTCTTTTGCAAGAAAATGGGACACTTCAGGAAAGATTGTCCGAAAAGAAAAGCTTGGTTCGATAAGAAAGGTACGCAACATGTTTATGTTTGCTCTGAATTGAATCTTATCGAAGTGCCTAGAAACACTTGGTGGTTAGATACTGGTGCTACTACTCACGTTTCCCATATTAAACAGGGATTCATTTCGATCCAGCCCATAAGAGGAGCTGAACAATATTTGTTCATGGGAAACAGAATGAAGGCACGAATTGAAGGCATTGAGACTTATTGGTTGATATTAGACACTGGTTATCATATAGATCTTGAAGGGTGTCTCTATGTATCTGAGTGTGCTAGAAATCTTGTTTCCGTAAGTAGATTGGACATGGTGTTTTCTCTTTGTACCGAAATGATTACCTTTATGGAAGTGGTACTTTGTTTGATTCACTTTATCGGTTCAATCTTGATTCAAAATTTTCTGAATCCTTGTTTAATATTGAAAGTCAAGGCATTAAACGTAGTGCCTCTAATGAAAATTCAGTTTTCTTGTGGCATCAAAGATTTGGTCACATTTCTAAAGAAAGGATTATGAGGTTGGTAAAGAATGAAATTCTTCCTCAGTTGGATTTTAGTGACCTAGATGTGTGTATAGACTGCATTAAAGGAAAGCAGACTAAACACATTGTAAAGAAACCAGCCACAAGAAGTACTCAACTTCTTGAGTTAATACACACATATATATGTGGCCCATTTTATGCTTCGTCTTGGAGTGGTGAAAAATACTTTATCACTTTTATTGATGATTACNTCATTGATGAAGTGGAAAGGCAGTTAGATAGAAAAGTAAAGATAATGAGATCTGATAGAGGTGGTGAGTTTTATGGAAAATTCACTGAAAGTGGACAATGTCCTGGTCCATTTGCAAAGCTACTTGAAAGTAGAGGCATTTGTGCACAATATACAATGCCTGGTACACCTCAGCAGAATGGTGTAGCTGAAAGGCGTAATTGTACATTAATGGATATGGTTAGAAGTATGTTAAGTAATTCTTCTTTACCCCTTTCGTTGTGGATATATGCATTAAAGACTGCAACGTATGTGTTAAACCGGGTTCCTAGTAAGGCAGTTCCTAAGACTCCTTATGAACTGTGGACGGGAAGGAAACCTAGTTTAAGACATTTACGTGTCTGGGGTTGTCCAGCAGAAGTAAAGCCATATAACCCACATGAAAAAAAACTTGATTCCAGGACTGTCAGTGGATTTTTCATTGGTTATCCTGAAAAATCAAAGGGGTATGTATTTTATTGTCCTAACTATAGTACGAGAATAGTTGAAATGGGGAATGCTAGTTTCATTGAAAATGGTCAAACTAGTGGGAGTTGTGAACTAAGAAAGGTGGACATTCAAGAAGTTCATGTTGAAGTTTCTTCACATGTAGTTCCACTTAAGGTCGTTGTTCTATTGTTTCAGTACAGTCAAATGACACAATGGAACAACATGATGATGAACCAATTCTACTAAATGAAAGTACCATCAATGAACCTGTCACTATTCAAGAAGAGGATAGTGTACCACAAGAACCATTAAGGCGATCTGTAAGGGAAAGAAGATCTGCCATTGGTAGTGATTATGTGGTTTACGCTGTTGAAAGTGAATGTGACTTAAGCCTTGATGAAGACCCGAACACATTTTGAAAAGCCATGGAAAGTGACGATTCTGAAAAATGGTCAATTGCCGCAAAAGAAGAAATAAAATCTATGGGTGATAACAACGTTTGGGACTTAGTAGAGTTACCTAACGGTTTCAAGACCGTTGGTTCTAAGTGGGTCTTTAAGACTAAACGCGACTCGAAAGGTAACATTGAAAGATACAAGGCTCGCCTTGTTGCTAAAGGTTTCACCTTGTTGCTAAATGTTTCACCCAAAAAGATGGCATTGACTACAAAAAGACTTTCTCTCCAGTTTCAAAGAATTCTCTTAGAATTGTTTTGGGTTTGGTGGCTCATTATGATTTAGAGCTTCACCAAATGGATGTGATAACCGCCTTTCTAAATGGAGAGCTTGAGGAAGAAGTATATATGAACCAACCTAAAGGGTTTGTGGCCACAGGAAATGAACATTTGGTGTGTAAGCTGAAAAAGTCAATATATGGACTAAAACAGGCTTCTAGACAATGGTATTTGAAATTTAATGATACCATCACGTCATATGGGTTTGTAGAGGTTATCGTTGATCGATGCATCTACATAAAGATCAGTGGGAGCAAGTTTGTGATTTTAGTCTTATATGTTGATGATATTTTACTTGCTGCTAATGACATGGGTATGCTACATGATATAAAGAAATATCTCTCTAAGAACTTTGACATGAAAGATATGGGCGAGGTATCTTATGTGATCAGAATAGAAATTATTCGAGATAGATCACAAGGATTGTTAAGTTTGTCTCAGAAAGGATATATCAATAATATCTTAGAGAGATATAGAATGGATGAATGCTCTGCAGGAAAAACTCCAATTCAGAAAGGGGATAAGTTCAGTAAAATGCAATGTCCAAGAAATGAATTGGAGCGTAAGGAAATGGAAAGAATTCCCTATGCATCAGTGGTTGGGAGTTTGAACTATGTTCAAACATGTACTCGACCAGATATCAGCTTTGTTGTTGGTATGTTGGGTCGATATCAAAGTAATCCCGGAATGGACCACTGGAAAGCTGCAAAGAAGGTTCTCAGGTACTTGCAAGGCACCAAAGATTTCATGCTTACATACAGGAGATCCGATAACTTAGAGGTTATTGGATATTCAGATTCGGATTATGCTGGATGCGTTGATAGTAGGAAATCGACGTTTGGCTATTTGTTCCTGTTAGCTGGGGGAGCAGTATCATGGAAAGTGGAAAGCAGTCTGTCATTGCTACTTCTACTATGGAAGCCGAATTTGTGGCATGCTTTGAGGCCACAATTCACGCATTGTGGTTGCGGAACTTTATCTCAGGGCTTCGGATTGTCGACACCATAGAGAGGCCGCTGAGAATTTACTGTGATAATTCCGTAGCTGTCTTCTTTTCAAAGAATGACAAGTACTCGAAGGGTGCTAAGCACATGGAGTTAAAGTAATTGGCTGTCAAAGAAGAAGTACATAAACGTAGAGTGTCATTTGAGCATATTAGAACTGATATGATGGTAGCGGATCCGTTAACTAAAGGTCTGCCACCCAAGGCGTTCATTGGCCATGTAGAGCGTATGGGTATAATAGACAAAGCCTTGCTATTTTAGATGTAGTATGCTCATTAGGTGTGTGACACTATGAATTCACTTATAGTATCGTTTCTGGTTTATTAAATATGTTATCATTAAAGTATGTGTACACATTTATGATATATATAGATAACATAATTATTTTGAGAATTAAGGTTCTTCTCAATATTAAAGACCACCATAGAGTTGGAATTGGTTTGTGATACATGGAAAGAATCATGTCGCATAATGACTTGTGACCGCCATGATTCAATCAATTTTGATTTTATTATGGTAATTAAAGATCAAAAGAACTTGATATAAAAGCGCGCATTAAAGTTATTAAACCATTAAGTTGACACAAAGGCCAAGTGGGAGAATGTAAGAATAATTTATATTCTATGTGGCCTATGTGTTTATCGGTTTAATTATAAAGTTCAAGTTCATATTAATGTTATGGATTCTAATATTAAAGACGACACCGTGATGGATCGGTTTCGATTAATGAATTAGAATTCGGGTGTATTGATAACCCTCTTCCCATTTCCATATTATATTTCATAAACATCCTTCATTAATGATCACATATATATTATTTATGTGTGTGAATAAAAAGATGTGACTGTTACCAAAACAATGTGTCTTTTCATGATATCTCTAATAGTATATATTAGAGATAATTCAGGAAATCAGTGATAAGAAAAACATATAACACAGCAAACGTCACAAGAGAATGATTTGATTCTTATCCATCAAAGAATCAATTAAGGAGAAAGGATAAGGGAAGAAGAAATCAATTGAAGTTTGATTCCATAACAAGTTATATTAAGCATGGATCAAGTGTGTGGTTGAATTAATATAAATCTAGATAGTCTTGGGATAGATTTCATAAATAGAAATCATAAAAGTTTAGATTTATAACTTGGAGCTGACTTCTGCTGAGCTCGATAAACATCTCGAATATACTATTCAAGATGGGAACATGAAGACAAAATTTCATTATCTATAAAGAAAAAATGGACATTTGTCATTTCCAATTTGGTGTAGAATAGGAAGATTGTCAATTCTAAGGTTTAGAGTTGAGCAATCAATATAAATACAAAGAGGCTACCTCAGGAAGACTTGCGCGTCAAAGGTATTCTCAAGAGATGCATACAAGATGTGTGGTGTCGTACCACCATAAAGATTTATAGATTTATTGGTGGAGTCGTGGTGGAAATGCACTAGTCGGAAAAGACGTTATGCACCGGTGCTGGTTGTAGTCCAGCATGGTGTGCTTGTTACTGTTTCCATAACATTCATTGTAATTCTAGGAAAGAGTGGCGGATGCCATATAAAAATTATAGGTTGCGACCTCTTCTAGTGAATGAATTCTGGACTAGGTCTCGGGAATGTAGGTTAACCAAAATCCATTAACAAATCTTGTGCTCTTATTTACTTTATGCACGTATTCACTCACCGTCGAACATACTCATACTTGAACATATATTTAGCCATAAATTATGCACTTTCAATAGATACTTTAATTAATCAAGTTATATATGTACTAAATAAGCTAAATTTTGTTTTTTTATTAGATATGACTAAAGAGATAGCATTGTGGTTGTCAAGAAGGATGGGAACATATGCTAAATTCTGCTTGGAGACTCTAAAGCATGGTAATAATTTTAATGTATTTTTTTCTTCTTTTTAAAAATATTGTATGGGATTTTATTGTTGAATTTAGCAGATGAGTTGTTTTTATGTTGAAGAACCTTTTGTTCCCATCCGTATTGACGACTTGTACGCCTAAGTTGAAAGACCTATTCTTGAATACATATATACACTATGTAACTATTCGCACCAATTGCGGAAATAAATAAATGGAAATAATTTAAATATAGAGTATAATAAATTATAGAATATGGCTAGCCAAAGATGAATAGCCAAAGCAATATGTCAACGAATACATCAAAATATATGAACACCAAAAATTAAAGAAACGAAGACAATCTAAATGTTTTGAAAGATTTTCTTGTACGTTATATTCATGGTTTTCTGTATATGTTCGTCTTTGTCGGTTATCAGAGAATTTTGCCATAAAGCATAAAGTTCTTCTTTTAATTAAGAAGTATAATATTAGAGAGAAAATTATATTTTTATGAAGTATAATATTCGATAGATACAATATGTATACACATGTAGGTCATCGTATATATATTTCTAAACATCAGTTATAATAATTTTTTTTTTACTCGAATTTATATACATTTTAGAATGTTTTGAAAGTTAATGACATATTTTTTAATTAAGTAGATTCAATAAAATCAAAGGCGTAATTAACTATTGTGAGAATAAATGAGAGCGTTTTAAATTTTGCTTTATTATGTAAGATTTTTATTTGTTTTTAAAAATCTCAAACCATGACATATGCAGAAAAAAAAAATTACACAAAACATTATAAAACAAAAGAAATATATTATATTGTACTATTGTATAGGAGATGTTCGTCTAACTAAACTATACAAAACATTATCTTTTGTCAACTATAAATTTAAATCTATGTATTTTTTTTGAAGTACAGTACATATTCGAGGCAATCTTATTTTGTGTAAGACATTACAATGTCGTTACTTACAAGACAAAATATGTAAGTTCATTAAAGGTATATATGGAATAAAGAAATACTTATATTCATTTATCCAAACAATTTTTACAATTAATTCTCTACTATCCATATAACCAAAGACAACTAAAATATTTTAACATTAGTTATAAAATAAGATATATCCATATCTAATGCTCCATAATTGATAGTATAGATATTTAGAAGATTTTGTAAATATTTTAAAATTATGATTTCCCTATCATCTTTATTTGATATACTTTTAAAACTGCTTTGAACATTATATAATACATAAATTTTATAAAAAACTTAATTTTTTGTGATTTATATTTTTTAAACGTATATATATTACTCAATTAATGAAAAAGAAGTATGTGTTTAACGTCTCACATCGACTAAAATATTTAGACAATGATTTAGAATCTATAATTAAATTATTAATGGTCGAATAGTTTTTCATAAAATAGATATAATATTTTTAAAATAACCGAGGACGGATTGGCGGGGCATGTTGAATCGATTTCAATATATCATTAACCAACACTATACACAGGTTAAATCCTCATTTTAGTAATTTGTAACACTACCAATATTAAAATATTGGACATGTCGAATCATGTTGATTTAATTAAATTTGTGTCATTGTGTGAAACAAAAGTTCAACCCACGGGTTAAGTCCTAGTTAAAGACCTAAAACTACTGACATATCAATAAGATGACTAGAAGTCTCTAACCATATTTTCTGATTTAATTAGATTAACCAACTTGGTGTTGTTATTCTCAGCCGTGATTGTTAATTTACATGTCTAAAAAGAGTTGATTGTTAATTGAACATTTTATTTATAAAAAAGTGTTGGACTAGAGGTTGAAAAATAATGATACCTATAAGTAAAAAGCCCAAAAAAAACGTTGAATTTGTTAGAAGAATGAAATGACCAAAAGAGAACTTTACGCTAGTAGCGGTTTATGCAGACAAATTCGTTTGTGGATTATACCGTTTTTATTTATTATTCATAAATTATAATCCGTAATAGTGTAAACCACATAAATAGAACAAATTCGCTACGGATTAACTGTAAACCATTTTTATATTTGGTTCGCGATAAATTGTTGTTCGTCTCAAAACTAGAATAGTTTAGTGGTTAACGATTTAGTTCAGTAACGTGTTTGTCCGCTTTAAACCCCTCGATTACCTTTGGAAGCCTTTAAAATTGTTTGGCGGGGCCTGCTGCGAATCATTGCGAATCGTTTGAGTTGAATGCATTTCTTTTGTCAACTTACAGTTTTTTCCACATTTTTCCACATTAAGAAATTAAAACAAAATCAACATTTTGATTTTTGACCACGTCATTGTCATATCCACCGAATCGTTTGACCACCAACCTGTCAATGAATGTAAACATAGCAGCCGAGTCGTCGTCATTAAGCAACGCCGGTCATATCATGGAGAAACAAAATAAAAAATCGTAATTAGTGTTAACCAGCTTAAGCACTTTAGTTACAAATTTCGAATTTGTCTCAACTAATTTAATGGGTCTTATTTAATAACAATTATATTCATATAAATACATTTCTTCATTGAACCAAAAAAACAAAAAAAAACAATATGTTCCATTTCCATCTTGGTAATATCAAGAAAAAATAATAATTGAAATTAGTTGTAAACACAACCACCTAATTTATAAAAAGCACACCATCTCTTGTGACTCCCGGTTTAGTATATAAACACATTTATAAGTATATAAACACATCCTTCATTGACAAAGCGAAACACAAAGTACATCCATATCCATCTTGAAGCCTAATTGTGTGTGTTTGGCTTCTCTCTTGTATAAACTGCAGACATGGGAATTTCAAAGCCACTCCCTACAATTTCTTGTATTTCATTTTTAGTCTTATATATTTCATTCTATTGTATAATACCAACTTCTTCATCAGCCTCCCTGCAAGATCAATTCATCAACTGTGTCAAAAGAAACACGCATGTTTCTTTCTCACTCGACCAAACGTTCTTTGATCCTGCCAAAAACGTCTCTATGTTCAGCAAAGTCCTTGAATCAACGGCTCAGAATCTCCGGTTCTTGGCAAAATCCATTCCTAAACCGGGATTCATATTCAGGCCGATTCATGAGTCTCACGTCCAAGCTTCAATCATCTGTTCCAAGAAACTCGGGATTCATTTTCGTGTTCGAAGCGGTGGTCATGACTTCGAGGCCTTGTCTTTTGTTTCACGGATTGAAACACCATTTATACTGATAGATTTTTCGAAATTGAGACAAATCGATGTTGACATTGAAGACAATAGTACTTGGGTTCAAGCTGGTGCTACGCTTGGTGAGCTTTACTACAGGTAATATTGGCTAATAAACGCATTATATGAAACCTTTCTATAATTATCATGTGATATGTTTGATATTTTTCTAGTTTTACATTTTTTTTTTTAATGTGGACATAAATCTCCAAACAAAAGAAATTGTTTAAAATGCTAAATGATTGAAGAATCAGCTGTCAAACGGATACGTTTGCCCGTTTGCCGGGACAATAAACCAAAATATGGTTGTCTCTTGTCTGTATCCACAAGCATTTTATTTAGGGCTTTTAATTTATTTATTTAATTTTAAAGTTATTTATCAATATATAAACACATATGTATATAATATTTATATTTGAAAAGTACATATAATAAATCACTATTAATTAGGCATGGACATTCATGTATTAGAGTTGGATTTGGCCATTTGGGTTTTTTGAGTAGAGTTTAGGACTTAACATAATAAAAATAAAAAATTAGTTTGATTTTGGTTCGGGTTCTATCGGGTTCGGATCGGATCGAGTTTAGAATTTCAAAACTTCTAAATACTCGATAACCGAACGAGTATCCGAATACCCAAAAATTTTATATTTTTTTTGGGGATATGGATAAATTTCGGATATTTTGCTAGATTTTTGGTATAATCGGATACAAAATATTTTAGGCCAACTGTTAACGTTTTTACCTTTTTTGAACTGCAGAATTGCAGAGAAGAGCAAGATCCATGGGTTTCCCGCGGGATTGTGCACGAGCGTAGGCATAGGTGGGTATATGACAGGTGGTGGATACGGTTCCTTGATGAGGAAGTATGGTCTTGCGGGAGATAATGTTCTTGACGTGAAGATGGTTGATGCAAATGGTAAATTACTCAACAGAACCTCGATGGGTGAGGATCTATTTTGGGCGATTAGAGGAGGCGGTGGAGCAAGTTTTGGGATAGTTCTAGCATGGAAGATCAAGCTTGTTCCTGTTCCTAAGACCGTAACCATGTTCACCGTTACCAAAACGGTAAAACAAGATGCAAGATTGAAGATTATTTCTAAGTGGCAACGAATTGCATCCAAGGTTATGGAAGAGCTACACATCCGAGTGGAAATCAGAGCCGTTGGAAATAATGGAAACAAGACTGTGATGATGTCCTACAAAGGTCAGTTTCTTGGCGATAAAGGCACCTTGATGAAGGTTATGAA
This sequence comes from Crucihimalaya himalaica, assembly GCA_004349715.1. NCBI lineage: Eukaryota > Viridiplantae > Streptophyta > Magnoliopsida > Brassicales > Brassicaceae > Crucihimalaya > Crucihimalaya himalaica. The sequence continues at coordinate 635,230 of SMJT01000035.1, read as the reverse complement.
GAAGGTTTTTCCAGAACTAGGGTTAACTCAGGAGGATTGTATCGAAATGAGCTGGATTGAGTCCACCCTTCACAATGGTGGATTTGCAACAGGTTCTCCTATTGAAGTTTTGCTTCAACTCCAGTCTCCTTTAGGAAAAAATTACTTCAAAGCAAAGTCGGATTTCGTTAAAGAACCTATTCCTGCTTTAGGACTTAGAGGAATGTTCAAAAGATTGATTGAAGAAGACGCACCATTTTTGAACTGGACTCCTTACGGTGGTATGATGGCGAAAATCCCTGAATCTGAGATCCCATTTCCGCATAGAAACGGAACCCTCTTCAAGATTCTCTATCAAACGATCTGGCCAGAGAACGACAAGAGACCGAGTAAACATATCAACTGGATCAGAGAGTTGTACAGTTACATGGCGCCTTATGTCTCAAGCAATCCAAGACAAGCATATGTGAACTACAGAGATCTAGACCTGGGACAGAACACGAACAACTCGAAGGGTAACTTCATAGAAGCTAAAGTCTGGGGAGCTAAGTACTTTAAAGACAATTTCAACAGACTGGTGAGGATTAAAACAAAGGTTGATCCAGAGAACTTCTTCAGGCACGAGCAGAGTATCCCACCAATGCCCTACTCGTAGCTACTAGGTTCATGATAACCACAACATCATCAAAACATAAGAATAAATGTATGTTGCAACTAGCTTAAGAACATACAAGAAATTATAACTCAAACAACGATTCGTCTTTCTTTATTTCAAATAACATGTCGTTTACCTTACAGTATGAAATATTGCTTCTTATACGTCACCAATTGATTATAAATCCAATTTTTTTTAAAGCAACTCCAATTTTCTTGTTAGGAGAATCGTTCTTGTTTCTAAATCATATCGTTAAATGGGATATACAATTGAATCCGTATGAATCTTTTAACTTACAGTATTTGCAATTTTGTCCACTTAATATGCATTATTTTCATGCTTTCCAATCAAACAAGCTAAAACAAAGTCAACGGTTTATAGTTACTACACACGTGAAAGATGGCTGTGACGTAATTTTTAATCGGTTTTCATATTTAGTATGAGACCAAAGAGAGTCGTAATTAATGTAAACATACAACTAATCTCATGCCTATCATAATCACACCATCTCTACGCACGTTAGTTTCATTCCTACACTCATCAACTTATTTAATGGATCTTGTTTTATCATAGCCTTTCATAATCATATACATAGTTTCCATCTTGAAGATTTTAAGAAAGGTCAGAGACTCTTGAAGCCTAATTGTGTGTGTTGGCTTCTCTGTTCCATATACCATTGGCTGCAGGGATGGGACTTTCAAAACCACTCCCTGCAATTTATTGTGTTTCGTTTTTAGCTCTATATTTTTCATTCTACACCATAACACCAGTTTCTTCAGCCTCCCTGCAAGATCAATTCATCAACTGTCTCCAAAGATACACAAATTTTTCTTTCCCACTCGAGGAAACGTTCTTTGCTCCTGCGAAAAACGTCACTATGTTCAACGAAGCCCTTGAATCAACGGCTCAGAATCTCCGGTTCTTGACAAAATCCATGCCTAAACCGGGATTCATATTCAACCCGACTCACGAGTCTCACATCCAAGGTTCCATCATCTGTTCCAAGAAACTCCGAATTCATCTCCGTGTTAGAAGCGGTGGTCACGACTACGAAGGCTTGTCTTATGTCTCACAGATTGAAAAGCCGTTTATATTGATGGATCTGTCAAAGCTGAGACAGATCAATATTAATATTAAAGACAACAGTGCTTGGGTTCAAGCTGGTGCCACAGTTGGTGAACTTTACTACAGGTATATAAATTAAGGAAACAAATAGTAAAACAATCTTTCAAAAATTGTATCTTTGGTCGGATATTCGATAGAAACTATTTTGTTACCTGTAGGATTGCAGAGAAAAGTAAAGTCCATGGGTATCCAGCAGATTTGTGCTCGAGCTTAGGCATAGGAGGGCACATAAAAGGCGGTGCATACGGATCAATGATGAGGAAATAAGGTCTTGGTGGAGATAATGTTCTAGACGCAAAAATAGTTGATGCATACGGTAAATTACTCAACAGAACCACGATGGGTGAGGATATGTTTTGGGCGATTAGAGGAGGCGGTGGAGCGAGTTTTGGAATCATTCTAGCATGGAAGATCAAGCTTGTTCCTGTTCCTAAGACTGTAACCGTCTTCACCGTCACCAAAACGTTAGAACAAGACATTGGCAACAAGATTCTTTCTAAGTGGCAAGTGGTCGCCGCAGACAAGCTTGTTGAAGAGCTATTCATCAGAGTGGTATTCAATGTAGCTGGAAACAATGGAAACAAGACAGTGACAACGTCGTACAATGCCTTGTTTCTTGGTGGCAAAGGCGCGTTGTGAAAGTTATGAAGAACGGTTTTCCAGAGCTAGGTCTAACACCAAAAGATTGTATTGAAATGAGCTGGATTGAATCCATTGTTTACATTTCTGGATTCCCGAGCCACACTCCTACTAAGGTTTTGCTTCAAGGGAAGTCACCTTTCCCAAAGATCAACTTCAAAGCCAAATCAGATTTTGTGAAGAACCCCATTCCCGAATCCGGGCTGGTTGGGATGTTCAAAAAGTTGCTCAAAGAAGACTCACCAATGATGATATGGAATCCTTACGGAGGGATGATGGCAAATATCCCCGAATCCGAAATCCTTTTTCCGCATAGAAAAGGAGTCATCTTTAAGATTCAGTATGTAACCGTTTGGCCAGACAGCGATAAGAGACCGAACAGGCACATCAACTGGATCAGAGATCTCTACAGTTACATGACACCTTATGTCTCATGTAATCCACGACAAGCATACGTGAACTACCATGATCTAGACCTCGGAAAGAACACGAAAGACGCGAAATCGAGCTTTAAACAAGCTCAAGTCTGGGGAGCTAAGTACTTCAAAGACAATTTCAACAGATTGGTGAGGATTAAAACAAGGGTTGATCCAGAGAACTTCTTCAGACACGAGCAGAGCATCCCACTTATGCTCTAACGACAACTATATCACTGAGATAATGACTTTTTCTGTATTTCACTAAATGTTCAAGCTAATATTGTAAAGCCATGCCTGCAATACTTTGTTTCACTAAAAATTCGAAATGTTGCTTCTTGGTACACAATACATCAATCAGCCCTAGAATCGTATTCAAAGGGTTGTTCTTGATTCAAATCGGTAGTTCTTGGTGAAATTGAGATCGTTATACCTGCAGTGAGATTCCGAGATGGTAAGCGTCGTTTTGTTTGATCAACGCCACCGTGAACTCCTCCTAATCCCATAATCACCACCGCGAGACGATTTGAAGTGGCAGAAGAGGAAGAAGGAACGGTGCGAGAGAGCAAGCCGCCATTGTCGGATTTGAATTTCACAATCGAAGCCCAATAAGAAAACTTAGAACCCAATAAGATAATAAGCTTCTCCAATGAAGCCCAATAAGAAAACCTAGAACCCAATAAGAAAATAAGATCCATCTTCAGAATTAAAATTATATATATATATATACAAAGTTTAATTATTTTAGTTAACAAAAATATTTGTGAACTTCATTTTAAATTTCTTATATCTATGTACATATCTGATTTCGAAAGAAGAGTTTACAACATATAAGAAAGAGTATACTATACATATGAATTATCCCATTTTTAAAAGCGAATTAGATCATATATTGGATATTGAACAATAATTTCACCCTTCACCACAAGGAACTATCTCTTTTTTTTTTTTTCTGTCAAATTCAAGGATTCAAAATTTTGATTAATTCAGAAATTAGAAAATCTAAGACTATAATTTAAACAAAAAGGTGCTGTGGTGTAGTGGTTATCACGTTTGCCTTACACGCAAAAGGTCTCCAGTTCGATCCTGGGCAGCACCAAAGTTTTACTCTTTTTTTTTTTTAACCGTTAATTAAATAAATAGAAATGGCCGTTACGATATTTATTTCACAGACATCAAAATACATAATCGCATATCGTCGTTGACCCAAAAAAAGCTATCTCCATCTTCTTTTGTCTCTTCTAAATTCTTTTTTACAAACCCTAAAAATCTCATCTCCTTCACCGTGGACCACTGCGTTTCACACTACTCTCTCTATCTCTATTTCTACCTTAAAACTCAAAAACCCATTCGTCATTTCCCCCAAATCTCTCCAATTTCTTAAATCGATTTGGATTTTACTTCACCGTAAAAACCTTAATTCGCATTGTTACTCATCCGATCTTGCAGTTCGAAACTCGAGGTCAACTTCAATTGAGGTAGATTACGAGAAAAAAGTTGAAGAATTTGGAACAACTAAGGTAAAGTTTTGTGATTTGACTTCATTTATCGATTCATTGTGAAGAAAATACATTTCACTGTACAATTCGGCTGCTTGAAGCTTAATTTGAAGATTTTGCTTCTTGGGTTCTCGTTTCTTTGGTTTCATTGTTTAGTTTCTTTGGTAATTGAGAGTCGATCAAAAGAAAGCATCGATTTTCTTGTGTCTTGAAATCGAAACTGAGTCTTTGTGGTAACGTTTGAATCGTAATGTTCATTAGGAATGGGGTTTGTGATCCCCAAGTTTAGTAGATTCAGGATGAACTTATGCTAAATTTTAGGGTTTTGGGTAAGTTGCGTAACGAATTCACTTACTTGATACGACCCTTATGCTTCAGATTTACTTTTGTATTCTCAAGATCTGTATATCGTTGTCATTTTCCTTTCCTATATCTTTTGATGCTATATCTAAGATGTGTCTTTCTCTGATTTGTTGAAGGACTTGACTTGGTTTTACTTTCCAGATGCCTTTTTGTATGATTAGAGAAGCCTAATTGAAAAGTGGATAAAGTTGTGTTAATTATACAAATGCTGGCTTGAATTATCAGAAATTGGGTTTGTGTCTATTTAGTTATGATCAGAGGATAATTCACCACTCATTTCGAATCATCCTGCAATTTTTTGTGTGAACTGCAGTCATTTGTACATGTCCACGATAAGAGAATTTAACCAGTTCAATTCTGGATTTGCAGATTTTAACAGTGGATTGGGGAGTCTTATAGCTTATTTTTTCTCCTGGTCCCTTTTTCTTATGTGGTGGTGCTTGAGAGGGTTTTTGTATGATATAAATGCTCTAGATCAGAGAAAAGGTCTAGCATGAAGTTATCGAATATTCCGCAACGCTATGTCATAGTCTTCTTAACTTTCCTCAGCACCTGTGTGTGTTACATAGAGCGTGTTGGCTTCTCTATTGCATATACCGTCGCTGCAGATGCTGCTGGGATCAATCAATCAAGCAAAGGAACCATACTTTCTACATTCTTTGTTGGCTACGCTTGCTCTCAAGTCCCTGGAGGTTGGGCAGCTCAGAAAATTGGGGGAAGGAAAGTTCTTCTTCTGTCATTTGTGTTATGGTCATCGACGTGTTTCTTGGTTCCACTTGATCCGAACAGAGTCGGGCTTTTGGTTTTTGCCCGTTTACTGGTTGGGGTTGCCCAAGGTTTCATCTTTCCTTCTATCCACACGGTTTTGGCTCAGTGGGTTCCTCCTCATGAAAGGTCTAGATTGGTTTCAATAACGACATCGGGAATGTATTTAGGTGCAGCTTTAGGAATGTGGCTTCTCCCTGCTTTAGTTGAGCTCAGAGGTCCGGAATCAGTTTTCTTAGCAGAAGCGTTAGCAGGTGTCATATGGTCATTGCTTTGGATTAGGTATGCTACTGACCCACCTCGATCCGAGCATCCGAAAGCTGCTGCTGCTGGATTCGGAGGTGCTCTGTTGCCAACTAATGTAAACCACCATAAAGTAACTCATATCCCGTGGAAGAAAATCATGCTCAGTTTACCCGTTTGGGCGATTGTGGTTAACAATTTCACATTCCATTATGCTTTATATGTGTTGATGAACTGGCTTCCGACGTATTTTGAGCTTGGACTCCAGATCAGTCTTCAGGGGATGGATTCATCAAAGATGGTGCCATACCTCAACATGTTTGTGTTCTCCATTGTTGGTGGGTTTATCGCAGACTATTTGATCACCAAGAGAATACTCTCAGTAACCAGAACCCGCAAGTTCTTGAACACGGTTGGGTTCCTAGTTGCCTCAGCGGCATTGATGGCTTTGCCTATATTTAGAACTGAAAATGGTGTGATCCTTTGTTCCTCTGTGGCTCTTGGGTTTCTGGCATTAGGAAGAGCCGGTTTTGCGGTGAACCATATGGATATTGCTCCCAGATATGCAGGAATTGTGATGGGAGTTTCAAATACTGCTGGGACATTAGCTGGAATCATTGGTGTCGATTTGACTGGAAAGCTTCTTGAAGCTTCTAAATTGGTTTACTCAGATTTGTCACATCCTGAGAGTTGGAGAGCTGTATTCTTCATCCCGGGTTTGCTCTGTATCTTTAGCTCCGTTGTGTTTTTGCTGTTTTCTACAGGAGAAAGGATCTTTGATTGAGAAAAGAAAAGTTCAAAACTTTTAGAGAAACCCTAAAGCCTCTACATTTTGTAGCCTGAATCAAAGATCGATTGATTCGGTAATCGGTAATCGCGGATTTTTTTTTGTGGGAAATGTTCTTGTGTGCAGTAAAGATCTTTGATTGATGGTTTTGAAATATTGTCCTCAGGCTTATTTGTATTCTTTTTTTTTTTTGGTGAATAAACTTGAATCACACCAAAGAGTATTAGTGGATCTTTCAAATATACTATGAATAAAATTTGTAATCTTAGCCCCATTTTATTTTCTTTCATCAATTTATATTCTCTTAGATCGTTTGAATAATATTTGAGGAGTTTTGTAATTGGATATTGTAAAAGTTTTGAGTTTTATGAGGCCGTTATTAAAAATTAGTCCGTAATTAGTTTTAATTTTAATTTTTTTGATCTCTAAATAACTTTAATCTTCGTTTATTCTCAGTTGCTCAATGTAACACAACAGTGGGCAAAGAGCGATCAGTGGAAGACAACTAACAATTAGAAAACGTCGACACGTAGCTTTCATGCCGTTGAATTGCAGTTAATATACCTGACGACCGCTTCATTTAATGTTTTTAATACTACTAATTTGTTCACGTAAACAAAATGTAATCACGCTTACATCTGCCAAAACTCATGCCTTTTTTACTGCAAAATAATCCACTTGCTTAGGATCCCATAATGTAAGAGTTCTTTTGAGACATTTTCGAACACTACAAATTACAATATTATTATGATGTAGAACTAAGACAGTATAAATAGACTCTTATAGTCATGATGAATGCAGGTTGGTAGGTACTGCACATATTAACACTATTAGATGGGGAAAAAAACAATTACTATATATTAGCACAAAATTGTGAATATTTTTCTTCTTCTAGGTCTATATTAGCTAGTTATGGAGGTCTATAAGTAAAATCTTCTATTGATTGATTAATATGGCAATGCATATTACAAGACGTAATTCCCATTCTTGGAATACAATCACTATTCGAAAAATAAATTTAAAACATTTAATTTTCTTTTACCTGAATCTAGAAGCCTACTAGTATTAAAGTTTTTTTGTTTCTGTGGAACAAAAAATTCCAAAAACAAATTCATTGAATATTAAATTTTTATTATTTCTACGTCGGTGTTAGTTGGAACATAGTTTACTCTTTCTGCAAATTCATCAGTTCTCATCAAAATCTCTGATACTCTCTCATCACCAGAACAAGAACAAATGCTATATCTCTATAACTTCAAACACAAGAAAACCAAAACATTAAAGATGAGAACGCTTGAAGCTTTTGCTCTGTCTCTGTTTCTTGTCTTCTTAGTCAAATGGGTCAGTTCTGATTCTAATTCTCCTCCTATTAGAGACCATTTTCTTAGTTGCATGTCGACACATTCCAATTCAAGCTTCATAAACCCTAAAAGCTTCATCCACAAGCCAGATTCAAGACTTTACACCAATTTCTCGCAATCTTTATCACAAAACTACAGATTCCTGAGCTTGAATTTCACAAGCCAAAGGCCGATTCTGACCATTACACCAAGAACTGAATCAGAAATCCAGAGATCATTACTCTGCAGCAGGAAACTTGGGGTGCAAGTCAGGACTAAAAGCGGTGGTCATGACTATGAAGGCCTTTCTTACCTCTCATTACACTCGCCTTTCATTATCCTTGACCTCATTAATCTTCGACGGATCGAGATCAACCTCGCGGATGAAACAGCTTGGGTTGGAGCCGGTGCTACGATCGGTGAGCTTTACTATAAAATTGCTATATTGAGCAAGATCCATGGCTTCCCTGCAGGAACATGCCCTAGTGTTGGAGTTGGAGGTCATTTTAGTGGAGGTGGGTTTGGTGCAATGATGAGGAAACACGGTTTAGCCGCGGATAACATTGTGGACGCACGTTTTGTAGACGCAAACGGGAAGATCTACAACAGTAGGAGAGAAATGGGAGAAGATTTGTTCTGGGCGATTAGAGGAGGTGGAGCAGCTAGCTTTGGGGTTGTAGTTTCATGGAAAGTGAAGCTCGTTAGGGTTCCAGAGAAGGTAACGTGCTTCACAAGGTACCTACCTTTCACACAGAACATGACGAAAATTGTTCATAGATGGCAGCATATTGCAGCAGAGCTTGACGATAACCTCTTTATCCGAGTCATCATTTACAATTCCGGGGGATCTGTTCAAGCTACATTCCAAGCAAATTATCTTGGAGGTATCGATAAACTGATGCCTCTGATGAATCAGAAGTTTCCGGAATTAGGGTTAAGGTCTCAAGACTGTTCGGAAATGAGCTGGATCGATTCAATAATGTACTTCAACTGGAAGAAAGGGCAGCCACTAGAGACTCTTCTCGATCGAGAACAAAGATACAATGATCTGTATTTCAAAGCAAAATCTGATTTTGTCAAGAACCCGGTTCCTGAAATCGGTCTAGAAGGGATATGGAAGAGGTTTCACGAGGTCGAATCTCCGATAATGATAATGGAGCCATTAGGTGGTAAAATGTATGAGATTGGTGAAAAAGAGACTCCATTTCCACATAGAAGAGGGAATCTATATAATATACAGTATATGGTCAAATGGAGAGTGAAGGACATTGGAGAGATGGAGAAACATGTGAGATGGTTGAGATTGCTATATAGGTATATGAGAGTTTATGTCTCTGGATCACCAAGAGGAGCTTACTTGAATTACAGAGATCTTGATTTGGGTATGAATAAAGGGAGTAATACGAGCTTTGCAGATGCGAGATTATGGGGGTTTAGGTATTTTGGAAGTAATTTCAAGAGATTGGCTATGGTTAAAGGGAAGATTGATCCAACCAATTTCTTCAGAAATGAACAGAGTGTTCCTCCTTTAGTTGAGTAAGAGAAATTACTAAGGTTTAATTCTTAGACAAAAAAAACAATGTATGTTTGTTTGTGTTCATGTTATTTGACTTATATGGCTCTATAGCTTTTGTATTGTCCTTATGTAATGTTCAGTCTGATAGTGAATTAGTGATGATGTTATATATGAGGTTGTGATATCTCAATCTCTTATAAATCTCGTATGTATTTATTTTCCTCATTTTCCTGTTTACAAACTTGGAGTCAAACAGGTAATGTGGAACATACAAAAAACATCAAATCATGGTTTCTAGGTTCTAATATTTTGGTTTACGATATTCATTTATAGATATTAATATTTTGGTTTCATAATCTTTTGGTTTGAATCCGAATAATAATACAACGGTGACATTAATTAGTACAACTCATTGAGAAATTTATACAATTTGTAGTTTTCTTTGTATGTTTAGGAGGTTACAAGTCGAATCCCATAATTTTTTAGGGCAGATCCAAACTATATTAAATTAACTATTTTTCGGAGAGCAGACCCTTTCCAACGTGAATCGAACATGTGACCTCCTATGTCCTACGTTTTCGAAAACTCAAAGATTAACAACTATACCAACTCATCGTCGGTATAATTTGTAGTTTTAGAAACAAAGTTTCTCAAAACATAGCAATGGCAAGATTTTATGGCTTCCAAAAAATTTTACAACCAAAATAAACACTTGTTTGTTTTTACTAATCACGAAAAGAAAAAAAAAAAAGAAAAAAAACCTCTAAAATCAAGAAATCACATTTTATATATCATATATATATATTACTTAGCCGAAGATTTGAACTAAACCAAACCAAATTTAGTTAGACCTTTTTGCTTCGATATATATTGCACAAATAATATTTCGAAATCGATCGGTTACGATTTGGTCTATTATTGTCCCCCTTAAATCCATCTTAATCATCATTGTTAATTATATATATACGAATCTTGCCACAAGTAAAATGCTCAGTTTGCATTGTTGTCGCTTTTTTGGAAGAAAGATGTATAGTAGAAGAACAAATTATGCGTGGCTACTTTATAAGGTACATTCGTTGATCATTTATATTTAATCTTTTATAAACACGTCCGACAGAATTCACATTCACGCATTCGCTATTATTGGTTTAACTTATCATCTTTTGACTTATTTATATCTTTAATCCTAACGCTAACTAGTATAACTCGATTATCACGTTTTACTTTTTGGAGCAAGTGATTTTGCCCATTATCAATTTTCATCAAATTCACTCTTGACCAAAATTTTACGATCACAAAGCAATAAACAATCTCATGAATATTGTAAATCGATTAAACTCAAAAATCTGATTAAACTGAAAGCACAATATCAATATATACATATTAGTTTTACAAAGTTAACAAGATAATCACATCTTTAAACCTTAATACTATCGGCAACCATTATAGAAGAAGAAGAATATATCTTATGCAGAAATCAAGAGTTAGATGGTTTAATTTTGGGATAGAAACACGTCTTTCTTCCATAATGTTGCGGTCCAAAGAAACTCCAAAAATCTTACTTTCTTAGAGATCAGAATGAGAGGAAACTGGATTCTACTTCTGAGATTAAGGATCATACAGATCAATATTATTGTTGAGAATTTGACCCTTCTCAATGATCGCGGAATAGATTGTTTGAGCAATAAAGTCAATAACACAGAGAATTTAAAGAGTTCAGATCACGGTGTGTGATCCTACGTCTCGGTCTGGAGCTTCCAGCAATCCACTATCACCACGGATTACAATAATATGAGTTTCTCACAAGATCTCTCTAAACACAAGAAAAGACCTCACAAAACTCTCTCGGGTTTCAACTTATCTCTTAACCTTATTCCCACACATGCTTAGCTTTATATAGACTAAGACAATTACAAAGATAAGACGGTTTAACCTAACCGTGGCCCAATAGAAATAAAACAATTCCTAAGTGACTAGTCCAAGTCGCGGGCCAAGTTGCTACTCAATGATTTTCATCACCAAAGGCCCAAGCCTAACAAATCTCCACCTTGATGACAATCACTTCAGAGTATAACATCTTTATCCATGCTTTCATGTGCTGCTCCAGACAATGCCAGCACCTTAGTGCTCTTCTAAGTTGAGAAAACTCAACGCCTTCTCAAACTTCTCCACAGGAAGAACCTTCGTCAACATATCAGCTGGGTTCCGCTCAGTCGGAATCTTTGACAGCTTCACTTCACCAGAAGCAACAATATCCCTAATGAAATGCATCCTCCTTCTGATATGTTTCGTTCTCTCATGATGAACGTTGTTCTTGGCTAAACACAAAGCACTCTGAGAATCACACCAAATCTCCACTATGTCTTGTTTGTAACCGAACTCCTCGGACAAACCCCTTAGCCAAATCGCTTCTTTCACAGCTTCTACCAACGCCATATACTCTGCCTCAGTTGTAGACAGTGCAACTATAGGTTGAAGGCTCGATTTCCAGCTTATAACTGTTTCACCTGCCGTGAAAACATACCCTGTAATCGATCTGCTTCTGTCCAGATCCGATGAGAAATCAGAATCACAGAAACCTTCAACCTTGAACTCCTTAGTCTTCCTGAATACAATCTTTCGATCCCGGGTACCCTTCAAATACCTTAGTACCCACTTTACAGCAGTCCAATGTATCATACTCGGCTTACTCATGAACCTGCTAACTAAGCCGACAGCATACGCAAGATCACACCTAGTCCCCAACATCGCATACATGATGCTCCCTATAGCACTTGAGTATGGAACATCATCCAAAATCGTCTCTGCTTCATCATCTTTGACAGCTGACAACTTAAAATGCGAACCGATAGGTGTAGCAACAGATTTAGACTCATCCATATTGAATACCTGCAAGATCTTCTTGATGTAACCAGATTGAGACAATGTGAGAACTCCACCTTCACGATCTCTCTCAATATCCATCCCAAGAATCCTTCTTGCAGCTCCTAAATCTTTCATCTCAAACCGACTGCTCAACAGATCCTTCACCATCTGTATCTCCTTCATATCCTTAGATGCGATTAACATATCATCAACATACAAGAGTAGATAGATAAAACATCTACCTTCGTTCTTCTTTATGTAGACACAGGAATCATACTCACTCCTTTTAAACCCATGACTAACTACAAACTGATCGAAGCACTTGTTCCACTGTCTCGGAGCTTGCCTAAGTCCGTACAGTGCCTTCTGCAACAAGCAAACATGGTCCTCTTTCCCTTTAACAACAAAACCTTCAGGCTGCTCCATATAGATCTCTTCTTCAAGTAACCCATGAAGAAACGCAGTCTTAACATCAAGCTGCTCTAATTCCAGATCCTCATATGCAGTAACTGATAGAAGAAACCTGATAGAAACATGTTTTACCACTGGTGCAAACACTTCTTGATAATCAATACCCTCCTTCTGAGAATATCCCTTGGCTACTAGTCTTGCTTTGTATCGTGGCTCTTCTATCCCTGGTATACCGGGTTTTAACTTATAAACCCATTTGCAGCCAATGACCTTTCTTCCTTTAGGTCTCTTAACTAGCCTCCATGTTTTGTTCTTATCCAGAGAACTCATCTCTTCACCCATACCTCCATCCCAGAAAGTTTTATCCCTGCTTTCTATTGCTTCCTGATAGTCCCTTGGTTCTTCACAACTCATCTCAACTGCAGCAACCAAAGCAAAACTCGCCATGTCATAATCATTGAGATAACTAGGAAGCCTTGTGATTCGACCAGAAGGGACACGCATCTGAGGTATATCATCTGTCTCAGAGCCTCCAACAACTCCACCTGAAGAGGAACCCTGACCGTTGTCTTCAGAAACTGGATTTGTCGACTTTGAAACATTGTGTCGATCGATACTGCCAAGGGTATCGATCGATGCCCTCTCCGTATTCTTATTCTCGGAGATAATCTCCTTGTATCGATCGATACCAACTTGTATATCGATCAATGCTGTATCTGGAGTCGGGTTCTCTAGTCGAGTTTCTGATACAGAAACCTCATTCTTCAAGTCTTTAAACACTTTATCTTCTGTAAAGACTACATTCCTGCTAATCACACATCTTGATTCATCCAGGAGCCATACCTTGTACCCTGAGTCCTTTCGGATAGCTAGTGAAAATCCCCTTCACTGCTCTTGGTCTTAGCTTTCCTTGATCTACATGTACATACACCAAAGACCCAAATCTTCTCATGTGTCCATAACCAGGCCTTCTTCCCAGCCATAGTTCCTCAGGAATACCGCCATCTAAGGCCGATGAGGGGCTTCTGTTAATTTGGTACACAACTGTGCTCACTGCCTCAGCCCAGAATTCTTCACCTAAACCACTCTCATCAAGTATACAACGCACCTTTTCCATTATCAATCGATTCATGCGTTCTGCCACTCCATTTTGCTGTGGAGTATAAGGACACGTCTTGTGCCTCTCAATCCCATGCTGCCTGCAAAATCCGTCGAAGTCTTTGTTCACAAACTCCAACCCGTTGTCTGTTCTCAGACACTTAACCTTCTTGCTGATCTGATTCTCAACCAGCTTTTTCCATTCACAAAACTTTGTGAAAGCTTCACTCTTAACAGACAAGAAAAACACCCACACCTTTCTAGTGTAGTCATCAATGATAGACAGAAAATACTGTTTCCCTGCCAAACTAGGAGTAACCGATGGAGATCCCCAAAGGTCTGAATGTACATACTTCAGTACTTCACATGTGTTGTGTTTCCCAATGTTGAAGCTCAAATCTCTTGGTCTTCTCCATTACACAACTTTCACAGAAATCCATCTCTCCAATCCTTCTCTTGTCAAGGATGCCCCTTTTTGCCAGGATCATTAGATTCTTCATGCTCATGTGTCCCAACCTTCTATGCCAGAAGACAGTCTCGTCATTAGCAGGTTTCCTGGTAACACTATTTGACTGTCCTGTTATAGTCTCCCCATCAAGCAGATACAAAGAACCATGTAGAGTGCCTTGAAGACCCATCTTCCCGTTCTTGTAGAACCTTGTCTTCCCATTTTCCCCATCATATTCAAACCCAAGTTTATCCAGTGTAGTAGACGAAATCAGATTTCTCTTAAGTTTCGGGATATACCTGACATTTGTCAATGTCTTAACTAGGCATGGGCGTTCGGGTTTCGGATCGGATTCGGTTTGGATTTTTTTGGATTCGGTTAATTCGGTAGAGGAGTTTATTATCCGTTCGGGTTTTATAACTAATCGGTTCGGTTTCGGTTCAGATAGGTGTCGGGTTCGGATCGGTTTTCGGATTTCAGATTTAGGAAAAAACACTAATAATTTGTTCAATTTTAATAAAAATTAGTTTAATATTAATAAAATTTGGTTAATTTTGTAAAAAAATGTATAATTTTGACAAATATAATCAAATATTTTCGGATATTAAGGTTATTTTGGATATTTTTGTTATTTGGATAGAAAATTAAAACTAAATATACACATATTTTTGGATATATTATTTTATTTCGGTTTTTCGGATATACTTTTCGGTTTTCGGTTCGGATCGGATAATTCGGGTATAGGAATTTATTATCCATTCAGATTTTATAACTATTCGGTTCGGTTCGGAACCGGATTTATCAGATCGGTTTCGGATCGGTTTTCGGATTTCGGATTTTATGCCAAGCCCTAGTCTTAACCGTGCCACCCTTTGCATTGATGTTGATTGAACCAATTCCTTTAATAGCAATACCACAATCGTCTGCCAGTAGCACCTTTCCAGAGTTGAGCTCCTCAAACGTATCAAACCAGTCTCTCCTCGAAGTCATGTGATATGAAGCACCCGAATCAATCACCCACTTCTCCTGATGCCAATTTTCTGAGACTGATAATGCATTGACTCCTGCTGATTGATCGATGACAACCGCTGCTGTAGCATCATCCACATCGCCGCCCTTCTTCTTCCAGGCATAGCAATCAGCCTTCTTATGTCCATTTTTCTTACATTACCATCAGTTAACCTTTGTACTCGGATTAGACCTGCTCCTGCTTCTATTACCCGAGTTTCGTTGATCTCTGTTTAATTGTCTCCCACGAACCACATACGCTTCACCAGTCTTCTGTGAAGTCTAAAAACCCTTAACCTTTAGCTCGGTTTCCTTCGATTTCGCAGCATTCACCACATCTTCAATAGAGATGGATTCTCTACCATACTTCAATGTCTCCTTCATAGAGTCATACTGTGGTGGCAAGGAACTGAGTAAGAGAATCGCTTGTATCTCATCCGCAACTGTAACCTTCACACTAGCCAACTCCGAAACAGTCTTCAAAAATTTATCAACGTTTTGATCAATTGACTTAGACCCATCCATCTTGAATGTATAGCAATGATACAACAAATGGATCCGACTCGGTAGAGTCTTGGTGTTGTATAACCTCTCTAGTGCTTCCCAAAGTTCACGTGCCGTTGTACACTCTTCTGTTTTCCTGAGAACCAGATCTCCAAGATGAAGAGTCAAGATATCCATTGCGTTCTCTCCTCGTTCTCTCTTCTTGTTTTCATCTGCATGAACTCTCTCTGCGAAACCTTCCTTTGATTCATCCTTTTTGATAACCAGTTTTTCCGGCTCAGTGGTTGGTGTAATTAGCTCTCCTTTCAAACCCTGAAGGTTCATGTGAGCTAGCATCCTTCTCTTCCAGAGAGAGAAGTCACCCTGTCCATCGAAGATAGCTATCTTCGCTTTTGACCTTTTTCTGTAGACATCTCAATCAAACGAAACTACTACCTTTCTGTAGACTAAGACAATTACAAAGATAAGACGGTTTAACCTAACCGTGGCCCAATAGAAATAAAACAATTCCTAAGTGACTAGTCCAAGTCGCGGGCCAAGTTGCTACTCAATGATTTTCATCACCAAAGGCCCAAGCCTAACAATTATAAATCAATTCTTAGAGAGACTGACTTGCCTACTTCTCCTTGTTTGTTGGATTTCTTGCAAAGATTGATGCCTTTCAAATGCTTCCCATCTCAGGCTCTCGGCTTGGAAAAAACCAGTTACTGAGGAGGAGATTCGATTAGCTCTTTGCAATGCCTCTCAACAAAAGTCCAGGCCCAGATGGACATTCTATCGAGTTTTACAGATCCTCATGGATTATTATTGGTTCATATCTTGTGAAGGCGGTTCAGGAATTTTTCAGAAATGGAAGGTTTTGTAAAGATTTAAATACAACAGCTCTTGCTCTTTTGCCAAAGACCCCTGAAGCTTGCAAGCTGTCAGATTTCAAACCCATCAGCTTGTGTAATTTGGCTTACAAGCTTATTTCAAAAATTATAGCGAACAGGTTGAAGCCTCGTTTCCATCAATCGTTCGCCAAACCAGGTTGTTTTCCTTAAAGACATGAGCTTAGATGAAAATGTGTTGCTTGCTCAGAGGTGATCCGCCACTATAAGAAACCATCTAATGCTAAGAGTTCTATGATAAAGGTTGATCTCATAAAGGCTTTTGACACTTTTTACTGGGACTTTGTGCTAAAGCTTTTGGAAGCACAACAATTTCCTCCTTTATTCAGAACTTGGGTTAAAGAGTGTTTCTCAACACCAAGGTTATAAGTTTTAATAAATGGTGAGCTTGCTAGTTTTTTTGAAAGCCTAAAAGGGTTGAGACATGGTGACTCTCTCTCTCACCTTATCTCTTCATTATAACTAGGCTTTTTCAGAATGTTAGACGAGGCTGCAAGGAATAGAAGATTTGAATTGCATCCGAGGTGTGAATCTTCTCTTCTCACTCATCTTCTAAATGCAGATGATCAACTTCTATTTTCCAATGGTTCAAGCGACTCCATCAAGGGATTGTGTGATGTGCTAGCATATTTTAGATCCTTCTCTGGCTTAGACATGAATGCAGCTAAAAATCTGAATTTTTGTTCTCAGGGTATTCTAATGGAGAAAAAACATATTTGAGTGATATGGCGGGTATTATTCTTAGTACTTTCCCAATTAGGTATCTCGGGCTTCTTCTTTCTCCTAAAAAGTTGAATTTTTCATATTTGCAACCATTTATAGAGAGAATCACTGCTAAACTCCACTCTTGAACAACCAAGTTTCTATCCTATGCTGGGAAAATTAGGCTTGTCTTGTCTCTTATCTATGGGATGGTAAATTTCTGGAGTAGTGTTTTTGTGTGCTTCCAAAAAGGTTTTATGATCGACTTGACTCTTTATGCTCATCATTTCTTTGGAGAAACTCCACCTCCTCTACTGTGGGTGCTCGTGTGGGTTGGGTTGATGTATGCAAGTCTAAGAATGAAGGGGGTCTTGGTATTCGGCTTCTTGAAGATTTTGAGGTGGTTTTCCACATAAAACTGATATGGCATCTGTTTACTAGAGCTGGATCTCTTTGGATTGCTTGGGTAAATGAACATGTCTTCAAAAGGAAAGGCTTATGGCTTTCTCCTGATAGTGATCGGTTTTCTTGGAGCATTAGGAACTTATTGAGGTTAAAGCCCACTCTTCTCATATTTCTT
Source organism: Crucihimalaya himalaica (assembly GCA_004349715.1). Classification (NCBI taxonomy): domain Eukaryota; kingdom Viridiplantae; phylum Streptophyta; class Magnoliopsida; order Brassicales; family Brassicaceae; genus Crucihimalaya; species Crucihimalaya himalaica. The sequence goes on along the minus strand of SMJT01000035.1, from coordinate 617,397 downwards.
AAATGTTTGGTTAAGGATGGGAAAAAGGCTTCGTTCTGGTTTGACAATTGGACTGAATTTGGACCCTTTATTATTTACTTGGGAGAATCTTGTCCTTCTCAATTAAGGTTGCATAATGAAGTGAAGGTCTGTGATGCAGTACGAGAAGGCAGTTGGTTTCTTGCAGAGGTAAGATCAGATCGGGCAGAGAGCATTCTCGTCGCTTTGGCATCTCGGCCTCCTCCTACCCCTTTTGCTGGAAATGACACTTATCTCTGGAAATCAGTATCTTGTATGTACTTCAAAAAATTTTCCTCCAAAGGAACATGGGAGCAACTATGGGTTTCTTCCCCAACACTAAATTGGACAAAAACAGTTTGGTTTAAAGAAGATGTGCCTCGATTCTTTTTCAACCTATCGTTTGCTTATCTTGGTCAATTGCCTACTAGAGATAGACTTTTGCAGATGGAGAATGACAGTTCCCTCAAGATGTGTTCTTTGCTCCTTAGGTAAAGAATCTCATGATCATCTCTTTTTTGCTTGTGAGTTAAGTAGATCATTATGGGTTTCTTTGTCTTCAAAACTGTGGCTTAATCGTCCTCTTGACTTGGTATCTATTTTCACCTGGATTTCTCATATTACAACTTCTCCTAGAGCTTCATTTATATCTATCGCAATGTTATTTCTCCAAGTTCTAGCCTACATGATATGGAAGGAGAGAAATGCTAGGATTATCAAAATTAAATCCTCTTCTACTACCTCTATCAGAGCTTATATTGATTGACAATGCGTGATCGATTTCTCTCATTCCCTTCTAAGGATCCGCCTACCTCTCCATCTCTACTTAATTCTTATTTTGGTTGTTTCTCGCATCAGTTGCATTTTTTTTGAAAACGTTCCGTTTTGTATCTCTCTCCTAAGGAACTAATGGGTTGTTAGTTTAGATTTAGTTTGTACTAACTCTTTTTATTTTATGATATAAAAATTTAACCTTAAAACCAACAAAAAAAAAGAAAAAAATATATCTTATGCAAATGCACCACTTAAATATCTTTTCTATTTCAGACAGTTCCGAAATCAAAATTTTTATGTAAATGAACCACCGAGACATCTTTACAAGGCTCTGGTACCCATACGCAGAGAAAGACAAAATTTGTTTAAAGAAAATTACATGTACACATGTAACTATGTAAGTACAAATGATAGAGAAGCTAAAGTAGCAAGAGTGGCTACCACCTCTTATGTCGTAAAATGTTTGTAATCTTTGTACAATATGTAAAGTAATGAAAGTTTTTTGGCTGACAAAAAAAAGATTTTTTTATGTTATATACCGTTAATTTAGAATAGATACACACCTCGGCAAGTGTCTTGTATATTATAATTTTTAAAAGATATTTTAAAATTTGATAAAAAGATCTAAGATTGCTGCCCAAAAAAAAAAACACAAGATCTAAATTTTTTTTTGACACGACTAAAACAAAGTGATAAGCATCCAAGAAAAAAAAAAACAAGCAACAATAAAATAAGAAAACTTAAGAATGGAGGCTTACCACTTTAAGTTTATTTTGAATTATGTAAAGATCTATCGAATCAAAACCAAAGACACTGTCTTTTATCGACACTTATTTAGTCGTAGTTCATTATTTTATTAATAAAGCTTTACAGTAAACACATATTTACCTTTTCCAAAAGCATGATTTGATTTCTTTGTCTATTATTATTCACAATAATCATCTTGTGTTTTCATGTTTCTTATAAAGATGATTCAACAATCTACTATATTTTATTTATAAGCGTTAGGTAAAAATATAACATTTTGAATAAATTACACTCTTTTTTATACTATATTTCTTAGAATTTCACGAATCACGATTATACATATATTATGAAGGGAATAAGTATTTTATGACACCACAAAACATAAACCATTCCAAGTCTTTCCATTTCAAGTGTAATAATATTTTTTTTTATGAAGGGAATTCAAGAGTAATAATAAAGAAAAAGAAAGAAAACTATACCAAGTGTAATTCTCTGATTTTGATTGATATTGACCATAATTCTATACTATTTTCTAACATTTATTACTCAAACTCAACGCCATCTCTTACCATATCAGATTTGACATAATCATTGAAACTTTACATATAGCACAACACTAAGAATTTGGTCTTGATCTCCAATCAGAGCGAGATCTCAAAACTTTTAAACATAAGCTTAACTAAGCGTTATTAACCTAACCATTTTCTTGGCTAATTGGCTGACAGAAACCTAATTGGTTACCTTTTTCCGTTAATAGTTGCCATGTCATTTAATTAATATTGCCACATAACCCACCATCACTTTTTTCACATTCCAGTGCTATTTAGCTGAGTGAAACATAATTGTCTTTCACTTACCAACTACAAGCACTTCTAAAATAATACTAATACATTACCTAACAATTTCTTTTGGTGCTAATATATTTTCCAAAGCAACACTAATATATTTTTTAAAGCAACCCAATTTTGATCATTATGAAGATTTGTTTCAAACGCACTTATATGATTTTTTTTTTTTTGAAAAACATCATTTAAATATATATATTTTCTTCAAAAGATACTTTTGCAAGAATAAATGTAAACGCCAAACGCAAACATATATTTCGATTTGAGGCTTATGGTGAATAAAAATTGTTTTGTTTAAAATGTTTAAGATTGTAATTCATTTGGAAAAATATTAAACATAAACACACTAACACAGACATATATATTAATTTTTGTTTACTGTTAAAGTTTAGGTATACAATTACTATAAAAATTTGTTTCTTTAAGATACTTGTAAATCCATATAGGATTTGAAAATCTTTATGGAATTTAAAATCAATACATATGAATTTTAAAATAACATATTTTAACTACGGATTTGAATTCTTATATTCTTCATTTTCAAATCTATTCAATTCCATTAAAAAAATAATGGGCATTTTAAAATCCAACAATAAATTAGTAAACGAATAACACATGATTTTAATTAGAATTTACAAATGATATAACCAATAACACATGATTTAGATTTTTTTTTTTTAAAAATCAATAATTGAATAACACATGATTTTATTTAGATTTCTAAATTAATTAGATTTTCAAATCAATTAAAATCTTTGAACCAATATATCTTTTTTATATTGTGGTTCATTTGAAAAAAATATATATATTATACGTAGTTTTAAACAAAAAATCGATAGCAATGTCGATGAGAGTTTCTCATGCAAGCATGTAACTACTATATACCAATAATTTTGTAAAAAAATACAAAAAAATTATATGCAAAGATTAGTTTTTTTTGGCTACTCCGAAACTAAGAACAAGACAAGATAGTGTTAGAACAATGGCTAAGATCTTCCCACATAACAGACTAGTAAGCACAACCACGATCAGAACAATCCCATTCACTGAATCTCCTTTTGATCCCATCAATGGAGGATTCAAGCTTTCTTCGTCTTTCTCAGACTCAATTATCATCTTTGGTTTATCTTCTAAAACCAAACTCGAGACTTCAACCAAAGCCTCTTCTTTGATCTTCATCGTCTTCTTCTTTTTATTGTAACTCCTCAACTTCTTCACAATCTTCGATTTTAGTCTTGAACTTTTACTTGTTGACTTCTCGTCCTTCAACAAAAGATCACGAACGGTTAAATCTTTCGATTTCAAATCCTCTGTTACAGCTGCTATTGGCTTCTCCGTTTCTTTCAGACAAGGAATCGATTTGGGAACTCGAGTTTCATCTAAAGTTTCGATTTTTTCGCGGGAAATCGCGTTTTTATCTTTGTCGGTGTTACAGAGCTTGGAGCGCGTGAAAACACGCGCCGCCACGAGCTCAGTTAAGAGAAGAGCGAAGGTGGAGAGAGTGATTCCTATAGTAAGCTTCTTCTTGGTGCTCAAGGCGAGCAACGCCACTATTAAAACCTTAAACGCCATCAAAACGATCACACCGCCTCCACCGCAAACGCAAACGCTATTGTCATTCGCGTGCTTTTCCTCCGCCGCTAATTTACCTTTAACGCAATTAACTTTCTGGTTCTCACTCCGTAAGGTTTGTCTCTTCGAAGGCTTTTCCAAAATCGTATCTTGATTAATCAACGAAGAAGCGTTTGGGGCGGTTTGAATCTGGCGTTCGATTCGTTGAAAGCGTTTAGATGGCGATTTTTTGAGACGATCGTGATGTTTGAAGAAGAGATCGATTAGAGAAGTTGGGAAGCCAGTTTCAACGAAGAAAGACCCACCGCGTTTCGGCGATTGCTGAAACTCCGACATGAACCTTAAGAATCGACCCGATTTTGGTTTTTTCCATGGTAGAGACATGACGATTCTACAGAAGAGATAAACCCCAAAAAAGGAGAGACCTTTGAGTTGTCTTAAAAGAATTAGAAGAGACTGATGAAGATTTTGAGTGACAGGTCGAAGCAATTTAAATACATGGGAAGTGAAGAAGTATCGCAGAAAGTGAAGTTGAAGAGATCACTTTTTTTCTTTGAGTGTGTTTTTAAAACACGAGCTAAATGATGAGTAATTGTCGAGAAAACGGAAAGAGAGAAATATAAAATTTAAGTTTTGTAAAGTTTTAAAGTTAAAACCGAGTTAAGGAAATTGATTATAAAGGATATTTAGCTTTTCTTTTGTTACTTTAGTTATTTTATAAAAGAAAGATGTTCGAAAATTTGGAAAATTCTTTTAGGAATTAAAGAAGTACGTTAAAGATCTATTTGTTTATTTTTAAAATATTTAATTTAGAATATTAGGAGTACACCAAAATCCAAATTAGTGACTTTGATCTCATTGATATGGAATATACCTACACTAGGAAATTTTTATGGGTTGGCATGAGCCTGTAAGCCATTTATTTACAAAGTTTAGATTATTCCATAAAGTTTTTGATATCAAAACTAGTTATAACGTGTAAGGAAAATGTTTATTTTTTCTTACCACAATCGTCCAATATCAAAATGTTCGAAAAAGAATCATTTGTTTTAGATGGATTTAAGAATTAGTTTCGAACGCATACAAAGTGCAATCATATACCATATTTTTCGGATTCGGCATCTAACAACACACATCATAAACATCCATCTCTCATACTACTAAAGGCCCAGTTCTAAAGAGGTTCTATGTTTGGTATGAATATATAAATATATGATATCTCAAATCTTAGCAACAACCATTGCTCACAGTAAAAGAGTAAACAAGGGGAAACAATTATTCAAGAAGATTAATGACAGTAATAAGATCCCACTAGAGCCAGACTAGCTCTATTACAAAAATCGCAAGTCCTAAATCCTAATAAAATCAAGCTTCACGTCCTCCATAGCTACAAGCTTCACGTGCTACTGCTAACTAAGCTTGTAGCTAATTTACCATTGTAGTTTATCAAATTGTAAAGCCATGTCTAAGAAAACAGGCCCATAAAAATTAGTTCAAAGCCTCTCAACCTCGAGAATATCTCGACTATAAGATCAATTGGGATCCGCAATGAGTTTTCACTTCCATTCTCTAAGCTCTTTCGTTGTGTGTTGCGTAAGGGAATAATTAGATGATTCTCGGAGATGTTTTGCTGCAGTTTCCATGGTGGATACACTAAGTTTTGAACAAAGTCCAGAGACCCGTTTATTGTACAGTAAACAAAATATTTGTTTAGGTACACCGAAAATGATGGGCCTTGCTAAATTATTGATAGGGCCCCAATTTTGTTTGATCCGGCCCTTATACCACTCCTGCATGGCTACATGATTTGTTTGCAGAGTCAAAACAAACTTGTTTTGATTATGCATATTCTTGTATTCATATAAATATTCAAACTTTTGTAGCTTGGAAGTTGGAAGTGACTTGGAACTAATTTTTCCCTTCTAATATTTTAGAAAAATTATAACAAGAATATGCATACTCAAAACAAAGATTGACTGTTAGATCTCGTATTGTGTCGGATAATGATTTAAACGATTCTCGGAGACATTTAGCCATCGTATTTTTATGGCAGATACACTGTAAAACCCTAGAGACGAACAAACCACATAAAAATATAATTTTTGAGTTTAAATTCTGAAATTACTTTTTTTTTTTGTATATTATATATCTGAAAAAAATCTGAAGAAATTAAGTTTGAAAAAGACCAAAGTCGTGCCTATAGTGTTATAAATGAGAAACCCCCAAATTTTATATGAAATTATATTAGGTCCCGCGTTTACGTTGGTTAAAATGTAATACTTTAAAAAATTCGTGAAGAAAAAACAAAAATTAGAAAATAAAATAAATTTATCCATAAAATATATCTACAATATGTATATTAAAATTGAGTATTTTTTGAATACAATCGTTGTTATGTACTTAATTGCACGCTATATCATTCTAAATTTTTTTTCTAAATCCTGATATTTACTTATATTTTAAAAAAGTTCTAAAAATAAAATTATAAACACAACACAATCTACAACATATTTTTATATTTTCATCAAGTAGAAGAAAAATCAATCCTTGAAACTCTTTATTTTAAAAACATTTTCTTGCTTCCTACTTTCTAATAAGACGTACTACCCTTCGATGATAAGCACATAAATATAATATTTGTTGTCATGACCAAAAAAAAATTAATCTTTGTTGTTACTTTGAATTTCTTTGCTCATTGTATTTTGGTGATAACCATTTTCTGAATAGTGGAAGAAAAACTAATCGAAATTAGAGAAAAACGTAGTAATCATAATATGGAAGTTTATTCTTGTTTGAAAAAGGAGTAATCCTTTTTTTATAAATATGTGAATATTAATTTGTGTAATTTCATTTTTTAAGAATTAGTAATTTGTATAATTTCTTTATATAATTTTCATTTTGCTGAATAATAGCAGTTAATTATCTTTCTGTATAGTTTCTTTATAATAAGACTTTTTTATTTTTGACACGTGTCAGAATCTACAATCGATAAACATGAAATGTATATCAATCTAGTGAGTTACTAACTTTTAAAATCATGCATTATATAATAAAATGCAAGAGCCCTAAAATACAAAACCATGGTTTAGTCTAGTAATTAGAGAAATACTTTATATGAGACTTTTAAAGCCTCCACGGTTTGATATACCAATCCTTGTTTATTAGAAAGAGAGTCTATTTTCTCTTTACTCAACATTAGAAATATTTTATTTAAGAACCTTAATAATTACATGACACTAATAATACTTGTTTACTTTTAAGAATTATTTTATTTTATTTTGATACGTCTTCTAATTACAAATTATTTTTAATATGTATTTCAACATTTTTTAATACGTGTTCGCTGTTGTTAAATAATTTCAATTCAAAGCAAAAAAGGAAAAGTAAAAAGAAAAAAGAAAGATTAGACGATAAAATTAAAAATATCTTGATGGAATATGTATGAAGAAACATGAGTTTGATGGTAAAGGGTAATGAAAATAGTTAATATGTTTGTTTAATATATATTATATCTGTTAAACTTTGATTAGAATTATTGCTACAAAATAATATACACAACCCCTATTTTTAAAATTCACCTCAAACCTCAAGCCTCAAGCCTTTATACACACCGAGAATAAAGAAGAGCCACTGGAGTCATAAAACATATTGAAAAAAAAACCCTAATATAAAGAATGTTAGTATGTGGTCTTAGATCATTTGGTTGAGAGTCCCTAATATTTGTTTTTGCTATACCAAAAGTGATAGGCCTTTTTCAATTATAGAGAGGGCCCAACTATATGATCTGTCTTGCATAGTCAAAACTTGCTTTGGTTATGCATATTGTTGTAGAACATAACCCGTTTGATTGAATCCATTCAATCCAATAATACTAGTTTTTTTGGTGTCTTAGAACTAATTTCTCCCTTCAATAAATTCAATTTTCAAAATAATGTAATTTGTCATTATGTTATAATTTTATAAACGGCGAAAAATTAATTTCCTTTGTACTATTCACGAATGTGATTATTATATTCTTGTGTTTAAAATGTACTTAAATACCAAAAATATCTTCTAGACAAGTGGGACAGTACAGATATATTTTGAAATCCTCCGCTGTCAAACCTGTCATACAGCGCAGAGTACGAAAACAAAAATATGTAAAACTATTTGGGTACCATTTCAACGATAAAACAAAAACCAAGGACCAAATATCAAATAAATATTTTAGAAAACTTATTGAAGAAGACGTAAACTATATATAGCTGATTATTACCCATTCAACAATCCCTTTTTAAACCTATTCAAAGCTAAGGACAAAAAAAAAAAAAAGGAGTCGCCCATCTTCTCATTTTTTTTTTCGCAACAACAAAAAAAAAAATGAGAGAGATCCTTCATATCCAAGGTGGTCAATGTGGAAACCAGATCGGAGCAAAGTTTTGGGAAGTGATCTGCGACGAACACGGCATTGATCACACCGGTCAATACGTCGGCGATTCTCCGTTACAGCTTGAACGGATCGATGTGTATTTCAATGAAGCTAGCGGTGGGAAGTATGTTCCTCGCGCTGTTCTTATGGATCTGGAGCCTGGTACCATGGATTCGCTCAGATCTGGTCCGTATGGTCAGATTTTTCGTCCTGATAACTTCGTCTTTGGGCAGTCCGGTGCTGGGAATAACTGGGCGAAAGGTCACTATACCGAAGGAGCTGAGTTGATTGATTCTGTTCTTGATGTTGTCAGGAAGGAGGCTGAGAACAGCGATTGTCTTCAAGGTGACAACAATTTTTGAATCTCGATCTGATTTTTTTTTAATCGTATCGTTTCGTTTTGATTGATATATCGCTTAGGAACGAGAACAATCAAAATCGATTTAGGTCTTTGTTTGTTGATGTTTGCGATGGTTTTGTGTTATGTACATTTTCTGATTCTATATGGTTTCGTTCTTGGAATTAGGTTTCCAAGTGTGTCATTCATTGGGTGGAGGAACTGGATCTGGAATGGGAACTCTTTTGATTTCGAAGATAAGAGAAGAGTATCCAGATCGTATGATGATGACCTTTTCAGTGTTTCCTTCTCCTAAGGTCTCTGACACTGTTGTTGAGCCATACAATGCAACTCTCTCTGTGCATCAGCTCGTCGAAAACGCTGACGAGTGTATGGTTTTGGACAATGAAGCTCTTTACGATATCTGTTTCCGTACCTTGAAGCTTGCTAATCCTACCTGTGAGTATATTATACAATCTCTCCCCTATTCTTGTTCGTAGAACAGGTTTTATTAGTGTATTTTGTGTAATGTGATTGAGTCCTGACTTGTTTGTTTCTGTTGTGTTTCATTAGTTGGTGATCTTAACCACCTCATCTCAGCTACAATGAGTGGTGTTACGTGCTGTCTTCGTTTCCCTGGTCAACTAAACTCTGACCTTAGGAAACTTGCTGTGAACCTTATCCCTTTCCCAAGACTCCACTTCTTCATGGTTGGTTTCGCTCCATTGACATCGAGAGGATCACAGCAATACAGTGCCTTGAGTGTCCCTGAATTGACCCAGCAGATGTGGGATGCAAAGAACATGATGTGCGCAGCTGACCCTCGTCATGGCCGTTACTTGACTGCTTCTGCTGTGTTCCGTGGAAAGCTTAGCACGAAAGAGGTTGATGAGCAGATGATGAACATTCAGAACAAAAACTCATCATACTTTGTGGAATGGATCCCTAACAATGTCAAGTCCAGTGTCTGTGATATTGCACCAAAGGGTTTGAAAATGGCGTCGACTTTCATCGGGAACTCAACTTCAATCCAAGAGATGTTCAGGCGTGTTAGCGAACAGTTCACAGCTATGTTCAGGAGAAAGGCTTTCCTTCATTGGTACACAGGAGAAGGCATGGACGAGATGGAGTTCACTGAAGCAGAGAGTAACATGAATGATCTTGTCGCAGAGTACCAGCAGTACCAAGATGCTACAGCCGGAGAAGAAGAGTATGAGGAGGAAGAAGAGGAGTACGAGGCTTAAGATGTTTGTCATCGGCTCCTTTGGATTCGTAAGCTGTGTAAGCAAGCAGCATTCGCTTTCTTCTTTCACTCAATCCTGAATTTTTTCGTAATATCTCTTTATTTCGTTCATGTGTGTTTGTTCTGTTATTGAAACACCAAAACTTGTTTTGGATTTGTTAAACTTTTGTGTGTATTGCTTATTGTTTTTGTCAGTGGAAAAAATATTGCTTTTGTTCTTTCAAGTTTGTGTCGCACTTTGCTCAGAGCTTTCATTTTTATGCACGAAAGATACATTCAGTTTCAAGCAACTCTATAACAGTGTTCCAAAAAAATAATTTCTGCAATTGTTCAATCTATACATCATTTAGTGCAGTAATCTCAAGCCTAAACACTTCTTGGACCAACGTGAAGAACCTTTCGTTGATCAGTGTGAAGACTTTGTTGACCAATGTCCTTGATCTTAGCGTAAGCTGAAGAAGATTCTGAAGCAATTCTCTCACTTACTTTTTCAGTATCTTCTTTTTCTTTCATCAAATCTGAACACAACTTCCTTGCTTTGCTTCTCATGCAATCTGCATCACTACTGATGAATTGAAGTAGTTCGTCAATCAAATTCTGACCCAGTTTCTTTGCATTAGTAGTCGAGGCTGCTGTTTCTACCGTCTTCAAGTTCTTTTGATAATGATTCCGAAACTTAAGCCTTCGAGCAGCACCAACTGTACCGAACCTCAGCTTTCGAGCAGCACCAACTGTCACATTCCCATTGATCAGATCTACTACCTCATCTCCCCTTTTACATTCCCGGGGTTGTGTAATCACACCTGGAGAGTTTTGTTCCACCGATTCAGAGGAAAAATGCGAGTTTGTCTTGTAAATGTTACCCAGTTCAGTGCTAGTTCCAGCTAGAGCCTTGTTTTCTTTCATCCCACTTGAACACCTCGAAGAAAAGTTATCTGAAGAGCTACATTTCAACAATTCTTCTGGATTATCTGCCACTATGGCCCGTTCTCTTTCTGCTAACATCTCGGTAGCCCGTTCAAAAGAATTGCGAAACTGTTCATTCCTCCATTGATTCCTTAGAGACTGTCTTACATCCTCAAGTAGAGATTTAGCTTCAGTGATTCTATCCATACGTATCAAACAGATCGCAAGATTGCAAAGCCTGTTACTGTCAGGCTCCAAAGACAAAGCATTCCTATCACAGTAAAAGTAAAACCCAGTTAAGGCAATGAAAACACAGATATGCTTTGAAGGGATCAATGGTGTTTCACCAACCTGTAATACTGCTCTGCGATTCCATAGTTATGAAGCTGTAAGTGAGCCCATGCTAAATTCCCTAGAATCCTATATATCCAAACAGTACAAAGCTCAGAGACTCTACTCAGTAGATAAAAACGGGAATATGCGATAGTTGTAGTGGGATGCACAAACTTCTTACCGTGCTTTCTCTTGCTCGATTGTCATGTTGTTCTGCTTTCCCAGGCTTCTTTTAGCAATTGTGGTTCTACCACCGTACCTTGTGTCTTGTTCCAGTGTTTTCAGTTTGTGTTCAAGCAGCTCAGCTTCCTCTTGAATCCTCCCTGACTTCTGCGAAACCCAAAGCAATCAAAGTTATACAACAAGGCCATACATTGTTAGCATATATAGAAGCAATTTCAACTAGTCATCATGTTGAGAAAGTGTTCTTTTACCTTGTAGAGTTCAAGTAGCAAGTTATCAATGGAATCTTGAGATTCAAAAGGGCAGAGATATCGAAAAGATTTGATAGCTTCGATTCCTTCATCTGATCGGTCTAACTGCTTCAGAACAACCATCATATCCTTCAATGCACTATCAACTCGATCTCCAGCATTAATCGCAGCACAAAACAAGGAGATAGCTCGATCCGGGTCTTTAGAAACCAACTGTTCTTGAAGATAAATCCACATCATAAACCAAGACAATTCACTAGAAACCCTAAATTAATCACACGGAATTAGATTCACAAACCCTAACTTATGAAATTGATTATTACCTGAGCATGTTTGGCTCTGAAGTAAGGGGAATCACCAGAAGGAACCTTGTGGATCATGTGAAACGATTCTTGATTCTCGATCGAAGACGTTCTTTTTCTCTCCGACATTGGCATCGCAACGTAAACTCTTCTCGTCGTGTCCCAAGTCGGCGGTGGTGTCCAGAAACCTCGTCCCGAAGCACGACGCCACATAGCGAGAAACCTCTTTGATTTTCTCGGGAAAATCAAGACTTTTTCACGCACTTACTTTAATTTCTCGAGATATATGTTTCCGGTGTCAGATTCTGGGGTTCCTTAGAGCGTTTTTGTTTAAAGATCAAGAACCCAAGGCAATTCCGAGCCGGAAAAGAGAAGAGACCGAAGGAGATATTTTCCCGAGAAAATTGGAGTTAAAACTCAAATATTTTGAATTTTCTCTGAAGATGAGAAGTGAATGAGCGTAAAAACTGTATTTATAGAGTTGGATTTTAGATGACCAACAAAAACAAAACGAGAAATAATTGAAAGAATGATATAACACAAGGACTTTTATTTAAATAAAATTAATTTGAGACGGGGACAAATTGGTAATTCAGTCAAATCTGATAAAATTTTGAACCTCAACGGTCAGTTAATGATTTCAGACATTAGCTAATAATGGCGTTGACGTTAACCGGTTATAATACTAACCGGTACATAAATGTACGGTTTAGTATCACCCGGTGTAACCAAACGGCACGTTAATGGACCTGAGGTTGTTAGGATAGCTTTAACAATGTGAGATTATAATGGGCTTAAGACGGCTTAGGATTCTTATGATAAGATAAAGGCCCATTAAACTCATTACACTGTCGTTCTCAATTTAGGGTTTCATCGTTGACAAGATAAAAAACAACATTTTCATTTTCGTACATCTTCTTCGCAAATCCAACAATGGTGTTCGAAGCATTCGAAGTAGGAACAGTACCATTCAATTCCGATGGTTGGGGACCTCCAGATGCTTCGGAAACCTCCTCCTCCGCTTCCTCGACCAGCGTCGCAGCAGCGAATCTCCTCCCAAACGTCCCCTTCGCTTCGTTCTCACGTTCCGAAAAACTCGGACGCGTCGCTGATTGGACTCGAGCTCTCTCAAATCCCTCAGCTCGTCCTCACACCGGATCCAAATCAGATCCATCAGCTATCTTCGATTTCTCAGCTTTTGCAGTAGATGAAGGATTTGGTTTAACTAATTCCGGTGGAAACGCCGATGAAGACGCAGCTTTCCGATTAGTAGATGGTAAACCACCGCCGCGTCCTAAATTTGGACCTAAATGGAGATTTAATCAGTATCATAACCGTAATCAGCTTCCTCAACGTCGTGATGAAGAAGTTGAAGCTAAGAAACGTGAAGCTGAGAAAGATCGAGCTCGTCGTGATCGTCTTTATAATCTTAATCGTAACAATATTCATCAGCAACGTCGTGAAGCCGCCGCCTTTAAATCTTCAGTTGATATACAACCGGAATGGAATATGCTTGAGCAGATTCCTTTCTCTACTTTTTCGAAGCTTTCATTTACAGTTCAAGAACCTGAAGATCTTCTCCTTTGTGGTGGACTTGAGTGTTATGATCGGAGTTATGATCGTATCACTCCTAAAGCTGAACGCAGACTTGAACGTTTCAAGAATAGGAGTTTTAAGGTTACGACAAGTGATGATCTTGTGATCAGACGTCTCGCTAAGGAAGATAAAGCTACTGTTTTTGCTACTGATGCTATTCTAGCTGCTCTTATGTGTGCTCCTAGATCGGTTTATTCTTGGGATCTAGTGATTCAACGTGTTGGGAACAAGCTTTTCTTTGATAAGAGAGATGGGTCACCGCTTGATTTGTTATCTGTTCATGAAACGTCTCAAGAGCCTTTGCCTGAAGCTAAAGATGATATTAACTCTGCTCATTCTCTAGGTGTGGAAGCTGCTTACATTAATCAGAATTTTGCACAGCAGGTTTTGATTAGGAATGGGAAAAGAGAAACTTTTGATGAGCCAATCCCTAATGTTAATGAAGGTGAAGAGAATGCTTCTATTGCTTATAGGTATAGGAGATGGAAGCTTGATGATAGTATGTATCTAGTTGCTAGATGTGAGTTACAGAGTATTGTTGATCTGAATAACCAGAGATCATTCTTAACTTTGAATGCTCTTAATGAGTTTGATCCTAAATACTCTGGTGTTGATTGGAGACAGAAGCTTGAGACTCAGAGAGGTGCGGTTTTAGCTAATGAGTTGAAGAACAATGGTAATAAGTTAGCTAAATGGACCGCTCAAGCTCTCTTGGCTAATGCGGATATGATGAAGATAGGGTTTGTTTCGAGGGTTCATCCTCGTGATCATTTTAACCATGTTATATTATCGGTTTTGGGGTATAAGCCGAAGGATTTTGCTGGGCAGATCAATCTTAACACTAACAATATGTGGGGAATTGTGAAGTCGATTGTTGATCTGTGTATGAAGTTAAGTGAAGGAAAGTATGTTTTAGTGAAGGATCCATCGAAGCCTCAAGTTAGGATTTACGAAGTTCCAGCTGATGCATTTGAGAATGATTATGTGGAAGAGCCTCTCCCTGAGGATGAACAGGTTCAGCCACCTGAGGAGAACACTGAAGTAGGAGCAGAGACTAATCGAGCTTCCTCTACTAACGTAGCTGCAGAAGATAAGAAACCCGAAGATCAAGCCTGATTTTTGATGATATGGTATTATTTGAGTCGTGTTGTTTTGAGTTACTTTTTAAAAATGTTCCCAAATTGTCCAATTTTCATAGACAATTTTTGTGTTTGGTTCATGTTTTTTTAGGTGGATAACTAAGACTTATTATTGTTTTTGAATTAACACTTTACATTAAAAAGAAAAACAGAATATTACAAAGCTATGAAAACGAACAAAATAAATATAAAGTATGTGCGTTCAGGGTAAGACAACAAAGCCGAGATATTCGATATTTTCTAGCGTTCTTGGTAAACTGTCCATCAATATGTTAAAACATTTATGTCTAGGTTAAGTATAAGTCGAGAAATAGTTTCACAAGAATCATTCTGCAACTTTTTCTGAATGGTAATTTTTTTTGCGGAGTCGCGTTACAAAACATAATTCCGCCATTTTGCAAGTAACTAATCAAAGTCAATGTTTAACAGTAGCTATATCTTAAACAATAGCTATATCATTATATCTTGATTATTAAGTTAGTGATATAGCTATTGTTTAAGATATAGCTATCATTATAATATCAAGATATAATGATATAGCTAACGTTAGTGACTTTGGCTCCAAATTTAGTTACCATTCTTCCAAGCTCATTGGAACGATAAGCGGATTTTTGAGATTCAGCATAATGGTGTTCGGTTCGGTGACTTCAATATGATTCCTCATCCTTTCTTTATTTTCTTCAAACGCTTGAGGTGTAGAGATTTGTTCCATTTCTTTTTCCTCTGCTTTAATTTGCCTCTATGTTCTTTCCCTCTTCTTGATTTTGTCTCTCTCATGCTCATAAAGTATCTTCATAAGAACCTTGGGATCTGTGCATGCTTAGAGAGATAGAAGTGTGAGTGAAGAAAATGATAATTATCACCTCATATTGTGGATCATTTGGTGGATTCCAGCCACAGAGCCGATTGAATTGTATTAGAAAACTCTTTCTTATTCAGCTTAAAGATTACAATAGTGTTACTCCACATATATACTTATTCAGCTTAAAGATTACAATAGTGTTACTCCAAAACAGCCAAAAACACACAATTATCAACCTTGGTAAACAGAGTATGATCAGAACCTGCTTTTGTGAAACCGAGACCTTTTAATGTGTCAGAAAACTTCAGGTACCATTGACGAGATGCCTACTTCAAGCCATATAAAGATTTCTGAAGTTTACACACTGCATTAGCTGGTATAGGTTCCCCCTTAGCAGATACATAGCCTGGTGGTAGTCGCATATATATCTCTTCATCCAAATCTCCATTTAAAAATGCATTTGAAACATCCAATTGTGTAAGAGGCTAGCCTAGAATAGCAGCAATACCAAGAAGCATCTTAACAGAAGTCAACTTTGCAACTGGTGAATAGGATCTACATAATCGAATCCTTCCTTTTGTGTATACCCATTAGCGACAAGCCGTGCCTTGTGTCTTTCGACAGTACCATCAACATTATACTTTACCTTGAAAACCCATTTACATCCTTTGACATGTTTATCAGACGGTAAAGTACAAATGACCCATGTACATGTGTCTTCAAGAGCTTCCACCTTAGCTCCCATTGCGTTTCTCCATACTTCGAATTCGTTAGCATCAGCAAAAGTGGTTGGTTCAAATTCTTTTGTGATAGCAGCCAAAAATACTTGATATTCAGGTGTAAAATCATCATAAGACAAATATTTTGACATCGGATGAGATGTAGAAGTAGGAGAACTTATTGATTTGCAATAGAATTCATTTAAGTGGGTCTGAGAACATGATGGTTTATCAGAATTGTAAGCAATGTCTGCAGAGTGAACAAGTTTTTCTTCTAAACCTGAGCCAGCCAATACACCAGATTGAACTAGTACACTCTTATCAGAATTACAAACAATGTCTTCAGAGTGAACATATTTCTTTTCCAAATCTGAGCCAGTTAATACACCAGATTGAGCTGGTACACTCTTAGAAAAACTTGCAGTATTACAGTCAATATCTTCAAGGTGAATAAGTTTCTGAGACTTCTTTTCTAAACTTGAGCTAGCCAATACATCAGATCGAGCCAGAACACATGTAGAAGAATTGACTGAATTGCAATGATAGTCTTTCAAATAAGTTGGAGGTCTGGATATTCTGCTTGTTTTGCATGTACTCTCATTACCAACTTTTTTTGCAGCACCAAGTGTTATGATTTAGCCATCAAATGGTTTAGATTTAGTAAACTGAGCTGCATTCGTAGCTACACCATTTGAACCCGCATGAATGATGTTTTCATTAAAAGATTGAGATGAGCTCACTGCATCTGTATTCTTTGCACCAACAGTAGCAATAGGTGGTTCATTTGCAGACTCTGTAGCTTCAGGAAAAATCAGATCAATGTCCAAAGATTTATCTGAAGCTAGAGGAAACAATTCTTCATAGAAAATCACATTTCTAGAAATAAAAACCTCATGAGACTCAATGTCAAGAAGTTTATACCCTTTGAATCCAGCTGGGTAACCAAGAAATACACAAGCACATGCCCTTGGTTCAAATTTGTTCCTTTGTTTAGGAGAAGATGAAGCATAACACAAACATCCCAAAAGTCTTCAACCCACTATAATACGGAGGATATTTCTTCAAAACTTCATAGGGTGTTTTGTTTGATAACAAAGGAGACGGTATTCGATTGATGAGAAATTCTGCAGTCAGAATACACTTACTCCAGTACTCTTTAGACAAACTTGATTGAAACATCAATGCACGAGCAACATTCAAAAGATGTTGATGCTTACGCTCAACTACAGAGTTTTACTGAGGCGTATCCGGGAAAGAGTGATAAGATATGATGCCTTTGTCCTTGAATAACTGTGTAAAGTTGAATTCATGAGCATTGCCTGATCTAACATCCTTAACCTGCACCTCAAACTGAGTTTCAACCATGGTCAAAAAACTTGGAAGAATAGTTATTGCTTCAGACTTATTCTTCATTAGATACACCCATGTTGCTCTAGAATGATCCTCAACAATAGTTAGAAAGTATTTGTATCCATCATAAGAAGGAACAGAAAATGGTCCCCATGTATCAATATGAATCAGCTCAAAGATTTTATTACTCATATGATTGCGTGTCACATATGGAAGGGTTTTCTGTTTAGCTAGATGACAGACTTGACAATGTGTCTGACCATGTGTTTTCTGATTTTGAAATAGACAATGAATCTAACAAAAGCTCCAGTTTTTTATGTGATGGATGCCCAAGTCTTTGGTGCCAGATTTGAGAATCAATGCAAACAGCAGCACAAATTATATCTGAGAGTGGTGTACTTGATAGTGAATCCAGCTCCAGAAAATACAAGTTACGCACTTGTTTACCTCTTCCAATCGTCCACTCCGTGGTACGATCCTGAATTTCACAGCAATCAGCATCAAACCAAACACCACACTTCAAAGTTTTAGTGAGACTACTGATGCTTATAAGGTGAAATTTAAACTGAGGAATATAAAGCACATTGTACAAAATCACATGATCACGGAGCTTTACTATTCCAATACCAGCAATATTAACACCAAAACCAGTAGGAAGTGAAACTGATGTGTTATGTAAAAGATTCAATTAATGAAATATGTCCTTATCATAGCACACATGATGAGTTGCCCCGTGTCAATAACCCAACTATTCATACTCTTAACATTAGAATATAAAAAGTAGAAATATGGCTGATCTATAGGACCTGAGAGAGAGCAACAAATAGATGGGAAGATTATACCAGACAATTGACAAATTGTTGGATTTGTAGTGGAAGATCTTGCATCAGAAGTTGGAGTAATTGATGTAGAGATGTTCTGAATTTTGGAACTGAGATAATAAACAACTAGCTGTTGAAGTTGTTCCTTAGACAATTCTGTTTCAGTAGCTGGGTTCAAGTCAGACACAACAACATTTGCAGCTATAGAAGATTTCTGATTAAACCTTTGAGATTTTGGTTTCCACCCTGTTGGATATCCATGAACTTTGTAGCATCAATCCACATTATGACCAGACAAACCACAATGAGAACAAGTAGGTTGAGACTTCTGAACATTATCACGAGGCTGAGAATTCGATTGCTGATTCACATGACTTTGAACCTGAAAAGCAGAAGGATTAACAACAACTATTTTCTTTTTTCTTTGACTCTCATCCTGATCCAACATATTGTACATGTCAGATAAAGATGGGCGAGGCTTTGTGTTAAGTATCTGTGTCCTAGTTGCGGCAAAATCATCATTAAGACCCATCAATAATTGAACAATACGAGTAGTTTCATGATCTGCCAACAATCATTGAACTTAAGAATACCTTCAACCACCTTTCTCAAGCAAATTCTTTGTACATGACAATCGTTTCCAAAGAGTGACCATCTTAGTGTAGTACGTTGATAAATCCATATCACCTTGGCGTAAAGAACTTATTTCATTATCAAGATTGTAAATCAATGGCAGATTACTCTTCTGAAATCGATTGTGCAAGTCTAACCACATATCTGAAGCATCATCAAATTACATGATACTTGCAGAAATTTCTTTTGAAACAGAGTTGAGAATCCATGCCTTGACCATACTATTACAACTAGTCCAGATGTGAAGCATAGGATCTGAATCCGGAGGTCTAGGTAAGGATCCATCAACAAATCTAATTTTGTTTTTAGCTTCTTGACTAGTTCGCATATTGATTATCCAAGTGTTGTAGTTTTCTCCAGTCAAGATTTCAGATATCAAAGACATTCTCGGATTATCACCAGAGGATAAGCAAAACGGATTATGAATGCTATCAATTGAATCTGAACCTGGAATGATGCGATTGACAACAATCAGAGTAGAAGAACATGGTAGAGGAGCTTCGTTTCGTGATTTCGAGCTAGATCCTCGATAACGAACATGTGAAGCCTTTTCTGAATCGGAGTTGATGACACGATTTCTGAGCTTGATTCATTTCTTTGCCATCGGTGATTTAATATGTTCTGAGCTTGTTGAATCGGAGTTATTGTCTTATCTTGTAATCACCGATGGCAAAGAAAGGAATCAAGATAAGACAACAACTCCGAGATATTTAATATGTTCTAGCCATACGGGTTTTTGGAGAAAACAAAAACCGAACTACCTGAGGAGAACACTGAAGTAGGAGCAGGGACCAATGGAGCTTCCTCTACTAAGGTAGCAGCAGAAGATAAGAAACCCGAAGATCAAGCCTAATTTTGATGATATGGTATTATTTGAGTCGTGTTGTTTTAAGTTACTTTTAAAAAATGTTCCCATAAAGTTCATTTTTCATAGACAATTTATATGTTTGGTTCATGTTTTTTTAGGTGAATGAGTAAGACTTATTGTTGTTTTTGAATTAACACTTAAAAAAATTTAAAAGACAAAAGCAAAATCTTATAAAGCTATGAAACCGAACAAAAAAATATCAGTTTTAGAAAGAAAAGAAAATATGTCCGTGCAAGATAAGACAACAACTCCGAGATATTTAATATGTTCTAGCGTTCTTGGTGTCCATAATCAATATGTTATAAAACATTTATGTTTAGGAAAAGGTGAATATTCTATGACAAATATGTCTAGGTTTTGAACAAAAGTTGCGATGAAATTGAAACCCTAGGAATAGCTTTCAAGTCCTTCATCATTGTGTCTAATTTGTCATAGAGATTTAAGTCTGACAATGATCTGAAGGAGATTGTTGCCGTCTTTAAACATCTAGAGGTAGTTAGGATGTATTCCACCAATTCTAGCTCTTCTTTTCTTCCTGTATAGTCTATCAACTTAAACTTCTCCAAACTTGATGACAAGCATTTGGGATCATAGCCCGATTTTCTCCAAAAGGAAGATGCAATAGGGCCTTCATGGGTTAATATCTGTACAATATGTTATCATTACATTAAAACTCATTTTCTTCAACATGGTTTAGATTTATTAGTGTGGAGGGATACGTACATAATCAACAGTAAGAAACTTTAGTTTCGGAGTATTTTCAAGAAAAGGCACAAGTGAGTCCATCCAGTCTGAGTTCCATGGACGTATAATACACTCTGTCAGCCGAGAGAATTTGATGGTTCTGCAACACAGAATCTGCGATGGTGAACAGATCTTCATTATAAGTACGTAGATGCAACAATGTGATCACGGAAGGTAGAGAGAGAGAGAGAGAGAGAGAGAGAGAGAGAGAGAGAGAGAGAGTTACCGTTTCGTCTGTCAAATCCAACTCAAGAAACAAGACTGCGGAAAAAGATCTTAAGAACTTGTCAATATCAGGGAAAGATGGATCAACGTTGATATAAACTAGCTCTAAACAAGGTGTATTCTCGATCGAGCAAGAGTCTCCTGAATAATCAATGTAGCCGAATTCTGTTAATGCCGGAGTATCAATAACCAAGCACCTACCTGTGTCTTCTACATCATTGCCAAATGAATGATTCATATACGTTAAGTCCAATAAAGAAGGAACTTTCACAGTGAACCTTTTCACATTGTCATCCTTTGTACGTTCAACAACCATATTCTCGAGAACTGGGCAGCTTGATAAGAGCCTAATGAGAGATACATCGTTTTTATACACCACACGGTCTAAGCAGAGCATATTAAGTGATGGGAGCCAGGCGGTAGAAGGAACATCCACGAAAACCTTGTGGGAGAGATTCAGTACGTTTAGGGTTTTGCAGTTGTAAAGGGTCTTGGGCAAGCTTGCTGGATCTGCGGACCAGAGAAGCTCGAGTTTTAGCAAAACCACGCCCCGATCAACAGCCTTTGCAACACACTTTCTGACATCAGCATCAGTAGGACATTGTGGACCGAGTTCCATCATCAACAATCTTAAGACAGGTGCTTTGTTGAGTTGCAATGACTTTTCAATAAAACACCAAACGCTCTTCTTGCTCTCATCATCATTGCAGCTTTCTTTGTAGACAAGTGTAGGCAACATCGTCCAGATAAAACGCCACCGTTTAGACAAAATCATGGTGGTGACTGCATCTTTAATCGGGACATACTTGAGTATTGTCACAAGCAAATCATCCGGTAAAGCACTGATCATGTCTTCACGAACTATCTCTTCAACTCGCCCATCACAATTTTTTGCTGTTTCCACCATCTTCTTCGCATATAGGCAAAACCCTAAGAAAAGAATGACGAATAAGCTAGTTTATATTAAATTAAATTTGTGATTATTTTTTTTTCCCTTCAATTATCGATATTTATACAGTATATTACATTATTATCTAACTAAAGTATTTTTTCCTTTTTTTATTATTATGAAAAATTAACTAAAGTATTTCCGTTTTTTTTTGTATATACTAGTTAAAGATAAGAGTGTATATTTCAAAAATTCAGCCAATTAATACTTTCGCATACCCAAAAGACATTCAACGAACAAAAATAATACTACTGAAATAGTTTCCACGCACACAATAGGATTTTGGTAACGACTAAGCTTAGCTTATATTAAATTTGTGATTACTTTTTTTTTTTTGTTTCCTTCAATTATCGATTATTTATAGATTACATTATTATCTAAATAAAGTATTTTTTCTTTTTTTTTTATTATTATGAAAAAGTTAACTAGAGTATTTCCTTTTATTGTACTAGTTAAAGATATTGTGTATTTCTAACATTCTAAATACATAATTTAGAATTTAAATTGGCAAATTCTCTTATTGTACTAGTTAGAGGTAACGAGTCAAACATTTTTTAAAAAAAAACTTAACAAATTCTCTTCACAAATAGTCAAATACATAATTTTAGATCGACTATGTGTTAGGTTTGTACTCGTTCAAGACATATCATGCTCTACTAATATTACTTCACAAGTATATTTAAAATTATAAAATTTAATTTGATTAAAATTATATATTAGTATGTCATTGATCTTCAGAAGCAAAAAAATCGTCAAGTTAAGAAGTCTATTATTATTAAAAAGTCATTGCTAGCTAATAACCAAACTAGTAGTTAGGATCTTCTACTACTTTATATTTTTGTAACCACGCGAACCATTAAAATTTGTTACGATATATTTTAATATATTGCATTCTTAAAATCTATATCTCAACTTCTTTATCTTTTTAATAAAAAATAAAGATAATATTTTAAAACATAAATTTATATATATTAATATAATTAATTTTAATATATAGAATAAAATATTAAAACAAGAAAAATTAAAACAGTTTTTCTCTCAAAACATATATTTAAAATAATATTTTTGGAAAATATACGGAAAAACTGCTAAAATCAACTCGAACACTTTGCAAAATGAAATTTCATATCCAAATTACGATACAATGCATTTTTCAACCTGAACTGTCATTAATTTTAAATTTTATACCTGAATTACTACACATTAGCTGAAGTTAACTTTTATTTAGACGGTGTTAATCAACTGTTAATTGTTCTGGTTGATTTTGGTGTTTTCCAAAAAATATATGTTCACCTCAAATCTATTAATTCTTTAATTCCTTAATTCTTTTCTATCAAAAACGAAACTCGAAATTATGTAGAATGTTATATATTTATTAAAAAAATAATGTTACAATTTGTCAAAATATTTTCTGTAATATTCTGTTAGGATTTATTGTTATCATTTAACTATTTTTACAGTTGAGTATATTTTTTTATATAATTAAAAATCACCACGTGCTTGTATAGCACGGAATAAAATCTAATTGTATGTAAATTGAGAACTTGAATTACATTTATTATATTCTATTAAGTTCATTTTGATGGAATTTATATTTTTGAAATTTAGTCTCGTTTTTATGCTATGAATTGATTGAATCTAGCTACATGTCGGACACAAGCACATGCAAGGCCACATTTCATGATGATAAAGTTAGAACGAATAAGTATACTTTGTACTACGAAGTTTGAAAGATACTATTGTCTGGTATACGATGTCTTCTCCATACTGGTACACAAGTATGGTGTTGATTACCTTCGAACCTTTGCACTAGCTTGTCTGAAGACATGAACCAATCAGGTTACTCCTTATTGTTGCTACTTAAACAAAATGGATCTTATTTCAGTTTGATGTTAATTAAATTTGGTTTCCTAAATTTACAAAAGGAAAACGGTTATTTTGATAACGAACTTACGCGTTTTTGGGCAAAATAAATACCGCTCTTTGTTGAGCCGAACAATATACAAACTTTAAGTTGACTGAACCAATTTAAGTACAAAAAAGTCAACGTTAACAGTATTTCAACATTGACTTTTTCTGTACTTAAATTGGCTCAGTCAACTTAAAGTTCATATATTTTTTGGCTCAACAAAAAGTTTATTTTTATTTTGGCAAAAATGTGTAAGTTTGTATGAACGGAATTCTTCAAATTTCCTAAATGTTTCCAAATAAATGTTTTCGTCATATGAAAATATAATAGCAATATCTTTACTGGAAAATTAGTTAAATATACAATTTTATAGTATTGAGACATTTTTTAAATAAAAATATGGTTTTAATTTATGTGTGGTCAATTTACTTAAATATAATTTTATAATTCATAGTTATATAGGTGAAAGATTATAGCTTATTTTAAATAAAATTCAATACTAAATAGTTAACTGAAAATGGAAAATGACCGTGTTAATAACAAACTTACGCGTTTTTGCCAAAATATATACGAAATCTTTGTTGAGCCAAAAACTATACAAACTTTAAGTTGATTGAGCCAATTTAAGTACATAAAAAGTCAACTTTAGACTATTGTTAACGTTGATTTTTTTGTACTTAAATTAGCTCAGTCAACTTAAGTTCGTATATTTTTTTGCTCAACAAAGAGTTCGTATTTACTTTGGCAAAAACACGTAAGTTCGTTATTAAAATGACGATATATGAAAAGCAACCAACTGGTTTTGAAGAAGAAAGGTGAAGATTATGTTGTCTACCTTCACAAGGAACTCTACGGCTAAAAGCATACACCAAGTTTTTCGTTCAACAAATCTAATAACTACTCATATCAACATACTTGAATAGTTTTTATTTAAGAATTAAATGTTATTTAGTAAAATGTTGTTACATAGGACATTTTTAGCTGGGATCTTAAGAGAAAGAAGGTTAAAATTTTATCAAATTCGAAGAAAGAGAAATGAGTTACGAAAGATGGACACAAGCGATCGATACCTATAAAAAGATGGAATTGGACTTCGCTTACTGCCACGTAAGATCCTAAAAACTTTCTTTTATTAGTACAAATATTATTTTTCAACGAAATGCTTATATTATTATGAATAAATATTATCATATGATACAAAAGGTATAAAATCCAAGAACGTGGATTTATGGAAACAAAATAAGATTGGTGAAGATACACAACCATGTTTAGCAAGAGAGTGAGCCACTCAATGTAAGGAAATATGATTGAAGAAGCTTGCAAAATACAATATGTCTTGACAGTAACCGTCAATGGAAACGTCTCCCTTAACATCATTCAAAAGCTGCGAATGATTGTAGCGGTTCGGACGGACAAATCTGTTTGTGTATTGGACTGCTTTTTGTTTATCATTCACAAATTTTAGTCCGCAGTATTGCGGACCACCGAAAATAGAACAAATCCACTGTGAACCGCTTTTATCTTTGGTCCGCAGTAAATTGTGTCCGCTCCAAAACTAAAGCGGTTTAGTCCACTAATGGTTTAGTCCAACATGCCTCGACATTGGCCCATCATTCCTCGACGTTGGCCCATGAATCCTCGACGATTTTTGATTCCATCCGATCCTTATCCGATTCTACCGAAGATTCTTTATCTTCTTCGGATATTATCCACTTTGTCCGAACGTTATCCATTTCTGTCCGAACATTGCCATTTTTGTCCGAACAAAATCTTGTCCGAATGTGAATCACTCGACCATCCCACGCGGATTTATCGGAAATCAGTTCTCGGACTGATTTTTCCTCGATCATTCGGATTTCGTCGACCAACTTTGACCAAACTTTGGAATCCTCAGTCCTCGGTGATTTTCGACGATCCTCGACAAAATCGTCGGATATGGGTGTAACATAATCCCTAAAGCTTGTGACAGATTGTTCCATAAGAAATGTTTAAGTTTAGGTAATATGTTGAGTTTCCGGATTCTTTAGCGTTACCGAACCAACTATGTTAACACTTTTGTATTTATTTGTCTTCTAAATTAAATTGATTAATAGAATAATTTTATTTTAATATTTTATTGATATGTTATATAAACTTTTGACTTTGAATTACTCAAAATTCATGGATCAATGGTTTGATACATTGACATGGACGAGATGGAGTTCACTGAAGCAGAGAGTAACATGAATGATCTTGTCGCAGAGTACAAGCAATACCAAGATGCTACAGCTGGAGAAGAAGGGTACGAGGAGGAAGAAGAGGAGTACGAGGCTTAAGATGTTGTCAACGGCTCCCTTGGATTCGTAAGCTTTGTAAGCAGCATTCGCTTTCTTCTTTCACTCGATCCTGATTTTTTTCGTAAAATATCTTTATTTCGTTCATGTGTGTTTGTTCTGTTATTGAAACCAAAACTTGTTTTGGATTTGTTAAACTTTTGCGTGTATTGCTTATTGTTTTTGTCAGTGAAAAAATATTGCTTTTTTTCTTTTTCTGATCTACTTCCTCATCTCCCCTTTTACATTCCCGGTGTTGTGTAATCACACCTGGAGAGTTTTGTTCAACAGATTCAGAGGAAACATGCGAGTTTGTCTTGAAAATGTTACCCAGTTCAGTGCTAGTTCCAGCTAGAGCCTTGTTCTCTTTCATCCTACTTGAACATCTCGAAGAAAAGTTATCTGAAGAGCTACTTCTCAACAATTCTTCTGGATTGTCCGCCACTATGGCCCGTTCTCTTTCTGCTAACATCTCGGGGCTCGTTCAAAAGAATTGCGAAACGGTTCATTCCTCCATTGATTCCCTAGAGACTGTCTTACATCCTCAAGTAGAGATTAAGCATCAGGGATTCTATCCATACGTATCAAACAGATCGCAAGATTGCAAAGCTTGTTATTGTCAGGCTCCAAAGACAAAGCATTCCTATCACAGTAAAACCCATTTAACTTGGATAAGGCAATGAAAACACAAATATGCTTTGAGGGGATCAATGGTGTTTCACCAAGACACCGACCTGTCATACTGCTCTGTGAATCCATAGTTATGAAGTTGTAAGTGAGCCCATGCTAAATTCCCTAGAATCCTATATATCCAAACAGAACAAAGCTCAGAGACTCTACTCAGTAAAAAGTAAACGGGAATATACAAACTTCTTACAGTGCTTTTGCTTGCTCGATTGTCATGTTGTTCTGCTTCCCCAGGCTTCTTTTAGCAATTGTGGTTCTACCACCGTGCTGTGGGTCTTGTTCCAGTGTTTTCAGTTTGTGTTCAAGCAGCTCAGCTTCCTCTTGAATCCTCCCTGACTTCTGCGAAACCCAAAGCAATCAAAGTTATACAACGAGAGCATATATATAGAAGCAGTTTTAAGTGGTCATCATGTTAGAGAAAGTGTTCTTTTACCTTGTAGAGTTCAAGAAGCAAGTTATCAATGGAATCTTGAGATTCAAAGGGCAGAGATATCGAAAAGATTTGAGAGCTTCGAATCCTTCATCGAATCGGTCTAACTGTTTAGAGCAACCACCATATCCTTCAATGCACTATCAACTCGATCTCCAGCATTAGTCGCAGCACAAAACAAGGAGATAGCTTGATCCGGGTCTTTAGAAACCAACTGTTCTTGAAGAAAACCCCACATCATAAACCAAGACATGCACTAACTAAACACTAAAAAAACCCTAAATTAGATTCATAAACCAGAAACTTATGAAATTGATTAGTACCAGAGCATGAAGTAAGGGGAATCACCAGAAGCTTGAGACTCAGAGAGGTGCGGATTTAGCTAATGAGTTGAAGAACAATGGTAATAAGTTAGCTAAATGGACCGCTCAAGCTCTCTTGGCTAATGCGGATATGATGAAGATAGGGTTTGTTTCGAGGGTTCATCCTCGTGATCATTTTAACCATGTTATATTATCGGTTTTGGGTATAAGCCGAAGGATTTTGCTGGGCAGATCAATCTGAACACTAACAATATGTGGGGAATTGTGAAGTCGACTGTTGATCTGTGTATGAAGTTAAGTGAAGGATCCATCGAAGCCTCAAGTTAGGATTTACGAAGCTCCAGCTGATGCATTTGAGAATGATTATGTGGAAGAGCCTCTCCCTGAGGATGAACGAGTTGTGTTGTTTTGAGTTACTTTTTCAAAAATGTTCCCAAATTGTTCACTTTTCATAGACAATTTACGTGTTTGGTTCATATTTGTTTAGCTGAATGACTAAGACTTATAATTGTTGTTTCTGAATTAACACTTTGAATTATAAACAGAATACTGTAAAGCTATGAAAACGAACATAAGAAATATATGCGTGTGCAGGATAAGACAACAACGCCGAGATATTCAATATTCTCTAGCGTTCTTGGTGAATTTGAGCGTTTCATCTCTCTATCAATATTTTAATACATTTATGTCTAGGCTAAGTATAAGTCGAGAAATATTTATGTTAAACAGTGGCTGATAATTTATTTACGTCTCTTCCAAGCTTATACGATCGAAAAGCAGAAATTTGAGAGTTAACGTACAGCTCTTTGGTGACTTCAAGATGAGCTCTCAATTTCTTCTTATTTTCTTCAACCTCTTCAGCTGTAGCGGTTTTTTCAATCTCTTTTTTCTCTTTTTTCTTCTGCTTCTGCCTCTTAGTTCTTTCTCTCTTCTTAATTTTGTCTCTCTCGTATTGAAAAAGAACCTTCATCATAACTCTGGGAATCTGTGAGAGAGAGAGGTGTGAGAGTGAATTGACTTAAATGTAAACATAAAACACAAAAATCGGAAATTAATACCTCGTACTCTGGATCATCCGATGATTTCCAGCCGTGGAGGAGATTGACTTGGCAAATAAAATTGGCAAGAAAGCTACAAACACAAAACTCAGAATTAAAAAACAAATACAAAAATCAAAAATCAAACAAATTAAAACTCACTCAGTTGATGGTCATGTCCGATCAAACAAATAATAAGAAAGAACAACGTAAGACAAAATGGTTTGAGTGAACTGGTCGTCGGACGACGTTGTATTAATATGTCTTAGTACAAAGTTGGTCGAGCGTGTCGCTCTTTTACAAGTGAGGTCGACCTAAGAAATAGGCTTAAGATGAGGCGAACGAGGTTCGACTTACAACTATCTTGATCGCTCCAAGTTTCTAGGTCGAGGGGTTCTTCTCCCGAAAAGTTCTAATCCCTTAACACTGTTCACTAACTCTTCTTTTATAGGGATTAGCAGGGGTAATTCCGTATTTAGGTCGGGGCGAGGGGTAAACGTCGGATCTACCCCTCGTCGTCCATCAGACGGTTTGCATGGAGATTGGGCCGACTTTAGTGGATGGGCTTTTTTTTGGAGGGAAAGGGCGAAGCCCATACCCAACAATGCCCCCCCCCCTTTCTTTGGGCCGAACGGGGCCTTTCTTTCTTAGGCTCGACTTTTCTCTTGCTTAGGATTTCCTCGATTTACTTTGGATGCGCGGGAACGGTTGCGCTTGACGCGATCTTTTCGGAGGACGTGGCCTCTCACCGCTTTAGCTTCCTGATTCTTTTATATAAATACTTGTTTCGGGTAACTCATTTTCACTTTCTCTTCCATCCTGAAAGGTAACTTCTTTCTCTTATCTTATCTTGTGGTTTTTTTTCGCTCGCTGCATCTTTTCTGTGAATTTCTTGTTCTTTGCTTTTCACTTCGCACGATGTCTTCGAATTCCAACTCATCTATTGGGTCGCTGGACGAATACATAAGGGGTCTTACCCCTAGTGGGTCAGAGGATTCTACCCGGGGTCGCTCCCCTGTGGTTGTCCTGAGTTCTCCCTCAGTCTCTTCAACCTCTCCTGCGGGCGTCGATTCTCCTTCTGACGAGTTGGCGAGGAGGGAGGTTTTGTCTCGTGGTGATGGCGCGTGGCCTAGTTCACCTCGTCTGACGATCGAGATTCCTCATCATGTGGACAGGGATTCGGACGGCTCGGCTAGCGAGCCGGAGGGTTCTTCCTCGTCTTCTGAGGAGGTCGAGGCTTTGTCCAATCCCCAACGTCGATACGTTGGTCGGGGGGATTCTCTTGAATATATTGGTCCGTCGAGGTCGGATCACTTAGCTTTGGAAGAAATCCTTAGCTTAAGGCCTACATCAGCTGGTGTCTCGTTGATCGCTCCGTCACAGGAGGATCGGCCGTGGGCGCTGCCACGTGGCTACTTGTGCCTGTATGAATCGTATTTCTTCGATTGCGGGTTCAGATTTCCGATCCCTAGTTTTCTGCTTCGATATTGCTCTGAACGTCGGATGGCATTGTCCCAACTTGCTCCTTCGGCGGTCCGGAACGCTATGGGTCTTGTCATGTTGTCTAAGGAGTGTGGGGTGAAAATGAACTATCACTTCTTCGAGGAGTTGACCACCATTGCGAAGGTGAGGGGCAAAGACTGTCTTCGCTATGTGAGCGCCTTGCCGAAACACAAGATTGTCTCGGGGAAGGAGAAGTTCTCTTCCTGGGAAAAATATTACTTTTTTGCCAAAATTGATGAGGCGTCCGTTGAGGATCCCTCTATGACTTTCTTTTCTCGTTGGAACCGTACTCCTGGTAAACTTAGCTTCTGTTCCTTGCTTGCTTATTGGGTCGCTCTCCGTTATTTTGATTGCGGGTTGATTTTCGCTGTTTTGTAGCTTGCATTTTGAAGATTAGGGCGCCTCCACCTGGATTCTACGAGGACGTTGAGAATTTAAAAAGCAAGGCGGCGATTCTTTGGCCGGAGGAAGATAAGAAGGTGTCTGCAGCTAGGTCGGAGTGACGTAAAGGAGGTTGGTCGGTCGACCGATTTTTTTTTTTTTTTACTGAGTTGTTCGCGCTTGTTTCAGCATCAAGGATTCGCAGGAAGATGACAAGGAAGTCGAATATGCCGGACATCTTAGGACATCTTCAGTACCGATCTAGTTTTAAGGGGAAGTCGGCTGCTCGTCCTACGACTGGAGGGAAATCTTTGAAAAATCTGCACCCTCCAGCAGGATGGTAGGATGACCAAGGAGAGGTCGAGGCTACTCAGGCGGGATCGCTTAAGCCCGTTCAAAGGAAGGTTAAGGAGAAGGTGGGGCAGCCATCCGCGGTGACTCCTTCGAAGAAACGGGTCGTTCCTGAGACTTGTCGTGCCAGCGAGGTGGATTCCTCGAAGCGAGGCCGTGCCGACCCACCTGCAGAGGTCGACCATTCGTTCAGCTGGCAATATAATCGAAAGGATCGATCAATGCTTCAGAGCAGAGCGGCGTGCGCCGATCTCTTCCGCCTTTTTCGTCGGGATCCTTCGCCGTCATTTGAGCTGAAGGAGCTTGTGCGCGCTGATGTTTACGAGACGATGGCGCAAGGTTACTTTTCGGTGAGGGTGACATGATTTCTGTTGTAGCTTTGTTACGGTTTCCTTTGAGTTACGACCGACTGATGTCTTTGCCTCGTTGTTGTTGTTCTGGTCGACCTAGGCTTTCGATTCTACGAACCAGCTGGTGTAGTTTTATGATCAGCAATTAAAGGCCGCGAAGAAAGAGGGTGCTGAGGTCGACTCGAGGAAGCTGCAAGAGGCGCTGAAGAAGGAGCGGGAGCATAGTGCTCATTTGGCGGATGAGATGGCGGCGTACAAGGCTGATTTCGAGGAAAGGGAGGGCGAGTATATCCTGCAGCGGACGTCGCTGGAGACGCAGCTACGGGAGCTGGAAAAAGTCCACGCGTCGGAGGTGACGAGGCTGAGGGCGGCTCGAGATGAAAAGGAGCTGTCCACACGCCGGAAGACGACGGAGGATCTTATGGGACGTTTCCAGCTCCGACTGGATAAGGTGCGCGAGTACCTCGAGCAGTTGGAGGCTCACCAATTCATCGAGATGCAGCTGGAGCAGATCTCAGGGACGCTAAGGTTGTTGAAGGCCCTTGAGGGCGATGGTGAGATGACGGTGCCTTCCAATGTTTTGACTGATCTTGGCGCCAAGGTGGTGGAGTTGGAGAGTACGATCGCTGGAATGCCCAAACCTGTTATTACGAAGGGCGATCTAAAGGCATCCACGATCTTCAGACGCAAGCAAACGCGTTCGATGGAAATCCCAGCTCCGGGCGTCTCGTCAATCGTACCAGGGGGCGAGGTCCGTGAATCAGCGCCGGCAGAGGATGCAGGGGGGATCAAGAGGACGATCTTCCTGCTCTGGCCGCTGGGGAGGGCGAACAACTGAACGCTGCCCAGGAGGACGCGCCGACGGACGAGGTTGCTGAAAAGACAAGGGGGGAGCTGGCTGAAGAAACGAGAGAGGAGGTTGTTCCAGATGGCGGGGCGGGCACGATTCATGGTGGGACGGGCGTTGAGGAAGGGGCGACTCGATAGATGCCTTAGTCTTCTTCTCCCTCTCGTCTTTTTTTTTTTTTTTTATGTAATATGCGAACACGTAAGTCTGTTGTTTATTTTGTTCCTCTTTCTTTGCTGAACCGTTATTTGCTCAAGGGGGCCTTTGCGTATTTCCCGCTTTGACTTAGCGTATTTCTTCATTGCCTCGAGAGTCACGTCTTTTATTTGATACGCTGTCTTGTAGAAAGGACGGTGCATTGATTGGACGTTTTTCCGTCACGACGCTTTGGTGTACCGCTTCGCTGCCTTTATAAGGCAGTAGATTCTGTCATTTTCTGTACTTCTCATCTTTGTTTCCCACACTTTTCTTTTATTTTCTGAGAAATCGCTGGTTGATCATGGCTGGAACTTCAGATGCGGTTGTTCGTCGAGCCGCTTCGGCTGTTTGCATGGAATGCTTCGAGGGCGTGCTGGAATCTTGTCCACGATGCAACGTTCAGCTGATCCAGGGGTATCGGCCGACTGGGATCGTCTTAGTGCCTAGCTTTTTTATCTATTCGTTGGACGAGCCGGAGTACACGTCGGCTCGACGATTTGTTACTCAGGTTTGTCATGAGTGTTTCTTTTATTTGTCATGCCGCGGCAGGTTGGGCGAGTGGATTATGTGTAACTGGCCAGCATGTTGCTTTTATACAGATGAGGGAGTGCTATGACTGGTTGAAGCACGACTTCGACTGTTTGGTGGGCGAGGAACGAGCGTCGCTTCAACAGGCGTACCTTCCAGGCTATCCTGTAGGGTTTGTTGTGGCGATGGTTGAGAACGATGCAGCGGCGGTCCGCGTTATGCGAAGGATGCAACGTCTAGAGGCGCATCCAAAAGATTGGGCAAGGTGCGGGGTGGACGACGTACTATCACTGCCGGATTACTTTCGTCGGTTCGCAGCTAGGTACAAGGGCGAGCCATTGTTCTCGGGGGATGCAGGGGTCGCACCGTGATTACCTTTGTTTTTTGTTTGTTTTTTGTATTTCGACCTCATTCTTGACGCTTGTAAGAACTTTATTGTTGGTCGACCTTTTGGCGAATATACCTTTTGAAGGCGTTTAATGATAGTCTCTTTTCCCGAAAGCGTAGCGTGTTCTTGTGCGTTCATAATGATTGCTTGTGGTAGGCATTTCGTTTTCCGTGCCTACTTTTTGTGCCGTTATTTGTCGTAATAAATGAGGCGTTTTGCCTGGGGAAAGGTACGCATCATTGATGTCACGGCAGGTGGGAGCTTTTAATGTCCCTGTCGTCCCTCCCGTAGTCATACTTTGCCATTTTTGGGCTTTTTCGGGTTTTGAGAACTTTTCCTTGGTGAGGTCGACTTAGTTCTTGATTTGGTTTCGTGCTTGCCTTGCTGCTTGATCGAGAATGTGGCCGTTCACGTCGATCCTATATCGTCCGACTCCTGGTGTCAATCCGGAGAGAAGGTCGCGGCTGCGAATGCCGTGCCCTTGCTGCTGCGAGCGGATCGCTCAAGAGTTTCAGCCGTCGGGAGTGAAGGAGCCGACTCTCTTTATTGCCACGCTGCGGGGGCTAGATGCGAAGCAGGCAGAGGAGTTTCTGTTCTCGGTAAGTTGTACTCCTTGCGTGGGGCGTCTTAAGTTTCGTTTGCGATTTTTACTCGTCGTGTGTCTTTACTTCTTTGGTTTATAGATAAAGCAGGAGTATAGGAGCTATGTGCGGGAGCTCGCCTATATCCGTGTTCACCAGAGGGGGGAGATCGAAGAGAGGTATCCGCGCAACCCCATAATCCGAGAAGAGATGCTAGCCCGAAATGACGAGCGGGCGGTGGCTATGATCCGGAAGATCAAACGACTCGAGGTGCATCCGAAGGAATGGGTGAAGCAAGACCTGAACAGCATATTCTCTATGCCGGACTGTTTTTTCCGCATGGTCGAGGAGCACGAGGGTATGGCGCTGTTCGAGGGTGATCCGGAGGCGTGGTGATTGTGCTCCGGGTCTCGCTGCCTCTGGGTGTTTATAGCTCTCTCTTCTCTCCCCCCTTTCTTTTTTTTTTTTGGAAGAAGCTCGGCGACTGTGCCGTTCTATTTTGATGCTTGTAAGAACATAATATCATGTGTTTGAGATTCTCTTTTGGTATGAACTTGTTCATGGCACGATCGGAACGTGCGTTGAAAGCGGCTTTGTTGCGCGTTCGGTTGGATACTTGACGTATAGTCATTGTAGGTGCGAGCGTTGTGCTGCGTGTACACCTAGGGGCGAGCGTCGTGCTCGGCTTATGCAAGATACTTGAAATAAATTCTATGTATGTTTTACGTAGGTGCGAACCTTAGTGTTCGACTTACCCTGTGTTTATAAAATAGGTGCGAGCGTCGTGCTCGGCTTATCCTGTATATATCCGACGCGTATACCGCTCGTGCTGTCCGGGGCTCGGCTTACATTGTCGGTCGTGCGTTGAATGTTTGTGCGAGGGTGGGCTCGGCTTAGACGCCCTTGACTGCTGGGAAATTCATCCTCAGTCAGAAGGGTGCGCTATTGCTGAGCGCGTGTTTAGTATCAGTCGCCTGATCAGGGCGCTGATGTGTTTCGAACTGAGTCGTAGGGGAAAACTTTTTTTTTTAAAGTGATAGCTGCGCCCAGAGGCTGCCTACGTACCCGTAACGGGATCAAGCCATTCGTAGTTCATATTTATACAGGTTAGGGATCGCTGTACGAGCGTCTCGGATTTAGTACTAGTAGCGTTTTAGGTTCATGGAGTTCCACGATCGAGGGATTGGTGTGCCGCTCATCGTCATCAGCTCGTAGACTCCTGGTTTAACGACTTTGGATATTTGATAGGGGCCTTCCTAGTTTGCACCTAGCTTTCCGGCGTTGATGTCGGCTGTGTTCTCGAAGACCTTCCGTAGGACGAGGTCGCCGTCTCGAAAGTGTCTGTTTTTTACTTTCTTGTTGTAGAATTTTGCTGCTGCGTTTTGGTAGTTCTGGATGCGGCGGAGCGCTTTGTCGCGGCGTTCTTCGATCATGTCCAGCGTGTTGATAAGCATTTTGTTGTTAAGTTCTTGGTCGTGTATTAGCATTGATCGCCGCAGGCTTGCGATGCCGACTTTGGCCGGTGCGACTGCTTCCATTCCGTAGGCCAGGGAAAAGGGTGTCTGGCCGATCGCTGTTCGGGGAGTTGTGCGGTAAGACCATAGGACGCCGTCGAGTTCGTCGGACCATGCCCCCTTCTTTTCGTCGAGGCGCTTTTTTAGTCCATCGAGGATTGTTTTGTTTGTCCCTTCAGCTTGGCCGTTGCCTTGCGGGTATCTTGGGGTAGATTTGCTGAGGCGGATTCGCCATCCTGCGCAGAAATCTTCGAATTGTGTGGATGTGAACTGGGTCCCGTTGTCCGTGACGATTTCATACGGCAAACCGTGTCAACATATGATGTACTTCCAGACGAAGTTCTGGACGTCCTTTTCCTTTATTTGGGCGTACGCTTCGGCCTCGACCCATTTTGTGAAGTAATCCGTCATGACCAAGATGTATTTCTTCTGTCTAGAGGTAGGCAAGGGGCCGACGATGTCCATCGCCCATCGCATGAAGGGATAGGGCGGGGTCGACGTTTGGAGGAGTTCGGTGGGGGCGTGAATTTTCTGTGCATGGCGTTGACATTTTTTGCATTTGCGTACGTACTTCTCGCAGTCGGCTACCATTGTTAAGGCTAACGCTCGACCGCCTGAATGATTTCCTCTTGCGCCTTCGTGCGTTTCTTTCATAACTTGGGTTGTTTTGTCTCCGTACAGATATCCGAGGAGAATGCCGGACACACTGCGCTTGAAGAGGTTGCCGTCGAGAGTTACGTAGCTTGCGCTTTTTGTCCAGAGTCGTCGTGCGGCCCATTTATCTGAAGGTACCTCGCCGTCGTGTATGTACGTAAGTATTGCGATTCGCCAGTCGTCTTCGTCTTCGGCGGGTTCCATTCGCCGATGGAGCAGACCGTGGTGGTCGTTGCGATGCTTGGTTTATCGATGCTTTCGACGGGTATGATTCGCTTGAGGTCGGGGTCGGATGTCGAAGCTAGTGTGGCGAGCGTGTCAGCTGCGGCATTATCGCTGCAGGGGATTTTTGTAAGTTCGAACTTGTCGAACTGGCCGGTAAGATCTTTAACGATTTTGAGGTATGCATCCATCCTTTCGTTTTTTGTTTCGTAGTCGCCGCTGTACTGGTTTGCGACGATCTGGGAGTCGCAAAAGGCGTGGATATGCTTGACGCCTAGACTTAAAGCGAGACGTAGGCCTGTGATGAGGGCTTCGTACTCTGCTTCGTTGTTCGAGGCCTGGAAATTCAGCCTGAAAGATTGCTCCAAGATTTCTTTATGGGGCGACTCGAGGCGGATGCCGACTCCTGAGCCATACGAGGAGGATGCACCGTCGACGTGTAGGGCCCACTTGTCATGCTCTTCGAGGCTCGGGTTAGCTGTTAGCTATCGATCCGGGGGGAGTTCGACGAGGAAGTCGGCCAGGACCTAGGATTTTGCGCAAGTCTGCCCTTTGTACTCGATATCGTACTCACTGAGTTCGACGTCCCATTTAGCGATGCGGCCCGACTGGCTAGGGCTATGGAGTATAGCTCGGAGCGGTTGGTTTGTGAGGACAACGATTGAGTGAGACTGGAAGTACGGGCGGAGCTTTCGTGCCGAGGTGATTACAGCCAGAGCTAACTTCTCCATGGTTGGGTAGCGCAGCTCGGCGCTGTCCATGGTTTTGCTGATGTAGAAGATCGGTCGCTGCTCACCTCGATCGTCTTTGACTAAAACGCCGCTAACGGCCGAGCTCGATACGGAGACGTAGAGGAAAAGTGTTTCGCCGAGTTCTGGTTTGGCGAGAATCGGGGGTGTTGAGAGGTACTCCTTGAGCTGCTGGAAGGCGGCCTCGCATTCTTCCTTCCAAGCGAACTTTTGGTTTGTCTTGAGTAGTTGATAGAAGGGTAAGCATTTGTCGGTCGAACGAGAGATGAAGCGATTTAGCGCCGCGATTTGCCCAGTTAAACGCTGTACCTCGCGTGAGTTCCTTGGGGAGGGGAGGTCGATGATTGCCGAGATTTGTTTTAGGTTTGCTTCGATTCCTCGCCGGGTGACTATGTAGCTGAGGAATTCGCCGGCCGTTACTGCGAACGTGCACTTGGCTGGATTCAACTTCATGCCGTACTTGTTAAGGACTTCGAAACATTTCTTAAGGTGTTCGACGTGGTCGTCGGCTTTGGGGCACTTGACGAGCATGTCGTCGATATAGACTTCCATCGCCCGCCCCAGCTGGTCTGCGAACATTCGATTGATCAATCGCTGGTAGGTCGCTCCCGCATTCTTGAGTCCGAAAGGTATTACTTTGTAGCAATACATCCCTCGGTCGGTGATGAACGACGTTTTCTCCCTGTCGTTTTGGTGCATGAGGATTTGGTTGTATCCGGAGAAGGCGTCCATGAAGGAGAGGAGCTCGTTGCCCACTGTAGCTTCTACCAGTCGGTCGATATGCGGGAGTGGAAAGCTGTCTTTTGGACAAGCCCTGTTGAGGTCGGTGAAGTCGATGCATGTTCGCCACTTCCCGTTCTTCTTTTGACGACGACTGGGTTAGCTAACCAGTCTGGGTAACGAACTTCGACTATCGACCCGGCCTTTAATAGTTTGTCGACCTCCTCGTTGACGGCTGTGGATCGCTCCGGTCCGAGCTTCTGGCGTTTCTGCTTCACAGACTTATATGTCGGGTCGACATTGAGTTCGTGGCACGTTATCGTGGACTTATCCCCGGCATATCGTTTATTGACCAAGCGAAGGTGGAGGCATTTTCCGTAAGAAAGTTTACAAGCGCGGTCCGTACTTGGGCGCTTATGTTGAGGCCGATGCTTACGCATCAGTCTGGGTCGGTCGGGTCGATGTTGATCTGCTCGGTAGCGCTTGGCTTGGTCGCCGCTGCCGCACTTTTGAGCGATAGGTTCTCGAACTCCAGCGCAAGTTTCTGTAATTGCTATTGCGAAGGAGTGGCGTCGACCGTCTGAGCGCACGGGGCTGGTGATAGCGATGCTGCTTGCGAGGAGGTCGCTGCATGGGAGATCTTTTCTGCGGCGGCTGGTGGAAGGCTGAGGATCGATGCTGTGTCGGTAAGCTTGAGATTTTGCATCTTCTTCTCGATGACGAATCAAGTTCGAGCCAGCTGCTGATTTCCCCTTATCGTGCAAATTCCTCTTGGCATGGGGAACTTGACGCACTGGTGATCCAAGGTGTACCTAGGATGATGTTATAGACGGCTGGGCGGTCGATGACCACGAGCTTGACCCAGTTGACTGTTTCCCCGACGAAGATGGGGAGCTTGATGGTCCCTATCATCATGATCTTATCGCCGTCGAAGCCGGTTAGTGGTCGGCTTGAGGGCTTGATGCTGCGGTCGAGAATCTCCATTTTTCGAAGTACTTCCTTAAAAAGAGATCGACGGAGCTGCCGGTGTCGATCATTACCCTCGTGACTTCACTCTCTCCCAAGAGTAGTTCGACGACTAAAGGGTCGTTCTGGGGCATGTCGACGCATACTGTCTCGGCGTCTGTGATACTGTTTCAGCCGTGACGGCACGCGGCCATGTGACTGCCTTTTCAGCGCGGCGACGGTGGGTAACGATCGAACGTACTGAATCGTTGCAGTTTGTGAGGCCGCCCATGATCATGTTTATTCGTCGGCGTGGGACGGGGATGGGTTCGTTGTCGTCCCGTACACGCTTTGGTGGCTCGAAGTCAGCTGCGGCGATGTTATCGTCCTGGATGTGGACGGGCTCATTGCCAGGTCGGCGGTCTTCGTTGTGGGCTGGGTGATTGACTTGGTTTTCTTGACGGTCGTTTCGTCCTTGTCCCCGATTCATGGGCCTGCCTGAGTCGATGCATATGTCCACGCTTTTGTATCTGGCGAGGAGCTGGCTGAGCAGGTACCGACATTCGTGGGTCGAGTGGCCGGGTTTCTTGTGGAAGTCGCAGAATGGTTGTTGCCCTTGGGGGGGCGCGCCTTTGGCGTCGGTGTTGCGGATGTATTTGTTCCATGGCTGTGGTGGCCTGGTGTCTTGTGAACCGACGAAGAAGGTTGCCACTTTCTTGCTGTGCTCCTCTTTAGGCATTGCGGCTTTCTCTTCCTCGAGAGGATGTGGAACGAGGCGCGGTGTAGAGCGTCGACAAGCGAGGCGGGCTGGTTGAGGGACAAGTCTTCACGAAACTTTGACTCGTACCAAGTGGCGTTTTTGAGTGCGGCGATCGTCGCATCGTCAGGTACATCGATTTGAGAGACGACTTCTTTGAAACGGTCGATGAACTCCCGTAGGGATTCTTTCGGCCCTGGGTGATGGTCCATAGGTCGGCGTTGGTCGCGCCCTTTTGTATGAACATCGAGTACTGCTTTAGGAAGGCAGCCTTTTGTTGGTAGAAGGAGTCGATCGTGTTGGCCTCCAGCCGTGTGAACCAGCTGAGTGCCGCTCCGCTGAGCTGTTCGACGAAGAGCTGGCAGCAGCCGGCGTCTTGCTCTTCTTCAGCGAATCGCGCTCGTGCGATCGCTACTGCAAATTTGGTGAGGAATTGCTGTGGATCGCTTCGCCCATCGTAGGAGGGGAGCTTGATCTTCCCCTCATGCCGCAGCGGTTTGCTTGTTATACGGGTGGTTAAGGGCGAGCGTTGTGTGTCTTCTAATACTTTTTCGAGTTTAGGGTCTGAGCTGGTCGCGTGATGGACTTTGGATGACATTGCGCGGAGGAGCTCCTTCATATCGTCGATCTCCTTGTCCCTGGCGGCGGTGTAATCGTCGAGGTACTGCTCCGCAATGGCTCGAGGCCTGGCGGTATCAGCCCGATCAGTAGCATAAGCGGCTGCGGTAGGGGCTAGTTTGTTGAGGCCACTGGGGCTGTTGTTGCAAGACGCGTCAAGGCGCGAGCGGTTCGTGTTCGGCCGTACCGTTGGACGTGTTGGGGGCGCGCTTGCCGCACAGAGACGGTTGATTTTCTCTTGGGACGCCGCTTGGGCGTCCGTCAAAGTGTTAAGCTGGTTGGCGATTCTTGCCTCCTGGGCGTTCATGCGATCTAGGATGCTTTGAAAAAGTTCGCCTATATTCGTGCCTGAGGTGGCTTCTGGCGTACCGTGGACGACCGCTGTTGGTAAATTGTTCGATCTGGCCGGGCAAGCGTCGAGTTGAGGCTGCACCTCGGGCTGATTCTCTCCCTTCCCGGGTCGCGGGGCGATGGGTCGTTCGTGCTGCGAACTGGCCCCTCGCCTTGCTGGGTAGGATGAGTGTCCTTTGCCTGGGTCGCAGCTCCGTGGGCCTATTGTGGTAACGCCCCTGGTATTGTTGCTTAGCTTGAAGGGCTCGATCTGGCTATTGCTTTGCCAGGTCGCTTCCCCATTTTTGTTTCAGATAGGCGGGTTAGTCGTAGTTGCGGATGTGTGCCTTTGTGTTCTTCTACTCTGTAGGGACGACTTGAATAAATCCCCACAGACGGCGCGAATTGTTGATGGTCAGGTCCGATTAAACAAATAATAAGAAAGAACAACGTAAGGCAAAAATGGTATGAGTGAACTGGTCGTCGGACGACGTTGTATTAATATGTCTTAGTACAAAGTTGGTCGAGCGTGTCGCTCTTTTACAAGTGAGGTCGACCTAAGAAATAGGCTTAAGATGAGGCGAACGAGGTTCGGCTTACAACTATCTTGATCGCTCCAAGTTTCTAGGTCGAGGGGTTCTTCTCCCGAAAAGTTCTGATCCCCTTAACACTGTTCACTAACTCTTCTTTTATAGGGATTAGCAGGGGTAATTCCGTATTTAGGTCGGGGCGAGGGGTAAACGTCGGATCTACCCCTCGTCGTCCATCAGACGGTTTGCATGGCGATTGGGCCGACTTTAGTGGATGGGCTTTTTTTTGGAGGGGAAGGGCGAAGCCCATACCCAACAAGCTTGGAATCGCTTGTCATGGTTCATGAGAACTCTACAGAAGGTGAGCAAGTTTCCCTGCGATGGAGTGAGGAAAGCTGTCCAAAAATCATCTACGACTTCTTTGATCGGAGTCCATTTTGCTTCTTCTGCCATTGTTGCCGAGAGAGGTATCGAGAGAGAAAGTTAGAGAGGGAAATGAAACAAAAAAACATATTGAAAATGAAATGAATTGAACTGAAGAGCTCGAGCGATTTATATCTAAATTGATTAGAAATAACTAACCTGCAATGGGCTGGGATCAGCTGTGATCGGACGCACGGTAGGGAAAAATTTGAATTCAAGCTCAAGGGTTCCACTTCTAACTGCAATGGGCTGGGATCAGCTATGATCAGATCCACCGTAAGGAAGATTTTGAATTGCAGGAACGCAATAACCGTCTAACTGCAGTGCACTGGGCAAAGATCACCTACAATCATACGCACGGTAAGGAATCAAACTCGGCAGAATTGAAAACGTCTTTGGGCTTGGGAAGTTTCGCCAACGGCTAATGTGGGCCCATCTCTTCTGTCGAACCATTGCGCACAAATCTGATGACGAGATCCGTCACTTGTTGAAGCTCCTGGTTCTTGAAACGCTCGAGCTGGCTGGACATCGACGGACGATTCAAACGCGTCAGCTGCTGGATCGGACCACTTAGCTCCGGTTAGAGGAAGCGAGAGCGAGAGCAAGATAGAGAGAGAGAGAGAGAGACGAGAAGAGACGCGTAGAGAAGAGACTCTCAAAACCCTAGATTTAGGAACCACTGCGAGATGGACTTATGGGCTTTGTCTTATCAGAAACATCCTTAGCCCTTTTTAGCCCATTATCATCTGATCTCATCTTGACGGTCATCGTTTCAAACTAACCTTGAGTAACCAATGGTATGCCCTTTTTAGCCTGGACCTTCAATCGAAATAATGGATTACATTAAACTGTAGTTTACGCAGGCATTTTCGTACCGGTTTAAAACCGGTTTTTGATATATTACGGGATGATATCATTCAAAATTTTGTTAGGACTTTTCGGCACACCGATTTCGATTTGTCCCTGATTGTCAGAGTTTTTTACGCTCTTGCACATCAGTTAAAACCCGATGTGCGAAACTACCTCAATCATAAGGTATGTCATTGAAGCACTTAGGGTATCGATTCCACAGGGACTAAGGATTACACACCAAAGATACGAGATTCAAACTAATCTAGAGCAAAACATTTTTATGGTTTTTTTTTAAAATTTATAAAAAGAAATCAAAATGCAAGAAAGAAAATAAAAGACAAGAAAGCAAAACACAAGACTAAAATGTTGGATCATGAGTTAAGCTATCAATGAAATGGTAACAATCAAACAATGAATCATTTGGAAGCATTAAACACTATCCTAGAACATGGAACACACATAAATAGATTAATCCACTCCCGTGGTATCAATCCCTACATCAATCATCGAATTGACAAGAACTCCCGTTCGCAATTCAATAATCAATGAGCATGAATATCAAGTCCAATTAGTTCACTAATCACCCTACTCATCAACTCCCGTTGGATAGGATGTGAGAAGCTCACAAAAGGTTTGGTTCAAGCAATTCATCTAACTCCTCCCGGGTGTGAAATGCCTAAGCTCAAGAATCGAATGAACAAACCTAATCTAGTACCAACACCGCTTACTCGAATCTCATCCCTAATGCATGGGATGAGACCAAAACTCTAACTACTCTAAGGTGTAGCTCTAATTCGGTTTGTCATGCCAAACTAGAACTACCTAATCTAGGTGTAGTTCTAAACTTTGATTTGTCATGTCAAGTCTAGCATTAAGAATCAACCTAAGTGAAGGATTTCTTCAAGATCATCCTAAATCACCATTATCTAACCATCAACCAACCAAATTAAGCCTAAACATGATCCAACAAAAATCTATTCACTAGAACACCAAGAACAAGAAAAACCCAGAAAAGTCAACTCACAAAAACAAGAAAAATCACAAAAGTAAACCATAGAAAAGAAAGAAGAAGAATCAACAAAACATAATATATAATAAAAGTGAAGAAATCTTCCCTTATGTGGCATATACATGAAGATCCATTCAAGAACATCAAGGGGTGTTCTTGAGCTCTCCCAAGAGAGACTTTTGTTTTTAGGAAAGAAGACTTGATGAAAAAAATAGGTCTATGAGCTATTTATACAAAGGGATTCAGACTGGTCAACTCTGTCTCTCGGTGCACGTATCGACCTGTATGGGCTCGGTACCTCGGTCGGTACCTCGGTCGGTATGCACTTTCTGGAATCGCCAGTTTTGAACCCAGAATTATCGACCCGTATGGGGTCGATATGCCGGTCGATACCGCACTAAAACGCCCATAACTTTTGAACCACAACTCCAAATTCTCTGAAACCACCTCCATTGGAAAGCTAACTCAATTTCCTATGAATTTCATGAAGAGCTCGTAAGCTAAATCCAAACAGAAGGCATTCGTCTGACTCGATCTTTCAAGCATGTTGGATTGACTCTGCATTTGACATTTCCTAGCTTTGGTCCAAAATTTGCATCCTTCATTTTCCTTATATTTATATGCATATCATTTGATCCAATCCACTCCTAAACACCTGAATAAACACAAAAAGAACAAAAAGAAGACACAAAACAACCTAGGACATCTAAAATGCAATCAAGACCGAAAAAACTCAAATGCATGAAAATATCCCAAAAATTGTACAAAGTGGGATTAAAACCTATGAAAACTATTCTTTAAAACATGTAAAATATGGTGTTATCAGTCCCCGTCTCAACACTTACTTTATTTAAATATACAAGTCCCTGTGTTAACTAAGTCGTTCTTTCCAATTATTTCCCAATTTTTAGGTTTTATAAAAACTTGAACCATATAAAAATCATATATAATTCGGTTGTTTTTATAAAAACCTTAGGGCAATTCTCATCAATACCACTAAATAAGTTTATTTTCC
This sequence comes from Crucihimalaya himalaica, assembly GCA_004349715.1. Taxonomy (NCBI): domain Eukaryota; kingdom Viridiplantae; phylum Streptophyta; class Magnoliopsida; order Brassicales; family Brassicaceae; genus Crucihimalaya; species Crucihimalaya himalaica. The sequence goes on along the minus strand of SMJT01000035.1, from coordinate 573,490 downwards.
AAAAATGCCAAAAATGTTTTATTTTTCAAAAATACCACAAAAAAGTTTTATTTCCAAAAATACCACAAAACTAAAACCAAACTTTAAACCTTCAAAACTAAACCCTAAACCCTCAAAACTAAACCCTAAACCCAAAATACTAAACCCTAAACCCAAAATACTAAACCCAAACCCAAATATTTAAATTATAAACCTTTATAATTCAGTTTTTAGTTTTGTGGTATTTTTGGAAATAAAACGTTTTAATGGTATTTTTGGAAAATAAAATTTACTATGGTATGTTTGGAAAATAAACTTATTTAGTGGTATTTGAAGGGATTTCTCAAAAGCTTAACCATATAAGAATCATATGTAATTATAATTTTGGGGTACAGTTTTTCGGTTTTACGGTTTTATAAAATCTAAAATCATATATAGCAACCATATGTCTTTTGGTTTGGTTACAATATGGTTTTTTCTTTTTTTACGATTTACCATTTTAATAATTTTTTTTAAAAAAAACAAACATATAAAAACCATATGCAATTAGGTTTCTATTATTTTCGATTTCTTTTATAATTTTCAAAAAAATAAATAATAATTAGACATTTATCTTGAATTGTATTATATATCTTTGATTTATATTATGTGAAACAGTGACCCCATACCAACATACATCTATATATTATTCTTAAAATACATTTTTGAGACAACCTTATTTTGTGTAAGAATTTACATACAATATCGTTATTTACAAAGCAAAATAAGTTAGTTCATTAAGGGTATACTAGATTAATAATTCGTACTTCTCCCGGGGGCAGTGTTTTCACGACTGACCCGGACCATTCGGTCCGTCCAGTTAACCCGCGACCCACAAACTAGAAAAACCAGAAAACCCAGTATTTTTAAAACCAAAGAAACCACAAAAACTCGCCATTATCACGTGATTCGGTAAACCGGTTGAACCGGCCGGATAACGATTATATAGAATTCATTTGTTTTTGGAAATAAAAATATAGTGTTTTAGTGTACTTCAATTATTATTTTTTTGTCTCTTAAATTAGCTTACTTTGTACAATTTACGTTTGCAGTATAGTTATATATTTTTAATGTACAAGTAAAAAAAAAGATCATATGATCATGTTGACTACAAATAGTCAAAGTTTTGGATCTAAGTCATATTTTTAACTTGAATATGATGACTTAGAGAATGCTCTTATTGAGGAAAATCCCAAAGATCATGAAGACATGAACCCTGAAAAGTCTAATGGTATGTTTTAAATTTTCTTTTAGTTGTATATAATACATTGACTAAAGTATGTGATTTTGTTTTCTTTTTGAGATTTTATGAATGCTTCACTTTGCCGCTTGCAGAGAATGAAAGGAATGATGAGAGAGACAACCAAGATTAGCTGTCGTGACTCGTGATGTTTTATTAGTTTATTTCTGTCATTCGTGATCTCTTACTATCTTAGTGTTTTTTTCTGGTTTTTTTAATTCAAAATTTCATCACTTTATTCTTATTGTTAGACTTCATATTTTTGTTAAACATGATATGATTATTTTTATTTTTATTTTTATAGAATTAGTTTTTTTTTACATATCTTTAATTAAAGTCTAAACAAAGTAAATCAATAAACCCGCGGTCGGACCCTGTCGACCCAGTGACCCAAGAGATATTTCGGTTTGCTTTTCGGGTCGCTTTTAAAAACATCCCCCTGGGGATATGTTTTTAGGTTATGGTTTGAATTAATTTTAGTAAAGTTGTTGTGTGTTGTTAAATCATAAATCCTTTAAAGTAATAGTATGTATATATGTTATTAACAGTAAGTATGTTAGCTTAAGATCCGAATTTTAAATAGTATTATGGTGATATATATATTTGATTATATATGTAATGGTAGTGCTAGTTATTGATTTTCCGAAATTAGTGTATAATTTCTTTAGTTATAAAAATATTTTGTCCTTTTGATATTAAATCAATGTATATATCATTTATATAAGTTATTGACCAGATTAAGTTTATTTATATAAGGCGTTTCTGAAATATTAATTATGTGAATAAAATGATACGTTAATATAATTATTTTAGTATAAGTCTGAATTCAAATAACTAAAATAAGCCCAAAACTATTATCATTAATTATGAATAATATATACTTTCCAAGTTTTAATAATTTAAATTGAGTTTAAGCGTGTACCTCATCAAAAAGAGAATTTTTTTTACTAATTTACATTTACAACAGATTAAAAAACATTATATAGAATTTATATTTGAATTAAAAATTTATGAAAACACAATTTACTACAGCAACATAAATTTACTACAGCAACAGAAATTATAAAAATTTATGAAAACACAATTTATGAATTTCTTATTGTTATAGAAATTTTCTAATGTGTAAAATTTTTCTTTTTAAGAATAGAAATAATACTTTTGTAAAATTGTCGTTTTCTTTATCCCATATATTAAAAAAGTTAATCGACTACTCTAATGAAATCTGATAAACTTTGGTTCCACGGTGAAGCCACTTCATAACCTACCTAGCATAAATGGCAATTTTTAATTTTTTGGTGTTTTTTATCTAAATTTTTATTAAATGTTAGTTTTATATTTTTCTTAATATATAGAAAATAAATAAGTTAGCTACTCCTTTTCAATGGTTTTAAGTAACTTACGAAGATTTTAGCATATAATAATTATGAATAAATTAGTATATATTTCCTTATAATAATATATTAGCATATTTATTTCCTTATAATTAAATCTTTGACCTTTTTTACATCTTTTAAAATTTTTTTATATGACACGTGTCGAAATCTTGAATTGAATAACATGACACGTGTCACCATCCGATGAGTTACTAACTTTTGAAAACCCTCTTTTATATAATAAGATAAGAACAAAAATTTTGTCAATAATGAATTCTATATAAACAAACAAAACACTTTAGTTCACAAACATCATCATAGCTTTAACTTCGTTATGTTAGTAAAATTTCTCTTCTTACTTTTAATCTTTTTTATAACTATGAGTTTATTGTTATTTTATATACTTTTAATTAATATTTTTTATAACTATGAGGTTGTTGTTATTTTACTTATATATTATATATATATGATATGTATATTTAAGAATTATTAAAAAAATTCTAATTTCGAGTTGTTTTTCTTCTAATTTTCAAAAAATGGGTATCATCCAAAAGGCAATGAAGAAAGATTATCTAACACTAGATCTTTATTTTTAGTGATATAAGTAATATTCTTATTTTTAGTTTCCAATATATGTATCCAATCATATCTTTATGTTTAACAATATTTTTTTTATGCAGATGTAATTGGTTATATAAAAAATATGAAAAAAACAAATTTTCGCACTAAGACTATACCTACCGTAGGAAGGGTTACTTTGAGTTTATTGTTAGAAAGGTACGTTTTCTATGCATCTTTCTCTTTATCTTGACTTTAATAATGAGATCCAAGGTGAGAACTTGGACTCTATACTAATATATAGTACAGACAATAATGACAACATTTTTAAATCATTCTCTTTTTTTATGATTATTGAACTATTTCAACAATAGGTTTGCTCTTTTTTTATTATTCTCTTTTCTCTCTGTCTTTTTTGTACTTATATACTGAGAAGCTGCTTTTAATTCAGAATTGGCTTCTATTGTTATCGTTTGATATTTAAAGAGAGAAGAAAGTCAGAGCTTCAATTGTTATTGTTTCAATTTTCAAATCATTATTATTAACATCTTATTACACATTTGAATTTAAATGTAAATTTTGCTGATAAGAAAAATTTATTTTCTTCTGTACGTCAAAAACTCATCATTTTATCACAGAGACAGATACTATAAATAACAAATAGATTGTAACATGCCCTTATTCTCAAGCCAAGAAATGGAGACGACTTAATATCTCAAACTCAAACAAATCCAAAGTCTAAGGTTAGTTTGTAATAAGATAATTTACCTCTTAGTCTTGCTGCCCAACAAGCCTGCGAGGACAAGTGCTAATTGAGAACACAAATCCAATGTTAAAATGTCTACTTTGTCTGTTAGAATACTGATCACATCTGCTTGAACCTGTAATAAGAGCCTAAACAAAGAAAAAGGATATTGTAACTTCACACCTAACAATAAGAGCCTAAACAGAGAATGTGCTCTCAAACAAACTTGCTTGATGAAGCTACAGGAAATGCAAAACCAACACAAATGAATATCTAGACACAAAGGCTACGATCCGTCTATAGATGGAAAAATAAATAGAAGTCATCAAGTCTTCATTCACACGTATAACAGTCGAGACAACGTCTACAAACTAAACAAGATAGGAACAATAGTTTCTTCCAGTAAATATTAAACAGCAGATCAGTAGCTAGAAAGTCTTTAAATCATTAATCCTTGATTGATTTGCAACCATTAATCTTTGATTTGCTTCTCCAATAGCGTAAGTGGTGTTAACTAATCTCATACTTCACATATTAAACTATTCTTTCATGTTAAAAAAAGTACTCTATATAATTCAAACAAAGTATGATTAGTCCAATAAGAAATATGTAGATGGGCACAAGTTTCATCAAAATCCATTATGCGTTCAGAACTCTTCCAACTTTGTATTCCAACCAATTTCATATTTTTCCATCAGTGACGACCATGTGAAGTTATTTCATCAAAAATTAGAAAAACAAAAAAATAAATTTTGACTCAAATTTCAACAAACCTCAAACGCTACATAAAAAATACCAAAAACGTGGGGAATAAGAAGCACATATCTAATTTGTATGAAAAATTATTGATCCACAGAACAGAAGAAAAAGTAACATCGATCTCAAAAATCACCCATGAAAAGAACTTGAGATAAGAAAAAGGGATAGAGAGATGTGCCTGAGTAAAATCTCCAGGAAAGAGAGCACGATGATTGAGAAGATAAAGAGAGATGGAGGCGTAAAAAATAGATCTCGAATGATTTGAGCATTTCTCATTAACTAATAATTTATGTTTTTAGTTTTGTGTATTACACTAAATTTTGGGACCAAGAAAAAAAAGTATTATACTAAATTTAAAATCAGATTTGGGTCCAAAGTTAATTTATTACTACAAGTTAATTAAAAATAAAAACAAATATGTTTTTAAAACCACAAATTTGGGTCCAAAGTTAATTTATTACTACAAGTTAATTAAAAATAAAAACAAATATGTTTTTATGATTTTAATTAACTTTACAAAAAATAATTAAAAATTAAAAATAATAATTTTGACATAAACCCGTGCAACGAACGGGTCCTAATCTAGTGTAATTATAATTTCGGGGTACAGTTTTTTGGTTTTACGGTTTTATGGTTTTATAAAATCTAAAATCATATATAGCAACCATATGTCTTTTGGTTTGGTTACAATATGGTTTTTTCTTTTTTTACGATTTACCATTTTAATAATTTTTTTTAAAAAAAACAAACATATAAAAACCATATGCAATTAGGTTTCTATCATTTTCGATTTCTTTTATAAATTTCAAAAAATAAATAATAGTTAGACATTTATCTTGAATTGTATTATATATCTTTGATTTATATTATGTGAAACAGTGACACCATACCAACATACATCTATATATTATTTTTAAAATACATTTTTGAGACAACCTTATTTTGTGTAAGAATTTACATACAATATCATTATTTACAAAGAAAAATAAGTTAGTTCATTAAGGGTATACTAGATTAATAATTCGCACTTCTCCCAACGGCAGTGTTTTCACGACTGACCCGGACCATTCAGTCCGCCCGGTTAACCCGCGACCCACAAACTAGAAAAGCAGAAAACCCTGTATTTTTAAAACCAAAGAAACCACAAAAACTCGCCATTATCCCGTGATTTGGTAAACCGGTTGAACCGGCCGGATAACGATTATATAGAATTCATTTGTTTTTGGAAATAAAAATATAGGGTTTTAGTGTACTTCAATTATTATTTTTTTGTCTCTTAAATTAGCTAACTTTGTAACAATTTACGTTTGCAGTATAGTTATATATTTTTAATGTACAAGTAAAAAAAAAGATCATATGATCATGTTGACTACAAATAGTCATAGTTTTGGATCGTTGAGAAAAAGACACAGGTAAATTTGAATATGATGACTTAGAGAATGCTCTTATTGAGGAATATTCCAAAGATCATGAAGACATGAACCCTGAAAAGTCTAATGGTATGTTTTAAATTTTCTTTTAGTTGTATATAATACATTGACTAAAGTATGTGATTTTGTTTTCTTTTTGAGATTTTATGAATGCTTCGCTTTGCCGCTTGCAGAGAATGAAAGGAATGATGATAGAGACAACCAAGATTAGCTGTCGTGACTCGTGATGTTTTATTAGTTTATTTCCGTCATTCGTGATCTCTTACTATCTTAGTGTTTTTTCTGGTTTTTTTAATTCAAAATTTCATCACTTTATTCTTATTGTTAGACTTCATATTTTTGTTAAACATGATATGATTATTTTTATTTTTATTTTTATAGAATTAGTTTTTTTTTACATATCTTTAATTAAAGTCAAAACAAAGTAAATCAATAAACCCGCGGTCGGACCCTGTCGACCCAGTGACCCGGTGACCCAAGAGATATTTCGGTTTGCTTTTCGGGTCGCTTTTAAAAACATCGCCCAGGGGATATGTTTTTAGGCTATGGTTTGAATTAATTTTAGTAAAGTTGTTGTGTGTTGTTAAATCATAAATCCTTTAAAGTAATAGTATGTATATATGTTATTAACAGTAAGTATGTTAGCTTAAGATCCGAATTTTAAATAGTATTATGGTGATATATATTTGATTATATATGCAATGGTAGTGCTAGTTATTGATTTTCCGAAATTAGTGTATAATTTCTTTAGTGTTGTCCTTTTGATATTAAATCAATGTATACATCATTTATATAAGTTATTGACCAGATTAAGTTTATTTATATAAGGCGTTTCTGAAATATTAATTATGTGAATAAAATGATACGTTAATATAATTATTTTAGGATAAGTCTGAATTCAAATAAATAAAATAAGCCCAAAACTATTATCATTAATTATGAATAATATATACTTTCCAAGTTTTAATAATTTAAATTGAGTTTAAGCGTGTACTTCATCAAAAAGAGAATTGTTTTTACTAATTTACATTTACAACAGATTAAAAAACATTATATAGAATTTATATTTGAATTAAAAATTTATGAAAACACAATTTACTACAACAACAGAGCATTTTTCTTCTTCAAAAGAAAAAATTGACGAACAAAAGAAAATCATAAACACGATTCTTCAATCGACACACTTTACATAATCGAACCTCTTCCTTATCGTTCTTCTCGAACTCTGACCTAATTCAATTTGCCAACATCAAACAAGATGTAAATCATTTAGTTTGTGGAACATCAAAGTATTCAACTCATTCCAGATCACATATATTGAATTCGACTTGTGTATTGTTTTCTTTGTAAGGTTATCTCGTTTTCCGATATGATTTCCTTCAATTGGAAAACAATTGTAGCTGTTCTCGATTGAATCTGGAAAATGCAATTAGGTTTGTCAGGTTCTCGAAGTAGAACATCAATTGAAAATGTTTTATAGTATTTAATAGATTTGTAACCCAAAATAGAGTCAACAATTTCACATATATAATGCTAGGCTTTAGTGTTAATGTTGAGATTGAAGGATGTAGTTATGAGAAAGTTTATTTCTTAAGATAGATTATATGTATAATTGTACAGATACCGTAAAAAGCATGTATATTAAAATTGAAATCTTTTTTACAATATCAATTTGTTGTTTATTCATACCTCTGATCCAAAATTCCGACCAATTATGCATATCATGATTGATATTAAGGATGATTATACATTGGATGATGCTATTGGGACACTCATTCATACTACAAATGTATATTATTTGATTATTAGAGAACATTGGTTACTTGTTTACTGAATTTGGTTAATGTTTATCTCTAACTATTTATGTAAATATTGTACTTATAGGAGAAGCGTACATAGAGGAAAAAAAAAAAAAGGTAGTAAGACTTGTAAAAAAAATGGATGAAACTAATATTTTTTAAAATATCATCAAGGTCATGTGGATCGTTTGCAACATTTTTAAACCTTCAACTTCAGTGACGGGTCCAACTAAGTCTAGAGCATTGCATTATGTATTAAAAAAAACCTAATTAGAGATGAATACAAAAGAGATTACTATATGATGAAAACAAATAAAAATTACCAACTAAACAGGAAATATTGATAGTTTGTTAATGATTGAAGGGAATGTTGCAAAGTTGTTTGGATGGTTATCGGGAATAGGTAGAATTCTCTTCACGATGTAAGAAGTGAATCTTGTAAGCATGAGAGGTGACTCTCACTCCATCTTGGTTTACGACAACACCAAAAGTCATTATTGACAGTCATTGCCCTTCTTTTATATAACCATCGTACAAGTCTACTAGGTCTTTTTCAATTACTACTTCAATCCTTACACCCTACAAAACAAATAAAGTCATATTTGTTAAAAAATCGTAGTAGGACAAATAATTCATACGTAATGACAGAAAATAAAATATCGAAAGATAAATATATTCTCGTTTGCAAGAACCAAACCAAGACGCTTAAATAGTATGACATTGAAAACCCTCCATACTCGAAAAACCTTAAGCCGAACATGGAATCTAGTAATTTCTAGAACCAACAAACTAAGATCATGATAGTACTCCATCGTTTTTACACTATTTTTTAATAGATTTTCATGACTTAGCAAACTTTTGTTAATGCGAGAGTATATATAAGGGATTTCAAAAACATGATTCATTGAATGTAAATAGGGTTGTTTGATAAATGTTAAATATGAAAATATACGATTGTTAAGGAATAATTGAGGCTTTTCGCGATTTCTAAATATTTGAAAACTTGTAATGTATAGTTTAGGTATTGTGTACGATTTTGCGTCAACTGTATTTAGATAAATTAGAAACCTTAGAGTTGTTAAAAATGGTTAGTTTGTAATTGAATAAGTTCAAATATTCCGCATATCTTTTGTTCAAATAAAAATAAGGAATATACAACGGATATGATATGAACGAATTCCTAAAAAAAACAGAATATGAATTAGTGGGTCTGTTTACCTATTTAACATGTATTAAATAAATAAAAACAAGGAATACATATAACACCAAAATAAAATATTTGATAATATCATTATTAGTAAGCTTTAGTATATATATACAAAAATGTATTGATAAACTAAGTTGGAATCAATTTATGAATGATAATAAGTAAAACTTACAATTTATAAACAAAGCTGATATTAAAGCAATAACAATCGTCTCAACACATGAAGTTTATTTAATAACAAAACAACAATATTTGAAATAATAATAAAAAATACAGAAACTTCCTAAAGGTTTTTAAAAACCTCTTTGAAAACAACATTCACTGTTTTTTTTTTTGTGACTTTCCATCTTCATTGCAATCAACATTTTCAATCATTCTCTAGATGTAACTCTAGAAATAGGAACATAAAGCTGACCATGAGAAAAGCAAGGTCTTGGTAAATAGATTCCAACGTTTTTCAAAGATTGGCTCTCGCTTTTGTTAATTGTCATTGCAAACGATAAAGGTAAAGACAATTGTCTACGTCTCATCCTAAATGACATTTTTGTTTCTGATGGTGTAATCAATAACCTAGGGATAAAAACTTTATTACCAACTCTTTCTCTTGTAAGAATTCTAGCTCCTACCACAAATTCAGCCAACATTTTTGATCACTAATCCACCAATAGAATTAATATTTTTAAGCAACATCACATAGACACCAATTTTGAAACGCATATTATGGTTTGGTAATCCAAAAATCTTAATATTATTCAAGAAACCTGAAGTCAAAACTGGATTTTTCGTCTATGCTATCAGAACTTAAGTAGCTATTAACCTTGCATTTGTTCTAGCATGGTTTCATTGATCTGGTTAACATCTTCATTTGTGGGATAGAGAATAGCTCGTTCTTAAAAGAATTTAGGGTCTTTAACATGTTGTAACTTTGAAAAATCACCATAAATCTCTCTGCATATTGCTTCAATAGGATTGTTAGCCTTGGTAATCAGAAACTCTTCTGAAATATCAATAAGAGCCTCACCATCATTAGGCTCTGCTATTCTGCCATCTCCAACAACTAATATCCAATATGAAATTCTTTTAAGCTATTTGCCTCAGTAACACTCAAATTGTTAGCAAACAAACGCATATTCTTTGTCAGCTTCAACACTTTGCAGTGATCCTGTAGGTAAGATGAATTAAGAGTAGTCATTACAATCTTTGGTCTATCAACACCACTGATTACTGGTAGGACCTGTCTAAAATCACCTCCAAAAACTACAACTTTTCTGCCAAATGACTTGTTTCCTACATTTTGAGACTTCTCTGACAAACTCATGTCTAATGACTCAAAACAATGTTTACTCATCATTGGAGCTTCATCCCAAATTATCAGAAAAGCTTTTTTTGACCAAACTATATCTGTTTAAATCTGCTTTGATATGACAAGTAGTAAATTCATTTGGATTCAATGGAATTCCAAACCTAGAATGAGATGTCCGACCACCTTCTAACACAAGATTAGGTATGCAGCTTGAAGCTAAATTAAGTACAATATCGCTCTTGGACCTAATAGTTGCTGATATAGTTTTCCACATAAAGGTTTTTCATGTTCTCCCAAAACCATATACAACGAATACTCCTCCTAAATCCTTTTATTACAGCATTAATGATCTCATCATAGATTGCCTTCTGCTCAGGTGTAAGCATCGTAATCCATTTGTCATGTTTCTCTGATAAATCAGTACGGTCATAACCTTTTTCATTTTTTTTTGTTAATAATAGTAAGAACTTTAAGTGCTTATCGTGTATATATATGTTTTTATAATCATAGGAGAAAATGAAGATCCAACTCAAGATGAGATAACTCCACAAAGAATTAGAAGAGATCTATCTAATGAAGAGCGATGGGCGATTTTAACGGCTTTGCTAGAAAAGAGTATTAATGGAAATCTGAAAAATATCACACAAGAGAAGTTGCAGATCTATTTTCAGTATCTATACAAGTGGTACAAAATATTTGGTGACGAGCAAAAGAAACGGCTAGTAATGGAAAGGTTGATGTATCTCATAGAAGAACCGGAAATTGTGGTCGTAAGAAAATTCCATTTGATTTGGATCGCGTTGCTAGCATTCCATTGCAAAAGCGAACAACTTTGAGAATGTTTGCCATGGCTATGGACATGAGTCTTGGAAAATTACATAGGCGTAAGAAGGAAGGAGCTATTCGACGTCATACCAATGCTATTAAGCCACTTTTGAAGGAAGAAAATTTGAAAGGTAGACTACAATTTTGCATTTCTATGCTGGATAAGAATACTTTACCTCATGAACCAAAGTTTATTGATATGTACAATATTGTGCATATCGATGAAAAATGGTTTTATATGAAGACCGAGAAATATTATCTACTTCTACTTCTGACTGAAGACGATCCACATCGTACATGTCAAAGTAAGAATTACATCAGAAAAGTAATGTTTCTAGCTGCGATGGCTCGTCCACGATTCGATGATGAAGGTAAAGAAGTATTTTCTGGAAAAATTGGAATATTTCTCTTTGTTACTATTCAACCAGCTTAGAGGCGGAGTAAGAATAGAGACGCTGGAACTTTAGAACTAAAAGCATCAACTTCTGTGAAGAGAGAGGATATAAAAGCATGTTTGATTGAGAAAGTTCTTCCGGTAATTCATGAAAAGTGGCCAAGATAAGATCGGGGGAAGACTATCTTCATTCAACAAGATAATGCAAGGACACATGTCGAACGTTCGGATAAAGATTTTCAAGAAGCGGCGTCAAAATATGGCTTTGATATACGATTGATGTCTCAACCACCGAATTCGCCGGATCTAATTATTTTAGATCTTTGATTTTTTTGTGTCATTCAATCATTGCAACATAAGACTTGTCCCAAAATAGTAGAAGATCTTGTTTGTGCGGTAGAAGAGTCATTTGACATATACCCTACAGAAAAGGTAAACCATTTGTTTTTGACTCTTCAATCGTGTATGGTAGAGATCATGAAAGTTGGAGGATCAAACAAGTACAAGATACCGCATATGAAGAAAACTACGTTGGAAAGAAATAATCTTCTTCCCAAACGAATAAGTTGTGATGCTACCTTGGTTGACAATGTGTTAAACGTTCTCAAGTCATCATGTTAGCTAGTGGAGATTATTTGGTTTTTAGTTGTTATTTTATTTTTCCTCTATTTTTTTGATTTCCTTATGTGGATGACAAACATTTTTAGATTTATTTAGATTTAAAGTCTTGCTGATACTTATGTAAAGGCTTTTTAATTATTTGTTATTTTTTGTTTAACTATAATTGGAGGCTAAAAATAATGAAAATTGGAGTAGTATTGAAAACTATCTCTAACCATATTTTAGTTTAGCATTTTGAATTTATATTGTAATTTTTCAGCCTTGAATGCCTTTTGAGTCTTGAAGATGGTTATCATCCTTTTACATATTTGATGTTTTATGATATCTTGTGCGGTTTAACTAATCCGGTTTATGTGATCCTCGATCTGCAATGTGGTGCTTTGATTTGTCTTTGGCATGAAGCATATTTTATCACTTATCAGGCATAATGGAGAATGTTCCTTTAGGTGACCTTAAATCAAACCCATACATCTATGTTATCCAATCATGCTTCGTCAATTATTTTTAACACTCGGGGCAAGTAAGATTTTGTTTAGCCATAAATGTAGTATTTTGATTTATCATAATCTTTGATTTGTTTGTATTATATATATTTTTTACAATTAATGTAATTTTTTACGCGATATAAGGTTAATATAATAACTATTAAGATTTTTTTCCGTAATTTTACTGGGCAATATATGTCAATCTGAGGTCATCAACCTTTTTAGTTGTCAATTATATATAACGTTACAAATCCTTAAAAGGAAAACTCTCTGATACGACTAATATATTAACTATATAAAAAAATGTAGATATTTAAAAATTTTAAGTTGTTTTTAATTAAAGTATAATAAATACAACACAAATTGGCAATTAAGAATAAAGGCTTGTAGTTAGAGTTAAAACTTTTTATCCATTGCTTTCCAACGATAACTATGAAGGAATGATATTAATGAAAAATCTAAGGTCATATTCTTTTAGTTTGCAGGGACATCAATATGAACATAAGCTTGGATTCACATCAAACAAAGTAGGTGGCCGACGTATTTTACATTGCATATAATATTCAAATAATGCATAATCTCCGAATTATTATAATTATTTAAATAGGTTACAATATAGATTTTTTTGTACAAGATATGATTTTGTATATTAATGATAAACATGATAGTACATTATTTTACAGAGGATGAAGAGTTAAATGACAATCCGGAGAAATAAAGCTTATCAGTTGTCAAGTTCTTTGCAATGTTACATTTATAAACCATGTAAAGTCTCTTATTCTCTTACTATGGTAATCTAATGTAGATAGCTAATAGTTCAAAGTTATTTGAATTCAAAAAATTTAAACAGCCGTACAAACTTATAAATATAATACTTAAAAATCTTATAAAACAGTAAAGAAAAAAAAATACATTAAAACCTAAAACATTATAGTAACATTACAAGAAAACAAGAGTTTTGCAACGTCAATATTCGTCGCTAAATCGTAAATATAATGGCATGACACAATAACATAGTAAAAAAAAAGTTGTCACCAACACTTTCAACACCTTTTTCTTCTTCTGGATTCTCATATTTTTTTTTTCGTAACCCTCTTCAAGAATACACTGCATAATCATAGAGGCAATTAGATTGTTATAATCAAATCAACATATTGACAATTAAAAAATCAACTACATGATATTATTAAATCTTATAACATACCACACCACATGTAAATGTAGATACTGAACCTTCAAAAATGAAGCATGCATATCCTAAAATATATATGAAAATATAGTGTGTTTAATAGGTATCAAACATTAACAACAAAAAGATAAGTCAATGAGAGATAACCTCTGTAACTGATATTATATGATTTTGAGAGATAACCTCTCCAAAAACCTCAAAACACACAAAATCGACACTTCACTGTATTTTTGACCTTAATTTATGCTAACCAACAACCTCATGGTCATATACGCCAAAGATCCGATTGCACAACATCTTAATATATTTTCACTTGAAATTCAAAAAACTATGAAATTTGATACCAAGATAAGAGAATATTAAAATACAAAAACTAAAAATCTAAACTACACAATCTTATACTTTATTTCTAATACGGAAATTGACATAATTGACACCATCACCACGATAATATTGGCAGGCACATAAGGTAGCTTCTGAATTTCTTCCACACCATCAAGAAATCCATACACATCTAAAATGTAAAAATTGCATGTTAAAATACCATCTTAAAACATGACAATATGTATGTAAGAGTAACATACCTGAAGAAATTAAGTCTCATTTGATTGTATTACATGGAAGAAAATCAAAATATCTGAGTTGGGTAATTGCACATGTACTTATCATCTGTGTAGGTTGGTAGAACTTGATATGGAGCAAGTTGTTAGTGTTCATGATTCTTGTTTGTGGAACTGATATATCATGGTTTTTACCCATTAAATACCATGATATAAGTCCTTTTATCGAGTCTTTCTATTGTTTCCGTAGTCTTTTAGAGTCTTTTCAGGTTTTAGCATGTTTGGAGCTTAATTGGAGTTTTTAGAGCATTCTGGAGCTTTGTGGCATTCGTTGAAGACGTTCCCACCGATGGATTGAGCTCAAATTTGGACACGAGATAGATCAATGGATTAGCTTTCATTTGGAAGTGGTTTGAAGCCATTCCAACGGTGCGATCAAAAGTTATGCCAGTTTTCGTGAAGACAGTCCAGTTTGGCAAAAACCAGAAATGTCCTGGTATCGATCGATACCGAATGCAGGAAGGGAAAACACGCGTTTTTACAAGTTTTAAGAGTCTGCAACTTGGCCCAG
Source organism: Crucihimalaya himalaica (assembly GCA_004349715.1). Classification (NCBI taxonomy): domain Eukaryota; kingdom Viridiplantae; phylum Streptophyta; class Magnoliopsida; order Brassicales; family Brassicaceae; genus Crucihimalaya; species Crucihimalaya himalaica. The sequence goes on along the minus strand of SMJT01000035.1, from coordinate 558,413 downwards.
AAGACTTTATTATTTACAAGAAAGCCCAGAACGTGTTTTAGACTTATAAATAGGGTTTTCAGCCACCTGTTTAGGCTACGCTTCATTAGGAAAAGGGAATTCATCGACTCATGATCCGAGTATCGATCGACACCAGCAATGGTATCGGTCGATACCCTGCGCACAGGTATCTTCTCGTTTGTTTTTCACTATTCCTCTGAGTTCTTCTGATTTCTTTTACCAACTCTAGGCTAGATAACACTGGGGACAGTGTTGTTTAAGTCTGGGGGAGGTAGTTGCTGACAACGTGTTCGTTTTCTTAGAGTCAGTCGTTTTTGTGTCAAAATTTGTTTTATTGAGTCAAAATTGTCCTGGAGATTATGATCTTGTTTTTGAACTTACTGTGCTGACTTTACTTCTGAGTGTCCATTGTTACAGAACCAGTTTTTCAGATCGACTAATGAAAAATCCAAAGGCTGACCAGTTGACTAGAAAACACACATGTTTCCAGTGGATTTCATCAAAACCTGAGCCTAATTTTTGCACTTCATCGATGTGGTTAGTGTTTCCAGAACTTGATTCCTCATTCATATCTGACAAAAGGAACCCATGTGTTTAAAGTGATGGTATTTCTCTCCCCTGTTATAAGTTTACAAAAGAGCATAAAAGATGAGATGATTTTCTTCTGAGTAGAGGGCTAGGAAAATTTCCAGCGATCCCATTATTCTACTTGTGAAGGAATGATCACACAAAGGTTGGAAGCGAGGTTAGGAAAATTTCCCGTGATACCACTATTCGCCTACACCTTTGATACACAGAGAGGAAAGAACCGGGGATTCGGTGGCAAACACCATCAATACTCGCGTCGCAGACCTTAATGTGTATATGCAGAGCTAAAAAGAAAAAAAAAAGAGAAAGAACATGATCAAAAATAAGTCTGGGGGAGAGAACAAATACCAAAAAGAGTGAAAATTTCAGGTATTTCTTTTATCATGATATTGTTTGGGAAAGAATCTGGAAGTTCTTGGACATTGATTACAGCGATGAAACTGGCAATGATGGTTTTTATGGATGAAGCTGTGATACTATGTGTGGGTTCTGGGAAAGCTGCAAAGGTTTACGGAGAAGTACATGGTGGTTAGATCTGGGACTGGCAAAGTAATGAGAAGATATTAGGAAGAAGGATCATTGCAGTGTTTCAAGAACAAGTGAGTCTCTGCGTTTTCAAACTTCTTTCCATGGTTTGGTTTTCTGTTTGCTTGAGGGCAAGCAAAGGTTAAGTCTGGGGGAGTTGATATATCATGGTTTTTACCCGTTTTAGACCATGATATAAGTCCTTTTTATCGAGTCTTTCTATTGTTTCCGTAGTCTTTTAGAGTCTTTTCAGGTTTTAGCATGTTTGGAGCTTAATTGGAGTTTTTAGAGCATTCTGGAGCTTTGTGGCATTCGTTGAAGACGTTTCCACCGATGGATTGAGCTCAAATTTGGACACGAGATAGATCAATGGATTAGATTTCATTTGGAAGTGGTTTGAAGCCATTCCAACGGTGCGATCAAAAGTTATGCCAGTTTTCGTGAAGACAGTCCAGTTTGGCAAAAACCAGAAATGTCCTGGTATCGATCGATACCGAATGCAGGAAGGGAAAACACGCGTTTTTACAAGTTTTAAGAGTCTGCAACTTGGCCCAGAAGACTTTATTATTTACAAGAAAGCCCAGAACGTGTTTTAGACTTATAAATAGGGTTTTCAGCCACCTGTTTAGGCTACGCTTCATTAGGAAAAGGGAATTCATCGACTCATGATCCGAGTATCGATCGACACCAGCAATGGTATCGGTCGATACCCTGCGCACAGGTATCTTCTCGTTTGTTTTTCACTATTCCTCTGAGTTCTTCTGATTTCTTTTACCAACTCTAGGCTAGATAACACTGGGGACAGTGTTGTTTAAGTCTGGGGGAGGTAGTTGCTGACAACGTGTTCGTTTTCTTAGAGTCAGTCGTTTTTGTGTCAAAATTTGTTTTATTGAGTCAAAATTGTCTTGGAGATTATGATCTTGTTTTTGAACTTACTGTGCTGACTTTACTTCTGAGTGTTCATTGTTACAGAACCAGTTTTCAGATCGACTAATGGAAAATCCAAAGGATGACCAGTTGACTAGAAAACACACATGTTTCCATTGGATTTTATCAAAATTTGAGCTTTATTTTTGCACTTCATCGATGGGGTTAGTGTCTCTAGAATTTGATTCCTCACTCATATCTGACAAAAGGAACCCATGTGTTTAATGTGATGGTATTTCTCTCCCCTGTTATAAGTTAAGAATATTATACCAATTGCCTTCTTTTAAGTCTCTTAGATTGTCATAATCAAAAGGACCCCAGCAATGGTTGCTTCAATTTTGGAACTCTGTTATTAGAAAAGAAAGATTAGCAGATAACCAATCTTGAAAATCCTATCACTAAAGATAGGAAACAACATGCATGGTAATCGACAAGAATCATATCAACCTTCCTTCCATATTTATATGGATTTGGATTCCAAAAATGAAGAACACGAACACAGATAACCCAATCCCTTCTTCCATGAACCAGATCTCTAACTGGAGTAATGTTTTGCATTTTTTTTTATTCTTAGAAAGTTTCGGTGAAGCTAAATCGTTTTTGGGAGAGACGAGATATTGATATGAGTTTAATTTACAAAAAGTAAAGAGTAAGTGTAGATATGGTAAAAATATATCCAGTTGTCATATCTTACCAAACTAACATTAATATGACCTATAAATGATAAAGAAGATTTAAATAATTAGAATAAAAGTATATTTGTTGGGCCGGATTTTTCAAAACCGATGTGATGTAGCATTGGAAATTTTTTAAAATAATAATTTCATATGGAAAATAACATTGAATTGCTAGAGATGATATAGTAAGTTAATACTGAATATTATTTTAGAAATTTGCATTTTATAGATTCTGTAAGATATGTTAATTTAATATAACTAAAATAGGAAATCTATATTAAATGATATAACAATTGTTATATGGTGGTTTCATAAATAAATATTTGATATACATTTTTTTTATGGATTCGGCTAGAAATTTGATAACGAATTACACAGATTGCAGTATATGAACTAATTTTAAAGATTAGCTATGTTCGTAAATATTGATTATAACATTGATTTCATGGTAGCAATAACTAATAATAATCGTAATAACACTATCTTTTATTTTGCATGGATTTTATAGAGCTAAAGACATTTAGCTTTTCATTTATAGCCTACATTAGTTGATAAATTTAGAAGAGACAATTCATTTTCAACGACCTATATAGGGAATGAAAAAAAGTTTTAAAAACTCTTGACGAAAACTAATTTGGATCTACATTATATATACTTACATTTACTTCTAATATATACAAAAGAGCCAAAAAAACAAAAAGATCATGATTGTTTTAAAAAAGTAAACGAGTTATTAAAAAAACCATTATGGATATATTAAAAATAACCAAAGCATTAATGCTAAATATATGAATAAGTACTCAATTAAACCAATAAAACTTAAAAGTGCAGAAGAAAAATAAACTAGAGCATGATAATAATATAAAAACCAAATTCAAAACTTGAATGTAGATACTACCCCTTGTATCTCTCTTGTTTAACCTTGATCAATTCGAAATTGGCTTGACTCTGAACACCACATAAACGATATGTTGTACTGTCATCAATAACTCTAACTTCTGGAGTGTTACCAATGTCTTTAACCAATCCATGATCAGTTTCATCTGAAGTCATTGTTTAACCTTGATCAATTCGAAATTGGCTTGACTCTGAACACCACATAAACGATCTGTTGTACTGTCATCAATAACTCTAACTTCTGGAGTGTTACCAATGTCTTTAACCAATCCATGATCAGTTTCATCTGAAGTCATTGTTTTTTTGACAACTCTCCTTATTTGAACTTGAATGGTCGGCTATGTCTTTGTTCCAATCACCATTACGCTTAGAAGAAGGCGTACTGCATTTAGAATTATAGGATTCTGAATTATCACATATATTAGTTAGCATTAAGCAGCACTACAAACAGAAAACATTAATGGAGTACAAGTTAAATCCTAAAATAAATATTAATAAATAAAAATACAAACTTAAAAAATATTAGGATGTTAGAAAATATACATTATCACCAGAGACTATTGATGATGGATCAAACCGACATCGGACTCATTATCAGTCTTTTCTTTTGTGATTTCTATTCCTAACCACACACGAGAGACTTTGTAAAAGTCTTTGCCACCGTGTATATTATCCATTTCTACACCAATCAAGAATGAATAATTCTTCCCACATATGTTAATGATAGGATCTAGAACAATCGTTGGATCTTCGATCTAAACACATTGAAGAAGCTAGGGCTATATAAATATACATCTATTTAAATATTCATAGCATACGTTGAAAGATATATACCTCAGCATAGTTTCCATCTAACAATTCATCCACAATTTTATTTATAATTTTACAGAAAACATTCGATTTCCTACGGCCAATATCGTAGGAAAACGGTAGGAAATAACTGTTTCCTACCGTTTTCCTACGTTATTTGTTCGTAGAAAATATCCCGTAGGAAATCAAAACTCGTAAGAATTTCGTAGGAAATTTCCTACGAAAATTAGTTGGTAGGAAATTTCGTAGAGGGTGTTGGTAGAAAAATGGAAGGAAATTTTGATCGATTTCCTACCAAAATATTCATAGGAAATATTTCCTACCATATTCTTACCAAAAAGATCTTACCATTTTCCTACCATTATTTTGGTAGAAATTTTTTTTCCTACCATTTTCCTACGAACTTAATAAAAAATAAATTAATTAATCAGATTTCAATAATTATATTACTTTTGAAAATTCAATTAAAATTATAAAATATTCATTACTATTAATCCAAATATAATTATAAATATATAATCAAAATATTTTACAAAACAAATAAACTAAATGTTTAAAATCAATTTTACAACACAACTAAAAGTAAACAACAACTCGAAATCTATTAAGGTAAAATTCAAATTACACCAAATGTGTTCCTAAATTACATACCACTTGGAGTATCCTTAAGCCGTGTTCCACGACCCTAAAACAACAAAAAGGAAACAAAAACTAATCAATGTTCAGTTCTGGAAAAATCTCAACAAGCTACAAAAGCAAAGTTTTCATCTTTAGACCTGCTCAAGAAATGTAAAGTTGATTTAAAGGGGCTGAGAGTTGCATACTTGTACTCATCACTAACACCATAGGCAAATATCTCATGAAACTCTTCAAGAACAGCCACTGCACATGATGAATTCAAGTTTCAAAGCTTGCTCATCATTTGGCTTCTCAAATTAATAAACTTCATAAAATCTATCAAAATCCAAGCAAGCTCTATGAGTTTCACTTATAACCGAACGATAGTAATAATTCAAGCAATAGCAATCTGAAATCTCATACCATCTTTTTTAAGAAGACATAATCTACTCAACCACATGCTATTATAGTATTATACAAACCAATAAATGATGATGTCCAAAGCTTTAAACCTCTTCTCAACCAACGGTTCAACAAGAACATCTCTAACTTCCACTACATATCTGATCCAATTTCTTGTCCAAACTGAAATTTAACCATAGTGAAAAGAAGAACACTTGAATCAACCAAACATATCCTAAGAAATTACGGTGTTAAATATCAAGATAAGACAAAACAAAAGAATTGACCAATAAATAAAGCTGGTCACGTATGATTGTGCAAGTAACAAGATTAAGAATATTTTATTACGATGCCATCTGCACTTTTGATTGGTCCTGGATGATTAAATCAAGCTGAAGTGAAAAGTAAAACCGAAAACCTGTTATGAATCAGAACTGAAATGAAAAAACGAGTTGAAATGCAGCTGAACCAAACATGAATCGAAGAATCAAGTTTTTGTGTTCACAAAAATACGATATGGAGAGAACTAACAAAAAGTTTTCAGATGGAGAAACAAGCGTGCTCCAATAAAACGATAAAAGCAAACATAAACAAGCATGCCATCTGATACCAAGCTTCGGGATAGCAAAGGAAGATTAGAAACAAACACCAAGCAGAAACATACCAAAAACAAGAATTCACACTTAGAAAGATGTAAACACCTTACAAAACAATCACTACAGTGCAATGGCAAAGATTCAAGCTTTGAACAAACACTGAATTCCAAGAAGACAGAAAATTGCAACCAAATAACACAAAACAAATAATCAACAAGTCGAGTAATGACTTCTAATAATTTTGGGGCTAGATTTTTTGGGGAATCATCTTGTTGTTCCACCAAATTAGATAAACAGTTTTAAATAATCTAACATAGACACAAACGAATCAAAACAAAAATCGTTAATCCTAAACTTTCAATCAAAACGTACTAAAAAAACAATTGATTTACCTTGAAGAAGACATAATACGGTACAATAGCAACATAGTAAGCCTCAAATATCTCTGCAAACAAACGTATACAAAAATCAGAATCAAAATTAGGCGAAACTGAAATTGAAATTTGATATTTGAAACATACGGGGACGCAGAGATCTCTGGATGTTCCTCAGCTTCTACCTAAGAAAATAAATAAAAAAACAGAACCGTGAAACCCCATTGAAAGAGAGAATTCGATTGGTAAGAGAATAAAAAAGACAACCCCTAATGAAGTGAGCACGAGGAAAATCGGTAGCGAGATGAGAGAAAACTTGATCGATCTGCTTCGATGAAAACCCTAAAAACTTGATCGACCTTGCATAGAGATCCGGCGACAACGCGAGAGAGAGACGCGAGAGAAAAGAGGGTTATGGTATTCTGTAATTGTTTTTTGTTTAGATGAGGAAATTTTCTACCGACGAAAATCGTAGGAAATTGGTAAGAGTTTTGGTTGAAAAAAAGTTGGTAGAAATATCTTAGGAAATTTTCCTATCATATTCTTATGACTGTCAATTGGGTCTTGTTTCGTAGGAATATGGTAAGAAATTTTCTTACGATATTTCTACCAATATTTTTTCAACCAAACTCCTATCAATTTCTTACGAGGATTCCTACGTCTTTTCGTGGTGTAGGATTTTCGTAGGAATATTCTTTCTATTTTCCTACGATTTTCGTCCGTAGGAAATTTCCTACGACTTATGTTTTTTAAAAAAATTTCGTAGGTTTACGGTAGGAATTATTTCCTACGAAAAATGTTCGTAGGAAAAATCGTAGGTTTTCTAGTTGTTTTCTTGTAGTCTTAGTAGCAAAACTATAAAACAAATGGAGTTTGGTTTCACCTATCGGATCCATGACATAAACATGTAGCTTGTACCTGTTTGTGAAAATAGAGTTTGAAAAGGGTTAATATAATTACAACAAAACAGCAAACATTATCTAGTTGAAAAAATGGAAAAAAAATATAACTATACAAACAAACATTATTTAGTTATAAAATACCTTGCAACAACGTTGGTCACTGTATCTAAACAGCTATCACACCAGAATTTTATACGATTGGATTACTTTTCCATTTTGCTAAGACTATTTGATTTCCTTGTAATCTCAGCCTTTTTGTTGCAAACTTTACAGCTAAAATAAAACCATCCCCAATCTGTTTCAATCGCATAAATTTTTGCCAAGATCCTCCATTTACCAACCTTTAATAATAGTGAGCATAGGTAACATGAATGAACTTAATATGAACCTTAATATGACTTGATAATCTAAAAACAAATATTAAAATATGACATAATACCTCTATAGACGCAATTAGATCACCAATTGTTTTTCTTGGATAGTCTAGCAGATTATCGCTTGTATTATATAGATGAACATCTCGAACAGCATCAGGTTCTAAAAGGGTGAGACCCAAGCCATCATTTGGTAACCTGATATAAACAAAATTATAATAATTAACAATGGAAATGAATTGTATTTAGACTAGAATGCATCAAACAATTAAATATATAGACAACAAAAGCGATATAATTAAAAGTAAGCTAAACAATATACGTACATTGACATGAATTGATTAACTTTAGGATAACCAAATGATTAATAAGCACATCAGTTGCATCAAAACTATTGGTAATGTTTAAATTGCCTATAAAAAAAAAAAATTGGTATCAAACATAAATTTTAATAGGAGTATATATACATAAATAGATCACTTATGATAACCTTTGAAATTATGAATCTTAGCAAACCGAATAAGAACCAATTTTTTATCCTCAAGCTTCGCCTTTTTTTGCAAGCATTGTAAACTTACTCACCATATTTACCTCATAGGGTACATCTAAGTCACTCATCACTACAAAAATATTAAATTCTCATTGATGAAATACACTATAAACCCAAAAAAGGTATAAGAGTAGAATGTTAGTTTTTACTCACTTAGAATCTCTTAACTCAAACTCAAGATTCTTAATCATCTTATTATTTGGGTTGATAGTATCAAGTTTTCCAACACTAACGACATGTCCTAAATGTCTGCAATATGAAAAGAAAATTAAATAGTTATAAGATTATAAACCATATAAGAATGATAAGTTCAGCTACATGAAAATATCTTACCGATCAAGACATTCTCATCCAGTTTCTGATTCTTAACATCTCCACAATCGGCCAAATCAAGGAAAACACTCTCAGACACGGAATCTGTTTTACTTACAAAAGTGTTGTTGGTAAAACTCATCCTGTAATTGAGTTTTGATATCCTATACTTACCAGATGAAGGTCCTAATGAGAAGGTGTCAATAATCTCTCATTCCCCAACGTTAAGAAAGCGCTGAAATCTTGCAACATATGCTTTCCTAACGGTAGCTTGCATTTTAGTACCCTAAAAAAAACAAAGCATCTACATTATAATTCTTGACAATACATGAACTAACAAATAAAAAATATAACAGGTTTTACATTTTCATCGCAAATGACAATATCCAAGGTCTCTCTTGAGCCATGAGTGTATTGTTGCCAAAGATGAAGAATCTTTACACGGATTCGCCATGAGGTTTTGAAAGGTTTCACGTCATTGAGGTATGTTAATTAAACGTAGTTGAGGTGCCATATCTCGGTTTTCTATTGAAAATGATATTTAGGTTGCTATGGTTTTGAAATGATGGAATGGACAAATATATATAGTAGGTATTTCATATGTTTAGGGTTTGGGAATCCTAACAAAATATGTAGAAAAATTTGTTAAATCAACCAGCTAATATGCATAGGATTTGATAATTTATTTGAATGGAGGAAAAAAGGAATATAAAATCGTAATTATAATTAGATAACGAAAATGTGGAGGTTTGGTATTATTTGATTAAATTTCCTAAAATAAATAAATCAACATTAAGGGGTTGTTATTGGTTTGTGTAATTAGAGAGAGTTATAAAGATTTAGATATTGTTAAGATTCTAGTATTATTCAATTAAGATTTTCCAAAACTCTATTAAAGTTTGGTGTTATTGATTTATATATTTGTAAAAATTATTCTAAAATCTTTATAAATCCAAAGTTATTGGATTCATGAATTTATAAAGTTAAGAAAAGTCTTATGTTATTTATATTTTATAAAAGAATCTCATTTTGTCATTGAATTAAAATATTATGTTATTGGTTTAGGGATTCTACATATTTCCTTCACAAAATCTAATCACCAAAGTATTGTGCGTTGATAAGGTATTTTCAAAATCATTCTCTATAAAACCTTTCCTACACTGTAGATGCTTTTACTTTGAAGTTTTTGGAAGTTTAATTCCAACATTTTCATGTAAAGGTATAAATAAACGAATCGGTCTCTTTAACATCTTCTTTCATCTGACCTTTTCTTTGTTTTTTTGTCCACTCCTCAATACCTTGAGTAGTTTTCATATATTCACTCTAATGAGCACGAAACCGATTTTGTACACCCCTCTAGTTTACTCTAACAAGAAACTGAACAATGTAGGGGCTAGAAGATGAGCAAAAGGAAGTGAACAGTACAAGTAAGGGAAGAGGACATGGCTAATGAGTCTTGGTTATAGAATATGGGGAGTGATGGGAGACCAATGGAGCAGCTTCGCAGGTAGTCCTCTTCCCAAGGGAACCTTCAAGCTCCTAACTCAATCTACTACGTTGCCTGATCAAAACAAAACTTTGAACAAAAAGAAGAACCAACGAATAAGAGAAAGTTGTTTTATTAATTCTATTTCTTGATTTTCTCCATTTTTTGGTTTCACTTTATATCAAGAGACATAGTAAAATATTTCGGAAATATTCTATTTAAATTTGAGATACTCTATAAAAGTTTATGACTATCTTTGGAGGATTTTATTAAGTTTTAACCTTATGTATACTCAACCATAATCATATGGCTAGTCATTGTAGTATTAAGGGGTAAAATTCCACAAGGAGAATAGAATATCTACACTAAGAATCCAATAAACTACTTAAGCTAAGCAAGATAATGTTTTTGGTTTTTATACTAACAACCTAAGTAATTCAAACAAAAGGAACAAGACCAATGTGAAACAAGCTTAAACTAAACAAAACCAAGCACTAAAACAACCCAAAGCAATAGATAAGCAATGCATAAGACTACTCAATTTAAAGACTAAACAAGGCAATTAAACACCTAACAAGACTTAAACGGTTTTTAAAAGATAATTAAACAAGCGAATCCTTGGGTAAAGTAATTGATCAAAGAAAATCCAAGCTAATCCATGATGCTTATTCAAACTATAAATGCTAATCCTTAGGTCATAGAACACTAAGTTAGATTAATCCATTTCTACGGCATTAATCCCTATACTAATCAAGTAATTAACAAAGATTCTCATCCGTAATCACAAGACTAATATGCATTAGCAAGTCTAACTAACCACTTATCACCCTAGTCATCTATTCCCGTAGGCTAGGCACGCTAAGCATTCATCAAGTTCATTTAAGTATTTTCACAAACACCTTCCGGGCATGAAATCACATATGATCTAAACTAACTTGATTAAGGCTAATCTAGCATTAAGAACCCCTAATGAACAAGGATATTAAACAATCTAAACCTTAGGAATCATGAATCAACCTAAATTTACCATAATCTACCATACCCAAAGATCCTAAAGAGACTACTCACTAATCATGATGTAAACACTAAGATCTACATTAAGTGCTTAATCATGATGAAACTTCAAATACTTAAAGAGATTTAAGATGAAAAGGAAAAAATTGCATTAAACTTAAGAGATCAATACAAGCTTCTAAAAGTGGCTAAGAGAGTTCAAAAAAAAAGCATAATCCCTAAATGAATTAGGTAAAGTGACATTTATACTAAAAGGAGCGAACCGGGTCAACCCGATATAAACTGGGTTTTGACCCGAAAATTTTGCTTTTTTTGAAACTCACATTGGTCGACAGGAACCCGATGAAGCTACTTGATGTGATTCATCGGCCAGTAGTTGTCCGATGCAGCTAGCTGATGTAGATCCGGATAATTTTCTGAAAATCCACTTCGGTTGATAGTTGCCTAATGCAGCTGCCCGATGTGGCTCATCTATCTTCCCTTTTTTTCATTTCTTTTTCCTTTTTTTCCTTCTTTCTTTCTTTTGGTTTATATTTGTTATGGGAAACTAACAAAATCTTCTGCACTTTGAGACTTATAGCATTTTCTTATTACTTTTCATTTCTTAGGGACTTTTTCTTTTCTTTTAGGCTAATGACCAATCTTTCTTTTCACCATTCACCTCATTTTTCCCAAACCCCAATATTCAATCTACCACATATATCTTTCATTTCCAACTTAATCGTTTGTCTCCTAATGTTCCAAGAGCTAGCTAAAACGAGAGGTCCTTTGTCGTTCTAAATACTCTCAAGATTTTGCAAATCATAGCAGCACAAAACAACAAAAGTCCTCACTCAACAATAAATACAAGGTATGAAAGAAACGGCAAAGGTTAGGGGTAAAGGAACCATTCAAAATGATAGAATAGCCATTCAGGTTAGCATAAGCGTGGTGAAATGAATAAGAAAACTTGAATGATGCAACATGAGAATGTATTCAAACTCTCTAAGTGAGAAGATTAGATTCAAATTAAGTCCAATTTCATAGAGATGCTTTGAGGATCATGCAAGTTTCACTAAGGTAGGTGCTTTCAAAGTGTAAACAAACTAAACATGGCTTTTCCATTTTTTCAAAGGAGTTACAAGCAACAAATAACCATGATTAAGGGAATTCACGTGGAGAAGAGTCATTCTTTTGTTAGGAAAGTCGATGTTCGCTCCGAAGGTGTTTAGAAAGGGAGTTCCTAGGATGAGAGGAAGCTTGTGGGTTTCTTTCATCTCCACTACCATCAAATCCGTTGGGACTATCCAATTGCAACCTTGGGTGGGTAGTATTCAATTATACCAAGTGGAGATTTCGAAGAAGCATCTCCAAACATGATGGAAGAAGAGTGTTGCTTCATATATTTGATCCCTAAGCTCTTTACCATCTCAAGTGATATCACATTCACACTTGCACCTGAGTCGCATAGAGCATCATCAATCTTTGAATCACCAAGAGAGCAATTAATGGAGAATCTACCCGAATTTCCAAGCGTGGCAATATTCTTAGACTTAAGGGGTTTTTGCATGGCATTTCAAACACTTCCTTAATCTCTTCAACTTTTTCTCGGTTTGCAAGTATGGCTTTGATGAACTCTTTGTATCTTGTCACTTGAGACAAATCATTGTGATAAGGCAATGGAGCTCCAAATCTATTCATATTGGCCTTGAAGCTTGAAAGTATCTTCTTTTGAGCTTTGGTAAGAACTCTACCGGATAATGGAAGTGGAGGCTTATAAGGAGGAGGCTCAAGACTAGGGGTTTCCTTCTTTTCAACCTTCTTTGTCACCACTTTCGCTTCCCTAACCTTTTCCTTACTGCCCTTCTCAACTTTCACTTTTCTAGCAATCACCAACTCTTCAACCTTAGGACCATAAAGAAGTCTAGAGATCTCCTCGATTGCCTTTTCATTCTCATCAACCAATGGTTCCTCACTTGATAGGATCATGTTACAATTCTCCTTGAAGTTAGCTTCTGATTTACTCGGCAATGTTCCCAGTTGTTTACTAGAAGAATATTCTCTTTGAGCTGTTTGATGATCCATATGCTTCATCTTGGAGTTGAGAGCCTCAAACTTTGCATTAAGCTCATTGTATAAGAAATCCACTTTATTGTGTATCTCAGCCATATTCTTCTTCATTTCAACGGTCCCACTAGCTTGCCCCACTAACAATTGTTGAAGCATTTTCTTCATATCAAAGTCTTGAGGAGAAGGTTGAATAGAAGAACTTCCTTGGTAGGTGAATTGAGGCTTAGTTTGGAAGTTCCCTTGTGGAAAGCCTTGTCCTTGAGGCTTCATAGGAGGATAAGAGATGTAATGCCCGTGTCCTGGGAAAACGGTTAATTGTGTATGTTTCGGGAACAGAAGACTGGATCGATTCGATTCTCGGTTTTCACCAAAAATCGCCAGTTCAGTTAAAAAATCTCCGGGTTAATGGGATTAAACTAGAAAAAAAAACCCCTAAACACCTCTATATAAACTTTATTTTCTCTTCTCATTGTGTCCTTTTCGTGCTGCTGAGTGAGAAAGAGAGAGAGAGAGAGAGAAGTTTATACCTTGTGTGAGGAGAAAGGGCAAAACCTTGAAGGAGAAATCCAGAGACAGTAGACAGAGTATGGGGGAAAAGGAGATTCGACCTATCAAATCGTCTCCAAAGGTAATGATTTTTGGTGGAGTTGTAGTTAAGCCCTATAAATAGATGTTCCTTTTTGCGGAAATGGATTTGAGTCACTGGTCTAAGAATTATGCTTGTTTCCGACGCAGTCTGGACCAGTGGTGATTCAAAGTGTGATCGCCGATTCGTTTGTGGTTGGATCATCACGAAATTTTGTGAGCAGCTTCAGGAAATCTAGGGTCATACTTTCCACGGTGGGATTTGAAAGTGGACGGTTAGATTGTGAGTTTTGACTCCATCTTTCACGTCGCACGTTCTGGATTTTTGTCAGTTTTTGCCCAGTTTTGTTAACTTGTGGTTTTTGTTGTTGTGGTTGGCTGTAGGGTGAGTCAGCTGTTGTGCGGTTGCGTGTGTGAAGTCTTTGCTGAGGGTGTAGTGTTTCCTTGTTCCAAAAATCTCCTGTAAATCAAGGTGAGTGTGTGACCATGAGCTTATCTAAGCGATTGGGATTGTTTGTTGGTCTTGTTGTGATGTTTAGGTTGGAATTGTGTTGGGCCCATAAACGAATTCATGTGGTGATTATTTCAGTGTCTTGGTGCTCATTGGTCTGGTTGTGGTTTGATGTTTATTCGTTGATTGTGATCTTAATTGCTTGTGTGTATAGCTCGTAGATGGAAGGACCGCCTCACTATGTATTTTTGGTAATACTTACGCATCTCCTTGTGTGTATGATGCAGGTAAAGATAAATTGTGATCGTGGAATCATGGCGAGGAGAGGAGGATGATCTAAGTCTCGGGTTGTTATGTGTTGTGTTGCTTTCCGTTGGTTTAGAATTGTTAGAAGTGATTTGTGGTTTAAGTATCGGTTAATTGATTGGTTAATTGATTGGTTAATTGCGGGTTTAAGATGCTTGTTTGGTTTGATGCTTGACATTAATATTATTTTTATGGGGAATAATATTATCTGTTTTTTTTTCTTTTTTTAAAAAAAAACTGGGTGCGGTCGTTTCAAGAGAGATCTTGTTGGTTTCCCATATTGATGCTTTGATAAGAGAGATTACGATGATTACGATAATTTGGGTTGTAACCTCCTTGATAACCACCAACAAAGTTCACCTCACATTGACCCTCTTTACAAGCTTCAATACCAATCTCTTGATGTCTTTGGTTACCAACAAATTCTCCTACACAGTTAATCGGTGTTTGAGTAGCTTGCAAGACCTTATCCCTCTTCTCATTCAAAGCCTTCATCTTTTTTATTCTTTGACCCTCATAATCACCACTTCCCCTTGGAGTTCTATCATGGTCTTCACCGTAGTTTCTGTCGCTTTGAGATAGATTCTCCAAAAGGGACATACCTTCTTCAACATCTTTACCCAAGAAGTTCTCGTTACTTGCCGTGTCGAGAAGCATTTGAAACTTGGGTATAACTCCTCTATATTAGGTACTCAAAACTGATGCATAAGAGATCCCATGATGAGGACACTTGGCTTCACTAAAGCTCTCACAATTCTTTGAGTAAAGGTTGAGATCTCATTTCTCAACCTGGCAGTTCTTGTTTTAGAGAAGAACTTGGTTAAGAAAGCTCTCTTACACTCATCCCATGAGTTGATGGAGTTACTAGGGAGGTTCTTCTCCCATTGGTGTGCCTTATCGCCAAGAGAGAATGGGAATAGGCGGAGCTTAAAAGCATCTCCAGAGACTCCATTTACCTTGACCGTTCCACACAACATATCGAATTGGTCTAGATGATCCAATGGGTCCTCTATTGGTAGACCATAGAACTTTGATCCTTGAAATATGATAATTATGCTTGCCTTGATCTCAAATTTGTTGTTCCCAACCGGCGGAAGCCTTGCCATTTCTATTTCCATGCACATTCGGTGCATCATAAGCTCCAATAACCCTAGCGGGTCTAGGTCCGTTGTGAGGAACTTTCTCACCGTTGTTTCCTTGGCCATGTCCATTATGGCCTTGATTCCCATCAACAACGTTTGGGCCTTGATTATTCATACCCAACCGTGCAAGATGCTCTAAACGTTCACGCTCACGTCTTGCTCTTACATTCTCCCTTTCCAACCGGCGAATGTCGTCAATCAAATCAACTAAGTTCTCTTGACCTCGGCTTCTCAAGTTCGTGCACCTACAGGAAAGAAGAAAACCAAGCCAACACAATAAAATAGAAAAGAAAATAAAGGCCTAGTCTCAAATAGATTCTAAATCCTAATGGCTATTGCTAAACTCCCCGGCAACGGCGAGATTAAGTTTTAACCTTATGTATACTCAACCAGAATCATATGGCTAGTCATTTTAGTATTAAGGGGTCGAATACCACAAGGAGAATAGAATAGCTACACTAATAATCCAAGAAACTACTTAAGCTAATCAAGATAATGTTTTTGGTTTTTATACTAACAACCTAAGTAATTCAAACAAAAGGAACAAGACCAATGTGAAACAAGCTTAAACGAAACAAGACCAAGCACTAAAACAACCCAAAGCAATAGATAAGCAATGCATAAGACTACTCAATTTAAAAACTAAACAAGGCAATTAAACACCTAACAAGACTTAAACGGTTCTTAAAAGATAATTAAACAAACGAATCTTTGGGTAAGGAATTGATCAAAGCAAATCCAAGCAAATCCATGATGCTTAGTCAAACTACAAATGCTAATCCTTAGGTCTTAGAACACTAAGCTAGACTAATCCATTTCCATGACACTAATCTCTATACTAATCAAGTAATTCACTAAGATTCCCATCCGTAATCACAAGACTAACAGGAAATTATCAAATATACCACTTTCTCTATAATACATTTTCAAATCTACCACAATTTCAAAACCTTTTCAGAAATAACACATGTGCTTAATGAATATACATTTTTAGTTTCTTACCCTTAGATGTATTGTTTTTACTTAAAATCTTTTTTACTCATACTCATCTCTTATCTCTCTCCTGTCACGTCGTCTTTTCTTTTACCTCTTCCCTCTTTTCTCTCTCCTCTCTCTTCCGCCTCTCTCTTTCTCCTCTTTCTTCGTCATTTTTTTCATCCCCAACAAAAAAAAACTCTTGCAACAAGAAGACTATTGCAACAAAAAAAAAACAATAAAATCACTTATCCACCAATTAGTTTTGTCTACAGAATAGTTTTCGTCCACCGATTAGTTTTGTATATCGAATTCGTTCTTGTCCACCAGATTACTAAACAATTTTGATGGCCTAGAACAATACTCGTTACCACTTTCAACTTAGTAATTGTCCACGCTATAAAACGTTGTCTACAATTGTTGTATCCGTCTACCCTTATCTTCTACCACAAACAAGTGGTATAGGTGGAAAGATTTATGCTCTTGTGGTATTTTGAGAAAGTTTTTTAAGAAAAGTGGCATAAACGGAAAAAAAAAAAAAAAGCCCCAAGACTAATATGCATTGATAACAAGTCTAATTAACCACTTACCATCCTAATCATCTGTTTTTGTAGGCCAGGCACGCTAAGCATTCATCAAATTCATTCAAGCATTTTCAAAAACACCTTTCGGGCATGAAATCAACTATGATCTAGAGTAACTTGATTAAGGCTAATCTAGCATTAAGAACCCCTAATTAACAATGATATTAAAAAATTAAACTTTAAGCATCATGAATCAACATAAATCTACCCTAATCTACCATACCTAAAGATACTAAAGAGACGACTCACTAATCATGATGTAAACACTAAGACCTACAAAGATTAAGTGCTTAATCATGATGAAACTTCAAATACTTAAAGAGATTTAAGATGAAGGAAGGAAATTGCATTAAACTTAAGAGATCATTACAAGGTTCTAAAAGTGGCTAAGAAAGTTTAAAAACAAAACATCCCATAATCAATTAGGTAAAGTGATATTTATACTAAAAAGGGTGAACCGGGTCAAGCCGGAACAAACCCGGTTTTGACCCGAAAATTTTGTCTTTTCTGAAACTCACACCTGTCGACGGTAACCTGATGCAGCTTCCTGATGTAGCTGCCTGATGTGGCTCATCGGCCAGCAGTTGCCCGATGCAGCTGCTCGATGTAGATCCAGATAATTTTCTGAAAATCCACATCAGTCGACAGTTGCCCGATGCAGCTGTCCAATGTGGCTCATCGGCGAGCAGTTACCTGATGCAGATGGCCAATACTGGTCTACCATCGTACTTGGTTTCTTCTCTCCCGTGTTTTCCTGTATCTCTAAGCCTTATAAAACACATAGCTCTTGATCTCCTTCCTTCTAAATCCATCGTAGAAGTCTCCAAACTCCAAGGAACCTAAAAAAAGAGAAAGAATGCAATGCAAATGCATGAAAATGAACCTTAAATCCTAGAATGCATGATCATGAGCATAAGAGTAAAACCAATGCAAAAGTGTTAAATTAATGCAAGAAGTGAACTAAAACCTAAAGAATATGACCTAAGAACTATGAAAAATGCACTAATATAAGATAGTTATATTCATGTATCCAAAGAACATTTACAATTAATCCTCTACTATCCATATAACCAAACACAACTAAAATATTTTAACAGTAATTATAAAATCGCATATATCCATATAATGCTCCATAATTAATAGTATAGATAGAAGATTTGACATATAATACTCAATTAATGAAAAAGGAAGTGTATGTTCAACGTCTCACATCGACTAAAATACTTAGACAATGATACCGAATATAAGTAAGACCAAAATCCAAATGACCAAGATGTTTAACTTAATAAGCATCCAAGTTAAAAAATTTGTATTCGGGTTTAATTCGGTTATTTAGTTGAACAGTTTAATTATACCGAATATAATAATTTAAACTTTTAACAGTTTAAAATGTTATTATTTGATACATTTAAAATTATTAAAAAGTATAAAATATTATAATAAATTAATTGAAATATTATACCAGATATAATAAATTTACTTAATTTAAATATTATACCAGATATAATAAATTTAGTTGAACTACTTAATTGTACCAGATATAATAAATTTTATTTTTTAAAAAAGTTTTAAATATTATTATTTATATATTTAAACTTATAAAAAATTAAAGTAACAAGGGACGAGTTCTATGGTGGAACAGTTTTAATCGACATTAATATATCATTAACCCGACGCTATAACCCATGTTTGAATCAACATTTAAAAATTATGATTTCCTTATAAGTTTTATATGATTTGTTTTAATTGCTTTGAATCATTATATAATACATAAACTTTTTAGTGAAAATCTATATTTTAGTATATGTTGTGATTCAAATTTTTTAAAGGACATATATTACTCAAGTAATAAAGAAAGAAGTGTGTGTTTAACGTCCCACATCGCCAAAAATATTTAGGCGATGTTTCAGAATCAAATCATAAATAAAACTAAAATAATCCAAATTTGAATGAGCATGATGCTTAACTTAACAAAAATTTAAATTTAAAAGTTTCTATCTGGTTTAGTTCGGTTGTTTAGTTGAACTGTTTAATTATATCAGATATAATAAATTTTAATCTTTAAAAGAAGTTAAATATTATTATTGGTATATCTAAACTTTATAAAGATTTTAAAATATTATGAATATTTAAACTAATAAACTTTTAAATCACAAGGGGCGGTATATGGAGGGACGGGTTTGACTCAACATTAATATATTATTAACCTGCCGCTACTACACGGGTTTGAATTGACGTTTTATTTGTTAATACCAACAATATTATAACACTATATATTTCCAATCATGTTACTTATTTTATATACTTTTTCTTTTACTTAATTTCAACTACTCTTTAATTTTCCACCATGTAAACCCCAATTATGGTTCATTCATTATTTTGGTTTCTTTTAGTTTATTTCCTTCTCCTTTCTATTTTGTCTTTCTTCTTTCCTTCTTTTTAATATTTCTTTCTTTAATATAAAATTGATTACATTGTGACATAATTAAATTATTAACGGTTGAATAATTTTCTTATAAAGTAGATATAAATTTTATAAAATAACTTGGGACGGGTTGGCAGGATATATTGAATCGATTTTAATTTATCATTAAAACAACGCTATAACACAAGTTAAATTTTTATTTTGTTAATTTATTAACACCACTAATCAGGTTGATTTTTTTTTTGTTTTTTGCCATCGGTCGAATGAGATTGATTTAAAAAATCGACCAGCGATACCACGAATTAAGTCCTAGTTATCAATTGAATTTTAAACATAATATTATTATAAACTATTATAACATCTTTCAAAGAGTTTTTTCTTTTTCTTTTCGTACATGTAGTGTTATAAATTCTTTCAAAAAAATATTAGCTTAAAAAAAATCATGTAGCTTATTTCGCCAAGAAGGCAAATAATATTTTAAAAAAAGATTAAATGCAAGTGGTACTATGATAAAAATAATTAGAAGAAAAAAACAAACGTTCATACTGTTTTAAGCCGAACTAAACCGAAACAGAAGTGTTTTCAATTATTGTAACCAAATGGGATTTTGGAGTAAACAAAAACCGAAACACCTGAAGAGACCAATGGCGCTTCCGCTACTAACGTAGCTGCAGAAGATGAGAAACGAGCAGATCAAGTCTGATTTTGAATATATATGGTATATTTTCAGTCGTGTTGTTTTGACTTATTTTCAAAAAATGTTCCCAAATTGTTCACTTTTCATATACAATATATGTGTTTGGTTCATGCTTTTAAGCTGAATGACTAAAACTAATTGTTGTTTTTGAATTAACACTTTATTTTTTTTTTAACAGAATATTATAAGTTGTAAAAACGAACAAAAAATTTCAGTTTAAAAAAGGAAGATATGTGCGTGCAGGATAAGACAGCAACACCTAGATATTCAATCTTGTCTACTAATATGTTATAAAAAAATTATGTTTAGGACAAGCTGAATCCTTTATGACAAATATGTCTAGGTTTTGAACAAAAGTTGCAATGTAACTGAAACCTGATTAGTCGAGTTTTTGAGGCTCGGCACGTCAATTACCCTCAACGTGCACAATACCGCAATCATAACGGTATGTCGTATGTAGCACTTCAAGGTATCGATCCACAGGGAGTAGAGACTACGCACCGAAGATGCGAGAAACGAACTAATCTAAAGCCAAACCCTTTCAGGTTTGTTTTTGTTTCCAAAAATTGAGATTGTTTTTATTACATGATTTTACATTGCATATATAGACAGAAAAGAAACTAACTATGGCTAAAAACTAACTCAACTAGAGTTGGACACACTTGGAGATATATCACACAAATTAAGGAAAGGATTACAAGTCTTAATCACACTTTAAAGCACATTAAAAAAACAACTTGCAAAGAGGTGGGCGGATGAACAGGAAAAAGTTCGTGAGCGGTTTTGAAATGTGGTTTCAAACCGATTTTGGCTCGTGAGCGGTCTTAAAATGTGGTTTCAAACCGCTCATGAGCCCAGGTGCGTTCCTCAGCGTAATAAGCGATCGGTTTGAAAATTCGGTTTCAAACCGATCGGCTTGACATGTCTTCACTAAATCGGCCATAACTCTTGAACCACATACCCAAATGCTTTGAAACCACCTCCATTGGAAAGCATACTCAATTTAATATGACTTTTATGAGGAGCCCATAAGCTAAATCCAAAGGGAAGGCAATCGTCTGACTCGATCTTCTGACATTTCTTCTTTTGCTTTGATCCAACCAACTCTCAAATACATAAAATTACACAAAATATTACAAAATACCACAAAGACTCTCTAGGACTTCTAAAATACAAATGAAAGTTTATTAAACATAAATCACACTAAAACATACTAAAAAGACTCAAAGACAAAATAAAACTAATAGAAATAAACACTATAAAACGTGTAAAATATACGTTTATCAATTCCCCCGGACTTGGCTTTCGCTTGTCCTCAAGCAAACAAGAAAAGACAGCCTAGAAGAGTGATTTATTGAAATAATAAATACGAAATTAAAGGATAGACTTGCTTGTTTTGTGTCTCTAGCATTGACGAGGGGTAGGATTGGGGGAGTCCCCAATGGCGCGTTTAACGTCACTAGCTTGACGGTTGTGTCTTCTAAATCTTACTTTCCTTGATTGTTTCCTTCATTCCAAGTAACGACGCCCAAGAGTGCAAGATCACAAGAAAAAGGGAAAAGAATAACAACAAAAGAAAAATAAAAAAGATGAAAGAAGAAAACTCTAGTCTCAGTCCATTTCCTAACTCTGATGGCAATCGAACTACTCCCCGGCAACGGCGCCAAATTGATTAGTCGAGTTTTTGAGGCTCGGCACGTCAATTACCCTCAACGTGCACAATACCGCAATCATAACGGTATGTCGTATGTAGCACTTCAAGGTATCGATCCACAGGGAGTAGAGACTACGCACCGAAGATGCGAGAAACGAACTAATCTAAAGCCAAACCCTTTCAGGTTTGTTTTTGTTTCCAAAAATTGAGATTGTTTTTATTACATGATTTTACATTGCATATATAGACAGAAAAGAAACTAACTATGGCTAAAAACTAACTCAACTAGAGTTGGACACACTTGGAGATATATCACACAAATTAAGGAAAGGATTACAAGTCTTAATCACACTTTAAAGCACATTAAAAAAACAACTTGCAAAGAGGTGGGCGGATGAACAGGAAAAAGTTCGTGAGCGGTTTTGAAATGTGGTTTCAAACCGATTTTGGCTCGTGAGCGGTCTTAAAATGTGGTTTCAAACCGCTCATGAGCCCAGGTGCGTTCCTCAGCGTAATAAGCGATCGGTTTGAAAATTCGGTTTCAAACCGATCGGCTTGACATGTCTTCACTAAATCGGCCATAACTCTTGAACCACATACCCAAATGCTTTGAAACCACCTCCATTGGAAAGCATACTCAATTTAATATGACTTTTATGAGGAGCCCATAAGCTAAATCCAAAGGGAAGGCAATCGTCTGACTCGATCTTCTGACATTTCTTCTTTTGCTTTGATCCAACCAACTCTCAAATACATAAAATTACACAAAATATTACAAAATACCACAAAGACTCTCTAGGACTTCTAAAATACAAATGAAAGTTTATTAAACATAAATCACACTAAAACATACTAAAAAGACTCAAAGACAAAATAAAACTAATAGAAATAAACACTATAAAACGTGTAAAATATACGTTTATCAATTCCCCCGGACTTGGCTTTCGCTTGTCCTCAAGCAAACAAGAAAAGACAGCCTAGAAGAGTGATTTATTGAAATAATAAATACGAAATTAAAGGATAGACTTGCTTGTTTTGTGTCTCTAGCATTGACGAGGGGTAGGATTGGGGGAGTCCCCAATGGCGCGTTTAACGTCACTAGCTTGACGGTTGTGTCTTCTAAATCTTACTTTCCTTGATTGTTTCCTTCATTCCAAGTAACGACGCCCAAGAGTGCAAGATCACAAGAAAAAGGGAAAAGAATAACAACAAAAGAAAAATAAAAAAGATGAAAGAAGAAAACTCTAGTCTCAGTCCATTTCCTAACTCTGATGGCAATCGAACTACTCCCCGGCAACGGCGCCAAATTGATTAGTCGAGTTTTTGAGGCTCGGCACGTCAATTACCCTCAACGTGCACAATACCGCAATCATAACGGTATGTCGTATGTAGCACTTCAAGGTATCGATCCACAGGGAGTAGAGACTACGCACCGAAGATGCGAGAAACGAACTAATCTAAAGCCAAACCCTTTCAGGTTTGTTTTTGTTTCCAAAAATTGAGATTGTTTTTATTACATGATTTTACATTGCATATATAGACAGAAAAGAAACTAACTATGGCTAAAAACTAACTCAACTAGAGTTGGACACACTTGGAGATATATCACACAAATTAAGGAAAGGATTACAAGTCTTAATCACACTTTAAAGCACATTAAAAAAACAACTTGCAAAGAGGTGGGCGGATGAACAGGAAAAAGTTCGTGAGCGGTTTTGAAATGTGGTTTCAAACCGATTTTGGCTCGTGAGCGGTCTTAAAATGTGGTTTCAAACCGCTCATGAGCCCAGGTGCGTTCCTCAGCGTAATAAGCGATCGGTTTGAAAATTCGGTTTCAAACCGATCGGCTTGACATGTCTTCACTAAATCGGCCATAACTCTTGAACCACATACCCAAATGCTTTGAAACCACCTCCATTGGAAAGCATACTCAATTTAATATGACTTTTATGAGGAGCCCATAAGCTAAATCCAAAGGGAAGGCAATCGTCTGACTCGATCTTCTGACATTTCTTCTTTTGCTTTGATCCAACCAACTCTCAAATACATAAAATTACACAAAATATTACAAAATACCACAAAGACTCTCTAGGACTTCTAAAATACAAATGAAAGTTTATTAAACATAAATCACACTAAAACATACTAAAAAGACTCAAAGACAAAATAAAACTAATAGAAATAAACACTATAAAACGTGTAAAATATACGTTTATCAATTCCCCCGGACTTGGCTTTCGCTTGTCCTCAAGCAAACAAGAAAAGACAGCCTAGAAGAGTGATTTATTGAAATAATAAATACGAAATTAAAGGATAGACTTGCTTGTTTTGTGTCTCTAGCATTGACGAGGGGTAGGATTGGGGGAGTCCCCAATGGCGCGTTTAACGTCACTAGCTTGACGGTTGTGTCTTCTAAATCTTACTTTCCTTGATTGTTTCCTTCATTCCAAGTAACGACGCCCAAGAGTGCAAGATCACAAGAAAAAGGGAAAAGAATAACAACAAAAGAAAAATAAAAAAGATGAAAGAAGAAAACTCTAGTCTCAGTCCATTTCCTAACTCTGATGGCAATCGAACTACTCCCCGGCAACGGCGCCAAATTGATTAGTCGAGTTTTTGAGGCTCGGCACGTCAATTACCCTCAACGTGCACAATACCGCAATCATAACGGTATGTCGTATGTAGCACTTCAAGGTATCGATCCACAGGGAGTAGAGACTACGCACCGAAGATGCGAGAAACGAACTAATCTAAAGCCAAACCCTTTCAGGTTTGTTTTTGTTTCCAAAAATTGAGATTGTTTTTATTACATGATTTTACATTGCATATATAGACAGAAAAGAAACTAACTATGGCTAAAAACTAACTCAACTAGAGTTGGACACACTTGGAGATATATCACACAAATTAAGGAAAGGATTACAAGTCTTAATCACACTTTAAACACACACTAAAAAAACAACTTGCAAAGAGGTGGGCGGATGAACAGGAAAAACAACATACCCAAATGCTTTGAAACCACCTCCATTGGAAAGCTAACTCAATTTCGTATGACTTTCATGAAGAGCCATAAGCTAAATCCAAAGGGAAGGCATTCGTCTGACTCGATCTTCTGACATTTCTTCTTTTGCTTTGATCCAACCAACTCTCAAATACATAAAATTACACAAAATATTACAAAATACCACAAAGACTCTGTAGGACTTCTAAAATACAAATGAAAGTTTATTAAACATAAATCACACTAAAACATACTAAAAAGACTCAATGACAAAATAAAACTAATAGAAATAAACACTATAAAACGTGTAAAATATACGTTTATCAAAACCCCAGGAAAAGCTTTCAAGTCCTTCATCATTGTGTTTTTTTCATAGAGATTTAGGTCGGGCAATGATCTCAAGGATATTGTTGCCGTCTTTAAACATTTAGAGGTAGCTAGGATGTATTCCACCAATTCAAGCTCTTCTTCTCTTCCTGTATAGTCTATCATCTCAAACTTCTCCAAACTTGATGACAAGCGTTTGGGATCATACCCTGATTTTCTCCAAAAAGGAGAGGCAATAAGGCCTTCATGGGTTGATCCCTGAGAATGAAACTACAATATGTTATCAAACTCGCCAATGAAATCAGGAAGGAAGCTACAAGAGAGATGATGATCAAAATCAAAATCTGAAAACATATACAAAAACCCCTATAGCAAACAAATTCAAACTCGCAAATGAAATCAGGAAGGAAGCTACAAGCCTAGAGAGCGATGATGATTAGAAATCAAAAGCAGAAAACGAATAGAAGAAAACTATAACAAAGAAATTCAAACTCACTTGGGTGGGTATATATATGTCCGTACATTAGGAAGACAAAGTTTTGAAAGATTTCGTGACAAATTTGGTATGAATGACAAAATGGCAAGTGGGAATGTTGACTAATGCCTATTTTGGCTCTTAAACCAAACTAAGAAATCGAAAGAAACTAAAGGAGGGAAGATTAATTAGCTAAACTATGAAGTTGTTGGATTTTTTATTAGTTGTTTTATGTTGCTTGTAAAACTAGGATATAACTTAGTTAAGTAAGCCTAGTGGGAGTAGTTGTTGTTCTATTTTCTACTATAATGAAGCTGTTGAAAAATAAATTAGTTGAATTAATATAGTGAGGGTGTTGAATAAGGTGTCGAATACACTTATATGAAGGGTCTGAATGGTGACAACGGATTGACAGTGCGATACGTTCAACTGCAGTATGTGCGGGACAAATGTATTTGCAGAACAAGTGCGGGTTTTATAAAGTAAGGGTACATAATAATGTTTGATTGGTGAAAAAACAACTTGCGGTACATAACAAAATGTGTGAATGGTAAAAAAGCAAGAAATAGTGCGGGATAAAGATAATATTAGATAAATATGTTAAAAATATTAAAATTAGAATAATAGTTTGTTTTGTGTTCATGAAAAAAAAATTTGCATGCATTTATAAATGGGCAATTCTCATCAAAA
This sequence comes from Crucihimalaya himalaica, assembly GCA_004349715.1. Taxonomy (NCBI): domain Eukaryota; kingdom Viridiplantae; phylum Streptophyta; class Magnoliopsida; order Brassicales; family Brassicaceae; genus Crucihimalaya; species Crucihimalaya himalaica. The sequence goes on along the minus strand of SMJT01000035.1, from coordinate 532,000 downwards.
ATATCATCATTACTTTTATTTTCTAAAAATAACACAAAAGTTGATTTTTTCCAAAAATACCAAAAAAATTAAAACTAAACCTTAAACCCTCAAAACTAAACCCTAAACCGAAAAATACTAAACTCTAAACCCAAAACACTAAACCCTAAACCCAAAATACTAAACCCAAACCCAAACGCAAATATTTATAAACCCTTATAATTCATTTTTAGTTTTTGTGGTACTTTTGGAAACAAAACTTTTTGTGGTATTTTTGAAAATAAAAGTAGTGATGGTATTTTTAGAAAATAAACATATTTAGTGGTATTTGAAGGAATTTCTCTTTATAAATCTTAAAATCCCAAATTGATCTAAAGTAAACATTGATTTTTTGACATACATATTGCAAAATGCATGTTAACATTTGTTAACATGGAAACTGAAATTACTAATGATTTATTTAGCCATTACAATTTTGGACTCATTAAATTATTTCTGAAGTATCTTCTTATGTATATATAAATTTAACTTATAAGAAAACTGATATTAGTAGTTATGTAACTAATCTTTGTATTAAGTCTTAAAAATAACAAACAAATGTTGCCTATGTCTAGAGAAAAGTGAGAAAGGAAGGTAGGAAGATGAGTTATATTGTATTTTTTAATAATAAAATTTAAATAAAAAATGTTATAATGGTTTTTCAAAGAATCTGCTGGTTAATACATGTGGGAATTGTGAAAGCGGTCCATGCCCTTGTCCAGCGGATAAATCCGCAAATTGCTATTTTCTTTTTTTGAAAAACGCAAATTAATTTATTCTTTAGTTTTTTATAACAAAACTCATTATATTTATAGTATATAAACAGAGTCTTGTTTCATTGAATTTGGAGATAGAAACCAAACGTATTTTTTACTATAATTTGTATGTTAGTCTCTAATAAACTCTTATTTATAGTATTAAACATCTTAGTAGTGAAATGAATCCCAATAATAATCTTTTTTAACACCTAAAATTTTTTCTTCTTCTCTTCCTCCATACTTTTTCCATCTACAGATTTTAAGCTGTGACAACAAGCACCCGAGAATAGAATAATTCAGTTGGTTCCATGGAAGTGTAAGATCCATGAAATAACCCAATTGGGTGTATATTTTTGAAAAGCAACAAGGGAGATATATATGAAACACATCTTTCTTTTAGATTTTTCTTAGTCCATATCAAGAGGACGATACACGTACACAATCTACCAATAAATATTTTACTTTTTAAAGAATTTTCAAGTAAAGGTATGAGTGATTCCATTACTCATTAAGGTTGGACTTGTTGGTTGCGATGTCTTGTTAGATTTCTAGGAACATAATGTACAGAATAGCTATATCATGTGTTGACTTTGGATAAACTGTTGAATAGGCAAAGAGATAAAGGTGGAGACTGCTGCAAATGATTCAACGCCAAATATATATGTCGCCTTCTTGGGAGTTTGATTGATTGAAGAGGCAGTTGAAACTTTTTGGAACCAATTCTTCCCCAAGAGGATAGTTTTGGGACTAAAACTTGCCATCGTTTCTGGTAATATTCATGTAAGGCAACAAGTTAGGTTATGTGACGAATGCTATATTTTCTCGGAGATGATATTTTGAGACCAAAACTTGTTGATTTTATATTTTTGGCTCTTCAACTTTTTGCATATTTTATCTTTTTGCCTCTTCATCGGTTTCTCCAAAGTGAAGATAGAGCAGATTTATTTAGCCCTGGGACATCGGTTCCTCGAAAATAAAATTTGGTTCGGTTCTCGGTTAATATCGGTTTGAATAATTTTGATTCCGTTATTGACAAAACTGGTCTAAATTTGGTAAAAACCGATCTAATTATGGTATAATCCTGTTATTCAAAAAAAAACACAACAAAAAACAAAATATTTTGGTTAACTGAGAATCGAACCGAACCGATGTACTCGGTTAACCAAAATAAAAAAATCTTGCCAATTGGTTTGGGACTTATAATCAAAACTGAACCAAACAACAAAAATCTCGGTTCGGTTATAAATCTCAGGGCTAGATATATTCATCAAGATCAACACTTGATATAGCTATTCGGTGTATTATTTTCCTAGAAATATGACAAGATATCACAACCAGCAAATCCAACCTCAATGACAAGACATCGCCACCAACAAGTCCAACCTCAATGAGTAATGATCCCAAACCAACTAGTAATCTACAAAATACGCCTTAATGCTAAATCAAATCAGCACCATTCCAACAGTCAACAGTGATAAATCAAAATTAATATCAATGTGCAATGTTTGTGCAAACACCACTCAATGGTTGAGGCTTTGAGCCATTTCATGCAATCCAAAAAGCATAGTCTTAGTGTTTTCAAAGCATTATCATGGAGGGATATGGCCTAGAACTATACATGTTCGATGATATATCATGGTTTTTACCCCTTTTTAGCCATGATATAAGTCCTTTTTGTCGAGTCTTTTCTCTAGTTTTAGAGTCTTTCAGGTTCTTTTCAAGCTATAGGCGCTATGGAGCTAATTGGAGAATTTGAGAAGCTTTTGAGGCAATCCGGAGTTGAAGCCGTTCGGGAACAAGCTCAGCATCGATCGACACTGCGAAGCATCGATCGACACCCTTCGTTTGAGAGTTCCACGACCAGAAGACCAAGCATCGATCGATACCACTTATGGTATCGGTTGATGCCCGTGACCAAGACGCGAGACAAACCCGAGATTCATTCAGAAGCTTTCCTTATTTTTCGAGATAGATTCCAAAACGTTTTAGAACATTATAATTAGGTTTTGAGAGCCTCATGAGAGGACACCGTGTGATTTCTGGAGAGAGAGTTCTTCTGCAACAGAGTTTGAAAGAAGAATTCTTGAACCTCTTTGTATTTCTACTCTATTTGATTTTTATATATTATGATATCTATTCTATTCATTGTGTTTGTTGCATTCACCATGTCTGAGTAGATCCCATGTTAGGATTAGGGTTACTTAAGGGTATTTGATGAATTGTTAGATCTGAATTGATTGTTAGGGAATATTCTATAGAGCTTTTCACCTAGACTTGAGTTTAATGCTGATTTTAGCCTCGCGAACTAAAATCTGACTTTAGGTTGTTAATTGGCACGGAAGTGTGATTGATTTGCCTGATCTAGTGTTTGGTGAGCAAAAGCCCTATTCGCAAAGGAATTTGGTTTAGGGATTTTGTGAACAATTGAACTTGAACTTTAATGCTTGTTTAAATTCTATGAATTTGCAAAGGAATTTGGAATTCTAGGTTTAGACATAGATAGTTTTCGCAACGACAGTTGGTTTACTTTACGAAAAGAGAGAGATTTTGCTACATGAGGATGTCATTTGTTATGCAATGCTCACTGCATACATTTCAGAGTGATGATGTTCCATCTTCTCAGATAGATTGAGGAGTTCATGGAGGTATTTATGGATGATTTTTCTTGTCTATGGGCCTTCATTTAAGGGTTGTCTGGATAATTTGTGCAGGTACTTCAGCGCTGTGAGGAGAAGCATCTGGTTTCTGAATTGGGAGAAGTGCACTTTTATGGTCCAGGATGGCATTGTTCTGGGGACATAAGGTCTCTAAAGCTGGGATTGAGGTTGATAAGGCGAAGATTCAGGTTATGACAAGCCTCCTGCCGCCTACATCAGTGAAGGACATTCGGAGTTTTTCTTGGCCAATATGGATTCTATCGCAGGTTCATTCAGGATTTCTCCAAGCTGCTAGCACGCCGCTTACTGTTCTGCTATGCAAAGATGTTGCATTTTGATTTTACACCAGAGTGCCTTGCTGGCATTTTGAGATGATCAAAGAAAGCATTGGTTTCAGCTCCTATTGGTGCAACCACCAGATTGGAGTCTGCCTTTTGAGGTCATGTGTGATGCAAGTGACTATGCAGTTGGATCTGTTTTTGGGACAGAGGAAGGACAAGAAGCTTCATGTGATCTTTATGCAGCAGAACGCTGGATGACGCCCAAAGAAACTACAGCACCATTGAGAGGATTTGCTTGCTGTTGTGTTCTCCTTTGAGAAGTTTTTGGTCCTATCTGATAGGAAGGCAAGGTGATTGTGCACACTGATCATAGCTGCTCTTTGATATCTGCTGCAGAATAAGGATATGAAGCTTCGATTGTGTCGATGGGTTTTGCTACCTCCAGGGCTTTGACATAGAGATCAGGGATAAGAAAGGAGTAAGAAACAGCGTTGCAAGATCATCTCTCACGCAATGAGGATCAGTGAAGAGGTCCCGCATTGATGATTCCTTGCCTGAAGAGACGATGTACCTCGTCGAGACTGGTTTTGCATCAATTCTGTCGATGAAGAAGACGAGCATCGATCGATACCATGAGAGTATCGATCGAATATCCTCACGCATTGTTACCTTCAGTTCAAGATTCGAGCATCGATCGATACCCTCACTGTATCGATCGATGCCATAGCCTTACCATCTCCGTTTCCTCTATCAGATCACTCTGACTTTGAGGAATCTTTAGCGATCATTTTCCTGCTAGAACCGTGTATGCCGATATCTGCCAAATTACATTGCTGGCTGATCCTAGAACCAAAAAACAATCTCACAAAGTATGTGAAGAAGAAATTCATGAGAGATGTCAGAGCGCTACTTCTGGGATGAGCCTTATTTGTACAAAGCATTGCTCTGTGATGGGATTTACAGAAGGTGTGTAGCTGAGTGTGAAGTGACAGAGATCCTTTTTCACTGCCATGGTTCTGAATATGCTGGACACTTTGCTACATTCAAGACAGTCTCCAAGGTTTGCAAGCAGGTTTCTGGTGGCCTACGATGTTTAAGGATGCTCACTCTTTCATCTCTTCTTGCGATGCTTGTCAAGAGACGAGGTAAGATTAGCAAACGCCATGAGATGCCAAGAACTTCATCCTGAGGTTGAGGTCTTTGATTGCTGGGGTAATTGATTTCATGGGACAGCATTCCGCTCCATACGCGACAAAACCGATACATCTTGGTCGCAGTTGACTATGTCCTCTAAGTGGTGGAGGCAATTGCTAGTCCTACAACGATTCTGCGTGGTCTCTTAAAGCTGTTTAAGACGATCAATCTTTCCTCGATTTGGAGTACCTAAGAGTTTGTCATCAGTGATGGATGGTACTCACCTTCATCAACAAGAATCTTTGAGAAAGCTGCTGAGGAAATTGGTGTACATCACCGCGTTGCCACAACCATATCATCCTCAGACTAGTGGACAGGTAGAGAGTCTCCAAACCGACAAATCAAAGAGAATCTTAGAGAAAAAAGTTGGTGCTATCAAGGAAGATTGGGCGCTGAAACTAGACGACGCCTCTTTGGGCTTACAGAACAGGCGTTCAAGGACGCCACTGGGTACAACACCGTTCCATTTGCTGTATGGAAAGCATGCCATCTTCCTGTTGAGATAGAAGCATAAGGCAGCCTGGGCTACAAAGTTGTTGAATTTCGACATCAAGTCTGCTGCAGAAAAGCGATTGGTTCAGCTGAATGAGTTGGATGGAGATAAGACACTCCGCCTATGAGAATTCTAGGCTGTACAAGGAGAGGACCAAGGCCTATCATGACAAGAAGATCCTTTCCAGACACTTTGAATCCCAATGACCAGGTACTTCTGTACAATCTCGTTTGCAATTGTTTCCCTGGGAAATTGCGTTCTCGTTGGTCAGGTCCCTTCACAATCAAGGAGGTCCGCCCTCATGGAGCTGTAGTATTGCTGACTGCTGAAGCCAGAGAATTCACTGTCAATGGACAAAGGGTGAAACACTATTGGGCGAAAGCCACCATTCCAGATGGACACATTGTGCTTCTGGCTGAACACCCCGCTGCCTGACTGATCTCCATGTCAAGAGCTAATGACATTAAACAAGCGCTCGGTGGGAGGCAACCCACTGGTGAGTGTGACATAGTCGTTCTTTTGATTTATTTCGTTTTGTTTTTTGTTTTTTTTGTGTTTGTGTTTTTCACGTAGAACCAGGTCTAGACGACGAGCATCGATCGTTACCCCTCCGGTATCGATCGATACCATTGGTCTAATAGGAGTTTGTCCGTCATGCTGAGCATCGATCTATGCCACTTATGGTATCGATCGATACCCAGCCCCAGATGGCTCCTCGAAAGAGATCCCGACAGGACGATGCTTCTAGTTCCAACCCTCCACGCAACAGTTATAATCTCCAGGACGAGGTGGAGGCCTTCCATGAATCAGAATGGCAACCCTGGAGTCATTACAGTGGTTCTTACTCGCGTCGCTACCGAGTTTTACGGTTGGGTTTCACAGAGAGCACATGCCGTCAGAGCTTCATCGAGGCTCACATCAGCAACCTGGGCCTGTGCCACGACGTTCACCGTCCCCTTCTGCTTCTGTGCCTGATTCTAGGCCTCCTTGGCCTAAGCTCGAGGGGAAGAAGGATCATTCCGCGACGCAATTGGGAAGGTCTCCCCAAGGATGAGACAGAGAGTGAGGTCCTGCATTTACAGGCCCATACGCTGAGGAGTGGGACGAGTATGACACTCTGTTTTACAACGAGTGGCTTCGCGTCGTCAATTCTACCCTACTCGCTTCATCGATCTAGCACACCATGCGTCGATTGGGCATCGATGTCGATCTTTCTGACAATGCTGGAGAAGATTGGGTTTGGGCACTCTTTACTCCAGGCAGTAGTGACCTCTACCCAGATCTCGTACGTCAGTTCCTCGCCAACAGCTCGGGTCTATTACAGAGATGAGGTCCATCGCACTGCTTCAGAGGGCACGTTGACTTTCCCTGATCAGAGGAGTTCGCTACAGACTGCCTATTCCTGACCTTTGCGGTATCTACAGGTTCGATCCTTCTCCTCAGCAGATTGCTCTCCCTTCCCAGTTTCCAAGGATCTGCCAGATCTTTTGGCGACACATTGGTCTTGGCGCCTACAGCTCCAAGACCTCTACTCAGATATGACATCCGACCATCCGACTTTACGCTGCATTGCCGGATTATCAGCTTCACCTTATTCTGCAAGATGGAGCCGAACAAGTTGAGGATCTCAGAGCTGATGCTGTTGTTCAAGGCAGTTGTGTGATATCATTCCTGAAGATAGGTTTGAGTGGCCCGAGATGAACCTCGCGGTCAACATTGGCGCTCTCTTTGCTCAGCACTTGGTCTGCTCTGAAGACCAAGCCGCTTCACTGGCGCGCAACTACGCCACAACGGCGTAAATCAGAGTCAGTTGGCAGCCTTCTCACCCCTATCTTCGAGCACTTTGGCATCTCCACTGCAGCATGCTCGGTAGTGACTACTCGTTCCCTCATGGATGAGCAGCATATGCAGCATATGCGTTGGTTGAAGGCCACTCGCCGTTGGTGCTTGCCTACTACAGATGGAGAGCTCTTTGTGCAACTCCCCACCGCGCTCTCACCACCATTGGCACTCACCCCTCTCGACTGCATTTCGATCCAGACCCGAGTCCTGCTTTCGGTCGCTCCTTCTGTTCATGTCCGCACACCTCATCAGCTTCAGTCTGCTCCTGTCGCTGCAGGCCGAGACACCAGCCGCTGACGTCTGCTGGGGTATCCTCGCCGTTCACAGCGCCGCCAGACACCTGCTCTTGCTCCTTCTTTTCCTCCACACCAGAGCTACCCATGGAGACAGGCCACCTTTCAGAGGTACGTGGTGGAGAGTCTTCAGAGCATCTGGTCTGCTGTTTCTCGCTGTCGCTGCATGTCTTCCACAGACGCCGACCCCTCTGCTGCTGGCCCTTCGACGCGCTAAACCGTCCCCTCTTGAGTCAGATTCTGATGAAAGATTCAGACTAGTTTCTTGTTCCTTGGTTTCACATTTCCCTTTCTTTTCTTTTCTTTTCCTTTGTTTTGTTTTCTTTTAGGAACTTGTCTAATCTCTTTGTCAGAACTTGTTGGAAACTTATGGCTATATGTTATTCTGTTGCTTCTAACTGTGTTCTCTGATCTGACAGTTACTTCAGCTAAACTTTTGGCTTCAGTAGACACTCTTTTGAGTTTCAGAAATCGACACAGACCTTCAGCATCGATCGATACTCCTCAGTATCGATCGTGCCCATACCCTTCCACGGTAATTGCCGACATTACCCACAGTCACTTTGTTCTTGTTCTTCTTTTGCTTCTCTAGGCTAAGGTAACACTGGGGACAGTGTTGTTTAAGTCTGGGGGAGGTACTTACTGACATTGTGTTTGTTTTTCTTAGAGTCAGAGTCAGTCCAGTTTTGAGTGCTTTTTGAGTCAAACTTGTTGGAGATTATGAACCTTTGCTTGATGACATTGTCTGACTTTGTTTTTTGAGTAACCATTGTCACAGATCCAGCCCTAAGATCGACTAATGAAAAATCCAAAGGCTAACCAGTTAACCAGGAAACACCCATGTCTCCAGCAAATTTCTTCTGAATCCTGAGCCAAATTTTGCACTTCACTCCTAAGGTTGGTACTCATTGAGCTTGATTCATCATGCATAATCTGGCAAAGGAACTCGTGCGTTTAATAAAAATGGTAAACCTCTCCCCTAATACATAATGGTGCATAAAAGATGAGATGATTTCCGCCAAGTAAAGGGCTAGGGACATTCCCCTGAGATCCCATTATTCTGCTTGGATAAGGATTAATCACACAAAAGTTCTGAAGCGAGGGGTAGGAACATTTCCTGAGACCCCAATTATTCGCTTAAGATTTTTGACACTTTGAGAGAGGAGAACCGGGGATTAGGTGGCTATCCCATCAATACTCGCGTCTCGAACCTTGATTCGTGTATGCAAAGCTTAATTTGAAATCAGAAGAAATAAAAAAAGATAAGTCTGGGGGGGAGGAATCAATGCCAAAATGATAAATCTGAGTGGTTCTAGTCATGAATATCGCATTGAGGAAGAATCTAGAAAGGTTCTTGAATACTCCAAGCATCAGTGAATGAAACAGACAATGAAGGATTTAGTAAGATTGATGTTGTTTGAGATAATGGGTGGATAATGGGAAACTGGCAACAGCCTAAGGAGAAGTACATGGTGGTCAATCTGAAACTGTTTAGGTGACAACTGGGAGCTTGGAAAATGGTCATTACTTTGTCTCAAGAAAAAGGTGAGTCCTCCATGTTTTCAAACCTCTTTCTCTGTTTGGTTTTCTGTTTGCTTGAGGGCAAGCAAAGACTAAGTCTGGGGGAGTTGATATATCAATGGTTTTTACCCTTTTTAGCCATGATATAAGTCCTTTTTGTCGAGTCTTTTCTCTAGTTTTAGAGTCTTTTCAGGTTCTTTTCAAGTATAGGCGCTATGGAGCTAATTGAGAATTTGAGAAGCTTTTGAGGCAATCCGGAGTTGAAGCCGTTCGGGACAAGCTCAGGCATCGATCGACACCACTTCGTTTGAGAGTTCCACGACCAGAAGACCAAGCATCGATCGATACCACTTATGGTATCGGTTGATGCCCGTGACCAAGACGCGAGACAAACCCGAGATTCATTCAGAAGCTTTCCTTATTTTTCGAGATAGATTCCAAAACGTTTTGAACATTATAATTAGGTTTTGAGAGCCTCATGAGAGGACACCGTGTGATTTCTGGAGAGAGAGTTCTTCTGCAACAGAGTTTGAAAGAAGAATTCTTGAACCTCTTTGTATTTCTACTCTATTGATTTTTATATATTATGATATCTATTCTATTCATTGTGTTTGTTGCATTCACCATGTCTGAGTAGATCCCTGTTAGGATTAGGTTACTTAAGGGTATTTGATGAATTGTTAGATCTGAATTGATTGTTAGGGATTATTCTATAGAGCTTTTCACCTAGACTTGAGTTTAATGCTGATTTTAGCCTCGCGAACTAAAATCTGACTTTAGGTTGTTAATTGGCACGGAAGTGTGATTGATTTGCCTGATCTAGTGTTTGGTGAGCAAAAGCCTTATTCGCAAAGGAATTTGGTTTAGGGA